>JAWZYU010000030.1:7969200-9184200 GCA_038380435.1 Ryuthela nishihirai | reverse complement strand
TAATAAAGGGGGGATTAATTAATTTTTAATTAATTTTTAATTATGAATTATTAATTATGAATATTAATATGGGGTGTGGCTGGAAGTAGGCGTGGTCAGTGACGTCATAGGGGACGTGGTCAGTGACGCACATTGCGTGGGGGGCTGGGTTGCGAACTCACTACTTCTATCACATATAGATCATTTGCAAAATCCTTTAAAATTTTGCCACTTTCTTTTTCCTCTGTTAGTCTTAGTCCCATGCCTAAGTGGTTAGTATGCTTGGCGACTGATCAGTGTTGACCTGGTTAGGCATGGATATTTATGTGGTTTTTCTACTAAGTTCTACCATCTTCACAGATCTTCTACTCCTTCTACTATAGCCTATAAACTAATAGGCTCCTTTCAGATCTCTGTGGCAAGCATCTGCTTTAAGTGGTGTTCATTTTTTAAGCTATTAGAAGAGTTTGAAAATGCGAATAAATCATTATATTTCAGCAATATTTATTCAATCCAGAAATACTTTTCATTTATTTATAAAAACAAAAATATTTCAATATCATCAGGACAGACAAACGAAAGAGACAAACATTAGCTCGCTTTTCGTAAACTAGCTAAAATCTTTATGCAGTAATTTGTTATATATATATATATACACCAAAGAACCAAAACATTATGACCACCTGCCTAATGTGACGTTGGACCTCAGCGTGCCGCCAAAACAGCTCTTCCCTGGCGAGGCATAAATAGGGAGGATGGATATACTGTTGCCATGAAAGGATATACCCCGACTGAGCTTTTTTGTTCAATATTTTTGTCAAATTTGAATCATATTAGTTGAATCACTGTTGAAAATTCTGACACTCATTAGTAAAATTATATAATTTTACTCTAAACAATCACTTGAAAACATGCCAAAATTTTCATACGAACTATTTTTAAAATCTTTTTTCACTTCAGTATTTATTTCTCAGTTTGTATTTAGAATTTGCATCATAGTTTCAATTAATTTCAAGTTCGAACTTGTATTCTATTACAGCTAAAGAGTGGATTTTTAAGACAAAAAGATGTGGCTTATGTTGAGAGTTATGTTACTAGGAAATGTCGGTATAAGCAAACCTGGTTTGAATAAGAAATGTGGTATAATCCATATTCCCCCCCCCCCCACCCATTTCATATATATGTTTTAAAAATAGTGCTAAATTCTTATCGCGACCTGCAATATGTTCACTCAGCATATAATTCGTGAAAACTGAAGAAAGCTAAACGATCACAATTCTGCTTTATAGATTTGTTAAGGGCCCTACAAACGTCTGTTTTGCTTTCAAGCCTAACGGAAACTTTCGGGACCTAACAGTTCGGCATGCAAGTTAGTTGGTCTCTTCTATGTGAACGCTTCTAGATATGGCGAGCTTTGATGAATTGTTGTATTTCACTGACGATTAGGGAGAGTATAATTATATAATTTATTAATGATCTTATGTTATAATTAATAATATTAGGTGTGCCCACATGAGATGTAAATTCGGTCCTGCCTAAAAAAATATAAATAAATACTAAGCACCCCTCAAGCAGCTACTTACTACAGAGGTCAGACAGGAGGATGACAGGACTTCAGCACAAAATTAACACAAACATCCATGCCTTATCTGGGGCTCGAACCCAGATCTCTTTGATCTACAGCTAAACTTGCTAACCACTCGGCTTCAGGGTAAGAAATATATTCTGTGGATCTTGAAAAATTCTGATATTTGCAAAAGCAGAACTATATTTTCGATAACGAACTATGAAAGGCAAATGGGCGAAAATTGTAAAACCTTAAATGCATAGAATTTTATGAACATTCCTAGTTTTTTCATTCACACAAAAATTCGTTTGGCTTTTTACTATGTTGTGCTATCGACGAAAATAAGAAATCGAAAAATGAAAATTACGGTAAACCATTATGTTACATATCAAACACCAAATGTACTTTATAAATTAATATATAATTCGTAACTTATGAGAAACTAGAGTTTTGTGCATTAAAATATCCCAGATATTTACAGCGCGCAGGTAGAAATTTAATCAATGAAATGTTTATCACGACACAAGAGAATAAACTTTATTCTAAAATAACTTCATTCTAAAATAACTTCCTGTAAAACTTACAAATGGGAGATTAATTTGCCAACTTGCACTCTGACCCGCATTTACTGGAAATCTTATTCCCTGAATGTATGGATTCTAGTCTGTTTTTTACTTTGCAGGATTTGTTTAGTATAATGTCATCTACATAACTATGAAGAACACAAAATACTTCAGCGATATCGAATGCTTTCAAAGAGAATGAAGTTTATAGTTTTCCGACTTGAATTCCCACTAATAATAGTAATTTCAATTAATGAATGAAACGGATAATGCAAATCGCAATATATTATTTTATCTATAAACCATGAAAAAAAGTTTTATTTCTTAAAATAAAGTGAAAGTAAGTGCCTGCATACGAACAGACGAAAAAGGTGAAATAATGCAAATAAGTAAAACTAGCTATAGCAAATAGGCATATTTTATAAGTCATTGAGTGTGTCCCTCGTTGTCAGCATTTGTGACACGGTCGAACGACGTCAGTGAACGCGCTCGTTTGCTATCAGCGCCAGTAGTTACAGTTTAATTTAAAAATATTTAGCCAATTTTGGGGACCCAGAACTTTTCATAAAATTGTTTGATCCATCCCATATTTTCCGTACGGGATTCCTCGGGTAATACTATCGTATAAGTTCGAATATAAAGGCTCTATCTTTAATAGAACCGGAGATAGAATTTTAGAGCACATTTTCTTTTACCATTCTCCTGTCTAAAGCTGTATTAGAAAACCAGAGTTCGATTTTGAGATTACCGAATGACATATGCATTTCCATCTCGTCTAAATGTTGATGGGCTGTCTGCTAATTAGATACCTAAATTAAAACTTTTTAAATGAATTAATAACCATTAACTTACTATCTTCTGTTTTTACATCGCTTTCACTATCATGCATATCAGAAGAGGAATTCATAGGGCCATTCTGATCAACGACAAACATTAAATTACCACATTACCATAATTTAGGTATGTAAACGTCATCCGTGCCACTATCAGATACCCTAGATTTCTTAACTTTCTTCTGCTCTTTTCGGAAAGAGCTTCGCAGATATAAAAAAAAGTAATAATTGAACCAGATCACTGCCTATATTTTGTTTTTAAAATTTTTATCCTTTCCAATTTAAAATTTTCGTATATTTCTCTTATATTTTCAAAAATTTTTAATGCATCTTATTATACATTAATTTGTTCTTTAAAACACGAAGTTAAGCAAAAAATACGGACTGAATGTAGACTCGACGAATTGTAATATTAGTACTCGCAGGTAACTTTATTCACAAATTATTTAAATTTTTTTGTATATTTTGGATTCTGGACTTGCCTTCCTGGTGGGCCTGTGTTCAGGGAGAATCTGCCGCTGTGTTTTCTGTTTGCTTGTGGATTGGCAGCCCTAAATGAACAGAGCCACACAGGATACCTTTTATCAGCTGGTGGATAATCCTGATCAGAGACCATCGCAGTTACCCGAACCATCACTTAGCTAGTTGGACATTGTCAATCCTAAACTGGAGTAATGTGTCTCAGGCAAGGACATATGGCTCTTGAAAAGGTGGTGCTTGAAGCCTTTAGTGGAAGAGGAAGTGGTCTTTGTCCCATGCCTGTGATCTGGGGCCTGTTTGATATTGTTGGCCCTACCTTTCTCAATAAATCTAATTTCTTTAAAAACACAATTAAACATTTTCTCTCTGCAGGAATGTGAAACGTGAGGACATTACATAGAAATTATTTTCCTGATATACTCACGCAGGAATTCCAGCATTATAACCTAGATATTATAGGCGTGCAAGAGACCAGGTGGACAGGTAAGGTGAGATACTTAAAAATAACTTTAAATTCCTCTTTACAGGGAAGGAGGATGGAAAACATCTCCAAGGTGTAGGTTTGCTTCTCAGCAGACATGATAGTGATGCTCTTCTAGGATATGACTGCATTAAGGAAAGATTTCTTACAGCAAAATTTAAAACAAAATCAAAGACTTGAATGTCATGTGTTGTTATGCCCCCACAGAGGACTCTGATGAGAAGGAGAAGGATACGTTTTACAGCCAGCTTCAGGATATTTTGAATTCTGTGAAGAAAGGAGATATTTCTCTTGTGCTAGGTGACTTCAATGCTAAAATTGATACTGACTCTGACCTTTGGGCAGGAGTTTTAGATCCCTTTGGTATTGGTTGCTCCAATGGCAATGGCTCCTATAGGTAAATAAACTTAATGGTTTGTGAATAACTAGCACGTACTACAAGCATCGGGGTATTTACAAATATACAATGGTTTCACCTGATCGATTGCACGGGAATGTGATAATTATATTTTAATTAACAGCAAATGGTATAGTTCAGTTAGGAATACCAGATCATATAGGGGAGCCGAAATTGGGTCTAACCATTACCTGGTCAAAAGCGTTTTGCAGCTGAAGCTTAAGAAACGTTGTGCTAAGGTTAAAAAAATTACCTATAACACTGAATACCTGAAAGATCTAGATTTAGCAAAAACATACCATGATAGACTACTTAGTCATTATGATAATCGTGGTTTGCTTACTACTGAAGTTGAGAAAGAATGGGATTAGTTTAAACGGGCTTTGCTTGAAACCAACAGTATTCTTTTGGGTAAAAGGGAACAGAGGAAACAAAATTATTTTAGTGATAAGGCAATGGAACATATTTCTGAAAGAAGGAAGTGCAGAATTAATATGAATCAACACCCGACTAGTTCTAACAGAAGCTATTACAATGAGCTTAAAAAACATGTGAAGGATCAGTTAACAGCTGATAGGAATCTTTGGTATGATAGCTTGACTGACAAAGCTGAGGAAGCAGTTAGAAGAATAACAGGGGTTATTACCAGATTATTAATGTTTTATGCGGAAAAAAACAGACAGGTACACAGAGATTAAGGGTTAAACACGACAAGGTGGTTGAAGGTGAGGATTCTGTGATGACAGGTGGGGTGAACATTTCAGAGAAGTTCTAAATAATGTGATTTTTTCTGCTCCCATTGTTTATAATAAGGATAGATGCATTACTGGCTTTAATGATGGCCCTATATCACATTCTGGAGTCACTTTGGCTCTCTCTAAATTAAAACTACATAATCCCCTGTGGTGGAGAAAATCACCACTGAAATGCTTAGAGCTGGGAACATTTGGCTGACTGAAATTTTTAATATTTTTTAGATAAATATGTTGTTTCTAAGTATTTTATTAGAGTTATTATTATCCCTATTTTAAAAAAGGTGATCCTAGTTCTTGTGATAATTATAGGGGAATTAGTTTACTTTCTGTCCCAGGCAAAGTTCTTTTCATTATTATACTTTACAGAATCAAGAATTTAGTTGATGGACAGCTGCGTGATGAAAAGTGTGGATTCAGAAGTGGTAGGGGATGTATTGATCAAATATTTTCACTTGGGCAGATTCTTGAGAAATATTTTGTGTTTCAGAAACCTGTGGTTGCTAGCTTTATAAATTTCAAAAAGGCTTCTACCTGATACCTGATAAGTTAGTTAGTGTAATGAAAGCTCTCTATAATAACATTGAGTCGTTTGTGAGAGTTAGTACGTCTTTCAGCGATGGGTCTGGCATTGCTAGTGGAGTTAGACAAGGGTGCATTTTGTCTCCTCTTCTGTTTGGTTATTGATAATGCTGTGCGAAATTCTTTGCAAGGGAAAGATTTTGGCCTTAAATGGTCTAGAGATATCAAAATTTCTGATTTAGATTATGTAGATGATTTGGCCTTGTTTGCTAATGATGTTGATGAGATGAATTCATTCATTAAGGCTGTTGATGAGACTGGTAATAGAGTAGGTTTGGTGATAAACAGAGAAAAACAAAAGTGATGAAAATTGGTCAGGCAGATAGTGCTTTAGTTGCTTTAAATGGCTGTATTTTTGAGCAAGTGTCTCAGTTTAATTATCTTGGGAGCTATGTAACAGATACTGGTGATGTGTGGTATGAGATAAATAGAAAAATAGGGATTGCTGCTGGGACATTTAATAATCTATGGAGAGTATGGAAAAATAGGCGTATACACCTAAAGACTAAAATTAGGCTGTATAATAGTAACTAGTTTGATTAGTTATGGTAATGAAACATGGACCCTTTGTAAGCAGGGTAAGAAGAAACTTGATGTCTTTGATTCTAGATGCTTACACAGTATCTTGGGCATTAGGTGGTTTGACTTTGTAAATAATGATGAGGTTAGAAAAAGGAGTCATGAACCTCCTTTGAGCAGCATATTATGCAGAGAGAAACTGTGTTGGTTTGGCCACGTTGCCCATATGCATAACTGCAGATTAGCAAACAGGATTATGAACAATGTGCCTAAGGGTTTTAGAAAAAGGGGGAAAATTAGGATGCGATGGGCAGACAATATCAAACAGGGACCTTGCTAGAATTGGCCTAGAGTGGCCAAATGCAGCAGCAGTAGCTTAGAACAGACACGTCTGGAGAGGAAAATTGTACAGTCTGGTTGGACCTCAATGGCCCATGACTGCATGAAGCAATAACATTATCTTCAGTTATTAAGGTAATGAGAACAACAACATGTAGTAAACCAGTTTGGCAAATGTGAATCGGAGGAATTAAGCTGACAGATATAGAATGCATTAGGACATAGTTCACATTTACTTTACTTACCTTCAAAAGTAGTGCAATACTATCAATACATAAAAATTCATGTAATTTGAAATGAGAGAGCCAGACATAGGACAATAATGGAAAATTCCACATCGTTTTTAAAAAAATTATTAAAAGAATTACGGTTATCTTCGACAACTCCTCCTTAGTCACCGCCATTACTAACTATAGTAGGAACAACTCTGGTGGCCTCTAGTGGTTAGTAAGAAGAGGATATGAAATATTATGCAAAGCAATGGGAAAAGTGCTTCCAAAGAAAGAAATTTCTGCTCATTGAATTCTATGATTATAATATGGACGATGTAACTGATGCTGTAGATAACCAATGCAGTAGCGATGAAGTGAGATTCTTCACACAATCCTAGCTCGACTAGGCTGGCATATTGATGCTTCTGTTAATTTTGCAGTATAATATAACAGAAAAATTCGAAGAATATTGTATAAAATTAGACATTTTGTTTGAAAAAACTCATTAAATTATGAAAATACTTTTACTTTTATGTCAAAACATTTAAATATTTTTAATTTATATTTCTTATTTTTTAATAAGAATTTTAAAGGAACCATTGCTTCCCTTGCTTCCGTGGACGCTTCGCCACTGATGTAAAGAATTCTGTAACATAGCATTGCACTCATGGATTATATATAAAAATATTAATTTCCCTCTTTATCCTAACTTAATCTCTTTGTCTAATATTCTTAAAAGATATTTAAAAAAATATTTTAGAAGATTTTTTTAAAAGATATTTTATAAAAATTGGTCTCTTTCTCTTTGGCCCACAAAAAAAGAAGACTGAAAGCTAGAATACCTGTATGCTCTTTAAAAAAGGAAAACTGACTCAAAATCTTACTCAGTTAACAATTAGTTAAAAGGGAGAAATATCTTTAGATATGATTTTCCCACTGGAAAAAGTTTCATTTCGTATAATTAGGAATTGAACAAGTGATTTCCCATTTAGCAATTTGGTTTACCCTTTGAATTTTATGTCTTATATTTATTGACCTTTGAACAAAATCGTTTTGGTATACGTTTGTCTCACTGAGTTTGACTTGTTCACAATTGTTTCAGGCCAGTATCTGAACCTTATCTGTAAATAATTATGAGCAACAGCTCGAATCAAATGAATGGGATGATTTTCAATTTAAGGATATGAATATATTTTGAACTTCAAATGCCTCTAAAATCTCATTTGCTGTATACGAAATTGTCTATTTTTTGTTGATGCATTTTCCCTAAATATTCACTTTTTGCGAAACAGAGACTCACATTTCTTACATATGTGAAACATGTCTTTTGATGGATAAATTAAAAAACCTTTAGTTTTATAGCATATTAAAGAATGCTTAAAACAGGATCCTTGTATTCTGAAGTGCTCCTATACAAATTCACCATATCAATTTAATATACAATTTCATTGCAACATAACCAGTAATGTAATAGGTTACATGCTGTGAATATGTACTAAATGAAGTAGCAGTAAATACACTACAGGAATTAAAAAATGCGACACTTGCAAGAAGTCATGCAAATGTGACGAAATTTAGGGAGGCGGTAGTATATGGAAATGCATGGAAATGATTAGGTTTTCAGGACGATCGAAACGATTGAACAGGCACGAGCTGATGTCACAGGTGTGGAGCAGTCTGTTAACACAGATAAAGGCAACCAAAGCTCCCTGATTGACAAAACGCTGTGGAAATTGTTCCAAACCGCTAAAAGTGCCCTTACGCAGATGTCAACAGCCGTTCCAACAGTTAACAGACTTTGAGTGTGGAAGATTCATCCAAGGAGTATAGAAGAACAGGAGACACACTTTGAACGAACTCGTGAACCACTTGCATATGGTCGACAACCATTTGTTTGAGCCTGTCACCAGAGCCCCGCCAACGAGTTTGTATGGAATTTGTGCAGTAACGATATTTCATTTTCTAAGAATAGTTAGTTAATCGTGTGTCTAACAAATCCATCTGCAGATCGCCCAAAAAGGTGAGTCGAGGAATATCGTGCAACACGTGATAATATCATGGTACAAAGAATATCGCGCAATACGTGAATAAAAGTTTATTCATTTATTTAAAATAATCGTTCATTTATACAAGTTAACGCATTACTGTGAAATCAGAATCAGAATTTCAATAATTTTTTTATTAATTTTAATCACACTTTTTATATCTATTTTAATCTTTTATTCCCTAATTACATCATGATTCTCCTACATCTTATTAATTATTATACTAAGAGGAATAATAATTTTCTTTATATATATGGCAACATTATTCGTCAATGAACTTTTTCGGAAATTTAAAGGCGATTTTCAGTGTTGCTAAGTTTAACTTTAACGTTATTAAATGTAATGAATCATGTAGTTAAATTTGTTCGCATTTCATCTGATATAATGTTTCATTTAACGAAGCTTAGACAATTCTAAATCTGAGTTATCGATGTCCGTGTTGCTGTAGGAAATTCAACCCACCGCGGGGCGGAAAAATATCGTGTCGAAGTGGAACAGTATCAGACAGACTTTGGCCGTAGTATATTTGCTTTGTGTGTGCACCGTGAAGCGATGCGTTCCACAAGAGTACCGATCGCCCAAACTCAAAACTGCGTCAAACAGTAATAAACGTTTTTTTTTCCCCTACATTTAAAACAATTTTCTCTCTCTTTTTTTTTGCAATTATGACGAGAATTTATAAGAATATTGGAATTTCAGTTTCGATTCAAACATAAATAGCCTAATTTTATTTCTACGTTTAAAAACATTCAAGTCTAATATGCACTCTGGTCATGGGGAGGCCGATTTTGGTTCCTGTCAACTTCGTGATCGATACCTCCATATACCGATTAATAGAAGCTGGCAGTATTCGGCATGCGCAGCGAGAGTTGCGGCAGCATATCTGAACGCTACGGAATATTTCATATCTGAGCCAAGCAATAAGCATAGAATCATTTAAAATAACGGGAATTAAATAAGAAAATAATTTTGTTAAATAAATTCTTTCAAAACAATTTATCCAACATTTTATGATGTAAATTTTTTTTACATCATTTTTTGAGGTAGCTTTCAAAAGTCGTTTTTCTCTGTAATGAAATATTTTATGCTTTCTAAATGTACTTTATTTATCTATATCATTTTTACTTATTATTTAATTTGATCATTATCAAAATCAGTCAGTCAGTGGCTATTTCAAAACTCAAACTTCATAAATCCCCAGGGGTAGATGAAATTACTAAGGAAATTCTTAGAGATGGAAATGTTTCGGTTACCGTTGGGATGACTGAAATTTTGAATATCTTTTGTGATAAAGGCATGGTTCCTAAAGATTTTACCAGAGCTATTATTATCCCTATTTTCAAAAAAGGTGATCGCAGTTCTTGTGATAACTATAGGGGTAACAGCCTACTCTCTGTTCCAGGTAAAGTTCTTTCCATGATTGTGCTTAATAGAATTAAGAATCTGGTTGACAGTCAATTGCGTGATGAGCAATGTGGATTCAGAAGTGGTAGGGGATGTGTGGATCAGATATTTTCACTTAGGCAGATTCTTGAGAAATGTTTAGAGTTTCAGAAACATTTGGTTGCTAGCTTTGTTGATTTCAAAAAGGCTTTCGACTCTGTTGATCGTCATAATTTGTGGTTGATTGTGAAATCATATGGTATACCAGACAAGTTAGTTAACATAATGAAAGCTCTCTATAATAACACTGAGTCGTGTGTGAGAGTTGGTAAGGCATGTAGCAATTGGTTTAGCATTACTTCTGGTGTTCGACAAGTGTGCATTTTGTCTCCTTTTCTATTTAGCTTGGTTATTAATTATGCAAAATTCACTTCATGGGAAAGATTTTGGCTTTAAATGGACTGGAGATACGAAAATTTCTGATTTAGATTATGCTGATGATTTAGCCCTTTTGGCAAATGATGTTGATGAGATAAACTCTTTCATTCGAGCTGTTGATGAGACTGGTAGTAGAGTAGGTTTGGTTATAAACAGAGAGAAAACTAAAGTGATGAAAATTGGTCAGGCAGGCTGTGATTCAGTTAATCTAAATGGTTGCAGTCTTGAGCAGGTGTCTCAGTTTAATTATCTTGGGAGCTATGCAACAGATACTGGTGATGTGCGGCATGAAATTAACAGACGAATAGGGATTGCTGCTGGAACTTTTAAGGATCTATGGAGAGTGTGGAGAAATAGGTGTATATACCTGAAGACTAAAATTAGACTGTAATAGTTTGGTTCTTTCTAGAGTTATATTAGTGAAACTTAGACCGTTTGTAAAGAAGATAACAGGAAACTAGATGCTTTTGTTTCTGGATGCTAATGCAATATCTTGGGCATTAGGTGGTTTAACTTTGTAACTAATGATGAGGTTAGGCAAAGGAGTCGGCAACCTCCTTTAGGCAGCATATTGTGCAGAGAGAGACTCCGTTGGTTTGGCCATGTTGCCTGTATGGATAATTATAGATTGGTGAATAGGGTTATGAACAGTGAGCCTAAAGGCCTCAGAAAGAGGGGGAGACCTAGTATGTGGTGGGCAGACAATGTCAAACGGGACCTTATTAGAATTGGTGTGCAGTGGCCAGATGCAGTAGATATAGCTCAAGACAGACATGCTTGGAGAACTAAATTGCACAGTCTGGTTGGACCTCCGTAGCCCATGGCTGCTTGAGGATGATGATGATGATTCATATATTATTTTTCAATAAAATAACTCTCCTTATTTTTTAAGTTTATGATGAGAATTTGTAAGACTAATATTAGAACTTTAGGTTCCAATCAAATATAAATAGTCTATTTTATTTTTACGTTTAAAAACATTCAAGTCTAATATGCACTTTTGTCTCGGGGATGCCGATTTTAGTTCCTGTCAACTCTGTGATCGATACTTCGTACACCAGTAGTAGAAGCTAATGATATTTAGCACAGGCAGCGAGAGTCGCAGCAGCATAACTGAAGGATACGGGATATTTCAGATCTGGCCAACCAATAAACATAAAATCATTTTAAATAATGTGAATTAAAAAAGAAAATAACTTTGTTAAAATAGTTCTTACCAATCAATTTATCCAACATTTTATGTGGTAGAATTTTTTTAATACTCTCCTTCTATAACTTTTAAACGTTTTGTTTTTCTTCGCAATGAAATATTTAATGCTTTCTAAGGGTATTATATATATATATCATTTTTAGATATTATTTAATTTGACTATTATCGTATTCAGTTAATAATATTTCAACTAGAATATTTTTTTCACCTTTTAAAGTAAATAAATAAAGTAAGTTGATATCTGACACATACTTGGCACAGTGTTCATTGGCAGAAACATATGGGCATCCTATGCTTCACCTGTTGTTATGGTGAAACTGGTTTAGGGCCTCTCCCCTCTTTTCTAAACTCCTTGGAATCATCGGCCTTAGAGAAGCTGGTTTCTCATACAAAGATGTAGCCAACAAGGTTGGCCACAACCACAGCACCATCGTACACATATGGCGCCAGTGGGTTGAAGAAGGATCCAGCACATGCCGACAAGCATCAGGAAGACCACAACATATGATCGCATAGTGACAGGACCACCAATTGTGACGCACGGCACGACTACAACGCAACTGCAAAGGGACTGGCAACAGGAAACACATCGAATACCTGCCAGGCAGACGGTAAACATCAGACTTTTACAGTTTTCATTGTGAGTCTATTGTCCGTGACTGCGTTTGCCTCTCACATCTGCCCACATGCAAGCATGTCTTCAGTGGTGTCGCCTCAGACAGAAATGGAACGAACAAGAGTGGAGTACCGTGGTGTTTAGTGACGAATCTCGTTTTTGTATCGGTTAGCATGATGGTAGACAATGTTTTTGCCGTCATTCAGGGGAAAGGAACACCACCTAATGCGTGTGACATCATCAAACAGCTCCAGCACCTAGTGTCTTGGTGTGGGGTGCCATTAGTCGGACATCTCGGTCTGATCATCATAAGGGGATCTCTATCTGTCCAACGATACGTTACCAACATTTTGCAGCCAGTGACTGTCCCATTTGTTCAGCAGCATAGAACCTTTTACCAACAAGATAGCGCCCATCCCACACTGCCTGCATTAGTCTGCAGTATCTACACAAGCAAAACGTTCAGGTACTACCATGGCCAGCATGCTCGCTGGACTTTTGACCTATTGATCATTCTGAGACATGATGGGCCGACATCTCCAACAAACATCCAAGAGGTGCACCAATCACTGTCGCCGAAATAGAACAGCGACTTCACGCTATTTGGCATTCTATCCCTCAGGAGGACATTATAGAGCTATATGATAGCCTACCCCACAGTGTTCATGAATGCATTGTTGTGCAGAGCGGTTCAACATCATACTAATTATACCACTTTACTGGGTAGGTAAAGCGGTAATTTTCCATTTTCCTTTGATATTGTAAACAATCGCACATCTCAGTGTATGCTAATAGCTGCCTGCGTTTCAATGAAATGGCATTAATCCTTCCAGGTGTTGCAATTTTTTTTCCTGTAGTGTAAATATTCCTGATCAGAAAAATCATTTCTCTTGTTTAAATTGTTTTCACTTCTTTCAGCAATAAGCTGAAAACCATTAGATGATGAGTTAATAACAGTCTCTGGTAATTGTGAACTAGATATTGGAAGAATACTCAAATTATCAAGAGGTGCACAATTTCCAGTCAATGAATTTTTCAACTCTGCTTTGATCAGCAATTTTTAATATACCGACTGAATTGCCTGGCGTTGGATTGTTATTGCATCCACCGTGGAATCTAATATTCTGAAAGAATAATTCTATGTGATCTTGACTTACCTTGTATAAAGGGAAATGTGCCAAAACTGGAGTTTCTGCTGCTGCAAAATATTTGAACAAGGTTCCTAAACTTTTAATGTCAATGAGAAAGCCCACGAAACCTGTTCTCTTGTTGGAAAATAATATTTTGTCACTATTTTTAGGAACCTGCAAACAAGAAATATAATTTTCAATTTCTTGAAGTTTATGCGTTACAATTTCATAATTTGCATTACATAATGTTTTTTTAAAGCCATACTGCTTTACACTCCTGGAATTAAGAATATGAAAAAAAATCATTAATTATTTTAATAAACTTGACAGTAGGCTCAGAACATTTAAACCTAGGCAAATGTAATTTTATATTGCCTAACTCAATTGCGTTAGCAACAGACTTACTGAAAAGTTATGATGCTAAGCAAACTTTCATCAAAATTGCGTTAGCAACAGACTTACTGAAAAGTTATGATGCTAAGCAAACTTTCATCTTTTACTTTCAAAAATCTACATGGGCAGTTCTTAGCTCATTATCAAGATTTAGTCCTTCTCTTTCTTGTTGTTCATGTAGGGCTGTAAAATATTTCTCTCAACAAAATAATTGTCAGGATTAATGATTACTTTCTTTTCTGCTAAAGTATTTCTGACCTGTTTCAACATGGTCAGACCAGTTTTAACATGGGTCCAAAAAAATAGAGATTGATTCTCTAGTGACTGGATGGCTAAACATGGTGTTCAATGTTCCTGGTTCAAGCAAACCAAAAGATTACATCAAGATTAGGCATCGAGGAACGAGATTAGCCCTTTGTGCAGATGTTACACTGTCAACTAAAAATATCCAACAGACACTTTCCACCTGCTGTAAATACAAACAACCATAAAACATTTGCTTCCTTTGCCATAGGAAGAGAGTCATCATTTAATCCTGATCCTATATTAATATAGCAATGGGAAATTTGACCTCAAACTCCACATATTGTCGACATCTCTCATCAGTGCAAATATGATAGGATATTTACTGTTCTTAACCTCATTAGATAAAGCCATTATTGCCTTAGCAGTGAATCCTGGTGCAACATGTATATGGCTATACCACTTGGAAATAGTTCTTGAATGGGGAAAACATGAATTGAATGCATTCCTCACATAATTATGTGCCCTTGGTGAATAAAAGTGAAGGATTAGAGCAAATACTCTGAGCTCAGCAGAATATTGTTTAGGTTGTTTCAGTTTTTTCGCTTTTTGCAAACAGGCGTGTAAGAAATTCTTTATTTGCAACTGTTGCTTTTCAAAAGAATCTCTACAGCATCATCTTCGATAATTTTTTTTTCTTTTTTCATGTGTTCCAACAGAAATTTAAGGTCTTCAATTCCTTCTTTTTATTTCTGCATTTTGTTTGTTGAAGAACCGGTATTTTTTCCTGACAATTTGTATACCTATCCTCAGATTCTTCTAGTTTCCTTTTAAGTGCATTTTTCTAGTGGATTGCATAAGCAATTCAGAATCTGGAACTGATGTAGCTACCACCTCATAAGAAATGCTATTTGTGCTGCTACATGGTTCAAGAACCTTACAACCTATATCACGTTTCATTGGAGGTTTCCTTGGTTTTTGGGCCTGAAAAAAAATCATCATATATTGACGTCCATTATTTTACTAAAAAATATACAGTGCATAGTAATTAGAGATATCATTTTCAGTTGAGGTTGCTCAAATTCTGTTACCCATCAATGAAGAGGTAGAAACAACTGTTAACTTCTGCGATAACAGTATTAAACAAAAAATCTAATGATCAGAGAAATCATAAGCCATTCATAGTCAGAGTTCAAATAAGAATTTTTAGTTAGCAAGTTAACATGTGTCCTAACATTTAGTTTAAACACATTCAAATTAAAATAGCTTATTAAGATCAACTTGGAACATCATAATTAAATTTATAATGTCGAAATCATCAAATGTCAATTACATTAAATATTATGCACTTGTAATGAAATAATCCTCAAGCAGCTACTTGCCACAGAGATCAAACAGTAGCTTGTCGGTTGCTATTGGTAGAGTGGTTATCGAACTTGGCTACTGATCAAAGTGATATGGGTTCGAGCCCGGGTAAGGAAGGTTTGTATTGTCTTTCTGTTGTCTAGCTTTCCTCACAGACCTTCTAGTATGGCGTATTAAACTGACAGGCTCCTGCCAGACCTCTGTGGCAAGCAGCTGTTTGAGGTGAGGACATTTATTTAATTTTTTATTGGTAAGTAGATTTCCCCACTCTTGGTCATAAGCTCTTTTTCTGGAACATGTGCACATTTGACTAAAATTAAGCAGCACACAAAAGAAATATTAAGTATTGTCAAAATGTAATAAATGAACTCTGTCAACTGTAAGTAAAAAAATTATCTATAAGCCACTCTGTGATAAATCATGTCACAAATATTGAAATAAACTATTAAGATGCATTCTGAAACACAATCGATCCAAATTAAGTAAAATCTTAATATGTATAAATACGAACAATATGAAAAACTTACTTTTTGTAAATAACAAGGGAATGCTTCAATACATTAGGTACAGCATTTTCTCTTAGTCCAACACAGCATAGGGACGATAGGTCAAACATATCTTTTGTGAAATATTCAGAGCAAAGACAGCTTCTAGTTGATGGTGCCCAGTTTTCTCTTCTCATTGCTTTCACCCATGCTGCTCGTCTTTCTCCATTTAGTGGAAAGCTGAAATGCAAGACATTTCCAAAATTATTATATTATACCTTTAGTACAGAATGTTACTGAGTTTATTTTCATTGAGAATGAGAAAGGAAGTATACTGTATAATAAAAAATACTTTTATTTTATTACTATATACATTATTACTTAAACATCAGTTTAAATACACAGTCGTATCAGAATAATGGTCTGTAAATGGTAGCTGGGTAGTCACTGGAAGGAGAGCTATGCACCAATCCCCTGTGATGATGCATAGAACCGGCCAGGCCTAGCACCTAATGTCCGCCCCCGCCTTCTCGTGCTGCGGACCGTTAGTAACTTTCAAAAGAGATACTCTCTTGTGGAAGTGAACGGAAGGGGAGGGCTGCCAGATTAGTGTGGCCTACTGATCTGGACAACTATGGCTACTTTTCTTTCTTTTCTACCCTGCTGAGGAGTGGTCAACTACACAGGGTCCTGGTGCTGACCATATAAACCTACTGGACAGATATATGGCTCTGAGCTTGATTATGGATCCTGATTTTGCTGCACTGGTGGGCTTCTGTGGAGGGAAAATCTTCCGCTGTGTTTTCTGTTTGTTTGTGGGTTGACAGCCCCAAGTGAATAGATTCACAGGATATGTTTATCAGCTGGTGGATAATCCTGAGCAGAAGTCATCGCAGGCACCTGAACTCTTTGCTGCTATTGGCATCGTCAAATTCTACGTTGGAGGAAATCTTCCAGTGTAGATGGCTTCAGCCTTTAGTAGTGGGGGAACGGGTCTTTGCCCCATGTCTGATATTAGGGGGCTGTTTAATATTGTCGGCATTCCCTCTCTCAATAAACATAGTTTCTTTAACCATCCCACTAACCATTTTCTCTCCATAGGTAGTTGGAATGTGAGGACTCTGCACAGAGCTTTTTCTCTTGATGTCCTCACACAAGAATTCCACCATTATAATTCAGATATTCTTGGCTTGCAAGAGACCAGATGGACAGATAAAGGTCAGATTCTTAAAAATAATCTTAAATTTCTCTTTTCAGGGAGGGACGACAATAAGCATCACCAAGGCGTGGGTCTGCTTCTCAGCAGGCACGCTAGCGATGCTCTTCTAGGATATGAGTGCCTTAATGAAAAGTTTCTTACAGCAAAATTTCAGACAAGCGTTAAAGACTTGAATGTTATCTGCTGTTATACCCCACTGAGGATGCCGATGAGGATGAGAAGGATAGGTTTTATGAACAACTTCAGGATATTTTGAATTCTGTCAAGAAAGGAGATATTACCCTTGTTCTTGGTGACTTCAATGCCAAAGTTGGTACTCACTCTGACCTTTGGGGAGCAGTAATAGGCCCTTTTGGTATTGGTAGCTGCAATGGCAATGGGCAACGTCTCCTACAGGTAAGTAAACTCAATGGATTCAGAATAACTAACACTTATTACAAACACCGCGACATACATAAGTACACATGAGTTTCACCTGATGGGCTGCATAAGAATATGATTGATTGCATATTAATTAACGGCAAATGGGCTAGTTCTGTTAGGAATACCAGGGCATATAGGGGAGCTGAAATTGGATCTGACCATTACCTTGTTAAAAGTGTGTTGCAACTTAAACTTAAAAAGTGTTGTGCTAGGGTTAAAAAATTTACTTTTAATACTGAAGCTCTGAAAGATCCAGTTATAGCCAAAGCTTACCATGATAGGTTACTTAGTCATTATGACAGTCATGGTTTACTTACTACTGAAGTTGAGAAAGAATGGGATCATTTTAAACAGGCTTTTTTGGACACTAACAGTACTCTTTTAGGAAAAAAGGAGCAGAAAAGGCAGAATTATCTGAGTGATAGGGCAATTGAGCTTATTTCGGAAAGAAAGAACTGCAGGAATGTCTTTAATCAATACCCTACTAGTCCTAATAAAAAGCATTACAGAGAACTTAATAAACGTGTAAAAGATCAGTTAGCTGCTGATAAGAATATTTGGCTTGATGGTTTGGCTGACAAAGCCGAGGAAGCAGTTAGACAGCACAACAGCAGAGAGCTGTACCAGATAGTTAATGTTTTATGTGGTAGAAAACGGACAGGCATACAAGGATTGAAGGATAAACAAGGTAAGGTTATAGAAGGGGAGGATTCTGTCATGGCTAGGTGGGCTGAGTATTTCAGTGATGTTCTAAACAATGTAGTTGGTTCTGCTCCCATTGTTTGCAGTGATGATGGATGCATTGGTGGCTTTAATGTTGGCCCTATAACACAATCTGAAGTTATTTTGGCTTTTCTAAACTTAAACTACATAAATCCCCAGGGGTAGATGAAATTACTATGGAAATGCTTAGAGCTGGGAATGTTTCAGTTAATACTTGGATGACTGAAATTCTGAATATCTTTTATGATAAAGGCATGGTTCCTAAGGATTTTACCAGAGCTATTGTTATCCCTATTTTCAAAAAAGGTGATCGCAGTTCTTGTGATAACTATAGGCGTATTAGCCTACCTCTCTGTTCCAGGTAAAGTTCTTTCCATGATTGTGCTTAATAGAATTAAGAATCTGGTTGACAGTCAATTGCGTGATGAGCAATGTGGATTCAGAAGTGGTAGGGGATGTGTGGATCAGATATTTTCACTTAGGCAGATTCTTGAGAAATGTTTAGAGTTTCAGAAACCTTTGGTTGCTAGCTCTGTTGATTTCAAAAAGGCTTTCGACTCTGTTGATCGTCATAATTTGTGGTTGATTGTGAAATCATATGGTATACCAGACAAGTTAGTTAACATAATGAAAGCTCTCTATAATAACATTGAGTCGTGTGTGAGAGTTGGTAAGGCTTGTAGCAATTGGTTTAGCATTACTTCTGGTGTTCGACAAGAGTGCATTTTGTCTCCTTTTCTCTTTAGCTTGGTTATTGATTATGTTATGCGAAATTCACTTCAAGGGAAAGATTTTGGCCTTAAATTGGCTGGAGATACGAAAATTTCTGATTTAGATTATGCTGATGATTTAGCCCTTTTGGCAAATGATGTTGATGAGATGAACTCTTTCATTCGA
Source organism: Ryuthela nishihirai (assembly GCA_038380435.1). Taxonomy (NCBI): domain Eukaryota; kingdom Metazoa; phylum Arthropoda; class Arachnida; order Araneae; family Heptathelidae; genus Ryuthela; species Ryuthela nishihirai. The sequence continues at coordinate 9,164,926 of JAWZYU010000030.1, read as the reverse complement.
GCCGTTGATGAGACTGGTAGTAGAGTAGGTTTGGTTATAAACAGAGAGAAAACTAAAGTGATGAAAATTGGTCAGGCAGGCTGTGATTCAGTTAATCTGAATGGTTGCAGTCTTGAGCAGGTGTCACAGTTTAATTATCTTGGGAGCTATGTAACAGATAATGGTGATGTGCGGCATGAAATTAACAGACGAATAGGGATTGCTGCCGGGACTTTTAAGAATCTATGGAGAGTGTGGAGAAATAGGCGTATACACCTAAAGACTAAAATTAGACTGTATAATAGTTTGGTTCTTTCTAGGGTTAGTTATGGTAGTGAATCTTGGACACTTTGTAAACAAGATAACAAGAAACTAGATGCTTTTGATTCCAGATGCTTACGCAGTATCTTGGGCATTAGGTGGTTCAACTTTGTAACTAATGATGAGGTTAGTCAAAGGAGTTTGCAACCTCCTTTAAGCAGCATATTGTGCAGAGAGAGACTCCGTTGGTTTGGCCATGTTGCCCGTATGAATAATTATAGATTGGCGAATAGGGTTATGAACAGTGTGCCTAAAGGCCTGAGAAAGAAGGGGAGACCTAGGATGCGGTGGGCAGACAATGTCAAACAGGACCTTGTTAGAATTGGTGTGCAGTGGCCAGATGCAGTAGATGTAGCTCAGGATAGACTTGCTTGGAGAACTAAATTGCACGGTCTGGTTGGACCTCCGTAGCCCATGGCTGCTTGATGATGATGATGATGATGACGACGACGACGACGACGACGATGATGATGATGATGATGATGATGATGATCAGAATAATATGACCACCCACGGAATCACAGTGTACCTGCCTAAGCACGTCACAGAGTGCACATGACAAGGTCGACCACACAGAGATATAAGCGGCCAGCCAGGACAGATGAGCCATAGTGTGTAACATGAGCACAATGGGCAGAGGTATTGATTTGACAGATGTTCAAAAATTAATGATCATTGGCTATTGCACCAAGGGTGGAAGCATCTCAGAAACAGCAGACTTAGTGGGCTGTTCGTGAGGTGCTGTAGTAAGGGTGTACAAAGAATGGACCGTTGGCTCACCAAGTACCTCCAGATGTCACAACTGTGGACCCCCAAAGGCCATCGAACCCAGAGCAGAACGTCACCTCCGTCAACTGGTAAGGGGCAATCGATGCAGAACAATGCAGTAATTGACCACTCAAATGAACACTGGATCACCCAGGTACTGGCCCCAATAACAGTAGAGCAAATCCTATTACGCAAGTGTCTCGGAGTCGATGCTGCATAAAGGCGTCCATGTTAACCAAGGTCCATCGGCAACAACGCCTGCAGTTCGCATGGGACTACTGCCATTGGATAGTGAAAGAGTGGAAGAAGGTTGCCTTCTCTGATGAATCGAGGTTTCTACTCCACAGAAGTGATGGGTGGTGGCAAATACGTCATCAGACACATGAGAACCAACACCCAAATACGCTTGTTGGTCAAGTACATGCCGGAATTGCAGTGTGCATGTCTGAAGGATGTTTTTCTGGTATGACCTGGAACCGCTGATACCACTGAATGGGTCCCTGAACGCCAATGGCTACCTGTCCATCCTTGCTGACCACATGCATCCATTCATGTTGGATATATATCCTGGTGGTGTTGGTGTCTACCAGCAGGACAATGCACCCTGCCATGTCGCTAATGTGGTGTGTGACTGGTACCAGGAACATGACAGCGATGTCTGCATCCTCCCTTGGATGGTGAAATCGCCCGACCTCAATCCCATAGAGCACTTGTGAGACCATTTGGATCGACAGGTTCGGCGTGCAGACCCACAACCATGTCATCTCCGGAACCTCATTGCTCTGCTGGAGTCCGAATGCACACATATGCCTCTGGTAACCTACCAGGGCCTCATTGTGTCCATGCCACGCCGTCTCACCACTGTCATCCGGGCCAAGGGTGGTTATTCCCATTATTAGTTATGTGGTCATATTATTCTTATAGGACTGTGTATATAGTATATTCTTAGTATAGCAGTTATTGTCTTCGTTTCAATTTGCTTTTATTAATTTATCAGAGCAATTAGATTGATATTATTTCTGGTAAATATTCCAAGTTCTTTAACTCTATAAATGCTTAATATGTTGAAAAGCGAGATTAAATACATAGATTTGTCTGGATCTCAAAATTATTTTGGGTTACATTTTTTTATAAATATTTTATTTTTCAACCAATAGCTATTCGAAATTTATATCCCATTCACATAATATGCAATAGGATATCACAATTTAATGACTTGGGGATGTCATAGGCTATAAACAAATTACTCCCTATGTTTTCTTTCCCGGTAAAAAGAGTTTATGCCTCAAATGAATGTTTGTGACATGGAGAGCGTCATAAGTTATATATATACTTCCCCCCCCAAAAAAAAGAAAATGAAAATATGTGGATTGCTCTATTCAGGGCCAAATCTAGAGGGGAACAAAGGGGCCATGGCCTCCCACTTTCAGAATGCTAATAAGGTTAAAAGAGTCAAAAAAAATTATTCAACTTATTTTATTTCATGCATTTTTCAAGCAATTTTTTTAAAGATCTGTAAAATGCGGGGCGAAACGTTATACTGAAATGGAAAACCAGTCTCTTGACCCCCATTTATATTTTTCTGCCTTTTGTTTCTTGCCCACCGGCAGATAATAATTTTTTTCTAGATCCAGGCTGGTGAATTGGGGAATGTTATCGGTCATAAAAATAATCCCCCCTTCTTTCTTTCTCCCTAAAAAAGAGGATATTTGATGAAAGTTTAGCTCTTTCGAACGCAAAGGCCAACATTTAGGAGTTAGGTGTCAAATGAAAGCTCATATGGGGACTGTCATTACCCCTCACTATTCACCCCTCCTCCAAAGGGGAATGAAAATTTCGCCTTAAACCTTAAACCTTAAAGAGTTATATCTCATATTAAAGCTTGTGATATTTTCAATGTCGTGGACTCCTTCAAAGGTGACACCAAATAAAGGGGAAGAAAAATGTGGTCCTTAAGAAAATATTGTCTAAATAAAGGGGAAGAAAAATGTGGTATTATGTTTATGATTTGCTTGCTCTGGAAGATTTATTAAAGGAGGAACAATTGCATTTCACAAGTGAATAAAGTAATTTTAACTTCGATCGTTACGTCAATTATTTATCAAACGAAAATTTCTGAAGATAGGTGTTTTTAGTGAGAGAGAAAAATACAAATAAACAACTTATCTTCTTACATGCACTCGAAAAAGCAAAAAATAAACTTAAAACATATCGAGATGCACAGGGACGTTCCCAGTGTGGAGGGGTGGGGGAGTACATTTCCCCCCCTAAAATCCAGTCATCTTGTATGACCCCCCTAAAATCCACTCATCTTGTATGAGAAATCAAACTTATGTACCTGTTTTGATATCCAAAAGAGTTGTCTTTGTATAATTTTATTTTAGCTGCATAGTATATGTTCAACACTAAATAATAACAAATTTAATAAACAACTGTAAGTTTTTTTTACAAATTGAATATAATTTTAATATTTTCTGTCTGGTGGAATATTTTAATAAACTACCTCCCCCGCGAATCTAAATTTTCAGAGCCTTCCCGAAATTGAATTTTTCGACCAACACCCCCCACCACCACCACCTTGGCTCGAAACTAAATCCTGAGTAACAAGGAGATTGTCGCTGATTTACGTAGGCAACAAGATTGCCAGCGCCCTATCTTCCTTTGAAGTGAATGCGAATTCAGCAAGTGATCTTCAGTGATTAAAAACGTATCGATACCTGATGATCAGCAAGTGATCAGCAGCTATCGCTATGTTTTTAATTCATTTTCTACTTTTAGGACACATATAGAATTTTAGTAATTTTTTTAATTTATTTATATTAGCAGAAATGAGAAAAATTCGTAAGCATATGCTCCAATAAAAATACTGCACAGTTAATTAAATAAATATTGTATTACTTTACTCCAATGATAGAACTCGTGCAATAATATTTACAGGTAATTCCCGTTTAACACAAATGTTTAACAGAAATAAAAATTCGGTCTCAAAAATAATATACAACAATAAATGTCAGATATTTGTCAAAAGCTGATTAGAATGCTCACAGTTATTCCATGATTAAGAGATCATATTATTGCTTCCATCGTGAGAAAATAATTCAGTAGTCAATATTTTCATGTTTGCTGTAATCTGTAGTCATGTTAAAAGTAACATTGAATTGTTGGATGTAAGTAAAGCAAAACGTCTTAATAATTTTATTTTTTTTTACAAAAACGGTCATAAATAATTGACATAACGGTCTAAGTTAAAATTTCTTCATTCACCTGCGAAAAGTAATTGTTCCTGCTTTGATAAGTCTTGCAGAGCAAAAGCAAATCCACAGCAGGGCAACACCATTCCCAAAGTTTTCTTTCCAGCAGTCACGTGATACTACAGCTTTCGATGTTGGGCGTTGCAATTTCAGTATATTCTATTTATGATCTAAGCTTTTACTGTTCTATGGTATGATTGTGGAAGACATTGCCAGTGCTATCTTTAGCAATGTAACACTAGAGACAGGACTTCGATTCTCATACCAATGTCAGCCTGATCACAGGAGGCTGTGCTTGCAGACTGCTTAAGAAGGCAAGAATACCCATGATGCCTTGCAAATGGCTGGTAAACTGGGTAAACGACCAATGCTATTAAATAATGCGTACCAAATGATTGAAATGAAGCAGAACTTTGCTTTTTTTTTGTTTTTTATTTCAATGAGGTTATTCCAGTGTAGTAATTAAAACAACAAAATAGATTTAATTAATGCACACTTATCGATTTATATCGGATGAAAACCGAAGACGCTGGAAACTGCATCTCTTTCAAATTGAGGTTTTGTATGGAAAATTCAGAAAACATTCCATATGCTCTTAATATGTGATTAAAGCTGAACTAAATAGACTGTAAACTTAGCAGACTATACTTGAAGCCCGGTTAAAACAGGGACAATGACAAACATATTTTAAAATCTAATATATGATCAAATCTTTTAGCTTAAACAAAAGTGTGCAAAATTTATAGATCTTAATTGTGTAAATCCGCGCCTCATTTTAAAAAACATGAAAAGCCAAATTATTTTCTGTTTTCATAAAAAATATAAATTTTTATTAAAAATTAAAAGAAATAATCAAATAGTATAAACTTTTTTAATTCAGCTGAGGCAGGAAATCAAATGCCCCCCCCCCCAATAAATCGCATAATTTAATTTCATGCTATGAAAAACCCAAAACTGTAAGCTTGTTATTGCAGCTGAAGCAGAAGGAAATTCAACCCCCCCCCCCCCCCCTCACACACACACACACACACAAATGACATGATTGAAATTTGATGCTATAAAAAACCAAATATTGTAAACTTTTATTTCCGCTAAGGCAGAAGGGAATCCAAGGTCACACACAAATGACATAATTGAAATTTCATGCTATAAAAAAAAGAAAAATAAATGTAAACTGTTTTCATTTCAGCTGAGGCAGTAGGAAATTCATATCACAGACACATACAATATAAAAAATGAAGTTTCTGCAAAGTATGTATATTTTTGTCACTGTTTTGTGCAAATTTAGATGTTTGCTCTGATATTGATGTGTTTTAATTTTTCTGTCATTTATATCTCTAAAAGGTGAAGTCTAATTTTAGCATTTTTTTATATAATGTTTCTTTTTCATTTTATAAGTATGATTGTCAACTTCCACATCCAATACCCTATTAGTGATATAACTATCTAGTGATTTGAGCATCAACATGTATTGAAGCCTATGTAGGACAGTGTCTTCCAGGAAAATTTCCTGAAATTTTTTCCCTGAAATTTTTTATTAGGTATGAAATGGTTGTTGTTGAGAATATAAAGTTTTCTCCTGGAAGACACTGTTCAATAATTTTTGCAGTTGTATGCACGTACTGTGAGAAGGATAAGAAAACATCAATTTTTAATATTAACCTTTATAATGACAGAAGCAAATTAATCAGTTTTCGAAAATCACTACAAATGAACCTGCAACATGCTTTTTTTATGCTTCAACTACCATTTTTTCCCCTTTTATCATTTTTTCCAGAATTAAATGCTTTTTTATATGTAATTAGCATTATTTCATTCATTAGTTGCTTCATAATAAGGCTTAAAAATGTTTCTTAAAGAAAAAAAAATGTCCCTGTAAAGGTTAATAAGTGCAGACACAGAAGACTGCATTTGGTCAGAGTCAATGCTAACTTACATTCTATGCAAAGAAATATTTTCATAATTTTTTTGGCTATAAAGATAGCTTATAAAGCATGACATTTTCCAAATTCAGAGGAAATTTTGGAGACACAATGACCTTCTTTGCTTTACTGTGATTTCTTGATATTCCCCACATGTGAGAAACATTTAAAATGTCACTGGCCATTTCGTGATTGCTGTCAATGATTTTAATTTCATTGAAATTAAGTAATTGACCATTTTTCTTATTTATTATCAGCCACTTAATTATTAACTGCATGTGTGTAATTTGGAACTAAAAATCATTAGGTTACTACTGTTAACCTCTTTTGTTCTTATAGCTGAAAAAAAAGTACAATATGGTCCTCGGTGAATTTGTAAGTCAAAAGATATTTTCTCTCAGACAAACCAACTGTTAAAAAAAATAACCTGTGGAGATTGAATCAAATGGAATCAATGGAACTGAATCAAATCATAAAAACTACAGTTTCAGATGTTATATATGGATTTTCATCATTAGCATTATTACCATAATCCACATATCCACAATATCATTTACCATTGAATAGTATTTGTTTCCTAATTGATTTCTCTTGAAATAATAAAATGAATATCATATTCTTCTGCTTACTATCAGAAAAATTTTCCATAGAGAAAAACGTCTTCAGCAAATCCAGGGAGGCCAGCTACAGATCTTCACTAAATTAATATTCTGGAGCTATTGGGAAACAAGTTTGTCTCTTACAAATTCATAAGCATTTTTTATTAAAAAAAAGTAGAACCACAATTTTTAATAAGCCTTTCTGGAGAGTGAAAAATACAGTATAATATTATTGTGAAATTAAATATGGATAAGCACTGAGCGTGAGTTTTGAATAGTGTATTTTCAAACAAATTACAATGGTATGGATGAAATAACTTATAAACAAACTAACTACTATTTTACATAAATCAATAACACTTTTTCTACAGAGCATACAAGACCAGTCTGTCTGTTCTACTAAATTACTACCTCTTCACTGTCTGTCGTATCTTTTGAATTCCTCCACTTCCGGTGTAAACAATCCTTAATCTTGTGATAGATCACTAAGTTTATCTTACTAACAACACAAAATAATCAACCGTGCACACACCATAATAAAAATACTTATTGTTTTCACTTAACACGCACTGACTCAAACTATCTGAATGTCCTTTTTAGATCTCACAACTTTAACGCACTTAACGCGTAAATACTCAGATGAACCTCTTTATCTTTCACAATACCACGCACTACTGCATTACATTTCTCTCTTTTTCTTCCGAACTGTTCTATGTTCCAATTCGTTGGCTAATTGAATCTCACGTAGAAGCACACACGAGGGTTCCAGTCACTTTAAGTCATGAAGTCACTTTTACTCTTTCATCTGTCGTAACACTGCCCCCCTCCTTAGGTTTTGTTCGTCCCAAACAATTCTGGATTCCGTAGCTTCTTCAGTTGTTCGATGAAACGGGGTCAAACGATCCACGTGAAACACCTTGCACTTTGTAGTTGGGCGTCGACGAATGCGATACATCACGTCGTTAATCCTGTTAACTACTGTATAAGGACCTCCCCAAGGTTTCTGAAGTCTCGGTAAAAGTCTCCCCTTTCCATGTGGAGTAGTTGGACGTCGACGAATGCGATACTTCACGTCGTTAATCCGGTTAACTACTGTATATGGACCTCCCCAAGTCTCTGATGTTTTGGAGAAAGCTTCTTCTTCCTAAGTGGATTTGTTTTCTTTACAGCAGTAGGTGAACACCTATTTTGTTCCACTGTATTCAAAATACGGATGGCTGTCTTCTTTAAGAAGGTGACGAGTTTATTGCTTTTGTTTTGCTTCTACGATGAAAAGAACATTTCATTCTCACGTGTTTCCTCAGTTTATCCCACATGTCTGTGTCAAAACGGAAGCGAATCACATTATGACGTAGATTTCTCTTCTCACTGAAGCCTCGACCACAAACAGAATACGTGTAAGGCTTATAACCAGTGTGAACACGTTTATGTCTCTGCAGGGAGAAGAATCGACTAAGAGTTTTCGTGCAAAACCTGTACTCGAAAGTTTTCTTCTTTGGATTTTTACTTATGGCTCGTCTTGCCTTTGGTTCTGATTTCACGTCTCCTACCATTTCGCTAGGCTGTTAATAGTGAGGAATATCAGAGGCTGATTCACTTGACGAGGAAATAAGACACGCAGCTTTACGAAGAAGAGTCTCTGGTAATTGGAACTGCTCCGAGCTCAAGGTTCTAGCTGTACCATCAATAGGATGACGAAACGAAGCAATTTCCATTAGGACATCCATGTTATTTGACTGTTTTAGAATTCTGCCAAGTCAATTTTGTTTCTATGGATACTGTTTCTCTACTCTATCCGTTCACTGAATCGATATTTCCTGGACACTGAAACTCTGATAAAGACAATTTTTCTTTATTTTTCTTCTTACCAAGTTTAAGGGATATGAGATCATTTCTCATTTGAGCCATTTTCCACCCTATGCTGTAGGCTCCTTCATCGACTTTCTTTCTAACTGCTGTGTCATCCTCCGAATTCACATTCTTGGAGCTCTCATTGTAATTTGCCAGGGCAATATCAGTCATGATTGCCAAATTGTTCATTCTGGAGAACAGCGATGAGTTTTGTAATGTGATATTGTCCACTTTAGAGCTCTTGTAGTCGTGATAAAACTTTTCGATATCCTTATAACCTAAATGATTATAATGTTCAAATCTGCGCATTGACTGTTCAGAAAAGAAATTCAGCATGGCTACGTTGAGGAAATTATCTGAGGACTTCACTTCTCTCTGATCGTAACTATGAGGCTTAGTTTCATCCATAAAGTTACTGTTAATCGAGCACAATTTATTACTCATAGAAAAAGGAATATCTAAGTCAATCTTTGAAGTAATGTCTCTGCCTGAAGCTCCTTTACTAACATCACCTGTTATGCTTCTACGCCATTCTTCAGAATTCCTCTTTCTTACATCCCCACTTTCTACAAACGATTCGAGTGTGGCTATATGTTTCGGAAAAATCTCTCCGACTTCCCCGGTAACGTCGAATGGTACTTCGTTTCTATGATGAATCGACGCCTCTTCTTTTTCATTGTCGACGATACGATCTGAGACTCTTCTCTACTCGGACCACTCTGCGAAACGTTAACTCTGTTTCGTTCCCCCTCACTACCACTCTTTACTCTGCCTTTACGATAATTGTCCATGACGCATTTTGCTGACGGCGAGGAATAGAATACCTTTCGTGTGGATCTCTCTTCAGATTGTGCCAGACTTGTATACCTAGGTATTTTGAAGTGCAGAGCGTATTGTATAGTCTCACAGCTCTCTGATCTGTGTGATTGTTCCTCACAGTTCCTATAATTTTTATACTGCTCAACAATATTCTTATGGTTAGCATCTTTAAAACATTGGTCATCTGTAATGTTACCTCCAATGCTGTTAGTTTCGTAAATTTCACCTATTGGTTTAGGATTCACATTTTGATATGCGTTGCCTTTCTCTTTTTCTACTTAACACTATCATATATCTTGATAGTGTTAAGTAGGATTTACAATCCTACTTAACACTATCAAGATCATCTTTTTCACTGACAATTTCAACCTTTAAATTATTACATTTTCTATTAAGTTCGGTTTTAATATCCTTGAACTGATCGATAATCTTACCAATATGAGAAGCCACTTCAGCTCTCATCTCATTATTTTGTGCTGCCATTTCGGCTTTCAAGTCATCTTTTTGTCCAGCAAGGTCACCAATTTTGTTACTTTGGGCAGCTATTTCACCTTTAATATCAGTTATTAATTTTACTAACTCATCCAAACTTCTAGTTAACAGCATTCAATAAATTATCTACCCTCCTAGACACCAAATATTGTGAATTTAAATATGGAAAAGCACTGATCGTGAGTTTCGAATAGTGTATTTTCAAACAAATTACAATGGTATGGATGAAATAACTTATAAACAAACTAACTACTATTTTACATAAATCAATAACACTTTTTCTACAGAGCATACAAGACCAGTCTGTCTGTTCTACTAAATTACTACCTCTTCACTGTCTGTCGTATCTTTTGAATTCCTCCACTTCCGGTGTAAACAATCCTTAATCTTGTGATAGATCACTAAGTTTATCTTACTAACAACACAAAATAATCAACCGTGCACACACCATAATAAAAATACTTATTGTTTTCACTTAACACGCACTGACTCAAACTATCTGAATGTCCTTTTCAGATCTCACAACTACAACGCACTTAACGCGTAAATACTCAGATGAACCTCTTTATCTTTCACAATACCACGCACTACTGCATTACATTTCTCTCTTTTTCTTCCGAACTGTTCTATGTTCCAATTCGTTGGCTAATTGAATCTCACGTAGAAGCACACACGAGGGTTCCAGTCACTTTAAGTCATGAAGTCACTTTTACTCTTTCATCTGTCGTAACACTGCCCCCCTCCTTAGGTTTTGTTCGTCCCAAACAATTCTGGATTCCGTAGCTTCTTCAGTTGTTCGATGAAACGGGGTCAAACGATCCACGTGAAACACCTTGCACTTTGTAGTTGGGCGTCGACGAATGCGATACATCACGTCGTTAATCCTGTTAACTACTGTATAAGGACCTCCCCAAGGTTTCTGAAGTCTCGGTAAAAGTCTCCCCTTTCCATGTGGAGTAGTTGGACGTCGACGAATGCGATACTTCACGCCGTTAATCCGGTTAACTACTGTATATGGACCTCCCCAAGTCTCTGATGTTTTGGAGAAAGCTTCTTCTTCCTAAGTGGATTTGTTTTCTTTACAGCAGTAGGTGAACACCTATTTTGTTCCACTGTATTCAAAATACGGATGGCTGTCTTCTTTAAGAAGGTGACGAGTTTATTGCTTTTGTTTTGCTTCTACGATGAAAAGAACATTTCATTCTAACGTGTTTCCTCAGTTTATCCCACATGTCTGTGTCAAAACGGAAGCGAATCACATTATGACGTAGATTTCTCTTCTCACTGAAGCCTCGACCACAAACAGAATACGTGTAAGGCTTATAACCAGTGTGAACACGTTTATGTCTCTGCAGGGAGAAGAATCGACTAAGAGTTTTCGTGCAAAACCTGTACTCGAAAGTTTTCTTCTTTGGATTTTTACTTATGGCTCGTCTTGCCTTTGGTTCTGATTTCACGTCTCCTACCATTTCGCTAGGCTGTTAATAGTGAGGAATATCAGAGGCTGATTCACTTGACGAGGAAATAAGACACGCAGCTTTACGAAGAAGAGTCTCTGGTAATTGGAACTGCTCCGAGCTCAAGGTTCTAGCTGTACCATCAATAGGATGACGAAACGAAGCAATTTCCATTAGGACATCCATGTTATTTGACTGTTTTAGAATTCTGCCAAGTCAATTTTGTTTCTATGGATACTGTTTCTCTACTCTATCCGTTCACTGAATCGATATTTCCTGGACACTGAAACTCTGATAAAGACAATTTTTCTTTATTTTTCTTCTTACCAAGTTTAAGGGATATGAGATCATTTCTCATTTGAGCCATTTTCCACTCTATGCTGTAGGCTCCTTCATCGACTTTCTTTCTAACTGCTGTGTCTTCCTCCGAATTCACATTCTTGGAGCTCTCATTGTAATTTGCCAGGGCAATATCAGTCATGATTGCCAAATTGTTCATTCTGGAGAACAGCGACGAGTTTTGTAATGTGATATTGTCCACTTTAGAGCTCTTGTAGTCGTGATAAAACTTTTCGATATCCTTATAACCTAAATGATTATAATGTTCAAATCTGCGCATTGACTGTTCAGAAAAGAAATTCAGCATGGCTACGTTGAGGAAATTATCTGAGGACTTCACTTCTCTCTGATCGTAACTATGAGGCTTAGTTTCATCCATAAAGTTACTGTTAATCGAGCACAATTTATTACTCATAGAAAAAGGAATATCTAAGTCAATCTTTGAAGTAATGTCTCTGCCTGAAGCTCCTTTACTAACATCACCTGTTATGCTTCTACGCCATTCTTCAGAATTCCTCTTTCTTACATCCCCACTTTCTACAAACGATTCGAGTGTGGCTATATGTTTCGGAAAAATCTCTCCGACTTCCCCGGTAACGTCGAATGGTACTTCGTTTCTATGATGAATCGACGCCTCTTCTTTTTCATTGTCGACGATACGATCTGAGACTCTTCTCTACTCGGACCACTCTGCGAAACGTTAACTCTGTTTCGTTCCCCCTCACTACCACTCTTTACTCTGCCTTTACGATAATTGTCCATGACGCATTTTGCTGACGGCGAGGAATAGAATACCTTTCGTGTGGATCTCTCTTCAGATTGTACCAGACTTGTATACCTAGGTATTTTGAAGTGCAGAGCGTATTGTATAGTCTCACAGCTCTCTGATCTGTGTGATTGTTCCTCACAGTTCCTATAATTTTTATACTGCTCAACAATATTCTTAAGAGTTCCTATAATTTTTATACTGCTCAACAATATTTTTAAGTAGGATTTACAATCCTACTTAACACTATCAAGATCATCTTTTTCACTGACAATTTCAACCTTTAAATTATTACATTGTCTATTAAGTTCGGTTTTAATATCCTTGAACTGATCGATAATCTTACCAATATGAGAAGCCACTTCAGCTCTCATCTCATTATTTTGTGCGGCCATTTCGGCTTTCAAGTCATCTTTTTGTCCAGCAAGGTCACCAATTTTGTTACTTTGGGCAGCTATTTCACCTTTAATATCAGTTATTAATTTTACTAACTCATCCAAACTTCTAGTTAACAGCATTCAATAAATTATCTACCCTCCTAGACACCAAATATTGTGAATTTAAATATGGAAAAGCACTGATCGTGAGTTTCGAATAGTGTATTTTCAAACAAATTACAATGGTATGGATGAAATAACTTATAAACAAACTAACTATTATTTTACATAAATCAATAACACTTTTTCTACAGAGCATACAAGACCAGTCTGTCTGTTCTACTAAATTACTACCTCTTCACTGTCTGCCGTATCTCTTGAATTCCTCCACTTCCAGCGTAAGCAATTCTTCATCTTGTAATAGATCACTAAATTTATCTTACTAACAACACAAAATAATCAACCGTGCACACACCGTAATAAAAATACTTATTGTTTTCACTTAACACTCACTGACTCAAACTCTCTGAATGTCCTTTTCAGATCTCACAACTTTAACACACTTAACGCGTAAATACTCAAATGAACCTCTTCATCTTTCACAATACCACGCACAACTGCATTACATTTCTCTCATTTTCTTCCAAACTGTTCTAAGTTCCAATTCGTTGGCTAATTGAATCTCATGTAGATTCAAGTCACGTTACACACACGAGGGTTCAAGTCACGTTAAGTCATGAAGTCACTGTTGCTCGTTCATCTGTCGTAACAATATCATGGTAAATATGCCATTGCTTCTTTTAGCATTTTGCTGTCAATTTCTGAACGGATTAAAAGTTATATTTGGAAACACACACTTTGGTGTTTCAATGTCATCTTGATGAGCTTTTGAGCCTGAAACAAAACTAATATTTCTTTTAAAGAAGAAGAGTCTGATTATTTAGCTCTTGCTGGCAATAATATCGCCATAGCATTTTCTTTAAGCTTTGGATCTCATTCTGCACTAACATAAACTTTCTCATAAATTTTCTAGGACTCATCCCTCTGTCTTCCCTCTGTGTCCGTTCTGTTCTTCAAGGATAAAAATGAGTAATCATTTTTATAGGCAATTTCTGTTCTCATTGCAATTTCTATCATATGTTCTACAAGTGTCTCTCAATACAGGAGGTTTCCAATTTGACAGTGTATCATTTGTTACAAATGTGAATGAAGCTGGCACAGCATCGCTAATTAATCCTATTGTACCATTTTCTGAAGCTTTATTTTTAAAACAGTAAAATGCTGGGAACAAATAGTACTAGCTGCTGTTTAAAGAGAAACAGTGAAGCATCTACACTATGTAAAAAATAAAAATGTATTCATAACTTATTTAAAAGCCGTCCCATGGCCAAGTGGTTAGCACGCTTGGCTACTGATCTAAGGGACCTGGGTTCGAGCCCCAGGAAAGGCATGGATGTATGTGTCGTTTTTCTGCAGAGGTTCTGCCATCCTCTCGGACCTTCTACTATGGCATATAAACTGACAGGCTCCTGTCAGACCTCTGTGGCAAGCAGCTGCTTGAGGGGGTATTTATTATTTTTTATTTAACCTATTTAGGCCTTATACTGATTATACTGGTAAGTTCATCTCATCTAAAGGTACATTATAAACAACATATACAATACATATATTCAATATATAACTTGTAACATTCTGTCTTTTCCTAATTTTTACATTAGGAAACTGTTTTAGAATTGCAAAATTGCTCATATTGCATTTTATATCCATTTTTCCTTCAGAAAAATTATTTTTGCTAGTGATATTCTAAATAACAGACAACTGAGAAACCAACCCAAGACTAATAAAATGTGCCCTTGATAATCAATCATGTATAATGTATCTTCATAACATCTGCTACCACAATATTTACAGCCTTAGCATTTCAACTCATAAAATTTTTTTGTCAAATATTAAAAGCAAATTTTTAGGCTTCATTTATCACATGCAAAATTATAAAATCCCTATTTCAGGCGTTTAGTTTGAGAAAAAAAACCAATTTGTTATTTCGGCAAAATAGAATTGTAAAGCAGAAGTCTCATAAAATTAATGTGTAAGATCAATATTTCTTTTTGAAACAAAAATTCACGAAAATATTCTATTAAGTTCATGGTCTTACAATCTGTAAATCACATTCTTTTCATATGTAAATATTTTAAGTTTCATCTACGAAAAAAGTGAAGTACCCTTGATATTATGCAATGACAGAACGGTATTTTGAAATGCTTTAATTATTTTTAAGCCACTCTGCTTTAACAATTTCAATTTAATAGCATTTCACAATTTTCGTAAATTCCTAAGCTATGAAATGTAGAATTCATGCTTTTATAGTACTTCTCAGTAGTTAGTACACAATTCATATAATTCTAAGATCCTGGTGAAAGATTTGTTTACGCTATCCAAACAGTCCAAACACGGCTCTGCCTCGATGTGATCTCTTTGATTGTAAGGAATGCTTTTGCCGAAGTATTTCGGCTCTTAGAATGCCATTCAGTACTCAATCTACATTCATGTGAAAAATATGTCGCTCATAACAATAATAAAGAGGTCGTTAGTGTCCATTAGAAGTCCTGTATAGTTAGAGGCTGGCCTTCTTTCTTTTATACATCCTTCTTTCTAAGCTGGACCTATTTGTAAAGGGGGCCTTGGTCCCCTTATCATCAGGTCCATAGGCATAAAGGGCAGTGGGTGCAGATAGAGGCTGGCCATCTCGGTAATTCACTGCCATTGGTTGATTGAATCACATGGTTTATGGACGCCATGTTTTGTCGTACCGTGAGACGAAAGCCTATGAGCTAGTGTATCAAGTTAGAACTTCAGAGTTGCTATGTGATGCCCAGCATTCACTTGCTTTACCTTAACCAGTTTTGCTTAATTTACGTTATATTTATCATTTTGGGGATTTTTTTATTTCCTTTTTGGCATCACAGCGCTCGTTTGCAAGAATTACAACTCCGATCTTTCGACTGTCCCCCGCTAAAGCGCGTGCACAAGGACACGCCCCCTGTTGCGTCATAGCTTGCGCCGCTCATCAAGTTTTGTAAATGTCTTTCCCGGCCTGCAACACGTGCCGACTTTGTACCTCTTGTTAAAACTGATGACATGATAGTCACAATGGCACATAACACAGTCAGTACAGCACATAGTAAATGCACGTAGAGCACAGCACAGAAATGAGTAGGAGAAGATAGTGTGGTAGTAAGGATGAAGGAGAACAGTTAGTGCAGAATGTGTAATCAGATTTGATGTATCTTCTTCATTGAAGTTTGGTGAGTGATTTTTGGAAATAAATTTGTTTGTCATTTAAACCTTTTGAATCTTTACTAATTTTTTTCTCTTGAACAACGTTAATTGTTTGATTAGCACTTATATTTACGTTTTGACAATCATTTTTTAATTCTTACTCATTAACGCTCGCTGGTATTTTGAACCCTAATTTAACTTTATTTATTTATTTGGCAATTTGTTAATTATTGCCTGGCGCCCGACTGAACTATCCGGAGCATAAACCTAATTGGATCAGAAAAAGGGTTCCAAACTTAAAAGTATTTGCATTTCTTTGGAGCGTTACAGCTATAGTTTTATATATTTCTACCACTTTTTTTGTCTATAAAAGTTGTCGTATTTTATGAATGCCTCAGTGCGCTGCATTTGGGTGTACAAATTTCACTCAAAGAAATAAATAAATTAATATTTTTTCGAGAAACTGCATCAGATGGCAAACGGCTAAAAAAGTGAAAAGAGGTAACTGAAAACCAAAAAATAATTTCTTTTAAGGTTCGTTTGAAAAACCAGCTGTTTTCACTTTGTCGTCTGCCTATGCCAGTATTTGTTTATCTATCTGTCCGCCTCTCTGTTAATTGTTGTCTGTCCATCTATCTTTCCACCTGTCTGTCCGTCTATAGACAATCAATTTTTTTTCTTTTAGAGCTAAATGAAAAATTATTTTTTGGGTTGGATAGGTGTCAAGAAATATTGCGTTTCGCAATTTTGAAAATTTTTAATAGCTTTAATTGTGCCCTCTAACAGTGGGAAAAGATGAAAAATGTTAAAATTTTAAACGAATGTTACAAACTAACTATTTACATCGGAAATCCAAAATTTTGGTAGTAGAGTGTTAGGTCAGAAAGTTTACAATGGCAACAAGGCTTTGCCGTCTTAGCCAAAAGGGGGTGCAAAAGTGAAACTTTTTTTAGAGATAAATGAAACAATATATATATTTGTTTTACAGGCACTAAACAAAATTAATGATTTAAGCAATATTTCATAATCTCAGTGTTACTTGTAAACGTTTAAACATCGATAAATCAATGAATGCTTTTGTGAAAAAAATTTCGCCGACTTATGAAATTCGAACCCGCATCTCTCCAGAAATATGCCAGAGTATTCTAATCTGTTGAACTAATGCTGTCTCAATCTTTTTTCCACTATTAATGACTATTACTCTTCCCGTAAATTTTGGTCGCCTCCTTAAGGCACCCTCTATGATCTCGGGTGACAAGATCATAGATGGCGCCTAGTATCTATTTCTTTAGTACTCTGAGTAAGATTGAAATAAATAATGAAATCACCTCACGCTATTTAGCGTTATTAATGATTTAAACAATATTTGATAATCTCAGCTTTATCTGTAGTCGTTTAAACGTCTATAAATCAATAAATGATTTTTGTGAAAAAAGCCGGCGTTAGTTCAACAAGTTTGAATACTCTGGCAGGTTACTGGAGAGATGCGGGTTCTTATCCCGTATGTCGGCGAAATTTATTTCCACAAAAAATATTAATATTTACATTTTTTGAATCCCCATCAGTTGGAATTTTCAGTGTTAGAGAGTGCTAATGACGGTAAATAAAAACTCGAAAGGCGACCTCGAGCGGTGGAAAAAAGCTGGAAAATACCAAATCTTTAAATAAATATTGCAAACGATCTATTTTTGCTAGAAACTTAAATTTTTGGTCATAGAGTGTAATGGTAAAGTGGTTTACCCTAATAGATATGATTTGTCCCGTTGGTAATATAGAACTTTTATGCCTTAAGACATAAACGAAAAACGTTTTTGCACATTACATGTACTAATAAAATATTAATAGTTTATTTTCTCAATTATAGAGTAGTTCAAATTTCCACTGTCAGAGGGTACTGAAAATGTAAAATAATTAGAAGAACGCATATCGCCTCTGGCGTATATGGGAATCTCATTTTCAAAGAGAATGAAGTTCTTCATTTGCCTACTTCTTCCTTAAAAGTTTTAATTATGGATGTTCGTGTTGTTTTTCTGCCGAGGTCCCGCCATCCTCATAGACTATGATGAATAAACTGATAAGCTCCTGTCAGTTTATACATCAGCTGCTTGAGGAAGTATTTATTTATTTTTAATGTATGATGGGGGAAATGGATATAGTAGTATTTTATTAGTAATTATAAAACATAAAAAGTATTTGTCTTTTATTTCTTATATTTAAAAGGTTGCTTTTCTCTCACTCTCCTGAAAATAGTGGGCAGATATTTGCTGTCAGTGGAATTTCTACCATAACAGAACTCTATACGCCGAAATTTCTACCATAAACAGATCACTTGAAACATTCGTTAAAAGTTTTGCAGTTTCGATATTTAGTGATCTGTAATGATATAAATTAAAACTACCTTTGAAAACGTGAATTACATTTCATTAGTAACCAAATAAAAAAGAGATTTCCAATTATCCGTTCCATTTCTTACCTACCTTGGGCTTAGGGTCAATTCATTGTTCTCAATGAAATTTTCAAGACTGTTACATTCCATGACCAAAAATTTCAAATTTCTAGTAAAACTACATCGTTTGCAATATTCGTTTTAAATTTTTGGGATTATTCGATTTTTTCCGCCGTTACAGGACGCAATTATAGATTTTGAAAAATTCGTAAAAATGCAAATTGTAATATTTCATCAATACCTGTCCAACCGAAAAACAATTTTTGATTTATTTCGAAAAACATACACTTTTCTCTTAAAACGAGAAAAAGTTGCATTCACCTCCCCCCCCCCCCTGTGTCTAAAGGGTCAAGTGATTGTTGTCAATGATAACTTCGCAACCTTCACATTTCAACATCAAAATTATAAACTAACATAACTACACTATTTGGAATATTCGTTTGATATTTTAGATTTATCAGCTTTTTCCACCGTTAGGGGGCGCAGTTATAACTTTTGGGAGATTCGAAAAAATGCAAATCGTAATATATCATTAATTCCTATCTAATGCAAAAAGAATTTTTTATTTATCTGTATAAACAACAAAAGTTCGATGTTTTACAGCTGGACAAGACAACAAAGCGAATTATATCTTTTTTTTAAAAAAAAGAGCCTTAAATTTAATTTTCCTTGTTTAGCCGTTTTCTAAAGTGCTTCCAATCATGAACACTGAAATCTGTATCAAATATTACTCTACCCTTTTCCGAAATCCATAAGTACAGTGCAATACCATTGAGCTTTTTGGCGTCCTAATTTGAGCGTCCAAATTTGGCGTCCAAATTTGAGATGGCCAACTTCAACCTATGTAGGGCCTTTAGTGTCCATGTCACTATAGGGTATTTGTTCTTGACAACTGGCAACATAGTCTCAAGGATTTTCATGTTGTAAACATGGTAACCGCATGGATCTAATAGCTGATCTGTTATCGTAGTGTTTGATCATGCACTTCAGTCTATTTTCAGCTGTAAAACGTACTAAGTTTGATGCCCGTAAGTTATTCTTTTGTTCCTCAATAAGAAGTATTGCGGTTAATGATAAACAATCTGATGAAATAGTGAATAACGGCAACAGAATTAATTCGGAACCAACAGAACAAATTGTCAACTGTCTGGAACACAGCTGTGGGAAAATTAAAGGATTTACTTTTAAAAATATTCGTGATAAGACTATATCTATGGAAACTATTCGCTCAGAAAATCAAATATACGAAACGATCACTATCGATAAAACACCATATACTGTGGTTAGTGAAGGTGAAGCTGAAGTATTATTTCCAAGTTCTCATGATGTGTTTTACAACCCAGTTCAAGAATTTAATCGTGATATAAGGTAAACATTTTTTGTATTATAATTGTGGTTTATCACAGTAGTACTTGCAACTTGCTGGCAATCTTCAGTGTGATATATTGTAATACAATGAAGTGCCGTTGAATTAGGGATAGGAGACGTTATCCAAATTCAGTCCTGCATTTGCGCGCATGCGTAACTGAAACTCTGGTCATATAGAGCTGTCAGCTTTGACTTGCCCAAGCATTTGTTGTGAGAAGTATAATGGGAAGGGCACAGGATTTAGATGCATTTGACAGAGGGCAGATCATAGGTCCCTGACAGATGGGACACTCAATCTCCAAAATTGTCAACGAACTTGTATTTTCTTGTATGACAGTTTCAAGAGTGTTTTGGGAATATGAAAATTCTGGCAAAAAAATGAGTACCCAGACAAACTGCAAAGGACAGCCAGCCTCAATCGTGGGCTTCGCCGTCTGATCCACATTGTACGGACCGATAGGGGCCAGACATTATCTGAAATCACCTCCCATCTGAATGCGGGTTCCAGCCGGGAAGTCAGTGCACGGACCATGCAATGCTCACTTCATCGTCTTGGCTTCAAGAGCTGCCCAACCTACGAATGCTACTTCTAACTGCATGACACTAGGTTCAGCGCCTTGCCTGGGCTAAAGAACATCGAAACTGGACCATCAAAAATTGGCAATGGATGTGATGAATCTCGATTTAAACTTCATTGCACCGATGGGAGATGAGGGTATGGTGCCAACCCCATTAAACCATGTATCCTGCGTGTCAGGTTGGAACAGTACAAGCTGGTGGTGGCTCAGTGATGGCCTGGGGTGTCTTTAGTTGGACGTCTGTAGGACCATTGGTTTGTGTACTGACAACTCTCAATGCATCCTGGTATGTATAACTCATGACTTACCATTTACACCCATTTTTGGCCATCATGCATCCCAATGGAGATGGTGTCTACCAACAAGACAACTGTTTATCTCACAGGTCCAGGTTGGCTACTGCATGTTGTAGGAGCATTCTGCTGACTTTGAAATAATGAATTGGCCACCTAGAAGCCCAGATTCAAATTCCATTGAAAATTTTTGGGATCTTTGCAGAGTGTTTGGGCCCGTGCCCCATCAGCAACAACCTTGAGAGAATTGTTGACTGCTCTGGAGGATGCATGGGTTGCCATACCTGTGGAACATTTACCCAAGCTTGTAAAGTCCTTGCCTCGTTGTGTGGTGGCCGTTATCAGGGCCAGAGGGGTCCAACACGTTATTAGGTGGCTATCAGGTTGCTATCCCTAATTCCATGGGACTTCAGTGTATAAAGCCATTGTCTTTGTCCAAATCTTTTGATATAGGAAGTTTTTTAATACACTTATCCCTTGATTTACATGTAGCATGGTTCCAAGAAGCACATAAATGAAAACTTTGTAAGTTAAGATTGAAAGCACCTGAAAAATAATAGGCTAGATTGCAATTTATTTTTGATTTCTCAAATTTAGTTTTGGCAGAAATACACATTATAGGATTAGTACATGTACTTGATGCTACATGAAGAAATTTAACATAAGTAAAAAGTACATGAATAATCAAAATGTGGGCTGGGTTGTTTTACCTCTGAGGGGCACTTTTTTTGCATACAATGGGCTAAATGGACAGGTCACAAGGACCCCAAAGGCTCAGACAAGGTTGGTTGAGGGGACCCACAGGAACAGTTGTTGGGAGCAGATGGTAGCCTCCTGTCAAGGCCATCCAGTGTGTTCTTTAATGTGCACAGAGTATGGCTCTCCCACACGTGGCTTAACATCCCATCCGACAAACAGCGATCTTTCCAAGCCCTTCGATGTTCCCTATTGACCATGAGCAGGGTAGGGAGTTTTGCAGAGATAAATTTTAACTCTGACCAAGCTGGGATTCGAACCTAGGAATTGCAGATTACAGTTTGGCGTGGTACCAATTGAGCCACCCCTGCCCTTCAATCAAAATGTAAGTATATAATACATAAATACATGCAATGGAAGAATGCAACATATGATACAATGGTTGGAGGATATGGCAGAACTGCACTTTATAGTTCTCTGATGGCATTTTTTATGCAATGTAATGAAAGAATACTTTTTGATCATCTCGACAGCCATCCAAATCCTAACCCAATAACAGCTGCTACAAAAAAGATTGTTTTTTCATGACATATATATATACATACAAAATCCTCATGTGGCCATGGACTAAGGAAGTCCTACCAGACTGTAATTTTCCTCTCCAGACATGTTTGTTCTGAGTTACAGCAGCTGCATTTGGCCACTGTAGGCACTGGTGTAGGGAGTCCCTCATTGGAGGCTAATTTCATCATGAACTTAAACAGCTTGAACCTTGTAGGCCAATTCATGCAATGTCTGGTTTGACATTATCTGCCCATTGCATCCTAGGTCTCCCCCTTTTCTGAAACCTTTTGGTACACTGTTCGTAATCCTGCTTGCCAATCTGAGCTATGCATACGGCAACATGTCCAAACCAATACAGTCTATGTTTTTGCACAAAATGTTGCTCAAAGGAGATTGATTACACTTTCTTCTAACCTGATCAGACAAAAAAAATTCAAACCACTTAATGCCCATGATACTGCACAAACATCTAGAATCAAGTTTCTTGTTACCTTGTTTACAAGGATCCATGTTTCACTACCATAACAAATGATAGAAAAAAACAGACTATTATACAGCCTAATTTAAGTGTTTAGGTGTACACCTATTTTCCACTCTCCATAGATTCTTAAAACCTTCAGTGGCAATTCCTATCCTACTTATTTCATGCCGCACATTCCCAGTATCTGTTACATAGATCCCAAGATATATTTAACAGATACTTACTCAAGAGTGCAGCCATTCAAAGCAACTGAAGCACCATGTGCCTAACCAGTTTTTATCACTTTAGTGTTTTCTGTGTATCAACCAAACCTACTGTATTACCAGTCTCACCAATAGGGACACTGAAGGGACCAATAGGGACACTGAAGGACCAATAGGGACACTGAGGGGACTGAAGGAGAAGAGTGATAAGTCCAGCTGAAGATATTCCCAAAATGATAAATATAATGTAAATAAAGTAAAACTGGTTAAGGAAAAGCAAAAGTGAATGGGTGGACCATCACAACTCCCCCTCCCAAAGGGAGCCAATATATGATAATAGATTTTGAAGAGCAATTTTGAATAAAAGGACACTTCCTACTTCACTACTTATCACTGAACATAAATAAAGTAATATGTATGCATACTCAAATTTCATAAGATGATCTACTCTCACTTCGACAATCTTCCATCACAACTAAAGGTACCTCCTCCCATTCCTCCTCCAGAGTGTAAATGCATACCAATGTCTGTGGCAGTTAACTGCATACTAGTGTTATTGGTCTAACTAGTATCACATTCTGATACAATTCCAAAAGTTGCATACCATGACCTTTGCAAAGCTTGTTAATCTAACTTCTGTCCTGCTTAACCCTTTAGTGCCCAGGAAGTTTCAGAAAATGGTAGAGGGTATTAAAGACAAAGAAATAGCACTATTTGGATGAGTCCATTTCAAATTTCAGCCATTATAAGTGTTAAAGGGTTAACTTCTAAAAAGGTTTAAAAAAAAAAGAAAATTAAAAAATACAACAATTCTGCTCTTTCACAGAATACAAATACAGCTGTGTTATTCAGTTTGTAATACTGAATTTGTAGGGTTGTAAAGACGCTGTTACTCGGCCCAGTAGCCGTATAGAAGATAGTTACCTTCTGACTCGGTCCTTCGGTGAAGCATGTGCAAGGCCTCTGGGCTCCATGTTGGGATTGTTGGTTGTACGTCCTCTTTTTTTGCTGGTACTGGCTGCTGGAATAATTACCTGGCAGTCCGGGTTTAAACCTTGATGTAATCACAATATGTACGTGCATATATTCAAGGATGACGACCACACACATTGAAACACAACACTTTTAATAGAAGCATAGAACTTACATTAACAAACTTCAAAGAGTTTAAAAGTTTAAAAAAAGTTAAAACGTTTTTACATGTTTTGCTCCATACTGGAGCTTCCTCAGAAATTACAAGGGAGACATGGTTATCGAACTTATATGCCATAGATAGGTGGCTCTTCTGTGCACCTGCTTGGATGTTTCTTATTGGCTATGTCCACACTTGTGTGTTTTACATGCGATAGACAAATGCGCTGTGGTGCATGCATCTAACACACGTTACGCATGCACAAAGACATGCCTCAAATAAGTTGAACGGTGCTGTTTTCAGTGATGCATGCAGTAGCGCATGTGCTTCCACCAGTAGTGGATTTTTGTTCAACATTCTGTGCAACTTCGTAGTTTGTCTGAAAGGTTTCGTTCTGTTTTTGTAATTATTGAGCTTGTGTTTTTTGTTCACCATGTCATCAGAACAAAAACTGGCCCTCATTAAAGATTATAGGTTAAATAATTCATCAAAGATATAAATTATTAAATTAATTTAATAAATAATTAATTAAGTAATTCATTAGATTATAGGTTTAAGTATTCATCAGAGACATGAATGAATCACCGGTAGCAAAATATCTAAGTGTGATCGCTAATTTCACTTCAGCTGGTATTGCTTCTTTGAAATGAGTATTTTTTTTCGATCTTCAGATCCACCATTCCCAAAAGCATGTAGAAATTTGTTCTAGACATTCGCATAAAGTTCTTAAAAAGAACGTTTTCATTTAATTCCAATTCCCTCATTATTCCTAATATGGAACAGCTATTATTTGGGGCAGGGGTGGCTCAGTCGGTAGTGCACCAGACTTGTAATCTGCAGTTTCCAGGTTCGAGTCCCAGCTGGGTCAGCGTTGAGATTTATCTCTGCAAAATTCCCTGCCCTGCCCATGTTCAGTAGGGGACACTGATGGGCTTGGAAAGGCTGCCATCTGTCGAATGAGACATTAAGCCCTGGCCCTGTGTGCGGGAGAGCCATACCCTGTGCACATTAAAGATGGTTTACTGCGAAAACCACTTTTTTGTTGCCGGGCACTTCATGTAAACAGAAATGCTCTCCATGGACTTGAGAAATGTCCATGATGATGGACATTTCTAACTGTCAAACCTTATCTCAAGTAAAGGACTACATTAATAAATTGATTGGCAACTCATTGTTGAGGCAGTTGATAATACTCTGTTCTGTCACTTGCTTCTGATGAAATAAAAAATGGAACTTTATGTTCAAAGTTATTATATTCATGAACTGACTTAGCATTGACAGCACGCTCGATGGCCTTGACGGGAGACTACCATCTGTCTCCCAACAGCTGTTCCAGTGAGTCCCCTCCCCCAACCCTCTCTGAGCCTTTGGGGTTCATGTGACCGGGCCATTTATCCCATGGTGTGCAAAAAAGTGCCGTTCAGAGGTAAAACAATCCAACCCTCATTATTCCAAAATTCCGCATTTTAAAATAATCTTTCATCCATACTGATTGCTGGTATTTATCACGTTTTTTTTCCCCACTTTTTTCAGCACAAAAATTGCAGCACTTTACCTGCTAACATAGCAGCATCAGTTAAGTCCATTGCAACTTCACATCTACACTGGTGAAAAATTGAAAACGATTTGATGCACAAGTGTAGACAGTTGAAGGCATGCTTCCAATGCATTCCATCTAAGGCATGTGCTGGACTATGTGGTGTTGAAAAGTGGAATTGAAAGTTGAAAGTGAAGTTGAAGATGAAAGTGCACAAATATGGACATAGCTATTGGTGAAGAGATTTCTTTTGAGAATCTTGCTGTAGTAGTAGTTTCCATGGTAACAGTGGCTTGATGATGTCATCATTTATGCAATGATTCTTGTTTTGAAAAAATACAGTATTGTTCAGCTAAGCCTAATTGGAATTCAGTGTTAGATGCACATATTATCCTTGTTTGATCAAAATGCGTTGTGAAAGTGCCAGTTAAAGTATTTTTGGCCAATGCCGTATTATTTCTTTTGTATTTAGTATAACTTTTATGTTCTTTGATTCTAATCTGACAGATTCTTTTCCTTTTTTCTATGTTTGGTTGAATGCTTTGATTTCGGGTGTCCTCGAGTGGTACTTCATATACTCCTCCTATTAGCTCATTTTTATTCCTGTCAGTTTTAACAAGCTTTAAGTTAGTTCTACTGGTACCAGCAAAAAAGTAGGACTTACAATCAACAATCCCAACTGGAAGCCTGGAGGTACTCACATGCTTTCGCCGAAGGACTGAGTCGGAAGGTAACTATCTTCCATATGGCCTGGGCTGAGTAACAGCATAGATAGTAATCTTTACAACATTATAAATACAGCTGCATCAAGCATGGTACATAACTTCCACTTATTCCCCTAACAACAATCAAATACGCAAAATCTTATCTTTTGTGCCTTCCATGCATAAAAATACTGGTATTGGTACTCCGTTAAATCCTCCTAACTACAATCAAATACGTAGAGCTAATAATTCCATTTTACAAACAAACAGGAGTGAATCATCCACTAAAACTTCACCTAAATGCAATAAATTGTGAGTTAGCTGAAATAAAAATAGCATTAATTATCTCTCTTCATTGAACTTTACATCCCGCTCACAAGGAAGTTTTGCTAGTGATCTTCTCAGTCAAACTACTTTGTTGTTAGGGACAGCTCAAAGAAGGTACAAAAACTTCAAAACACCATGGCCAGCTCATATATGTGCAAACAAATTATGCCAATGTCATTCCGATAATTATGCATCATTGGCGCATCAATATTACTGATGACACTGAACAGAATTAAACACATAGACATCATATCTAAGATATGATAATTTAATCAATATAATAATATTGATATATAATAATAAAATAATTTATCATATATGATGTTAACATTTCATCCAATTCCATCCAAGTTTTACAATAAGAATCAATTTAAATACAAAAAATTCACTTCAAATGCAATTTATATAATCACTGTGTACTAAATTCTTTTCATTCTCATCATTCACATCCATAAACATTTTATAATTTCTAAACTTACAACACTCAATTCAGCATAGGTGACAATCACAGTGTTACCTGGGTGACATTTTAACGTCAATATATCAATAAATATTTTGTGGTATTTCCACCTTAGCACAACATAAAAAGAAATAGTTGCCACCCGTTGATCATTGATGGCACCAATGTTGGTGCTGAAAATCATCGGCGAAAAGTTTAAAGTGTTAAATTAATGGAAAAAAGATGAGCCAGCATTAGTTCAATTGGTATGAATACTCTGGCATGTTTCTGGAGAGATGCGGGTTCATGTCCATATGTCGGCAAAATTTTTTCCACAAAATATTTACTCAATTCAGCTTACAGTCAGCTGAAATGAAAAAAATCTAGAATTCATAAATATGCCTGAAATCACATTAATACAATATAACTCTTTATGGTTCAACTAGAACTTCAGATGAACAAGTATACATAAAAAATTCTAATCACTTCACGTTGTGAACTCAAAAATATAACTTTGAGTAATAAATTCACTTTTCAAAAATATCAAAACTACAAAGTTTCAACATGAAATTAAACATTTTGAAATGTCTAAGTATGAGCAACAATAAATAATCTTCAATCTTCTTTGTCTTCATCTATTACAGAGAAAAGGAATAAAACATCACAAATAATTAGTGCCACAGTGGAATAATAATAATAGACTTAAAAAAATTTCATTGTTGGCACTCCGTTGTGATAAATCATCATCCAGTCATTTCCCAGATATTTCATTCCTGCATCGATAGATAAGCTAGGTGTAGGTGCTTCTGAAGATCTCGTTGATGATGTCATCTATTGCATGTTGAGAGCTACATTGCTTGTTGTCACTCTGCAGGCCATTCTTGTATCATTAACATTTCACTACTTTCTTGACATCGATGGAACAGCTGAATCTGGCTTTACTGTCTTTTTTTCCTATTGTATGCAATAGGTTATAATACAATCAATTCTTCTCTCATCTGGTTGGTAGTGGTTCATCATCATCCTCAGAGACATAATTTTCATGGTTTTGTTGTGGAGCATCTAGATCATTTGAGACTTCTGATCTGGAAAATTCTATAGAACTTTTCTACAGTTTAATGTTTACTACATTGTAATACCTATTGAGGCATTAGTGGTTATGTTGGCTAGTTCATGTAACAAATGTGAAAGTTTTTTCTTTAAGATGGTCCAGCATATAACGGTGCAGATTTCTCTATGAATCCTCTTTCTTTATCACTTTTATGGTGCATTTTAAATAATACCTTATTACCTATTTTAAATACATATGCCATTCTCTTTGTTATAATTTTCTCATTGCTTCTGTTGTGCTCATAGGTGTGCTCATATCTTGTGCCTTTGAAATGGCTTGAATATGCTGTTCCATTCTAAATTCAATGGTTTATGGAGATGCAGGTTGACCAATAAGTCTTTCCCAGGTTAATGCCAGTTCTCTTCCTATGAATATCCTTGAAGGCACGAATTTAGTTGTTTCTTGTAATGAAGTCATAGAGCAAAGAAAAACTGTTGCAAGTAAATCCCTGGTATTATGTCTATTTTCAACATATGCAGCTATGATTCTACCAATATTTCAGTAATTCTTTTGGTTAAATTTGATTGTGGATGATATGGAGTTGTATATATGTGTTTTATTTGAATTCACATACTTCAGCAAGCACATTTGAAATGAATTGGGGCCCATTGTCTGAAACTATACTCTTGGGTACTCCGTACCTGCATATAAATTCATTTATAAACTTCTTTGCTACAATTGTTGCCGTTGCATTCGTAATGGGAAATATTTCAACTCATTTTGAAAAATAATCTACTAAGATCAGAATATATTGGAATCCTGCTTGCGTTTGTGGATAAAAAAAATAATAAATACTCCCTCAAGCAGCTGCTTGCCGCAGAGGTCTGACAGGAGCCTGTCAGTTTATATGCCATAGTAGAAGGTCTGAGGATGGCAGGAGGGGCCCATTAAATCCATCCACAAGGATGGTTCTGATCAAATTTTGTTGTTTGACAAATTCAACATGTTTTTACATAGAATTTTACATCGTTTTTCATAGCTGGTCAATATTCTCTTTTGCTACCTTCTGATATGTTTTATGTATACCTAGATGTCCTGTTGAGGGTATATCATGTAATTCTTGGAGTACGCACTCTCTTAAAGTCTTGGGTATAAATGGACGATAACTGCCTGCTTGACTTGATAGTGTGCAGTAGTACAAAATGTCATTAATTAATAGAAAATGTCTGGCTCTTCCAACAATACTTCAAGCTATACTAGGATCTAGAAGTAATTCATCAGTTTTCAAATAGTGTTATACATTTCCATATTCTAAATCTTTTTGTTGTTCTTTAACTAAGTGTTCCTTGTATTTTACGGGAACTATTGTGGCAAGCGAGGGAGCAAAAGGCTTATCTTATCCTTCAGCTCTGGCATAACTTCTGCTGGCCATCCAGGAGCACTGGACAAAGCATCGGGTAGCTGATGTGCATTTCCCTTTTGGTGCTCCACCTTGAAATTGAATTCTTGAAGGCACAATACCTAAGGCATTAGATGACCTATTTAAATTGGTGGATGTCTGCAACCATTGTAAAGTAGCATTGTAGGTAAAAATGGTAGTGTCATAAATGTTTAGTCCCAATATTGCACTTTAAATTTTTCTAGAGCCCATATTACTCTTAGGCATTCTCTTTCAGTCACTGTATAATTCCTTTCGGTGTGACTCAAACTATGACTGGCATACATAATGACATGTTCACAATTGTCATCTTGCATTTGGTTGAGCATAGCACCAATGCCAACATTGGAAACATCAGTGTAAAGCTTGAAAAGTATGCCTGATTGCTGCAAGGCTGACATGGGATCATGACACAGTGCATATTTTAATGTCTGGATGCTGTGTCACAAGCAGATGTCCAATGAAACAGTTTTTGCTTTTGGCATAATCCATATAAAGGTTCGACCAAATTTGCAAAATTAGATACAAATTGTCGGTACCAGCCATACATTCCTAGAAATCTCCTAAGCTGCTTTGAATTGTGTGGTGTGGGAAATCATTCTATGGCTTTGACCTTATTTGGTAATGTTCTTAATCCAACGGCATTAACTGTAAAACTTAGGTATTGAACGTCTTCTCGGAGAAATGTGCATTTAGATAATTTTATAGTGAGCCCGGCTTCTCTTAACCTTGAGAAAACCAAATCTAAATCACACTTATGCTCAGAAAAATCAGTAGAGAAAATAAGTGTGTCATCTAAGTAGCCTTTGCAAATTTTTCCTTTCAGATCTCCCAGGATCATGGACATAACACATTGAAACATGGCTGGTGCTCCTGATAAGCCAAATGGTAAACAACGAAATTGAAATAATCCATGCTTTGTGAAGAAAGCAGTTTTGGGCCAATCTGGTGTATGTACAGACACCTGCCAATATCCTGAAGACAAATCTAGTGTGCTAATAAACTTCTTGCCAGCCAGTTGTGTCAGTAGATTCTGAATAATAAATAATGGATATCTATCGGGGACTGAGACAGTATTTAACTTTTGATAGCCCACACAAAATTTTAAATCTCCAGTTTTCTTTTTAACGAGAATGACTGGTGAAGGCCAAGAGAGCTAAAACTAGGTTCAATTATCCCATTCTTTAACATTTCCTTAATTTGTTAAGAGATTATTTCTTCTTTACTTGGAGGATAATTGTATGGTTTACTATTGCCTGTGTCAATATGATGCTCCCAAATTTGACATCTTTCCAGGCTTGTTAAAAAGTTCATAGTTAGCTTTTAGCACAGCTTCTAACTTAATTCTTTCATTGTGATCTAAGTGAACGCTGTCAGCATGTTTTCTAATATCTGATTTTATCTGGTTGACATGAAATTTTTCTTTCATTATTGCTTTTAGTAAAACAGTATTATTAACAAAATCAAGTTCTATCAAGTGTTTCTGTATTGCATCCATTCCTATCAAAAAGTCATATAATAACTCATATATTACAACAAATTCAAATCTTACCTCCACATTGTATAACGTGATAGGTAATTCAGCAGGTCCTTGTACAAAACACTGCTTGGGATCACAAGCTAAGTTCAAAGGTCCATAGGACCACGGATGCAATTTCAGTTTACAACTTCTCTGAATTTTATTCCATACTTTCTTATGTAGGCATGAAATATGAGCTCCTGTGTCGATGTGAACTATGAATTAAATTTTTTCCTGATAAAGCTTCACAAAAGGTAATTTTAAAACATTATGTGTACCAACAGTGGCAAGACTTATTAGAGGGCTTTTTTTGAGAACTTTGGCCTCTCTCTTCAAAGATCCTAATTTAAGTTCGCTGAATTGCCATTTTTTCTGGGACATATTGCTCCATGTGCCCTAGTTGGTCACAAAAATTACATCTGAAAGTCTTTCTATTATTCGTAGCAAAAGTTTTTGGTTTAATTTTATAGTTCGAAGTTTGACGTGGAACCTAATTTCTGCTTCGTTTGTTCTGCATTGTTGTAGCTGTGTTCAGTGCAAATTGTTGGGCCAGTTGTGCGGGAGTCGCTTTGTGAGACTCAACCCAATATCACTACTTCGGCAAGGATTGCATCCATTGTTGATTCAATGCCTTTTTTGCAGATTCTCTTCTTGCAATCTATTGCCAAGCCAATTTGACTAAAGTTGAAATTGAAGTTGTGTTTCCGACTTCTAAAAACTCTCTTAAGGCAAAAGTAACTGGGATATAATGCAGTTTATTATGTCAATTTCGGCAACATTAGCATCGTACAGATTGTATAACTCTGCTGTACCCCAGATTAATGTTTCGATATCATCTCTCTTTGTCTTCGTGAAAAAAGTTCTGTAGCTAATGTGTAAAATCAATATGAGGTGGATAAATTTGCAAAAGTTCACTTTTAAAGTCTTCCCAAAATTCTATTCCATGATGATATCCTACGTTATTCCACCATTGCTTAGTACATCCAATTAAACAAGATACTGCGAAAACCACTTTTTTGTTGCCGGGCACTTCATGTAAACAGAAATGCTCTTCCATGGAATTGAGAAATGTCCATAATGATGGACACTTCTAACCATCAAACCTTATCTCAGGTAAAGGCCAATTAACATAAGGACTACTATAATAAATGGATTGGCAACTTGTTGTTGAGGCAGTTGATAATACTCTGTTCTATCACTTACTTCTGATGAAACAAAAAATGGAACTTTATGTTCAAAGTTATTATGTTCATGAACTGACTTAGCATTGACTGCAAATTTAGGGGTTGTTGTCATTCCCCTTATCTCCTGAGGATCTTCAAGCAGATTCGTTAACAATTCTGCTTCTTTCATCACATCCTGCAACTATCTTTTACTTTTATTAAGTTGGGAGTCAATATGGCAGAATTGGCCATATTACTGGCCGACATGTTTAGTGATCTGCCAAAATTTTGAATTTATGAAATTTTGTTACTTTTTAACTTGAGCAGCACTCAAAGGTGCAGCTATACATCAATACAATACTAAAGCTATACTAAGCTTGCAATAAACTTGCTTATCAAAAAGTTTATCGTGTGTGTGTATTTCTAATCTTTACATACATACAATAAAGATCTTAACTATCAGCAATAACTCTGCTGAAACTTCAGTACCTTTGACTAATACAAAAGTTAAGCTTCTTGCTCAACAAAAATTTTTTGGTTTAAGCTGCCATTAAATCTATGATTATAATGTATATAACTAATGAACTCAAAAATTTGTTAACTTTGATAATCACATTAAATAACATACAATTTGTACATATATATATATACAGTTCCTGTGTTCCGTATGCCACTTTCTTTATCATCTCTGTAATGCTCCAAAAGATTGTTAAACTTCTTCTCTTTGGACCTTTTGACTGATCGAAATTTAATTAAACTTCTGTATCAGGTGCCAGGCAATATATATTAACTTGCCAAATAAAGTTAAATGAGGGTTTGCTAAGTATATGGGCATTACTTATTGAGTAAGAAATCAAAAGACTGTCAAATTATTAAAGTTAAATATTAATAAAAAATAAATTTTCATTGCTCAAGAGAAAAATAACAAAGTCAAAATATTTCATATAACAAAGTTTATTTCCAGAAAATTCAAGACTCACCATATAAACTGATGAATACAAAAGTTGGAGGAACTAAAAGCTCACATTTCTACTAACTTCCTTCCTCTACCAACACTCTCATTACTGATACTCTCTACTAACTCCGTGACCTAACATCACTTAATATACATGTGGCGTACAGCTGACAGTGCATGTTGCAAACAGGGAAAAACATTTGCATAAACTTATGATTGCAGGTTACCTATAACATAAGAAGGGGGGGGGGGGGGGTCCTTACACATGCATTAGGGGCTGTCAATCAAAAGTCGAAGTTGCACATGCCCAACTCCTTTAGTAGGTCGGAAGAGAAAAAAGTGATAAGTCCAACTGAATATAAACCCCAAAATGATCAATATAATGTAAATAAAGTAACAACTGGTTAAGGAAAAGTAAAAATAAATGGGTGGACCATCACAGCTAATTACTAAAAATACATAAAACAACCCTTAAACACACAAACCATTTTAACAAAACACAATAATTGCCTTCCCACATAATATAGTACCCCTTTTCCAAATATTTTAAACACTCAATAAAGACTTAAATGCTCATTAATTTGGCATACAACATTTCGTAATCCCTTTCTCTAGTTATTTGGCAAAAAAGTTTTGAAGTTTACTGTTTCTTTTGCCTGAATACATTTGAAAAAAAGACTGGCCACAGGGTAAAATTGAGTTTTTCAAACTTGGTATGGGAAGGGCCATCATTCTCATTGCTTAGAATATATTGAAATATTAATAATTACACGACATTGCAATTTAGATGTTAAATGCTTTTGAGTAGTCACTAGTCTACATTACATGTTGCTGACATTGCTTTTCTTTCTATGCTATCA
The DNA here is from genome assembly GCA_038380435.1 of Ryuthela nishihirai. Taxonomy (NCBI): domain Eukaryota; kingdom Metazoa; phylum Arthropoda; class Arachnida; order Araneae; family Heptathelidae; genus Ryuthela; species Ryuthela nishihirai. Next base: position 9,130,952 of record JAWZYU010000030.1, on the reverse strand, counting down.
ACTCTATTAACATGGTATTTTACTTAACAAGGCTTATAACTCTGAAAAGTTCCAAAACAAGAGATGTAAAGTTATATCACTATGTTTTTGTTGTCTTTCTGAGTGTCCTATGGCTGGTTAAGACGATATTGTTGTTGCCAATGTTCTTCCTCTGTACTTGGTATAGGCTTTCTTACTGTAGGCCAACAGTCATCCTGCAATTGCTGCTACCAATAGCACAGGGTGATGACACTGATGTTCTGTGATACCTTATACCAGTCCTTTTATTTCTTCGAAGGTAGACACTGATCTTGAGGTTATAAATCACTAATCCTTGATGGAACTGGATATAGCAGATTAGTTGCTTGTATCCTCCTGTTAACCATGTCATAAGCTATTTTCCACTTCTGTATTAGAAAAATAGAGAAGGAAACATATTTAGAATATTTAAAATTAACAACAAGAATAAACCCTACAGTATTATATCAAGTAATGTGTAGTTTATGTTACAAAATAGAAAAAGAAACACAAAAAATAAATAACATGTAAAGGGAAGCAGCAAACACATACTAGGCATTAAGAATTAAATGCCACAGTTAATGCAAATCAAATTACTAAACCAAAATTCATTATAAATAAAAAATAAACACCCCCTCAAGCAGCTGCTTGCCACAGAGGTCTGGCAGGAGCCTGCCAGTGTATTATGCTATAGTAGAAGATCTGTGAGGATGGCAGGACCTCAGCAGATAGACAACACAAACATCCATGCCTTACAGGGGCTTGAACTCAGGTCCTTTGGTCAGTAGTCAAGCGTGCTACAACCTCTCTAATATCCAATTGGATATTAGCAAACCCAGTCGTTAGAAAAAGGGGCAAAATTTGCCTAGCCTAGTGTAATACCTAAAGTAACAGGATTGATTCCTCAGTTAGAGCAAACGATTCAAAGAATACCGACAGTGGTAAAAGATAAAGAACGATTTAAAATATATTGAGATACTCTTTCCTATCTAATGCAATACCTAAAGCATATATAGCCCCAGTCTATCCTGATATCACACAACTGTTTGTAAAAATTAAGTTACATAAAGAAAATTATCCATTTAGGCCACTTATTAGTAAATGTAAATTCCCCACTTACAATTTGGAAAGACCATTGTTCAATATGTTCAGTCTGTACTTTCCCCCTACACCGTATGCATTAACCTCCTGTTATGATGCTGTCAGAATTATACAGTGAACAGCAATTAAAAACACCACAACCATTCACTCATTGAATGTTGTATCGCTGTATCCGAATACTGACTGAATGGCTGAAGGTCACCAGGCCCTTGGCCAAACAGTACTTCAATGTGCATGAGGCCATGGACCTGGCTACCAACTCTAACTGGTTTGTGGTTGGCAGGTGGCCATAGGTCCAGATGGAGGGGGTCCCATGGGGTCACCTCTCTCTGGACTCGTGTCCGACGTCATGAGACGTGGAAGAAATAGCATTACAAAAGGCAGAATATAAATCATTATTGTATCTGTAGTGACTCACATTTTAATTTTTTGAGATCACCCTGCACAAGAATTGTATAAATAAATAGAAATTTTTAATAATATAATGCCAACTATTAAATTCATACACGAACCTGAAGCAAATGGTGAATTATCATATCTGGATTTATTAATTACTCACAAACAATCAAAATGTAGTATTGCAGTATATTCTAAACCTTCTTTCAGCCCTAACATCATACCCTATAGTTCATCTCACCCTTCAAATTATAAGAAATCTGCAATAAATGCGTATTTTATAAGAACTCCGATACTCATCTAATGAGATAATATTAAAAATGGAATACTAAATTGGCTAACTCATATATAAGTTAGCCAATTTAGCAGGATATCCCAATACATCTATAAATAAAATCTGAAAAATGGCAAAATATAAAGTTCAACAAAATTCACAAACTGATCCAGCACAACAAATAAATACACACAATGCACTACCGGTTTCCTCTACATTCCAGTAATATCACAAATGGTAAAAAATGCATTAGTTAAATATGATTTAACAGTATCATATAGAATAGCAAATAAACAAATACAATTAAAAAATTAGTCATTAACGATAAACTCCCCCAACCAGGAGGCATTTATAACATAAAAGCAGATCTTGAAAACAAACTAGAAGGAAAAAATCAATACATTGGCAAAACATATAGAACATATGAATAACGAAACATCAACAGGATATAAAAAACCTAACAAAGCTTTATTTCAAACCATTTAGGAAAATCAATTAAAAGTAGATAATTTAATATACAAAGCCATAGCAGTACCCCCAATTAAATTTCAATTGCAATAGATGGAAACATGATTAATTTACATAGAGATTGCATGTGCAACAGTGAGATTCCACCCATTCCAGTTGCAGGGAATCTCCTGCTGTGAGAATAGAACTGCCAAAATCAAAAGTAACAATAGGGGAGTTTCTTATTTAAACTTTCACATCACAAAGTTAACTGCCAGAAGAAGCCTCGCAAGTGTATGGGAAGAAACGTTGCCAACTTTAAACAATGGCAATGGGCAACGTCCTCTACAAGTAAGTAAACTCAATAGATTCAGAATAACTAACACTTATTACAAACACCGCGACATACATAAGTACACATGGGTTTCACCTGATGGGCTGCATAAGAATATGATTGATTATATATTAATTAACAGAAAATGGGCTAGTTCTGTTAGGAATACCAGGTCATATAGGGGAGCTGAAATTGGATCTGACCATTACCTTTTAAAAGTGTCTTGCATCTTAAACTTAAAAAGTGTTGTGCTAGGGTTAAAAATTTTAATTTAATACTGAAGCTCTGAAAGACCCAGTTATAGCTAAAGCTTACCATGATAGCTTACTTAGTCATTATGACAGTCATGGTACGCTTACTACTGAAGTTGAGGAAGAATGGGATCATTTTAAACAGGCTTTTTTTGGACACTAACAGTACTCTTTTAGGAAAAAAGGAGAAGAGGAGGCAGAATTATTTGAGTGATAAGGCACTTGAGATTATTTTGGAAAGAAAGAACTGCAGGAATGTCCTTAATCAATACCCTACTAGTCCTAATAGAAAGCATTACAGAGAACTTAATAAACATGTAAAAGATCAGTTAGCTGCTAATAAGAATCTTTGGCTTGATGGCTTGGCTGACAAAGCTGAGGAAGCAGTTAGACAGCACAACAGCAGAGAGCTGTACCAGATAGTTAATGTTTAATGTGGGAGAAAATGGACGGGTATACAAGGATTGAAGGATAAACAAGGTAAGGTTATAATAGAAGGGGGGGGATTCTGTCATGGCTAGGTGGGCTGAGCATTTCAGTGATGTTCTAAACAATGTGGTTAGTTCTACTTCCATTGTTTGCAATGATGATAGATGCATTGGTGGCTTTAATGCTGGCCTTATAACACAATCTGAAGTTAGTTTGACTATTTCTAAACTTAAACTTCATAAATCCCCAGGGGTAGATGAAATTACTACGGAAATGCTTAGAGCTGGGAATGTTTCTGTTACCACTTGGATGATTGAAATTTTTAATATCTTTTTTGATAAAGGCATGGTTCCTAAGAATTTTACCAGAGCTATTATTATTTCTATTTTTAAAAAAGGTGATTGCAGTTCTTGTGATAACTATAGGGGTATCAGCCTACTCTCTGTTCCAGGGAAAGTTCTTTGCATGATTGTGCTTAATAGAATTAAGAATCTGATTGACAGTCAATTGCATGATGAGCAATGTGGATTCAGAAGTGGTAGGGGATGAGTAGATCAGATATTTTCACTTAGGCAGATTCTTGAGAAATGTTTAGAGTTTCAGAAACCTTTGGTTGCTAGCTTTGCTGATTTCAAAAAGGCTTTCGACTCTGTTGATCGTCATAATTTGTGGTTGATTGTGAGATCATATGGTATACCTGACAAGTTAGTTAACATAATGAAAGCTCTCTATAATAACACTGAGTCATGTGTGAGAGTTGGTAAGGCTTGTAGTAATTGGTTTAGCATTACTTCTAGTGTTCGACAAGGGTGCATTCTGTCTCCTTTTCTCTTTAGCTTGGTTATTGATTATGTTATGCGAAATTCACTTCAAGGGAAAGATTTTGGCCTTAAATGGACTGGAGATACAAAAATTTCTGATTTAGATTATGCTGATGATTTAGTCCTTTTGGCAAATGATGTTGATGAGATGAACTCTTTCATTCGAGCTGTTGATGAAACTCGTAGTAGAGTAGGTTTGGTTATAAACAGAGAGAAAACTAAAGTGATCAAAATTGGTCATGCAGGTTGGGGTTCAGTTAACCTGAATGGTTGCACCTTTCTTCGAGAGTTTCAGTTTGATAATCTTGGGAACAATGTAACAGATGCTGATGATGTGCGTCTTGAGATTAACAGACGAATAGGTATTGGTGCCTGGACTTTTAAGAATCTATGGAGAGTGTGGAGAAATAGGCGTATACACCTAAAGACTAAAATTAGACTGTATAATAGTTTGGTTCTTTCTAGGGTTACAAGATAACAGGAAACTAGATGCTTTTGATTGTAGATGCTTACACAGTATCTTGGGCATTAGGTGGTTCAATTTTGTAACTAATGATGAGGTTAGGCAAAGAAGTCTGCAACCTCCTTTAAGCAGCATATTGTGCAGAGAGAGACTCCGTTGGTTTGGCCGTGTTGCCTGTATGGATAATTATAGATTGGTAAATAGGGTTATGAACAGTGTGCCTAAAGGTCTCAGAAAGAGGGGTTGTCCTAGTATGTGGTGGGCAGACAATATCAAACGGGACCTTATTAGAATTGGTGTGCAGTGGCCAGATGCAGTAGATATAGCTCAAGACAGACATGCTTGGAGAACTAAATTGCACAGTCTGGTTGGACCTCCGTAGCCCATGGCTGCTTGATGATGACGACGTTGACGACGATGATGACTACACTTCCTGGCTCTTGAAATTCAAAGCATTGATACTTAGATTTTCATAGATTTATTTTTCTTGTTTATCTTGTATTTTTGATCACATAAGCAATAGAGATGAGTTCATGCTCAATTCTCCAAGCCTGCATGAGCTCAAACCTGAAGCTATTGAGCCCAAGTCTGCCTGGATATTTCAAGAATAATTAAACCTGAGCATAATTTGTGGAAAAACGTTTTCTGACACCTCATAAGACACACACAGAAATGTGTATCACTAATCATTTATTTTATTCTTATATTATTATAATCATTTTATGACAAAATTAAAATGCTAATTCTATTTGGAATGAAAACTATTGGAAATGCTAGTAGAAACTGAATGTTCATGGGTCATTATAAACAAAAAAAGTTCATTGTCATTATAAATATAGAGATACATTCATTTATTTAAGATAGATAATACATAAAATAATCAAAAACCAGATGATGCTTATAGTTAAATAATAAAGACTGAGTAAAATATTTAATAATCAAAGTACAAACGTGTGCGAGAATAATATTTTTTTTAGTGAACTTAAATATATAAGTAATGCATACTCTTGGTTTTTTTATAGTTTAGAATTGAGTTATTCTTTGTTTAAAAATTTGTATAATATTTAAGCATTGCAGTTATGAAACAGTTCATAAAGAATCTTCCTGAAACTGGGAGAGGAAGGTACAAGAAGCTTTGTTCAGCAGCTGATGAAAGTACCAGTGTAAGTAAAATTTTTATAAATCACAATTTTAAATTTTGGTGAACTAAATTTTAATTGTTTTAGTTCATGAGGTAAAATTTAGATTTTTTTTTATTATGCTGGAAACTTTAGTGCATAATTAATAAACTAGAAATAGATTGCTCTTCAAGTAGCTGCTTGCCATAGAAGTTTGACAGTGTAATACACTATAGAGAAGATCTGTGAGAAAGGTGAGATCTCATTAGAAGGATAATACTTGAAAAACATCCATGCCTTTTCTGGGGCTCAAACCTGGGTCCCTTTGATCAGTAGCCAAGCATACTAACCACAGATGTGGGACAACTTAATAAGGAAATTTAAAAGTACAGTGATATTTGATTTTAAGATGTAAAACTTTCAGTACTACAGAACTTACCAAATTTCTTGTAAGTACAACATATGGTTATCAACTACTTGCAAGTACAACAAAGCATGGAAGCAATATTTCACTTCACTGTAAGCAAGGAGGTATTGAGTTTTATGTAAAATATAATAAAAATAATAAATATTCCCTCAAAGAGCTGCTTGCTACAGAGGCTGCCAGGAGCCTGTTAGTTAATATGCCATGGTAAAAGATTTGTAAGGAAGGCACTTTAAATCAGCCATGCTTAGTCAATTTTGCAGTCAGGATATGTCAATTTTTTGCACTCCATTGAATACTTATTTTTATGCATAATGAAATTGATATAAATATTTTATGAACTGTTTAATGAACCATATAGTTTAAATAAAATAAATGAAAATATTGCAAAAATTATATTTTGTTTTTGATTGCACTATTAAAAAATAGTTTTACATTGTACCTTTACTACAGTGTTGGCTTTCTACAAAATCTGAAGTCATAAAACTCAGTTTTGAGAAATCTTGACCTGTTTTTTTTGTAATGTTCTGAACAGTTTATTGATGTATTTTTTGAAATAAATGTTTTTTTCTTTGTATGCACAATTGATTAGTGAGTTCATGTAGATTAAAGAGGATTGTTTCCTCTACAAACTGGTGTCACTAGCACAAAACTGACTATGATGTAATCAGTTCTTGCAGGAAGCCATTATATTAATCACAACATAGTTCTGTTTTAAAAGGTGTTTTACAATTGAACCTGTCTTTGCTTTATTCTTTTGAAAAAATCTAATCCTCCCCAAACACAGTTTCAAAATATGCTACTGTAAAACTTAGAATTTTTGTGCTGAATACTACTACTACATTGAGACATCTTGCTACTCTACCTGCGACTGTCTTGCTTCAAATCTTTCAAGAGCTTAACACAGCAAATAATCATGTAAACGATCGTGCATGCCATATTCAGAATTAATGAGATTAACTCTCCTTGAAAGCAACAATTTTGAAATAAAGTGATCTAGTAGAAAACCATGTTTTTTATAGGCATTAGTTGGAAGGAATATAACATGACCAATTAATAGAAATTGGTCATGTTATATACCAAAAGAAAGACCATTTAATTGTGGTTAAAAATGATAAAAAATATAGAGAAGTAAAATTTTATAAGCATTTAAAAAAAAAAAAATTGCAAAGTTTTACTCTAATTTTTCCATTTTAACTTTAGTAAAATTATTTTAAATAAATTGATTTTTGTTTGTTTTTTTACAGTATTTTATTATTTTAATATAAATAACTATAATATTTCTAATACTTAAATCTTTTATTTATTTAATTGTTTGAAATTTTTTTGATCATTTATGTAAACAACTCATAATATGCACATGCTTGGATTTTTGTTGATTCCCAAACTCTAAGACTAAGGTAGTGGTGTTGACAAACAAAAATTTATTTTGCTTTAAGAACTAAATAATTGAAATTAAAACTGAAAATATATAACTGAAAAGGGATAAATATATGTTAAATAATTAAATAAAATTATTTTGAAGCATATGAAATTGAGATTAAAGAATTTCAGATCAATTTGCATTAGATACTTTTATGAAAAAAATTGAAATTTCAAATTGTATTACTTGCTAAAAGTAATGTACACATAAAATGGCATTCCTTTTAATAAATTTTAGTAACAAAGGTGGATGCCAGTTTTTTTTTGAAAACTAAGGGTGCTTTTATTCTATAATTTTATGTATTATATTATGTTTAAATGATATTAGTAGTCTTTTTTTAATATTTTTAAAGAGTATTTTTTATGGTAGTAAGAAATTCATTGTTCAATATTTTTGAACACCTTGATTCACCTAGATCAGGGGTCCCAAACATGGTGTTCTTGAAGTTATTTTGTGTAACCACTAACTTAGCTTGACTGCAATGATCTCATGTGAGTATGAAGAATTGGTCATGTTCAGTTAAGGAAGAAGCCACTATATATAAAATATTGTTTTATGTTTTGGTATTAAAAGTTTGTAATATTTAAATTTTAAAACAATATTATATATGTAACTATGTTTAGCTTATTATAGCTTTTAAAATATGGCCCACCATATATATGGAAAAGTAACAGTATTGAATGCATAACATAAATGCATATATTGAGAAGTGACTGTTTTTTGTCCCTATATAATTTGTTTTTAAAACCCCTGGTTAAGGCATCAAAAGTTTAAATTTATGTTATTGTGTTGTGGTATGTTACAAATGTAAGCTTGAATTATTTTTGCTTATGTAGCTTGAAGTAAATGTTTTAGAAGCTCTTGCAGCTTCAGGTTTAAGATCTGTCAGATATGCCAAAGAAATACCTGGGATTAAAAAAATTGTAGCAAATGATATGTCAAGACAAGCATTTGAAAGTATTGAAAGAAACATTAAACACAACAAAGTGGAAGCTCTTGTCTCTCCAAGCAATAAAGAAGCATCGTAAGTATCATATCTCTTAAATTTCCTTTATTATCAAAACTAACAAGCTGAATTAATAGTACTATTTTTGAGGTGAACAGTTGTTGCTTGAACTGAAAATAAATTCCAAAGTTTATGAAGCAGTTGGTATGTTGAGTGAAAAATATTAAAATGACACATTTTAACATTTGAGTTAAAAAATCACAGCATTAATGATATAATCACTTAATAAATTTCTCAATGTTAGTTTGAATAGAAATATATGCAATCACTCTTGTTTCACATTGATATAAAATTTAGTGGAAAAATTGTCTTGAGCCAGGTGGGATCTGAATCCATCCTCCTGATAACATAGAGATTGTTATCTGGAGGTCTTTAGTTCAGATCCCACCTAGCTCAAGGCAATTTCTTCTTTAAATTTGATATTGAGGTGAAACTAAGTGTGATTATATACAGTTCTGTTAATGATATAAATTGTTTAATTACTACAATTTTGCTATATATACGATATTAAAAAAATTGTACCAATCAGGACATTTTATCTAGTGTCAATGCTTTGTAAATAATTCATTGTCATTGTTAATGATAGCTATGTTAGTATAATTGATATAACATACTTAGATTTCTTTGCCTGGACAAACATGCAGAAGATAACGTTGGTTTCAGTGGGGCTGCCGTACAAATAACTTTCACTTGAAGAGGCTTGAATGTTTGTTGAATGTGTAACCACTTAACAATAGATGATATTAATATTGGGATGCACTTGATAACCAATGTTGGCAATCCCTTGCAGTTGTTGCAGCTGGTTGCATATTTTTTTCATTAGGTGTTGAAGCATTTCTATTTTTCGTAATAGCTGTGTGATGCTCCCAAATAAATCAAATGAAATGCCAGATAGCTTACAAATTCGGATACCAGGCAATAAATCTACTTGACAACAGTTAGGGTTCAGTGTTTTTTTTGTTTCGGCATAAATAGTGGTAAATTTAAACTAAATTAAAAATCCACTAAAATATAAATCTTAAACACAAATTAAATACCATATTTCTTTGATTGTAAGATACACCTTTAATTTCAGTACCACCAACAGAAAAAAAGCTTTGATTCTAAGAAAAAAATAATAGATAAAATACTAAAATATATCTAACAAATATTTTTATTATAATAGAATTCAATTTACTAACAACAATATTACCTATTTATCAGTAGGAATGTTATTCATCACTTCCTCCTAAATCAATATCAGAGTCTGATTCTTCCGAGCCCTCATATCTGCATCTGAATCAATATCAGAGTCTACTTCACATTCAGAGTCTGATTCTCCTGAGCCATCGAGAGCATTGGTGATGCAACAGTTTTTAAACAAGTGCTGCACTATTCTTTCTGAGATTAGTTGTCGATACCCATTCCACCAATTTTGATGCCGACGCTTTCTTAATTTTTCCAGAAGGTGTCAGCGGAAGGTTGTCAGTCAACAGCCAGATTTCAAGTTCTCTATAATTCATTCACAGAGCTCCACTATAATGAAATAGCTGGCTTCACATTTGGAAAGCACGGGAAAATACCTATGCCACTTTATTCTCCAGTGGAACTGGTGAATGCGATAATGGTCAAACTTGGAGGCAGGGTTTCCACATAAAAATAAAATGTGTGGTGCTGTGTGCAAAGTGCGGGAAAATTTGAAAAAACGAAACAAAAAAAACTGTGATTCTAAGACGCACCCTGTTTTTAAAGACGTTTATACAGGGGGAAAAGTGCATCTTAGAATCGAAGAAATATGGTAATTCTTAACTCTCCTCAAGAAGAAAAAATAATTATAATCAATCAATATCCATAAAATAAACTGTGTATTCAATTCAGACATACCAAAATGCAGATCAAGAAATACTGGCGCAAATCAATCCTGCAAAACAAGTTAATATAGATATATCATCAAGCTCAGACAAAGAACTGTCTATGCTCCTACTACTGGACGACTATTAACACTTCTTATGAATGCTAACATGCCTGCAATCATGTCAACAAGCCATATTTGTATAATTGATCATGTCATGGATAATGCAAGTTATTTTTGTGATGGTTCACCCATTGACTTTTATGTTTCCTTAACCTAAATTGAACATGGTTCCGTTACTCTCTGCTTCTGAATCATTGAACCAGAATCCTGTTCCGCTACTCAATGTTTCCGAACCACTGAAATGGAACACCATTCCACTACTAGATATTTTCGAATCATTGAACCATAACGCCATTCCAGTACTTAATGTTTCTGAATTGTTGAGTGAAAGTAGTTCTATGCATTTTAAACCAAATGTTAGTAGTATATATACAGTCTAATAGTGTAATTAGTAGTATATATACAGTCTAGTGCAATCTCCCCATCATTGAGGAAAGTTATTTTTAACAAACTGTTCATAAGCATTCCGATGGTCCATGTGGTTAGCATGCTTGGCTACTACTCTTAGGAACCTGGGTTCAAGCCCCAGCTATAATGCATGAGGGTTTTCTTTCTGCTGAGGTCTCACCTTTCTCATAAACCTTCTCTACCATGTATTGTACTCAGATTTCTGGGAGCAACCAGCTGTTTGAGGAAAAATTTGTTTGTTCCTTAACTGATATTAATAAAAATGTTAACAAAAATTTTGACGAACCCCATACTTCCAAAAAGTAAAACTGACAGAGAATTAATTTGATTCTCATTTAATTTAGTCTAAATTAATTCTCATAAGTTTAATACATGAACTATTGTGAAAAAGTACCATTTTGTCGATAATGTTGAATAAACTTGTAATATGTAAATAGTAAAATGTAATATGTGATTGAAAAATCAGCATTACTCACAAAATTATATATATTTACTGTTTTACAGTTTTCACCCATTTGCTTTTTGCCCTGTAGCTGAGTAGTTAGCGTGCTTGGCTATTGTTGAAAGGGACTACATTTGAGGCCCAGTTAAGGCATGCTGTTTTTCTGCTGAGGAAATCCCCCATCCTCCTGTCTCTCCTCTGTGATAAAGCAGCTGCTTGAGGGGGGGGGGGGGGATATTTATTTATTTATTTTTAGATGGGGCCGAATTTACACCTCAATGCATCTCTAGGCACATGAAGTGGTAGTTTGCCTTTAACAAAAAAATACTTCTTTCAATTTCGTATAAAAATATTTTTTTTCTTTCACAGCTACGAAGAATGTATCAAAATAAATGAATGTAGAAATTGCAATGATAATAGAGTTTTGTTAATTAATGTAATAAATTAATATTATGGATAACATATAACTTGTATTCAATATGGAGTAATATTAAACAATCAAATTATCAATTTGAATTTCAAAACAATTTCCTCACTTTAGCGCTCTGAGAATGATTAAATTACATTTAATTATCAAAAATGATAAGACACTTTCATATTGTGCAAAAACTGTATTTGAATTTCCCTAACTTTAAGCTTTTGCAGCAAAATGTTTAAAAAAATGGAAATCTACTCATAAGAATTTACCTTAAATTATAACAAATCGTTTACAGAAATTATTTTATAAAATCTTATTTTAAAATTTTATTTTATAAAATCTAAATTTTGATAAATTGATTGAGATTTACAATTAATATGTTTCTCACAATTATAATTCTTTTAAGAATTTTCCATTATCAGGAGAGAAAGAGTACTTTGAAAAGAGCGTACTTTCTCTCCATGGATACTTGCAGGTAGTTAAAATTGAAAAAAGACAATTTTATTGTTACTTAAATAAACAAATTATAGCATTTGAAAGATGGTGCCCCAGTTATGTTGTCACTCTTATGCTAGTGTCTAATGTGCCTAATGGGAAATTTGGGCCTGGCTGCAGTCAGCTACTTTAGAAGCTTTGACATAAACTAGTTTGAAAATTAATATATTAAGCATTCTTGTTCCCTATGTTCGTGAGTGAGAGTGCATAACACTATTTATCAATGCAATGGCTAATGAGAACCTCTTTCCCCAACTAAGCTTTTTGGTTCATTATTTTTTTCAAATTTGTATCATATTAGTTGAAAATATGGCTGTTGAAAATTCTGACAAACATTAGTAAAAATTATATAATTTTACTCTAAACAATCATTTTGAAACACCAGAATTTTTCATATGACCTTTTTTAAAAATTTGCTGCATTTCAATATTTCCATTCTTTATTTCTCAGTTTGTATTTAGAATTTGCATCATAGTTTAAATCAATTTTGTGTTCGAACATGCCTTCCATTACAGGTAAAGAGTTGAATTTTTAAGACAATACAATGTGGCTTATGTTGAAGGATGCATTACTGGCAAACATCAGTATAAGCAAACCTTGTTGAACAGGAAATGTAGGCTAACCTAAACCCTCAATTTCATATATATGTTTTAAAAATATTGTTAAATTCCTATCGTGACCTGCAATGTTCACTCAACATATAAATTCATGAATACTGAATAAAGCTAAACAACACACAATTCTGCTCTATAGATTTGTTAAGGGCCCTACAAACGTCAGTTTTGCCTTCAGGTCTAATGGAAAATTTCAGGACTGAACATTTCGGCATGCAAGTTAGCTTGTGTCTTATATGTGAACAGTTCTAGGTATGGCAAACCTTGATGAATTGTTGTGTTTCATTGCCAATTAGGGAGAGTAAAATTATGTAGTTTAATAGTAATTTGTGTTATAATTAATAATATTAGGTGTGCCCGCATGAGATGTAAATACAGTCCTGCCTAAAAAAAATACCCAACACCCGTCAAGCAGCTGCTTACTACTGAGGTCAGGACCACCAGGAGGATGGTGCGACCAGAGCAGAAAAATAACGCAAACATCCATGCCTTACCCGGGGCTGAAACCCTGGTCCCTTTGATAGTAGCCAAGCATGCTAACCACTCTGCTATGGAGTAAGAAATATATTCTGCGGCTCTTGAAAAATTCTGAAATAAAAAAAAAACTATGTTTTTGAAAACTAACTATGAAAAGCAAATGAGTGAAAGTTGTAAAACTTTAAATGCATATAATTTTATGAATATTGCTGGATTTTTCATTCACACAAAAATTGTTTTGCTTTTTTTTCTATTCTGACTTACTTGCTCTCCATGGATACTTGCAGGTAGTTAAAATTGAAATGGTCTACCTATTTTTGGTGATAGTTTGTGCTATCACCAAAAATAAGAAATCAAAAAATGAAAATTACGACAAGCCTAGTTATATGTTACATATCAAACACCAAATGTACCTGAGGCGGGGGTGGCTCAGTCGGTAGCGTACCAGGTTCGTAATCTGTAGTTTCCAGGTTCGAGTTCCAGCTGGGTCAGCGTTGAGATTTATCTCCGCAAAATTCCCCGCCCTGCCAACGGTCAGTAGAGGACACCGATGGACTTGGAAAGGCCACCGTCCGTCGGATGGGATGTTAAGCCCTGGCCCCATATGTGGGAGAGAGCCATACCCTGTGCACGTTAAAGAACATGCTGGATGGTCTTGACGGGAGGCTACCATCTGTCTCCAATGCTGTTCCAATGGGTCCCCTCCCCCAACCATCTCTGAGCCTTCAGGGTCCATGTGACCTGGCCATTTAGTCCAGGTGTACAACAAAGTGCCGTTCAGAGGTAAAACAACCCAACCCAAATGTACCTTTTAAATTAATATGTAATTCTTATGAGAAACTAGAGTATCTCTTGTATATTACAGTGTGCAGGTAAACAGTTCATCAATGAATTGTTTATTACAACAAAAGAGAATAAACTTCATTCTGAAATAACTTCCTGTAAAATTAACAAATGGGAGATTAATTTGCCAACTTGCACCTGACCTGCATTACTTGAAATCTTATTCCCTGAATGTATGGATTCTAATCCTTTTTTTTACTTTGTAGTGCCATATACATAACTATTAAGAACACATAATTCAGTGATATTGAATGCTTTTAAAGAGAATGAAGTTTACAGTTTGCGACTTTAATACTCACTAATAACAGTAATTTCAATTAATGGATGAATCGGATGATGCAAATTGTAAAATATTATTTTTATCTGTAAACCATAAAAAAAATATTTCTTAAAACAAAATGAAGCTAAGTGCTGGCATACGAACAGATGAAAAAGAGGAAATAACTTTTTTTTTTGTAAAACTAGCTATACCAAACCCATATTTTATAAAACACTGAGTGTGCCCCTCATTTTCAGCATTTGTCAGCATCAACAGTGAACACAGTCATTTGCTATCAGTGCCAGTAATATTACAGATTATTTTATGAACTTTTAGCAAATTCTGGGGACCTTAGAACTTTTCAGAAAATTGTCTGACTGGTCTCAAATTTTTCATATGGGATTTCGTTGGATAATACTGTATTGCTTTTGAAAACAGGTCTCTATCTTTAATAGAACCAGAGATAGAATTTTAGAGCACATTTTATTTTACCATTCTCCTGCCTAAAGCTGTAATAGAAAACCAGAGTTCGATTTTGAGATTGCTGAATGACATATGCATTTCCATCCCTTCTAAATGTTGGCAGGCTATCTGCTAATTAGATACCTAAATTAAAAATTTTTAAATGAGAATAAATAACCATTAACTTATTAGCTTCTGTTTTTACTTCGTTTTACTGTCATGCATATTAGAGGACAAACTCATAGGAACATTCTGATCAACGAGAAACATTGAATTATCATGTTACCGTAATTTAGGTATGTAAGCGTCATCTGTATCAGTATCAGACACCCTAGATTTCACAACTTTCTTCTGCCCTTTCCAGAAAGAGTGCAGATTATTTAAAAAAAAATCAATAAATAATAATTGAACCAGATCACTGCCTATATTTTGTTTTCAAATATTTAATACATATTTACATAACTTTCCAATTTAAAATTTCCTGAATTTTCACATGTTTCTCTTATATTAAAAAAAAATTTAATGCATCTAATTACACATATATGAATGTAGTGCAGTATAGTAGATACCCTTTAATGTCGTTAATTTCTTCTTTATAACATGAAGTAAAGTGAGAAATGTTGAACTTATTGATTTGAGTGAAATGTATCACAATATATATTTTTCACAGTACACTGACTGATTGTAGTATTAGTACTTATGGGTTACTTGATTCACAAAATATTTTAATTGTTTTGCATATTTTCTATTATACCTATAATAGTATAATGTTATCTTTAGTTATTATGATAATGAGAGCAGTAATACTTAGTTAAGAAGTTATAAACCATTCAGCAAACGTGAATATGAGGAATTTGGCCAACAGATATTGCAATGTGATAGGGCATAATTTACGTTTACCTTACATAGTTCAATGTAGAGCAATACTATCAATACATATGAAATTCATATAATTTGGAATGAAAAAGTTGGACATTGGACAATAAAGGAGAATTCCACCTCGTTTTTCAAACAATAATTTAAATAATTGCACCTGCCTTTGACGACTCCTCATGAGTCAGCAACATTTCTGACAGTGGCAAAGACTCTAGTGGTCTCTAGTGGTTAGTAAGAAGTATGTTAAATATTATGTGCAGTGCAAAGCAATGGACAAAGTGCTTCCAACAAAGACATTTCTGCTCATTGAATTCTGTGGATTGAATATCAAAGATGTAACTGCTGCTGTAAGATACGATAACCAATGCAGTAGCGATGAAGGCAAGATTCTTCATACACATTCCTAGCTCAACTAGCGTGGCAAATTGGTGCATGTGTTAATTATACAGTATAATATAACAGAATAATTTGAAGAATATCATATAAATGCAAACTTTATGTTAGAATAAACTTATTAAAATTATGAAAATACTTTTATGTCAAAACATTTAAATATATTTAATTTATATTTCTTATTTTTTAATGAGAATGTTAAGGGAACCATTGCTTCCCTTACTTCCATGGATGCTTCACCCCTCTTAAACCAGTTTTAATTTATTTATGTTATCATTATTATTTTGGGGCATTTCTTTACTTTGAATCATCAATTCTTCCTTCCCTGTAGAGTTGTTGACTGTGCAACTCCATTTGGATTGACGGCCACTTACAATTCTGAGAAGGTCATGCCTGCTTATCTCATCACCAGCACCCAATCATTGTGCAAATGTGGTTCACATGTGATGTTGGTAGTGCCACGTTAGCTTGAACCAGAGTGTCTAAGTGACAAGAGTCATAGCAGTAGAGAGTGATGTGTAAGTAAAGTAACTAGTCATGAGAATAATGAAAACCAGGGGAGTGGAATCGTGGAGCTGTTTGGAGGAGTAATTTTGCTTTTTGTACAACTTGTTTATAAATCTTTATTGGTGAGTCTAAAAACCAATGAACTTTATTATATGAAATTTATATTCGACATTATTATTTTTTTCTCTTGAACAGAATTTGTTTAGTAATATTGATTTAACTCTAATCTTGTGACAGTCAACATTAAGACTTCTTGTCTGATGCTCTTTAAAAAAGAACCCTTATTTAATTTCTTCAGAAAATTAGTTGCCAGTGCTCGAATCGGCTATCTGGAAAAGAATATAATAGCGTACTTTGGAATGTTATATTGTGACCTTGGCATTGGCAGTACTGGCTGTGATTAGCATCAAACAATCTAAATGAGTTGTTACAATTTGGAGCTGTTGGAAGGGGGATAGTTCAAAGTAAAAGGTAAGGCCCCTAAATAATAATTACAACACAAATAAAATAACTGGTTAGGTAATGCAAAGGTGAAGGTGAACCATCACATCTGTTGCATATTTTTCCCACATATCAGTCTCATAGATATTTTTTTTCTCTGGACTAGTACTAACAAATTTCATTTAAACCAAAAATTAAGATGTTCTTTATAAATATGCTGGCCATAACACATTTCACTGGACATGGTGGCTTGAAATAAGTAAATATAAGATATTGAGTTCCAGAATAAATATGAAACTGCTATTATTAAAAGCATGCATGTTTCAACATCTGATGACAGAAACATGTTAACTGCCACAACAACTGCAAGAGACTGTTAACATTAGTTTTTAAGTGCATCTCAATGTAATGGTAGCTAGGCATAAACTGGAAGGAGAGCCCTCCTTCTCATGGTGCTGGCCATTAATACCTTTCAAAAGAGATATTCTCTTTTGGAAGGGAGCAGAAGGGGAAGGCTGCCAGATCAGTGTGACCTACTGATCTGGTCATCTTTGGCCACTTTTTTCTTTTTTTCTGCCCTGCTGAGGAGTGGTCAACTTATATGGACTATTTATGTAGACCATTTATACCTACTAGATTGTATGGGTTTATGGCTTTGAGCTTGATGTGGATCCTGGACTTGCTGCACTGGTGGACATCTGTTGAAGGAGAACCTACCACTGTGTTTTCTTTTTGCTTGTGGGTAACCAGTCCTAAGTGAACAGGAGCACGGGATACTTTATATCAGCTGGTAGATAATCCTGATTAGAGGTCATTGCAGGTACCTGAACTCTTGCTTCTACAGGTTTTGTCAATTACAAACTGGAGTAATGTATCTCAGGCAGGTCATATGGCTCTTGAAAAGGTCCACTTGAAAAGGTGGTGCCTGAAGTTCCTACCAGCATGGGTGGCTTCAGTCTTTAGCAGTGGGGGAGTCTTTGCCCCATGCCTGCGATCAGGTGGATGTTTGATACTATTGGCCCTACCTCTCTCAATAAACCTAGTTTCTTTAAAAATCCTACTAATAATTTTCTCCCTGCAGGTACATGGAATGTGAGGATGTTACATATAGATTATTCTCTTGATGCCCTCAAGCAGGAATTCTAGTGTTATAGCCTAGATTTTTTTCTAGTCTTGCATGAGACCAGATGGACAGGCTAAAAATGAGATGTTTAAAAACAACTTTAAATTTCTCTTTTCAAGGAGGGAGAATGGAAAGCATCTCCAAGGGTAGGTTTGCTTCTAAGCAGACATGCCAGTAATACTCTTCTAGGATGACTGCATTAATGAAAGATTGGTAGCCCAATGCCAATGGGGAACATCTCTTACAGGTAAGGAAACTTCACGAGTTGCGACTAACTAACACATACTACAACCACTGGGACATATATAAATACACATGAGTTTCACCTGATGGGTTGTGCAGGAATATGATAGATTATATTTTAATTAACAGCAAATGGGCTAGTTTGATTAGGAATTCCAGATCATACAGGGGAGCTGAAATTGGTCTAACCTGGTCAAAAGTGTCTTGCACTGAAGTTTAAGAAATGTATTAAGGTTAAGAAAATTACTTTTAACACTGAAGATCTGAAACAGATGCAGCCAAAGCATACCATGATAGGCTTAGTCATTATGACAATTGTGGTTTAATTACTGCTGAAGTTGAGAAAGAATGGGATCAGTTTAAACAAGCTTTTTTTTAAACCAACAGTACTCTTTTGGGCAAAAGGGAACAGAAGAAACAAAATTATTTGAGTGTTAAGGCTATGGAAATCATTTCTGAAAGAAGGAAGTGCAGGATTAATGTGAATCAACACCCTACTACAACATCCTAATGTCCTCATGCAAGAATTCCAGCGCTATAACCTAGATATTCTAGGCTTGCAAGAGACCAGATGGACAGGTAAAGGTGAGATCCTTAAAAATAACTTTAAATTTCTCTTTACAGGGAGGGAGGATGGAAAGCATCACCAAGGCGTGGGTCTGCTGCTCAGCAGACATGCTAGTGATGCTCTTCTAGGATATGAGTGCATTAATGAAAGGTTTGTTACAGCAAAATTTCAGACAAGCATTAAATACTTGAATGTTATCTGCTGTTATGCCCCCACTGAGGATTCTGATGAGGATGAAAAGGATAGGTTTTTACGGACAACTTCAGGATATTTTGAACTCTGTCAAGAAAGGAGATATTACCCTTGTTCTTGGTGACTTCAATGCCAAAGTTGGTACTGACTCTGACCGTTGGGGAGGGGTGATAGACCCTTTTGGTATTGGTAGCTGCAATGGCAATGGGTAACGTCTCCTACAGGTAAGCAAACTCAATGGTTTCAGAATAACTAACACATATTACAAACACCGCGACATACATAAATACACATGGGTTTCACCTGATGGGCTGCATAAGAATATGATTGATTATATATTAATTAACAGCAAATGGGCTAGTTCTGTTAGGAATACCAGGGCATATAGGGGAGCTGAAACTGGATCTGATCATTACCTTGTTAAAAGTGTCTTGCAACTTAAACTTAAAAAGTGTTGTGCTAGGGTTAAAAAATTTACTTTTAATACTGAAGCTCTGAAAGACCCAGTTATAGCCAAAGCCTACCATGATAGGTTACTTAGTCATTATGACAGTCATGGTTTGATTACTGCTGAAGTTGAGGAAAAATGGGGCCATTTTAAACAGCTTTTTTGGAAACTAACAGTACTCTTTTAGGAAAAAAGGAGCAAATGAGGCAGAATTATTTGAATGATAAGGCACTTGAACTTATTTCGGAAAGAAAGAACTGTAGGAATGTCCTTAATCCATACCCTACTAGTCCTAATAGAAAGGATTACAGATAGTTTAATAAACATGTAAAGGATCAGTTAGCTGCTGATAAGAATCTTTGGCTTGCTGGCTTGGCTGACAAAGCTGAGGAAGCAGTTAGACAGCACAATAGTAGAGAACTGTACCAGATAGTTAATGTTTTGTGTGGTAGAAAACGGATAGGCATACAGGGATTGAAAGATAAACAAGGCAAGGTTATAGAAGGTGAGGATTCTGTCATGGCTAAGTGGACTGAGCATTTCAGTGATATTCTAAACAATGTGGTTAGTTTTACTCCCGTTGTTTGTAATGATAATAGATACATTGATGGCTTTAATGTTAGTCCTATAACACAATCTGAAGTTATTTTGGCTATTTCTAAACCTTCCTGTGACCGAGTGGTCAGCAGCACGCTTGGCTACTGATCTAAGGGACCTGGGTTCGAGCCCTGGATAAGGAATGGATGTTTGTGTTGTTTTTCTGCTGAGGTCTCACAGATCTTCTACTGTGGCATATAAACTGACAGGCTCCTGTCAGACCTCTGTGGTAAGTAGCTGCTTGAGGGGGTATTAATTTTTTTTTTTTATAAACTTCATAATTCCCCAGGGGTAGCTGAAATTACTATGGAAATGCTTAGAGCTGGGAATGCTTCGGTTACCACTTGGATGACTGAAATTTTTAATATCTTTTATGATAAAGGCATGGTTCCTAAGGATTTTACCAGAGCTATTATTATCCTTATTTTTAAAAAAGGTGATCACAGTTCTTGTGATAACTATAGTGGTATCAGCCTACTCTCTTCTCTGTTCCAGGTAAAGTTCTTTCCATGATTGTGCTTAATAGAATTAAGAATCTGGTTGACAGGCAATTCAGAAGTGGTAGAGGATGTGTGGATCAGATATTTTTACTTAAGCAGATTCTTGAGAAATGTTTCGAGTTTCAGAAACCTTTGGTTGCTAGCTTTGTTAATTTCAAAAAGGCTTTCGACTCTGTTGATCATCATAATTTATGGTTGATTGTGAGATCATATGGTATACCAGACAAGTTAGTTAACATAACGAAAGCTCTCTATAATAACACTGAGTCGTGTGTGAGAGTTGGTAAGGGTTGTAGCAATTGGTTTAACATTACTTCTGGTGTTCGACAAGGGTGCATTTTGTCTCCTTTTCTCTTTAGTTTGGTTATTGATAATGTTAATTTAAAATTCACTTCAAGGGAAAGATTTTGGCCTTAAATGGGCTGGAGATACGAAAATTTCTGATTTAGATTATGCTGATGATTTGGCCATCTTGGCAAATGATGTTGATGAGATATGAACTCTTTCATTCGAGCTGTTAATGAGACTGGTAGTAGAATAGGTTTGGTTATAAACAGAGAGAAAACTAAAGTGATGAAAATTGGTCAGGCAGGCTGTGATTCAGTTAATCTGAATGGTTGCAGTCTTGAGTAGGTTTCACAATTTAATTAACTTGGGAGTTATATAACAGATACTGGTGATATGCAGCATGAGATTAACAGACGAATAGGGATTGCTGCTGGGATGGAATCTATGGAGAGTGAGGAGAAATAGGCGTATACACCTAAAGACCAAAATTAGACTGTATAATAGTTTGGTTCCTTCCAGGATTAGTTATGGTAGTGAAACTTGGGACTCTTTGTAAACAAGATAACAGGAAACTAGATGCCTTTGGTTCCAGATGCTTACGCAGTATCTTGGGCATTAGGTGGTTCAACTTTGTAATTAATAATGAGGTTAGGCAAAGGAGTTTGTCCTTTAAGCAGCATATTGTGCAGAGAGAGACTCTGTTGGTTTGGGCATGGTATCCGTATGGATAATTATAGATTGGCAAATAGGGTTATGAACAATGTGCCTAAAATCGACAGAAGAGGGTGAGACCTAGAATGCGGTGGGCAGATAATATCAAACAAGACCTTGTTAGAATTGGTGTGCAGTGGCTGGATGCAGCAGATGTAGCTCAGGACAGATATGCTTGGAGAATTAAACTGCACAGTCTGGTTGGACCTCGGTTGCCCATGGCTGCTTGAGGATGATGATGATGATGATGATGATTTCTATTATTATTTAAAAATTTCCTTCAGTTCTAAACATTTGAATCATACAAATAATGCATATATGTATGCTTCAATTTTTGGTGTTTGGCAAATTCAAGTTTAAAGAAGTAGTGTCCCCAAAAAATTATAATGCGTTAAAACAAAATAATATAAATAAGAATTAAAAACAGATAAAGAGCTCTGAAAAAGTTAAAAATATTTTAAAGCATAATTCAATTAATAATACATTTGAAATTGAGAATGAATCATTTTTGGCTCTAGTTCATTATATCTATTGTTATAGAAAAGTTAAATTTCAAACAATGGAAAATATTTTATTCCTAGTTGTGAAATTATTTTCTGTGTATTTAAAAATATCACTAAAGTCAAAATCGAGTTTTTCAACAAAATCCATAATTGATGTTATTTGAGACAGCCATGTTTTGAGGACAATTTCTGACTAAATGTAGTCTTGTTCCATTTCTTGTGATTTCCATTGTTATTATTCATTTTTACTGTAGTATATATTTCAGGAGCAATAAAAAATAATACTAGAAGAAGCAAGTATAAAAGAGTTTTAAAAATCGAAAGGCTATTGAAATATTTACTGGAAGAGGTGTTTGTATTTGCTCAATAACTCAACTTCCGGTAGCAATAAAAAATCAATAACTTATGTAAAATGTTTAGGAAGTATTATAACTTTGGTAGATGGGAAAAGTAACTCGAATTTGTGGAAATTAAACCGATCAATAATATACATATGGTACAACAGAGAAAATGCCTAAACTAATGCATTACCTCTTCATCTACTTTATTGTGGCTCAAGCATTGAGTGCAATGCTATACAAATGCAAGTGGATTATTTTTGAATCTTTAAAAAAATTTCCAGTAGTTTAACAGGTAAAAAATATATGGATTTATATTTCTTTTAATGGCATTTGATTAAAAACAGTAAAAAATGTAGGTAAAAAAAATTTGCTGATTTCCATTTGGAAAAAAGAATTGCAACCTTGTGCTCCAGAAATGTTTTATTTTTAGATCACTGGAATTAGTAAAAGATTAATCAGGCCCCCTTGACATTCAAAGGGTAATAATTGTTTAAGCTAAGTATTGTGGAAATTAACACTAAAGAACAGAGGGAATATTAAGATATACCAATTGCCAGAAAATTTTTTGCGAAAGTGCCTTGACTCATAATTTTTACTTTCAGTATACAGTGCAGGAAATGGAAATCATGACTGTAATCTATGCCTTTTGTATGTTTTGAATTATTGCTAATAATTACTAGGAACCAATATATATTCATGTATTAATTAATAATCAATATATTACATAAATTTCACAAAATGCAGGAATTTATTAGTTTTTGTAAGTGCTCAGAATTCTGAATTCTCCTTCCTCCAAATTATAATTTTTATTGTGCAAGGTTGGCAGCTCTTTATAAGATAAAGTAGTATTATTTGTTTTTGTAAGTGCTCTGAATTCTGAATTTTCCTTCCTCCAAATTATAGTTTTTGTTGTGCAAGGTTGACAGCTTTTTATACAATAAAGTTGTTTTAAACTAAATATTCCATTTAATAAAATATAAATGCCCCCTCAAACAGCTGCTTGCCACAGAGGTCTGACAGGAGCCTGTCAGTTTATATGCCATAGTAGAAGGTCTGAGAGGATGGCAGGACCTCAGCGGAAAAACGACACAAACATCCATGCCTTATCCAGGGCCTGAACCCAAGTCCCTTAGATCAGTAGCCAACGCACTAACCACTCGGCCACGGGACAGTCATTTGCTGATGACAATTCTCTTATATCTTCTAAAAAGATCAAATGAACTTTATGATATTTTGCATTAGTCTGGAAAAAGTAATTTTAAAGTATATATTGAAAAAGTTAAATATTTAGTCACTTGCTGGGGAAAAATGCCCTTAAATTTCAAGTTTTTTGAAAATTTCAGGAGGATTTTGTGGTACTGTAATAAAAAGAGGGCTGAACCAGATGATTTGAAATTCTGTCAGAATGTTTCTATTATCACTGCTATTACTGTACTCCATAAAAATCCCTATATTTATATTTTTTTTGAAACAGGTTTATATTATCTGAGCTGTCAAAATCAGGCCAGAAATGCATTTCTAGTGTTTTTGAAATGATTTGCTATGGATGACCCTTTAATCAACTGTTCATTCAGTTGGATTATGTTTGCACAATCTGATCCACACACAACTGATATGCATTTCCTTATGTATGTACAAATGTTCCAAAAATTGGAAAGTGCAGTATAGTATAAAAATATTTTTCATTCCTTACTTTTATTTTAACATATAACAGAACCTATATTTTCTAGGAATTGCATTGAAATAAACCATTGTACATGTTCAGCAATGCTGAGAGAACTCTGTGACAATTCATTATCCTCTGTTGAATGGAGCATATAGTCATGACCCATGTATACAGAACCATATTTTGTGCATGTTAAAGAACATGCTGTATGGCTTTGAAGGAGAGCTTTGTCTTGTAACAACTATCTGGTGGAACCCATTTCCTCTCCCAATTTTGAACTTTGGGGGGGGGGGGTCTTGTGCTTTGGTCGCCTTAACCCATTATATGCAAAAAAAAAAAGGCCACTTGGGAGTAAAACAACCCAACCTTCACAATCTTTATGTCATTTTTTTTTTTGGCTTGTTCTGTTCAGCTTGAAAATTTGAAAAATCTATTAAAATTAACCACTATCTTTAACTATAATTAAAATTTTTTTAATCAAAATCATATTTGAATTAGCTATGAAAATTCAACAGGAAGGACGAAGTATGATCATTTGTAATACAGATAAAATAACAAATGGTTCATTGGAAAATTAGCAAAATTTTATACTATACTGTTTGCAGAATATAATTTATAGAAATATAACTAAGAGTAATATCTGGTTTTTGATTATGATATTTAATCCTTAATATACAAGAGTGGCCTTGCTTTGGCAAGAACTAGTTACTCCATTATTTTTTTTTAATTGTGTTCAATCAGTCCAAAAATCAATTTTAGAGCCTTAACCTGAAGTAACTAACAGAGTTATGTCAGGTTATATACCTAGATAAAGATCATTTAGTTGTGAGCAATAAAGTACTAGAAATTTCTAAGATAATAAAAGGTAAGGGAAAAGTTTTTTTTTTGCAATAAAGGCAAAATTTTACTGTATTTTTTCAGTTTAACTGCTGTAAAAGAAATAAAAATTTACCTTATAAGTTATTTCAATATTTAAAAAAAATCATTTATTATTTAAATATATATTTATTAGATTTTTAATTCTACATTTACTTCAGATAATGATGCATATGAATACATTTAGTAGCAACTGACAAATGCATTCAACAAACAACTTAGTTGAAAAAAAAAATATTCTAGATTGTTCAAGCATGCCACTCTTGTTTTTAATAATAAAAAGGAACAGGGTGTGATCCTAGAATAAGGCATTGTTGTTTGCTTTATTATTTTGTCTTTCTGCTGAGATCTTGCCTTTATTACAGATCTCTGTGGTGTATTATACTTGCAAGCTGCTGTTACTTTTTTGGGTTAATTCTGTATAATTTCCCAATTCTTGTGCAAATTATGGTGATAAAAATTAGTGATTATTTTAGATAGAAATTTGTTATAATCTTCTAGTTATACAATTTTTTCATTTTCACAGTGAAAAGATTTCTGTGGTTATTCTCCCTATATGTTCTAAAGTTCAAAAATGAAAAAAAAAATAGAAATATATACAGGGTGAATCTGAAAAAGTGGGCAAAACTTTACGGGGTGGTAGAACACAGCTATACGAGCAATATTCGTCATAGAATGTATGGTCGGAACGCAAATGGCGAGCCACTAGGTGGCGTTGGAAATGGTATAAAAGGGTCGGTCCTCGCACCCATATGAAGTGGCCATATGAATATGTGGGGCCATATGAAAAGCCTAATCTACGAGTGCCCCATTGAAACCGATATGGATCTAGTCACCAGGATCGCCGTTGTTGCCGGCGATATTCGGGAAATGCCTGGTGTCTTCGCAAATGTGCGTCAGTCCCTATCCCGCAGGTGTGAAGCCTGCATTACAGCTGGCGGCAGCTCTTTTGAGCAATTTCTTTGAGCATGTACCTCAATTACATTGCTGTTAATAAAATGTTTTCTGAAGTATCTCCTGTCCTTCTTGTGTTCATTCTTTAAATGTGACAGTGGAAAACTACCTTTTAACTTCTCACCGCTTGCGTTCCGACCATACATTCTATGACGAATATTGCTCGTATAGCTGCGTTCTACCACCCCGTAAAGTTTCGCCCAGTTTTTCAGATTCACCCTGAAAATACAGTTGTAATATTGTCATCAAAATTTTACATACTCATTATGAAAGCATATATTGCATAAAAATCTTTTAAAATGTTAAGATGAGGTTGTAGCTGAGTTTTAGAGCAGAGAATGTAATATTTTAGTTGTTTCAGGATTTTATTTTACTGAATATATATATATACTGGTATTTGATTTATATTCTGTAAAATATTTTTTACTGTCCATTCTATTAAAATATTGCACTAAAATTATTTCATTAAGTCTTTCAGTCCTGAATTAATTTGGCTAATCAAAAAAAAATCATTTAGCACTATAGCATTGTTCCTTAAGCCAAAGTAAACTATTTGGATGAAATTTTTTTCTTTCTGTTACCTAAACAATTAATATTTGTTCTTATGGGCACACTGGGCCATAAGGGAAAAGCTAAATTTAAACAGAAAAAAGGAAGCATATAGTTGAACAATCTTCTTCTTCTTCTAGTCATTCAGTCATAAGACTGGTTGAGACTCCATAACATGTCGTGCCATCTGGTTCGGTCTTCAGCGGCTCTCTTAAGCTCACTGTAGCTTTTCAGGTTTATATCTTCACATGCTCTGGAAATGAAGGTGGTTCTTGGTCGTCCTCTCCCTCTCTTTCCCAGAATTTTACCTTCTAGTAACAAGTCCTCCATGTCTTAAGTTGTGGCCCAGCCATGACAGTCTTCTCCTTATCATCTTCATCATTGTCCTTTCATCGCCCACTTTCTCTAGAACTCTTTCATTTGACATCTTCTGTCTCCAACTAACTCCTTCCATTCTTCTATATTCCCACATCTCAAATGCTTCTAATCTCTTTTCATCATTTTTATTCAACGTCCAAGTCTCGGCTCCATATAAGGCTATGGTCCATACATACATCTTTAATATTCTTTTTCGTAGTTTTAGGTCTATGTTCTTTGCCGTTAATGTTCTTTGTTTCTCTCTAAAGGCCTAATTACCAATGTTTCTCTTATCTCTTTCTCGCATCTGGCATCTTCTGTGATTTTCTGTCCCAGATAGCAATAGTTATTGACTTGTTCGATTACTTGTCCTTCAATGCTAATGTTCAATTTTCCTGGTTCTTTTGCTATCATCATAACTTTTGTTTTTCCTCTATTTATCTTCATTCTGTATGTTTTTGCCACACTATTTATTTTGTTTATCATTTTCTGCAGACCTTTTCTTGATCCAGCTATAATTGCTTGATCGTCTGCAAATTTAATTGACGAAATTCTTTCACCATTAATTAGTATTTCATCCCTTAGGTCATTTAGGGCTAATCATAGCCTCTGAGAACAAATTGAAAAGTCCTGGCGATAGTAAGCAGCCTTGTCGCATTCCCTTCTTAATTGGTATTAGTTTTGAATTTCTCTCATTAATTGTTATTATTGCATTTTGATTATTGTATAGATCTTCAATCAATTTGATTATTTTATTGTCTATACCAGTCTTCTTAAGCAACTCGAATAGTTTAGACCATGGAACCCAGTCAAATGCCTTTTCATAGTCAATAAAATGAACGAAAAGATGGTGTCTCACATCAATCTTTCTTTCAGCTAGAAACCTCAATGTGCCCATTGCTTCTCTGGTTCCTTTACCTCTTCTGAATCCATATTGGTTCTCATTCAAATTGTCCTCAATGCTCTGTTCCATTCTCTTAATGATTTTCAATAATATCTTAGATGCATGTGGGATTAAGTTAATGGTTCTGTAGTGTTCGCATTCTGTTGCTTTTGTTTTTTTTTTGGGATGGGGATGATTAATGATGTTGTGTGTTCATCTGGCCATTTTCCTTCTGTATAGCATTCATTTATGAAATGCCACATCCAAATCTTTAGTTGTTCTCCTGAGGCCTTGAATAATTCGATGGGTAAGTCGTCTATACTTGGTGCTTTGGAATTTGGTATTGATTGTAGTGCTTCATTAAATTCTTCCCTTGATATGTCTAAAACTGGTTGTTTCGATTCTCTTTTCTGTTTCTTCCCTTTTCCTGTTTTATCATTTTGGGTTAAATTGTGGATGTCCTCTTTGTACAATTCTCTTCTATATTCCTCCCATCTCACTATTTTCCCTTCTGGATTTGTGATATGGTTTCCTCTCTTATCTTGTATGGTGCGTGCTTGTATGCCTTTATTCTTTTTTGCTATGGCTTTTATTTTTCTATGTGCTAAATCAGATCTTCCTCTATGTTTTAATTCTTCCACCTCACCGCACTGTTCTGTCCACCATTTATCTCTTTCTATCTTGCATTCTCTGTCTAATTCGTTTTTCAATTTCTTGTACATTTCAACTCCTTTAGGTGTTATAATTCCTTTCCATTTACGCCTTTCATCCATTTTCTCTAATAAATCCACTGTTTTCTAGGTTCTGCTTTTTTCCTCCCTATTGTTTCTTCTGCTGCTTCTGTTATAATACTCTTAATCTTGTTCCATTGTGCATTTATTCCTGTGGTTCCTCTCATAACTTCTAATTTTTAGTTGATTCTTTCTTTATTTTTATTATCTATATCTGGCTCTTTCAAAGCCTCACAGTTCCATCTCTTCTGTCTCTTCGGTCTCTTAATCTTCTTTCATTTGAGTAGGCATGTCATCTTAAGTAGATTATGGTCTGTATTAGCATCTGCCCCTGGATAGGCTATTGATTTCTTTACTTGATTTCTGTAACGTTTTTTTACTAATATATAGTCTATTTGGTAACGATTTCTGTTTCCTGGGCTCGTCCATGTGTATCTCCTTCTTTTGTGGACTTGGTTCCAGGTATTGGTTACCATAAAATGTTCTTGTTTGCAAAATTCGATTATCTTTGTCCTCTTTCGTTTTGTGTTCCCAGTCCATATTTTCCTATTATATCGTCTTCTTGTCCTTCTTCCACTACCGCATTCCAGTCACCCATCACTATGACATTGTTTTTTGCTCTTGTCTTTCTCAAGAGCTCTTCAAGTCCTTCATACATATCTTCCACTTCCTCGTGGCCAGATGTAGGCATGTATATCTGTATGACTACTGTATCTACTGGTCTAGTTGCCATTTTTATCATTATTAGTCTATGATTGATTATCTTAGTCTCAAGTATATTGGATATTCCTTTTTTATCTAGTATCAAAGCCACTCCTCCTTGTCCATTTTCATTTCCCAAGTGTACTACATGGTATTCATCACTCTGGTATTCTCCTTCTTCATTCCATCTTGTTTCAGAAAGTCCTAATACATTGATTTTGTGTCTCTTCATTTCTCTCTTGATATTCTCTAATTTTCCTTTTCGTCTCATGGTTCGCACATTCCATGTGGCCATATTCATTCAGAGATTTCGCTTGTTAATGACCTGAGAAGCTATGTCCCCTCTCCTGCCTGGCCCGGCACCAGGGCTAGCCATGGTCCCGGAGTTGCCAGCTACTGGTTTTTTTGTTTGTGACATGTCATGAAGTTTTTACTTGGGAATATAATGTGGTAGTTTCCCCTTGCTTTCCACATCACAGTAATGCAACCTTCTGATCCTTTTGATTTTAGCTTGCATGTTTTTGGTCAGGAGCCTGTCCAACGATTCTGTCTTCGGCCTCTTGCCAATACTGATAGTGCTGTTTGCCACATATCAGGGATTTGTATCAGAGTTGCCTTCTCCTAGATATCTCTTTTAGTCTGGCTTCTACCCCATTAAGACCTTTCAGACTTGGGTGGCCCTTCTGGTAGTTATGCTACTGCTGGCATAGCTCTCGCGGTTGTTGAAGCACGCAAGCTCCCCCACCACGACAAGGTAAAGATATCCTCAGGGGAGGTTGAACAATATAGTTTAAAAAAGATTTTATACCACATATGTATTATCATAGAGTATATTAAAATTAAATCACTTTAAAACTTATTTCACATGAAATTGCATGAAAATTTTTTTGTTTGAAAACAAAGATGTACATTTGCATTCAGTGCACTTAATGTGAGATTCTGTGCAATTTGCAACATCCATGATCTACTGTTGGCTTTACTAGTGATCCAAATAATCATAACTCTTGTCTTTGATAGGCAATGATGCATAGCAGGGATGCATTTTCTTAAATGCTGTTGGTAATGGGGAGATGCTAGTGGGGTGACATTAGTAGGGTGACTTTGTTTTCTGTTACTTTACATTCCTGCATTAATCCAAATTTTGTTCAACTTTGACAATAAAATCCAAAGGTCAAGTGGTTTCTTGGATATGCTTATTCTTAGCTAACTTTCTATACATGAAACAACAAGTATTTATGATGGCAAGAGAAACAAAGTGAACTATTGCTACCAGGGCCACTTTTTGGCTCGTATCCCAATCCTGTATTGCTGAATCACTTTACAGTCTTACTAACACATTTTCTTAGAAGCATTATACAGTTGAACCATTTCTGGACAGAAAATGATGTATTCTTTTGTTTTTGTGTTCCACATCTGAATTTGGTCTTTACCAACCAATCTCGATGCAAGTGTTGCTACATTGATATCTTTGCATACTGTTATAACATCACTTTCAAACTTACCTATTCTTCTATAGCATCTCATTTTTCACTGTATTGACAACATATTACAGTCTACATTATTGATTGTGTCTGTTTAGAAATACTAGTAGTTTGATTGGTGAATTACTAGAAGAATGCTGGTGGAATAGTTGTAATAGCATAACTAAGTAGTCAGCTTTCATCAATAAATATTTTGCTTTTTAATTTTAAACATCAAAATAAATTTAGCTTTTTAGTAAAACACTCCCTATGACCTGATGTTTCCAAATGGGCACACCCAAATTTAGTTATTTGTTTAAGTGAAAATATTCACTAAAATTAACATACTATAAATCATTTTAAAGAGCAGACCTTTATCTTTTAACATATAGTTGTTATTTCAAAAGCATTCTTTTACATAGAAAACATTTATGAAAATAAGTGTTTATCAGAACAAAAACTTCCACTTGTGGCTGCCATCTTTCTGTAGTCTTTTTGTTACTTCCCCAGTAGGTGGCAGCACAAATTCTGAATGTTTGATGTATAGAAGACTTGTTCCAATATGCGAACACAAAGTTATAAAAGCAGCTGATTATTATAAAAGAAGAAAAAGAAAATTGAAAAAATTCTGAAGTTAGTGTTCCCATATGGGCCCATAGGGACTAAAAGGGTTAAATAAATTTTCTTTGCTAATAATAATTCATATGCTAAATTGTTAAACAGTATGAAACTGTTCCATTTTCAGTGTGATTTTGTGCTTAATACATTGATTATATTTAATGAATAATATTAATTATTATTGATTATTTATTTTTCAAATCTAACATAATTTATATGCTTTCAGCTTATTTATGTATATGCATCGACAGTTCAAAGACCAGTTTGACATTATTGATTTAGATCCATATGGTACTGCTGCACCATTTCTAGACTCTGCTGTTCAGTGTGTTACTGATGGAGGTACATTTTCAGGATATTATTTGTATTTTTCTTATGCTTTCATTATCTGGAATGCTTTTTTGTATCATTTGGTAAGTTAGTATCACATTTTTTTCATTCTACAATAAATAATTGTATATCTATTGTTTTTTCAATAGCTTACTGATTAAGCATTAATTATCAAGAAAAAATAAATACCATATATTTCCGCAGATAAGACAACCTTCAGATAAGACGAGGTATAAATTTTCGTCAAAGTTTTATAGTTTTAGCATATATCTGTCCTATAAGATGACCCCAAACTATCAACGGCCTATGAATTTAGTTTAGATCGGCGATCATCATCTGGATAATAATACTGTATAGCGTATACGGAATTATGTCCTATTCGCAAACATTCGCACTGATTCAGGCATTCGGGTAATGACCTTGACTATTCACAAAAGCATCGTATGGGCTATTCTATTTTGTGGACATACCCTACTCTGTACTAGCAAATAATTACGGTTTGTCAGTTTTTTCCTCAGTAGCTCAATAACCATAACTTTTAATATTTATTTTGTTTTAGTATTATTTTAGTATTGTTTCACTATTACAATGTAATGTATTACTACAATGTAATGTATTATCATATAGCATATTTAAATAATATGATAGATTTTTCAATAAGTTGTAGTAATAATGGTTTCAATTTATATAAATTTCAATCTGATTTTTTTTGTATCTGTCCTATAAGACGACCCGGATTTTGGGGTTTTTTTTTATGATTCAACTATCGTCTTATCTGCGGAAATATACGGTAGATACATTTGGAAATAATAACCTGAAAACATGCTGCTGTTTAAGAAATGTGATATGAACTATGTTTGTGAAAGCATAATATATCCAATAATTAAGCAAAAGAACTGACTGGACTTAAATATTTATGAGTGATCAACCGGTGCCTATGTAATGGGAATGCCTGCCAATTTCAAGCCATGAAGCAACAGTAGCGCTAGTTACATTTTCGTCCATTGTGGCCTAGCGATCTGCTGTTTTGATTGCTACTTCTTTGTAACAGTATATGTTATTATGCTGTTTACTGCTAGTTTCAAAGTTTATTCTGATACGAGTTTGTTCATATGTTATTTATTTACTGTTTTGTCTACTTGCTGCCATTTCTAACTAGAAGTGTGAATGATGATGCAGTGTTGTTTTGCAGAAGCAAAACTTATGAAACAAAACTCAGTTTCTATTGAATCCCTTTCAAACTGGATCTGCGAGACAAGTTGCTGAAATCAGTATGTTGTAACTTAACGTTGACATGAGTAATTGGAAAAAATTTCAGAGATCACCTTTGAATAATTAATATCTTGGAATTGCAGAAATTGTAAGCAAGGGAAAGTTTTTCTCATTAGCTCAAAAAGATAATACCAAATGTTAAGAGAATTTCTGTGTTATGTGAATGGGATTCTAACTTTGAAGCTCTATAACTTCTAAAATATTCATTTAGTGGAAAAATGTTACTGAAAATAAATTAAAGATCGTAATCTTATCTATTTAAATTTCGATTTTCAACAGTGTTTCTCTAGTTATTTAAGGAATTATGGAAGCTAGAATATTTCACAACAGTAATCATCCTCAAGCAGCCATGGGCTATAGAGGTCCAAACAGAATGTGCAATTTTGTTCTCCAAGCAAGTCTGTCCTGAGCTACATCTCCTGCATCTGGCCACTGCACACCAATTCTAATCAGGTCCTGTTTGACATTGTCTGCCCACCACATCCTAGGTCTCCCCCTCTTTCTGAGGCCTTTAGGCACACTGTTCATAACCCTATTCACCAATCTATAATTATTCATATGGGCAACATGGCCAAACCAATGGAGTCTCTCTCTGCACAATATGCTGCTCAAAGGAAGTTGCAAACTCCTTTGCCTAACCTCATCATTAGTTACAAAGTTGAACCACCTAATGCCCAAGATACTGCGTAAGCATCTGGAATCAAAAGCATCTAGTTTCCTGTTATCTTGTTTACAAAGTGTCCAAGTTTCACTGCCATAACTAATCCTAGAAAGAACCAAACTATTATACAGTCTAATTTAGTCTTTAGGTGTATACGCCTATTTCTCCACACTCTCCATAGATTCTTAAAAGTCCCGGTAGCAATCCCTATTCGTCTGTTAATCTCATGCCACATATCACCAGTATCTGTTACATAACTCCCAAGATAATTAAACTGTGACACCTATTCAAGATTGCAACCATTCAGATGAACTGAATCACAATTTGCCTGACCAGTTTTCATCACTTTAGTTTTCTCTCTGTTTATAACCAAACCTACTCTACTACCAGTCTCATCAACAGCTCAAATGAAAGAGTTCATCTCATCAACATCATTTGCCAAAAGGACTAAATCATGAGCATAATCTAAATCAGAAATTTTTGTATCTCCAGTCCATTTAAGGCCAAAATCTTTCCCTTGAAGTGAATTTCGCATAACATAATCAATAACCAAGCTAAAGAGAAAAAGAGACAAAATGCACCCTTGTCGAACACTAGAAGTAATGCTAAACCAATTGCTACAAGCCTTACCAACTCTCACACATAACTCAGAGTTATTATAGAGAGCTTTCATTATGTTAACTAACTTGTCAGGTATACCATATGATCTCACAATGAACCACAAATTATGACGATCAACAGAGTCGAAAGCCTTTTTGAAATCAGCAAAGCTAGCAACCAAAGGTTTCTGAAACTCTAAACATTTCTCAAGGATCTGCCTAAGTGAAAATATCTGATCCACACATCCCCTACCACTGCTGAATCCACATTGCTCATCAAGCAATTGACTGTCAACCAGATTCTTAATTCTATTAAGCACAATCATGGAAAGAACTTTCCCTGGAACAGAGAGTAGGCCAATACCCCTATAGTTATCACAAGAACTGCGATCACCTTTTTTGAAAATAGGGATAACAGTAGCTTTGTTAAAATCCTTAGGAATCATGCCTTTATCATAAAAGATATTCAGAATTTCAGTCATCCAAGTATTAACTGAAACATTCCCAGCTCTAAGCATTTCCATAGTAATTTCATCTACCCCTGGGGATTTATGTAGTTTAAGTTTAGAAAAGCCAAAATAACTTCAGATTGTGTTATAGGGCTAACATTAAAACCACCAATTCACATATCATCATTGCAAACAATGGGAGTACAACTAACTACATTGTTTAGAACATCACTGAAATGCTCAGCCCACCTAGCCATGACAGAATCCTCCCCTTCTATTATAACCTTACCTTGTTTATCCTTCAATCCTTGTATACCCGTCCATTTTCTACCACATTAAACATTAACTATCTGGTACAGCTCTCTGCTGTTGTGCTGTCTAACTGCTTCCTCAGCTTTGTCAGCCAAGCCATCAAGCCAAAGATTCTTATTAGCAGCTAACTGATCTTTTACACGTTTATTAAGTTCTCTGTAATGCTTTCTATTAGGACTAGTAGGGTATTGATTAAGGACATTCCTGCAGTTCTTTCTTTCCAAAATAATCTCAAGTGCCTTATCACTCAAATAATTCTGCCTCCTCTTCTCCTTTTTTCCTAAAAGAGTACTGTTAGTGTCCAAAAAAAGCCTGTTTAAAATGATCCCATTCTTCCTCAACTTCAGTAGTAAGCGTACCATGACTGTCATAATGACTAAGTAACCTGTCATGGTAAGCTTTGGCTATAACTGGGTCTTTCAGAGCTTCAGTATTAAAAGTAAATTTTTTAACCCTAGCACAACATTTTTTAAGTTTAAGTTGCAAGACACTTTTAACAAGGTAATGGTCAGATCCAATTTCAGCTCCCCTATATGACCTGGTATTCCTAACAGAACTAGTGCATTTGCTGTTAATTAATATATAATCAATCATATTCTTATGCAGCCCATCGGGTGAAACCCATGTGTAATTATGTATGTCGCGGTGTTTGTAATAAGTGTTAGTTATTCTGAATCCATTGAGTTTACTTACCTGTAGGAGACGTTGCCCATTGCCATTGCAGCTACCAATACCAAAAGGGCCTATCACTCCACCCCAAAGGTCAGAGTCAGTACCAACTTTGGCATTGAAGTCACCAAGAACAAGGGTAATATCTCCTTTCTTGACAGAATTCAAAATATCCTGAAGTTGTCCATAAAACCTATCCTTCTCATCCTCATCGCATCCTCAGTGGGGGCATAACAGCAGATAACATTCAGGTCTTTAACGCTTGTCTGAAATTTTGCTGTAAGAAACCTTTCATTAATGCACTCATATCCTAGAAGAGCATCGCTAGCGTGTCTGCTGAGAAGCAGACATACGCCTTGGTGATGCTTATTGTCGTCCCTCCCTGAAAAGAGAAATTTAAGATTATTTTTAAGAATCTGACCTTTATCTGTCCATCTGGTCTCTTGCAAGCTGAGAATATCTAAATTATAATGGTGGAATTCTTGTGTGAGGACATCAAGAGAAAAAGCTCTGTGCAGAGTCCTCACATTCCAACTAGCTATGGAGAGAAAATGGTTAGTGGGATGTTTAAAGAAACTATGTTTATTGAGAGAGGGAATGCCGACAATATCAAACAGCGCCCTAATCGCAGACATGGGGCAAAGATCTGTTCCCCTACTACTAAAGGCTGAAGCCATCTACACTGGAAGACTTCCTCCAATATAGAATTTGACGATGCCAATAGAAGCACAGAGTTCAGGTGCCTGCGATGACCTCTGCTCAGGATTATCCACCAGCTGATAAACATATCCTGTGAATCTATTCACTTGGGGCTGTCAACCCACAAACAGAAAACAGCAGAAGATTTTTCCTCCACAGAAGTCCACCAGTGTAGCAAATTCAGGATCCATAATCAAGCTCAGATCCATATATCTGTCCAGTCCAGTGGGTTTATATGGTCAGCACCAGGACCCTGTTTGGTTGACCACTCCTCAGTAGGGTCGAAAAAAAAAGAGAAAAGTAGCCATAGTTGTCCAGATCAGTAGGCCACATTAATCTGGCAGCCCTCCCCTTCTGTTCAATTCCACAAGAGAGTATCTCTTTTGGAAGGTATTAACAGTCTGCACCATGAGAAGCTGGGGTTGGACATTAGGTGCTAGGCCTTACCGGTTCTATGCATCATCACAGGGGATTGGTGCCTAGCTCTCCTTCTAGTGACTACCTAGCTACAGTTTACAGACCACTGCACACCAATTCGAACAAGGTCCTGTTTGACATTGCCCACCACATCCTAGGTATCCCTTCTTTCTGAGGCCTTTAAGCACACTGTTCATAACCCTATTCGGGCAACATGGCCAAATCAACAGAGTCTCTCTCTGCACAATATAGTGCTCTGAGGAGGTTTCCAACTCCTTTGCCTAACCTCTTCAACACAAAGCTGAACCACCTAATGCCCAAGATACTGCATTAGCATCTAGAATCAAAAACATCAAGTTCCCTGTTATCTTATTTACAAACGGTCCAAGTTTCACTAATATAACTCTAGAAAGAACCAAACTATTACTGTCTAATTTTAGTCTTTAGGTATATATGCCTATTTCTCTACATTCTCTATAGATTCTTAAAAGTCCCAGCAGCAAGAACAATCCCTATTTGTCTGTTAATCTCATGCCGCACATCACCAGTATCTGTTACATAGCTCGCAAGATAATTAAATTGTGACACCTGCTCAAGACTGCAACCATTTAGATTAACTGAATCACAGTCTGCCTGAACAATTTTCATCACTTTAGTTTTCTTTCTGTTTATAACCAAACCTACTCTACTACCAGTGTCATCAACAGCTTGAATGAAAGAGTTCATCTCATCAACATCATTTGCCAAAAGGGCTAAATCATCAGTATAATCTAAATCAGAAATTTTCGTATCTCCAGTCCATTTAAGGCCAAAATCTTTCCCTTGAAGTGAAACATAACATTGTCGCATAACATAATCAATAACCAAATTAAAGAGAAAAGGAGACAGAAAAAAACCCTTGTCGAACACCAGAAGTAATGCTAAACATGACTTAGTGTTATTATAGACAGCTTTCATTATGTTAATTAACTTGTGAGATTATTAATATACTGTGAGATTATTGATATCCACACTATGATTTTATTTAAATCTTGATTTATCATCAATATTCATTCAATATTTAAAGGAGAAAGTTTAATTCATGATTATGCTATATTTCTAAAAGTTTTGAGCAAGTGCCAGAGGAAGCCCTGCTGGGATAGGACGAAACAAGTTCTCCTAGCAGTATGGAGAGAGAAATCCCTGGTGGATATTAATATTAATGTCTGTAATTTTAATGTTCTTTTACTTGAAATTTAAGTTTGCTGAGGCTTTTTAAAGTTGTTTTAATGTTTCCTGAGTTTGAAAGTAAAGTTTATTGAACTTTTTAAAGATATTTCAATGTAAAAAGGGGATCTTTTTGAGCAACTCATGTTCTGCAGTATGAGTTTTAAAGAATGTGCAATACAAATACATGAGTTGGAGGTGTAAATCACATTCAGAATAGTGTCTACAGTGCAAAAACTTGGACTGGTATCTGAAACTTGAATAATAAAATATGTGCTATAGATCAATAACTGCCAGTGGGAAGTCACTGGCAATTGAGCTGAAATCCTGGAAGCAAGGCCCCGCAAGAACAACCACAAGGATAATAGCATGACCAGCTGAGCCAGCTAGAAGTATGGAAGACACCTAAAAAATGGTAACAATTTACACCTCTTTACTTGATAACTTTTTATAAAAGTGTCCTCAAGCGATAGTTTACCGGGATGAATAATACTCATGGCTTGACTGTAAAAATGATATTAAACTTAATGTAGACTAGTGTTGCTCAAAACTTTTAGAAGTACAACATAATCGTGAATTAAACTTCCTTCTTTAAATACTGAATGAATATTGATGATAAATCGAAATTTAAATAAATTTGATTATCTTTAACTTCAGTCACAGTTTTTCATTAAATGCATCAAGTGCTTATAGGTAAAATCTGAGTTTGTCTGTATCAGCACCTAGATAGCAGCATCATCCTGACAAGGTAGAGACAACTACCCCTTCTGCACATACACACATGGGCAGTTCAAAAAGAACCTATCTCTGACTGGTCTACAAGTACCAGTGTACAATTTTTATCTTCATCACATTTTCTCATTAAATACATATTTTAGATGTTATAGAGCTTCAGAGTTAGATTCCCATTAACATAACATGGAAAGATAATGCCATAGCTTTCTTTGAGTATAATATTGTTACCAATTTGAAAATTTTCACTAGTTACTTTTAAAAAAAATAGTGCTAGGTACAGTACTCAAAATGTCACTCATTTCCTTGGGCCCAAACACTCTTGCCCCCCCCCCCCTCCCCATCTCTCATTAAACCAATCCTGTATGTGAGTAATGGAATATAGAAGTTTACAATAGTTTGTCAGTGTTTTTAAAGACACAAATACATGTATGAACCAGGGCGGGTTAAGCAATTGGGAGCCCTGGAACAAAATTCTGAATAAGGAGCCTTAGAGTTATATTCTAAATGGAGTCCCTTTATCCTTCTAAATGGAAAAATAATGAAAATTGAACTACTTTATGCAACTTCGTTGATTGATGTGATGAAAAATAACATTACTTTAAACAAGAAACAGGAGAGACCATGTAAGTTGGGAGAAGTAATTGAAATAAAAAAGCTAACACATAAAGAGTCAATTCTGTGCTGCAGCATAAACTTTGTACCTATTGCATTTAAAAACTATTACTTTTAATCATTAATTTTTTAGCAAATTTTCTGCTTCATGCTTAATTAAAAAAAGGGCATTAATATCAAAATGATCTTGCTTAAATCTATTGCTCATGCATTTCTCTTAATAAATAAAACTCTGTTGCAATAGTAATGAAAATTATTAAATTAGGTAAATAATCTCTGAAATAAAAATTAAATTTTGTTCTTTAAAGAATTACAGTTAAATAATAATATTGGGTAAACACTTGAAAATTTCAGATTTTAATGGATAATGATTTTCAATTGTAACGTGATTATTTTTAAACATATTTTTGTTATAGAGAGTTTAAATCATTATTCCCATTGTATCTCTAAGAATGATTCTAGTTTATTGTATTTGATTAACCATCTGTCTGATTCTTTACCATGTGACTTTGACCAGATCACTGTACACTTACCATTAGCATAGGTTAGCTTACTGCAGAACGGTGCTGTCCTCATGTGGCAAGTTCTGAATCTTCTTATACACTCTTGTTAACATGAAGATTCACAGAAATCGGCAGGCATTCCCATTACATAGGCACTGGGTCAACATATGTGGTTTCATTCAAATTCCATATGTTATATGGAGGGCATTCAAAAAGTTCTTGACATGTCTATAGATTTGCCCTCATTCCTCCAAAGTTAACAGGCTAAGACTTGTTTGAAAGCTTGTCATTACATGTTAAAACAAAGGCTGTATCATTATTTCTCTTTTTGCTGGTGGTGCTTAAATTTCGATCTGTGCCATTGTTGCTATGGAGCCTATTAAAGATGGAAAAGAATTTATATTTTCACAAGAATGCAGCTTGGGGACAACATGAAAAAAAATTCATGCCTATTTATCACAAGTATGTGGGGATCATGTCTGTTCTTATAGCACTTACAGGTTAGGTGTTACAGGATAGTTACAGGTTAGCTGTTACAGGATAGGTGTGCAAATTCAGAGTAGGATGGCAGAGCTTCGAAGACCTCCCTTTTGTAGGGAGGCCGTGAATGAGAGAACGAGCTACGGAGTCCAACTAGACCGCGCAGTTTAATTCTCCAAGCATATCTGTCCTGAACTACATCTGCTGCATCTGGCCACTGCACACCAATTCTAATAAGGTCCTGTTTGACATTGTCTGCCCACTGCATCTTAGGTCTCCCCCTCCTTCTGAGGCCTCTAGGCACACTGTTCATAACCCTACATCACCATTCAGCTAATAAGTTTAGATGTCAGTGTATCAATTGGCAGCGTGGAAACAATTATTCATCAACATTTTAAAGTTCCAAAATATCTGTGTCAAATAGATACCCCCACAAACTGACATAACAGTAAAAAAGGGCTAGAGTCGATGCTTGCAAGGAGATGCAGGCATTGTTTGAATCTAATGGCCCCAAATACTTAACAGTCACAGGTGTTGAGACATGGTTTTATTACTATACAACTCCTGGAAAGATCAACAACTCTGTTTGGGTTGTGGAAGATGAACTGTCTCCCCAATCCTCTGAAAAGACTTCCGCTCAAGGAGGAGGATGTTAACAATTTTTTCCAATTCCCATGAAGTGGTAGCCATGGATACCTTACCTGAAAAAAAAAATGACTATAAATGGCCAATACTAAACTGATATTGTTTAGCCCAAAATGGTTAAGTAGATGAAAGAGCAATAGTCATGTCAAGTGTTCCCCTTCTTCATGACAATGCCACTGCTCACAAAACCCAACAAGTTACAGCTTATCTGAAGCAGAAAAAAAAATCAAACAACTATCTCATCCTGCATTGGCTGTTTCTAAAAAATAAAATGGAACTTGATGAGAAGCTTTTTTCAAGGGTGCAAGACCTTGCAAAATGCATTCATTCAGAGTATTCCCCAACAGGGGTACCACCAAGCTTTCCAGAATTGGCATAGACATCTGCAACTTTCCATAGATGCTGGAGGGTGGAGTACTTTGAAGGACAGTAAAAGTTTCGTTTGGGTAAGTGCAATGGTTTTTGTTTTGCAGATACATATCAAGAACTTTTTGAAAGCACCTCATATAATCTCTTAATATAAAGAGGATCTTTAAATCAGTTATGTGTACTAATTGCTGGTGGACTGCATCTGACCAGCACTTTGATCTGAGTATAACTTGGTTAGACTATGTTATGTGATGCTAAAATACTCTATTTTTTGCAGTTGATAATCTTTTCTCCTTTGTCATGATAAAATCAACTATTTTATTATATTATCACTTATATTTAAGTGTTATTATTATTGCACTCAGTTGCTATACTAATTACTCTGCAAAAAGCAAAGGTTGTTAAGAAAAGCTTATGTGACATGGAAGGGGACAAGAGGGAATCCAGCCAAGTATTATGTGGTATTATGTACAAGGTTTAAAATTTGGCTAAATCAGAGTTGCATAATTTGTGGACAACTCTTTAAAAGGCCACAGCACACACTCACTCTGCACTGGTTCTTGCTATTCAATAAAGCTGTTTTTTTATAATTCGAAATTTCTATCTATTCTCTCTGATTTCAAATTAGCAAAGTCTTGCTGTAAAATCAAAGTATTTATTTTTAAACTATCAAACTATCAGTTAAGGAAACATCTAGAGTTGCCAAATATGAAATGTTTTTACTCTGCATGTTTTCAGAGTCAACTCCAGTATACAAATAATCATGGGGTTTGGTGGGGAGAAGGAGTAAGTAAAATTCAACTATTACTTGTCATTCAAGATTTTTTTATAAGAGGCATATGTTTTTGTCTCATTTTAAAAAAAATTAGGTAATTTGTTCATTTTGTCTGTCTGTCTATCTGTCTGTAGACATCAAACTATTATGTTTATAAAGATAAAAATTATTTTTGTGTTGGATGGGTATTGATGAAATATTATAATTCACACTTTCTGAATCTCCCAAAAGCTAAAATTGTGTCCTTTAATGGTGGAAATGTTGAAAATTCCAATTTTTTAAACAAATATTGCAAATGATATATTTATGGTAGAAATTGTAAATTTTGATAGTGGAAAATGAAGGTCACAAAGTTTTCATTGGCAACAATGAGTTGACCCCTTGGCTTGAATGGTGGGGGAGAAAAAATAGCTTTTTAGTTTTAAGAGCTAATTGTTTTTAGAGATAACTAAAAAAAATTCTTTTGAGGTTGGATAGGTATTGATAAAATGTTATGATTCAAACTTTCTAAATCTCCCATAAGATGTAATTTCACACTCTAACAGTGGAAAAAGTTGAAAATCCAAAACTTTAAATAAGCAAATATTACAAATGACGTATTTATGTTAGAAATTTGAAATTTTGGTGGTGGAATGTGAAGGTCATGAAATTTTCATTGACAGCAATGAGTTGACCCCTTACCCCATGGGGTGGTAGGGAAAATCAGCTTTAACGTTTTAGGAAATAATTATTTTTAGATGTAATGAAAAATAATTTTTTGGTTGGATAGGTATTAATGAAATATTGCCATTTCCACTTTCCGAATCTCCCAAAAGCTATAATTGCATACACTAAAAGGGGAAAATTTTTTAGCGAATATTGCAAATGATGTATTCATATTGGAAATTAAAATTTTTTTGTGGTCGAATGTTGTGGTAGAACCCCGCCTTCTCGTGGTGCACGCCGTTAGTACCTTTCAAAAGAGATATTCTCTTTTGGAAGGGAACAGAAGGGGAGGGCTGCCAGTTCAGTATGGCCTGCTGATCTGGTCATCTACGGCCACTTTTTTTCTTTTTTTTCAACCCTGCTGAGGAGTGGTCAACTTCACAGGGTCCTGGTGCTGACCATTTATACCTACTAGACTGGACTTGTTTATGGATTTGAGCTTGATTATGGATCCTGGACTTGCTGCACTGGTGGGCCTCTGTTGAGGGAGAGTCTGCCGCTGTGTTTTCTGTTTGCTTCTGGGTTGCCAGCTCTAAGTGAACAGAGGCATGGGATACCTTATATCAGCTGGTGGATAATCCTAATCAGAGGCCATCGCAGGTACCTGAACCTTACTTTGCTAGTTGGGCATCGTCAAGCCTAAACTGGAGTAATGTGTCTCAGGCAGGCCATGTGGCTCTTGAAAAAGTCCACTTGAAAAGGTGGTGCCTGAAGTTCCTACCAGCATCGGTGACTTCAGCCTTTAGCGGAGGAGGAACGGGTCTTTGCCCCATGCCTGCGATCAGGGGGCTGTTTGATATTGTTGGCCCTACCAATCTCAATAAACCTAATTTCTTTAAAAATCCTACTAATCATTTTCTTTCTGCAGGAACGTGGAACGTGAGGACATTACATAGAGATTATTCTCTTGATGTCCTCATGCAGGAATTCCAGCGCTATAACCTAGATATTCTAGGCTTGCAAGAGA
Source organism: Ryuthela nishihirai (assembly GCA_038380435.1). Classification (NCBI taxonomy): domain Eukaryota; kingdom Metazoa; phylum Arthropoda; class Arachnida; order Araneae; family Heptathelidae; genus Ryuthela; species Ryuthela nishihirai. The sequence goes on along the minus strand of JAWZYU010000030.1, from coordinate 9,087,164 downwards.
CCAGATGGACAGGTAAAGGTGAGATACTTAAAAATAACTTTAAATTTCTCTTTACAGGGAGGGAGGATGGAAAGCATCACCAATGCGTGGGTCTGCTGCTCAGCAGACATGCTAGTGATGCTCTTCTAGGATATGAGTCCATTAATGAAAGGTTTCTTACAGCAAAATTTCAGACAAGCATTAAAAACTTGAATGTTATCTGCTGTTATGCCCCCACTGAGGATGCTGATGAGGATGAGAAGGATAGGTTTTACGGACAACTTCAGGACATTTTGAATTCTGTCAAGAAAGGAGATATTACCCTTGTTCTTGGTGACTTCAATGCCAAAGTTGGTACCGACTCTGACCTTTGGGGAGGAGTAATAGGTCCTTTTGGTATTGGTAGCTGCAATGGCAATGGGCAACGTCTCCTACAGGTAAGTAAACTCAATGGTTTCAGAATAACTAACACATATTACAAACACCGCGGCATACATAAATGCACATGGGTTTCACCTGATGGGCTGCATAGGAATATGATTGATTATATATTAATTAACAGCAAATGGGCTAGTTCTGTTAGAAATACCAGGGCATATAGGGGAGCTGAAATTGGATCTGACCATTACCTTGTTAAAAGTGTCTTGTAACTTAAAAAGTGTTGTGCTAGAGTTAAAAAATTTACCTTTAATACTGAAGCTCTGAAAGACCCAGTTATAGCTAAAGCTTACCATGATAGGTTACTTAGTCATTATGACGGTCATGGTTTGCTTAATACTGAAGTTGAGGAAGAATGGGGCCATTTTAAACAGGCTTTTTTGGAAACTAACAGTACTCTTTTAGGAAAAAAGGAGCAGAGGAGGCAGAATTATTTAAGTGACAAGGCAATTGAGCTTATTTCAGAAAGAAGGAATTGCAGGAATGTCCTTAATCAGTACCCTACTAGTCCTAATAGAAAAGATTACAGAGAGCTTAATAAACGTGTAAAGGATCAGTTAGCTACTGATAAAAATCTTTGGCTTGATAGCTTGGCTGACAAAGCTGAGGAAGCAGTTAGGCAGCACAACAGCAGAGAGCTGTACCAGATAGTTAATGTTTTATGTGGTAGAAAACGGACAGGCATACAGGGATTGAAGGATAAACAAGGTAAGGTTATAGAAGGTGAGGATTCTCTCATGGCTAGGTGGGCTGAGCATTTCAGTGATGTTCTAAACAATGTGGTTAGTTCTACTCCCATTGTTTGTAATGATGATAGATGCATTGGCAGCTTTAATGTTGGCCCTATAACACAATCTGAAGTTAGTTTGGCTATCTCTAAACTGAAACTTCATAAATCCCCAGGGGTAGATGAAATTACTACAGAAATGCTCAGAGCTGGGAATGTTTTGGTTATCACTTGGATGACTGAAATTTTGAATAACTTTTATGATAAAGGCGTGGTTCCTAAAGATTTTACCAGAGCTATTATTATCCCTATTTTCAAAAAAGGTGATCGCAGTTCTTGTGATAACTATAGGGGTATCAGCCTACTCTCTGTTCCAGGTAAAGTTCTTTCCATGATTGTGCTTAATAGAATTAAGAATCTGGTTGACAGGCAATTGCGTGATGAGCAATGTGGATTCAGAAGTGGTAGGGGATGTGTAGATCAGATATTTTCACTTAGGCAGATTCTTGAGAAATGTTTAGAGTTTCAGAAACCTTTGGTTGCTAGCTTTGTTGATTTCAAAAAGGCTTTCGACTCTGTTGATCGTCATAATTTGTGGTTGATTGTGAGATCATATGGTATACCAGACAAGTTAGTTAACATAATGAAAGCTCTCTATAATAACACTGAGTCATGTGTGAGAGTTGGTAAATCTTGTAGCAATTGGTTTAGCATTGCTTCTGGTGTTCGACAAGGGTGCATTTTGTCTCCTTTTCTCTTTAGTTTGGTTGTTGATTATGTTATGCGAAATTCACTTCGAGGGAAAGATTTTGGCCTTAAATGGGCTGGAGATACGAAAATTTCTGATTTAGATTATGCTGATGATTTAGCCCTTTTGGCAAATGATGTTGATGAGATGAACTCTTTCATTCGAGCTGTTGATGAGACTGGTAGTAGAGTAGGTTTGGTTATAAACAGAGAGAAAACTAAAATTGATGAAAATTGGTCAGGCAGGCTGTGATTCAGTTAATCTGAATGGTTGCAGTCTTGAGCAGGTGTCACAGTTTAATTATCTTGGGAGCTATGTAACAGATACTGGTGATGTGCGGCATGAGATTAACAGACGAATAGGTATTGCCGCCGGGACTTTTAAGAATCTATGGAGATTGTGGAGAAATAGGCGTATACACCTAAAGACTAAAATTAGACTGTATAATAGTTTGATTCTTTCTAGGGTTAGTTATGGTAGTGAAACTTGGACGCTGTGTAAGCAAGAAAACAGGAAACTAGATGCTTTTGTTTCTAGATGCCTACGCAGTATCTTGGGTATTAGGTGGTTTAACTTTGTAACTAATGATGAGGTTAGGCAAAGGAGTCTGCAACCTCCTTTAAGCAGCATATTGTGCAGAGAGAGACTCCGCTGGTTTGGCCATGTTTCCCGTATGGATAATTATAGATTGGCGAATAGGGTTATGAACAGTGTGCCTAGAGGCTTCAGAAGGAGGGGGAGACCTAGGATGCGGTGGGCAGACAATGTCAAACAGGACCTTGTTAGAATTGGTGTGCAGTGGCCGGATGCAGCAGATGTAGCTCAGGACAGATATACTTGGAGAATTAAACTGTGTGGTCTGGTTGGACCTCCGTAGCCCATGTCTGCTTGAGGATGATGATGATGATGAGAATGTGATGGTTATGAAATTTCAATTGGTAACAAAGATTTGATTCCTTAGACCCAGGGCAGGAATGATATGCAATTGTTATGTTTCAAGAGATAATTGGAAAACTTTTTTTAGTTGGATTGGTACTAATGAAATATAATTTGCATTTTTAAAATCCTTAGGTAGTTTTAATTTATATTGCCAGCCCTTTCAGTACCATACCTTCCCAAAACTGCTGGAATTTTAAATGGACTCATCGAATCAATGCTGTTCCTTCCTCTTCACTACCTCCTACCTGCAGATTGGGCTGGCATGGTAGAAAAAGGGTTAAAAATCATTAAATTTTAATAAATGTAGCAAGTGATCTTATTATGGTAGAAGTTTCAAAATTTAGTGGTACAGTGTTTACTGACAGCAACAATCTGTCCCCTTTTCTCAGAGGGGTGTGAGAAAAGTAACTTTTTAAGTTGATGAATAGAGACAAATACTTTTATGTTGTATAATTACTAATAAAATATTCCCATTTGCATTTTCCCCTTCATCCATTACTTAAATTAAAACTTTTAAGGAGTGAAATAGTATATGCATGCATACAAAATCCTCATGCAGCTATAGACTATGGAGATGCAATCAGACAGTGTAAATTTCCTTTCCAGAGATGTCTGTTCTGAACTACAGCTGCTGCATTTGGCCACTCTAGGCCAATTCTAGCAAGATCCTGTTTTCAATTGTCTGCCCATTGCATCCTAATTCTCCCCCTTTTTCTGAAACCCTTAGGCACACTGTTCATAATCCTGTTTGCTAATCTGCAGCTATGCATACGGGCATCATGGCCAAAACAATGAAGTCTCTCTCTGCACAATGTGCTACTCAAAAGAGGTTGATGACTCCTTCTTCTAACCTCATCATTGCTTACAAAGTCAAACCATCTAATGCCCAAGATACTGGAAGCATCTAGAATCAAAGGCATCAAGTTTCTTGTTATCCTGCTTACATAGGGTCCATGTTTCGCTACCATAACTAACCTTAGAAAGAACCAAACTATTCTACAGCCTGATTTTAGTCTTTAGGTGTATACACCTATTTTTTCACACTCTCCATAGATTCTTAAAAGTCCCAGCTGCAATCCCTATTCTTCTATTTATCTCATACCACACATCACCAGTATCTGTTACATAGCTCCCAAGATAATTAAACTGAGACACTTGCTCAAAAGTACAGCCATTTAAAGCAACTAAAGCACTATCTGCCTGACCAATTTTCATCACTTTTGTTTTTCTCTGTTTATCACCAAACCTACTCTATTACCAGTCTCATCAACAGCCTTAATGAATGAATTCATCTCATCAACATCATTAGCAAACAAGGCCAAATCATCTGCATAATCTAAATCATAAATTTTGATATCTCTAGACCATTTAAGGCCAAAATCTTTCCCTTGCAAAGAATTTTGCATAACATAATCAATAACCAAACAAAAGAGACAAAATGCACCCTTGTCTAACTCCACTAGCAATGCTAAACCAATTGCTGCAAGACGTACCACAACTTAGTGTTATTACAGAGAGCTTTCATTACATTAACCAACTTATCAGGTATTAAATATGATATAATAAAGCTGTCCCATGGCCGAGTGGTTAGCGCACTTAGCTACTGATCTAAGGACCTGGGTTCGAGCCCCGGATAAGACATGGACGTTTGTGTTGTTTTTCTGCTGAGATCCTGCCATCCTCACAGTCCTTCTACTATGACATATAAACTGACAGGCTCCTGTTAGACCTCTGTGACAAGCAGCTGCTTGAGGGGGTACTTATTTTTTTTTATTATAATAATCAACCAGAAATTATATCAATCAACAGAGTCAAAAGCCTTTTTGAAATCTATAAAGTTAGTAACCACAGGTTTCTGAAACTCTAAACATTTCTCAAGAATCTGCCTAAGTGAAAATATTTGATCAATATATTGCCTACCATTTCTGAATCCACATTGTTCATCAAGCAGTTGTTCATCAACCAAATTCTTAATTCTATTAAGTATAATCATCTAAAGAACTTTGCTGGAACAGAATGTAAACTAATTCCCCTATAATTATCACAAGAGCTGCAATCACCTGTTTTAAGAATTGGGACAATGATAGCTCTATTAAAAATCCTTAGGAACTAAGGAACAAAATGCAATTTTGTGACAATGGTATCTCTAAAAAAATCCTTAGGACAAATTTGGACAATTATAGCTCTAAAAAAATCCTTGGGGCAAATTGGGACAATGATAGCTCTAAAGAAATCCTTAGAAACAACACCTTTATCATAAAAAAAAATTCAAAATTTCAGTCAGCCATGTGATAATACAAATGTTCCCAGCTGTAAGCATGTCAGTGATGATTTCATCCACCCCTGGAGGTTTATGCAGTTTTAGCCAATGCAACTTCGGAATGTGATATAGGGCCATCATAAAAGCCAGTAATGCATCCATCCTCATTACAAACAATGAGAGTAAAAATAATCACATTATTTAAAACATGTCTGAAATGATCAGCTCACCTAGCCATCACAGAATCCTCACCTTCACCCACCTTGCCATGTTTTCCCTCAATCCCTGTGTACCAGTCTGTTTCTTCCCACATAAAATGTTAACAATCTGGTACAACCCCCTGCTGTTGTACTGTCTAACTGCTTCCTCTGCTTTGTCAGCCAAGCTATCAAGCCAAAGATTCTTATCAGCTGTTAACTGATCCTTTACATGTTTATTAAGCTCGTTGTAATGCCTTCTGTTTAGGACTAGTAGGATGTTGATTCATATTAATCCTAACTTCCATCTTTCAGAAATATGTTCCATTGCCTTATCACTAAAATAATTTTGTTTACTCTGTTCCCCTTTACCCAAAAGAGTACTGTTGGTTTCAAGCAATCCCGTTTAAACTGATCCCATTCTTTCTCAACTTCAGTAGTAAGCAAACTACGATTGTCATAATGAGTAAGTAGCCTATCATGGTATGTTTTTGCTAAATCTGGGTCTTTCAGGCATTCAGTGTTATAACTAATTTTTTTAACCTTAGCACAACATTTCTTAAGCTTCAGCTGCAAAATGCTTTTGACCAAGTAATGGTCAGACCCAATTTCGGCTCTCCTGTATTATCTGGTATTTCTAACTGAACTGGCCCATTTGCTGTTAATTAAAATATAATTATCATATTCCTGTGCAACCCATCTGGTGAAACCCATGTATATTTATAAATGTCCTGGTGTTTGTAGTATTTGTTAGTTATTCATAAACCATTAAGTTTACTTTCTTGTAGGAGACGTTCTTCATTGCCATTGGAACAACCAATGCCAAAGGGACCTAAAACTCCTGCCCAAAGGTCAGAGTCAGTACCAACTTTAGCATTGAAGTCACCTAGCACAAAAGAAATATCTCTTCACAGAATTCAAAATATCCTGAAGCTGTCTGTAAAACGTATCCTTCTCCTTCTCATTAGAGTCCTCTGTGGGGTTATAACAACAGATGGCATTCAACTCTTTCATTTTTGTTTTAAATTTTGCTGTAAGAAATCTTTCATTAATGCAGTCATATTCTAGAAGAGCATCACTGGCATGTCTGCTGAGAAACAAATCTACACCTTGGATATGTTTTCCATCCTCCCTCCCTGAAAAGAGAAATTTAAAGTTATATTTAAGTGTCTCACCTTTACCTGTCCATCTGGTCTCTTGCTAGCCTAGAATATTTAGGTTATAATGCTGGAATTCCTGTGTGAGGACATCAATAGAATAATCTTTATGTAATGTCCTCACATCCATATTCTGCAGAGAGAAAATGATTATTAGGATTTTTAAAGAAACTAGGTTTATTGTGATAGGTAAGGCTAACAATATCAAACAGCTTTCTGATCTCAGGCATGGGGTAAAGACCTGTTCCTACACCACTAAAGGCTGAAATCACCAATGCTGGTAGGAATTGGACCTTTTCAAGAGCCATATGACCTGCCTTAGACACATTACTTCAGTTTAGGATTGATGATGCCCAACTAGCTAAGTGAGGTTCAGATACCTGCGATGACCTCTGATCAGGATTATCCACCAGCTGATATAAGGTATCAGCTGGTGGATAATCCTGTGCATCATCACTGGGGATTGATACACAGCTCTCCCTCCAGTTTATGCCTAGCTACCATTTACAGACCTGGTCTGTAAATGGTAGTGAAATAGTAAACAAATAAAATTTGTTTTCTTTTATAATATGATTTCCATATGTGCCAGAGGGAAGGTGCATTCTTCTAGTTAAAATATGAATTAAAACTAAACAGAAATACCTATCTTCCTATATGTGCCCTAAAAAGTGAAAAGTAAAATTAAAGCATATTGCTTACGCCATCAGTAACTTAATTCATATTCATTTTGAAAAAGATAGGGCACTGATTTATTTACTCAACAAGATTGCCAGAACCCTATCATCTTCCTTTGAAATGAATGGAAATTCAGTAACTTATTGCACCATCCATATCATTCTCAAGCAGCCATGGACTATGGAGGTCCAACCAGACTGCAGAATTTAATTCTCCAAACACATCTCTCCTGAACTACATCTGCTGTATCTGGCCACTGTAGACCATTTCTAATGAGGTCCTGTTTGACAATGTCTGCCCACCGCATCCTAGGTCTCCCACTCTTCCTGAGTCCTTTAGGCACACTGTTCATGACACTATTTGTTAATATATAGTTATTCTTACAGGAACATGGTCAAACCAATGGAGTTGCTCTCTGCACAATATGCTGCTCAAAGCAGGTTGCCGACTCCTTCTAACCCTATCATTACTTACAAAGTCAAACCACCTTAATGCCCAAGATACTGCCACGCATTCTAGAATCAAAGGCATCAAGTTTCTTTTTATCCTGATTACAAAGGGTCCATGTTTCACTACCATAACTAGCCAAACTATTATACAAGCCTAATTTTAGTCTTTAGGTGTGCACTCCTATTTTTTTGCATTCTCCATAGATTCTTGAAAGTCCCAGTGGCAATTCCTGTTCTTCTATTTATCTCATGCAGCACATCACCAGTATCTGTTACATAGCTCCCAAGATAATTAAACTAAGACACTTGCTCAAGGGTGCAACCATTCAGATTAACTGAATCACAGCCTGCCTGACCAGTTTCCACCACTTTAATCTTCTCTCTGTATCTCCAAATCTACTCTACTACCCATCTCACAACAGCGCTAATGAAAGAGTTCATGTCATCAACATTATTTGCCAAAGGAGCCAAATAATTAGCATAATCTAAATCAAAAAGATAAATTCAAGTCTTCTAAAAAATTTTCATCTAAAACAGCAGATAGCATTCAAGTCTTTAATCCTTGTTTTAAATTTAGCTGTTTGCAACCTTTCATTAGTGCAGTCATATCCTAGAAGAGCATCACTGGCATGATTTAAATCATTAATAATGCTAAATAGCGTGAAGAGACTTTATTATTTCCATCTCACTCAGCGCAATATAAAAAGAAATTGTTGCCACCCGTTGATCATAGATGGCACCAATGTTTGGTGCTGAAATTATTTGGTAAAAGATTTAAAGTCTTAAATTAGTGGAAAAAACATGAGCTGGCATTGATTCAATCGATAAGAATACTCTGGCATGTTTCTGGAGAGATGCGGGTTCAAGTCCTGTATGTCTTCAAAAATTTTTCCACAAAATATTTATCATTGGCATGTCTGCTGAAAAACAAACCTTTGCCATGCAAATACTTTCTGTCCTTCCTTCTTGAAAGAGAAATTTAAGATTATTTTTAATGCTTGAATTCCTGTTTGAGGAGATCAAGAGGATGATCTCTAAGGAGAGTCCTCATATTCCATGTACCTGTGGAAAGAAAATGGTTAGTAAGGTCTTTAAAGAAACTTTGTTTATTTAGAGAGGTAGTGGCAACAGTATCTAACAGCCCCATAATTGTAGACATGGGTCAAAGAGATGCCCCCACTAAAAATGGAAGCCTTTCAGATTGGTATGACCAGTGTAGTCTATATGGTAGGTTTGATGATGCACTAGAAGCAAGGGTACCTGCAATGATCTCTGATCAGGATTATCCACCAGCTAATTTAAGATATCCTGTGCATCTATTCACTCGGGGCTGTCAACATGCAAAAACAGAAAATACAGCAGTGGTTTTCCCTCAACAGAACTGACAAGTGTGGTAAGTTAAAGATCCATAATGAAGGTCAAAGTCATTATATAACATTGCAGGTAAAAAATTATCACCTAAAGACCCTGTATAGTGGACCACTCCTCAGCAAGGTAGAAAAAAAATAAACAAACACAAGATGTTAAGAACAAACTTCATTATTAATACCTTAACTGCACTGTGCTATTTTTTTGTAACATTTTGCTTAATATATGTAAAATTAACTTGCATTTGTATATTTTGTAATGGCAAAGAAGGTACAGAGGATCACCACTATTGTTTATTGGCCCAATTTATATCTATCTGCTTTCTTGTCACTTAGGAATTATGGGAAAAAATCCTACATGTACCTGAACACTATTTGCACTTAACATTATTGCAAATCAGATATTAATATATTTCTATATTTTTTCCCATACTGTGTCGATATGCAGTAACTTGCATTAAATAAAAATTGTGACTTGGTTTCTTCTTCTTTCTCAACTGTTGCTCGTTAATCAAAGAGGAGAAGCCACATGAGTAACCCAGGCTCATTTGGTAGCATGCCAGGCTCATATTCTGCAATTCCCAAGTTTGAATTTCAACTGATCCATCATCATTAATTTTCTCTACTAACTCCTGTTCTGCTCTTGGTGAGAAAGGGAACACTGTTAGACTTGGAAAGATTGCTCTCCATCAGATGGTCCTTGTAAGTAGGAGAGCTATCATACTCTGTTAACATTAAAGAACTTTCTGGATGGCCATGATGGGAGGCTTCCATCTGTATTGTAACACTTATTCAGTGAATCCCCTTCTCTAATCTGGGAGCCCTTGGAATCCTTGTGACCTGCCCATTGTGTGCAAGAAGTGCCACTCAGAATTAAACAACCCAATCTTGACCTCCTCTCAACGTTTTTACAACCAGGCTAACCAAAGCCCACTCATTTTCTCTTAAAGATATAAAATTCTTTTAACCCTTTAACACCCAGAAATTTTTTAGAAAAGGGTAGAGGGTATTAAAGACAAAGGAATAGCACTATTTGGACTAGCATATTTCGTGTTAAAGAGTTAAAATACTTGTATTGAAATGTCTTCAAAATTCTTTTTCTTTCTCTATCATTTTTGTTTCTTTCTCTTTCAAAAACTAGTACATAACTAACTGGTACATACCCTATTTACATTGGTTCTTATGGAGGAAAAATTTCCAGTATATGTAATTTTTTTTATCCCTATCCCTAATGTATATCGGACACTCTCTGTTTGTCATTTTGATAATCGTAGTATCCCAGGAAATTTTCAAGAAAATTTTGCATTTATTTAATTTAGGGTCAAACATATGTAATGAAGTGAAAAAGTAATACAAGATTTAATGTTTTAATTTTATTATAGGTTTGTTAATGGTGACATGCACTGATATGGCCATATTGTGTGGAAATGGTAGTGAAACCTGTCATGCAAAGTATGGTGCAGTATCATTGAAAACAAAATATTGTCATGAGTTGGTAAGATATTAATGTTTAATATATATATAGTTTTATATTATTATACAGTTCATTTAAGAACTATAAGACCTAAACTTTTTAGGTTTAAGAACTAAAAACAGAATGGTAGTTTGTATTATATATTAGAACAACATAGTGTTTATTCAACATTTCTGTAATGTTGCTTAACCCTTAACATGCCGGAAGGCACTATAGTTCCAGAGCTTGCGTAAATGTTCCACAGGTATGGCAAACCCATGCATCCTCCAGAATTGGCCACAATTCTCTCAAGGTTGTTGCTGATAGGGCACGGGCCCAAACACTCTACAAAGATCCCAAAAATTTTCAATGAGATTTAAATCTGGGCTTCTAGGTGGCCAATTCATTATTTCAAAGTCAGCAGAATGCTCCTACAACTCCCCAGTAGCCAATCTAGACCTGTGAGATGAACAGTTGTCTTGCTGGTAGACGCCATATCCATTGGGATGCATGATGGCCATAAATGGGTGTAAATGGTTAGCCATGAGTTCTACATACTGGGATGCCTTAAGAGTCATTGGTACACATACCAAAGGTCCCACAGATGTCCAACTGAAGACACCCCAGGTCATCACTGAACCACCACCAGCTTGTACTGTTCTGACCTGATATGCAGGATTCATGGGGTTGGCACCATACCATCAGTCTCCCATTGGCATGATGAAGTTTAAATTGAGATTCATCACTGCAGGCTATCCAATGCCAATTTTTGATGGTCCAGTTTCGATGTTCTTTAGCCCAGGCTAGGTGTTGAGCATGGTGTCATATCGTTAGAAGTGGTACTCTCGCAGGTCGATGGCTCCTGAAGCTGAGACGATGAAGTGAGCATTGCACGGTCCATGCACTGATTTCCTAGCTGGAACCCACATTCAGATGGGAGGTGATTTCAGATAATGTCTGGCTCCTATTAGTTTGTATGATGTGGGTCAGATGGCCAAGCACACGATCATTCAAGGCTTTGCAGTTTGTCCAGGTGCTTTTTTTTTGCCAGAATTTTCATATTCCGAGAACACTCTTGAAAGTGTTGTACGAGAAAATTCAAGTTCGTTGACAATTTCAGAGATCAAGTGCCCCATCTGTCAGGCACCTATGATCTGCCCTCTGTCAAATGCATCTAAGTCCCATGCCTTTCCCATTACGCTTCTCATGACGAATGCTTGGGGTTTTAAAATGAGCTGACAGTTATATATGACTAGAGTTTCAGCCACACATGCACACAAATGCGGGACTTGCTGTACTGAATTTGGATAACATCTCCAATCTCTAATTCAATGGCACTTCAGTGTATTATTATGTATAATTAAATTCTCCATCTTTTAAGGTATTACTTGGCATATTCTGTTCATTAGTTATTTCAGAATGAGGTTCAAATCCAACAAAATTACTCTTTTTTACTATATTGTTTTAAAGAAGCACTATTAAAATGAATATATTTGCTGTTTTTCTCAAATATTTTTATTTTTTTAAAAATTCAAAATTAAATGCTCTTTACTTTGGTATAGGATACAACCAATTATCTGTATTAGTTGATTCAGGTAAAGTTTCAAAGTTCTGTTTTTTTCTCCTGAAAGCATCTCAAAATTAACCTGGCTACCAAATTAAAATCTGCTCTACAAAGCCACTATGTTAAACATTAAAAATATTTAGTATATCTGAGTTAAAACAGTATTTTACTAATTCATTACCTAATATAATTACCACTTTCCTTAGTAATAGGGGTTATAACTCAGTTTGTAGATTGTCAGGCTTGTAATTTGCAGTTTCTGGGTTAAGCTTAGAACTGTAGTTTAATTTGAACTGTAGAACTTTGTTAGCACACATCATCCTCATGTTGAGTTTTTTAATGTACTTTTAAGATACTAATAATTAAGCAATGGAAATATTGCCCAGTTTGTGAAAATTTGTTTTTCCTGAGTCACCAGCAAATGTTGTGTTATTTCCAAAAGGTAAAATTTCCTCTTGTGATTAAAAGAATAGAACAAGTTTCTTTTGCATAAATTGCTTTGATTGCATATATACAAAAAAGAGACACAATCTAACCCCTCTCCTTGGCAACACAAATTTCATAACTATGCTATTGTGTATGGCATGCTAGATTTTTTTCAAGACTATTGCAAAAACTTCGGTTCAGCACCTCCTTGTAAAAGAATCCTGGATATGCACCTGATAGTATTTGCCAATCTTAACATTAGCATCTATATAACCTTATATACCATTTCGATGTAATGTAGCAGGGAATCATTGAGGCTGCTTGATGGGAGGTATTTATTATTTATTATTATAATTATACCTTAGTTTTATCTTCAGTTGGAGCTGAAATAAAATATAGAAAATTGTTTTTCCATAGGTATCATTTGCAAGGTTAAAATCAAATCCAAAAATCATGGATGGGTAAAATATGCTCTTTTTTCCCATTCTCCAAATTTTCAAAGTGGGCAGCTGCTGCTCACCTTGACCATTCCTTTTGTATGCCACCTATGCACAGCATCATATAAATACATTCCAAATGGATGTTTAGTGCTGAATTCCGACCTTTGTGTGGAAACCGACACTATTTTTGGAAATATAGCCATACATTTTATCTCCCATTTTGTTATATTTTGTTGTTTGAAACTTTCATTGTTTCTAGATTATTTTTATCATTTATCAGTTACATTAGACAAAAAGAGAAATCAATATTTCCTTTAACATACGATTGGCCTATAATAGCAGTGAATGTTTTTTGTTTTGATTTGAAACTGATGCTTGATGAACTTTTGATGCCTTCTAGATTTTGGTACTTGACTCTGTAGTATTTAGATATCACCAAGTGTTGGACAAATATTGACAGTTTTTTGCATTTTTTATTAGTTTCCTATTTAATGTGTTCATGAAATTTTGTGACTGATGTTTTAGATAAAATAGATTGAGAAAAATTGTAATTTTTTTTCTGGAAATATTTTCTTGATTCTTACTTTATAAGATGAATTTTTAGGCTTCCCTGATTTTGAAGCCTGATATTAGTTAGGTAAAATATTAGTGATGTAAATTGTTTTCACATTCTTACTTTCAACATTATTCATATTCCTTCTCAAATAACTGGTGGACAAAAGTTACAACTCTAATGTTATGTAAATAAGGAATAGCATCAAAGCTCTATAAATTCAAAAATAAGTTTTTTTTTAAAAAATGTGATAGCAGATAAGATCTCAATAAAATATATAAATATCAATTTTCAACAATGTTCATTCAGTAATTAATCTTCCAGAAGTGGCGTGGAGTGATAGAAATAAGAGAGCTGACTGAAAAGAGTTAGTCTCCCAGACTGATTATATGAAAATGTTCTCCAGAAGTTTATAATAAATAAATAATAAATGATTTTGAAATAAACTTTCTGTTTTTGTTTATTTTATGATAATTTAATTAAAAAACTTTTATTTTTCAAAATAAAAATCTTTATTCAAAGAAATAAAAAATACATTCTAAAAAAATGCCTAATGTTTACTGATAAGCAAAGGAATTATTTAATTAAAAATAAAGTAAAAAAAATAAATTCTTGCTACTAATTAGAGCCAATTACTTACCTTTTGAATTATTTATAGGACTTAAATTTAAATAAAAACAGTTGCGTTCACAGAAAAATATCTAGCATAATTTAAAACTGTAACATTAATAGTGGTGTTGGTGTAAGAGACTGAGTTGGCATGTAACTTAATCTGGAGTAATCGGGCATACTAAATATTGCAACACTAGGTTCAGTATATCATATTAGGAAAGTACTACAGTGCACTTGCCCCTAAACTTTTGAGTTGCAAAATTATTGGATAATATATTCTCAATCGGTCTGACAGACCATATGCCACTTCTGGAGGGTTAATGAGTTATGGAAGTTTGAATATTTGACAATAACCATGCCAGCCATAAGAATTTATCTGAGACCTAAGACTTAATTATTATTGCAAATAAGTTAATTATTTTAAATGTACATATTTTAGAAGTTTGTGCAAATTTTGCAAAAATTTGTGCAAAAATTCATCAGTTTTGTATAATTTCTTAGGTCTATCACTGCTGTTGTTAAATATTCAGACTTCCATAACTCATCAAATACTAAACAAATGTTGTTGAAAATCGAGATATTGATATATTTGATTGAGATCACATTTTTCAAAATCAGAGCATAAAAAAACTTATTTTAGAAGTTATAGATCTTCAACATTACTTCCCATTTACATAATATAGGATTGTAACTTTTTTCCACCAGTTTATATACTGCAATTAGAAGGAATCATTTTTTGAAACTTAATTACTTTTTAAGTTTCAAAACTTAAAAAAACTTTTTTAGTTTAAAATAAGTTATACACCTTCTACTATGGTGTATATCTAATAAAATCCACCCATCTGCTTTCTGGATCCATTTCTGGTACCATTTTTAAATACCATTTTGTATATCATTTTTGCACTTGATGCATATTTTATTAAACTACAATCCTGCTATCCTCACAGACCTTCTACTATGGTGTATATCTTGTTGCTTTAAAAATAATATGACCAATAATTTAGAAAAAAACTAAATTAATGGAAGGACATATTCCTTCTTGAAAGGTCATATTCCTATAAAACCACCCATCCGCTCTCTGGATTCCATTTCTGGTACCATTTTTAAATAAATTGAAATAATTTTATAACTAGAATTAAGAAGTCACAAATTTTAAATGAAATTTTTGCCGTTGTTGTGAAGTTTAATTTTTTCATAGCAGTATCTAATGAAAAATTATCTAGAATGGTTCAATCTCAAATTCAGTGGTTAAAGTATTTGCTTCATAATATATATATTTAATTTTCACTGCTTTTTGTCCTGCTTTAGTTATATTTATCTGGTTCTATTTAAATTATCTCGATTTTAAAGCAAAAATTTTTAAACACTCTTATTTAGTGTTACAGTTTGCTAAATTCGCCAAAAATTCGAAGCATGTGCATTATGCATTGTTTGCATAAAGAAAGGTCATATTCCTTCTCAAATACACTGGTATCCTTTAAGGCAAAATATGTAATGAAATATTTTAGAAGATGTGACAAAATTATTATTTTTAAAAATTTTACTGAAGCTCAAATGGAAATCATAAGTAAAACTTTGCTATTTAAAAAAAAATGCTTATAAAATTTTACTTATCTTTCTTTTTTGATTTTTTTTTAATCAGATTTAAATCTCTTTCATTTGTAATGTAACATGACCTATACGAAGGAATGAATCTCCCTATAAGTGATAATCATTCATAGTAATTAAGCAAGTGTGAACAAATCCACATATCCTCCTCCCAGACTAGAACTCATGATCTTCTAGTTACACCCCAGTTGTTGTTCTACCATTTGGTTAAGATGGGGATAATTCACATTTCCTTAAGAAAGATTATGATGATTGTCCTATGTAGCTTTACCATGTGAGTTTAAGTGTAGGGACACTCATGCACTATTTATACAAATGAGAACCAAACTTTTATAACCACATATCAAGTAATATACCTTGGGTTATTCAGATGCACAGCAATGAGGCTCTGGATGGAAATTACCTCTCTGCCATAGGCCAGCAACCAATTCGATAGGAAGGAATGAATGTCATTGTAGTGATAATTATTTGTAGTAATTAGGCAAGTGTGGAAAAATCCACCCATCCACTTTCTGGATTCGAACTTGGGATCACCTGGTTAAGCACCAGTTCCTCTACCATATGAGCTAAGGCAGGACCAATTCACAATTGCTTAAAAATTCCAAATTCCAAATGCTAGTTATGCAATTCCTTCAGTTTAATTAAAAATAGTACTAAGTCTTATCACCTAAAATATTGAATTTTTCATTATAAGGTTCTTAATCCTTCTAGGGCCCCCCATGAATATAAGACATTGATAGAATCTGAAGCAAGAAGCCTGAGACATCTGCATTTTTAGTACAATGAAAAAAAAAAAACTTTGATTTAAAAAAAAAATGAAATTGCCATTTTGAAAAAAAAAAAAAAATTTGATTTAAAAAAAATTGAAATTGCCATTTTAGTTTTCTTACTCTATTTTATAAAAAATATAATTCAATCTCGAAAAATAATGTTTTCTTTTTTACACTTGATGCATATTTTATTAAACTACACAATGTAAATACAACCTATGTCCAGAAAATTCCAAGACTGAATTTATTTCAGACAAACCAGGAATAACTGGCCAGTTCTGTTTCTGTAGCACTAAATTAGGATTATTTTCTTACTGCTGCATAAGTTTTAACTCATTTAGCCCTGTGCTGCTACTCACTGCAATGGCTCTCGATTATGCTATGTGAGACGTTTCCATGAGCAGTTAGTTAGCCATGCCAATGGATAAGCAAAGAGTGAACAATAGATGTTGCATTCAAAAACAATGTTGTTTGATTTTTTGACTGCAGAGGTGTAGTGCAATTTGTTCCACAGTGTCAAATGCCACTATGCTGACATTCCAGCCATTCAGACAGCTGTGATGAAAAAACTCCACAGTATTCCAGAAAGTGCTTTGCACAACTGCTTCATAGACCAACAGAAACACTGGAATCTGTGTATTGATGCAGGAGGAAACTATTATGAAGATGATCCTTAGCACCAGAGTGTAAGTACATCATACTCATGTTTATACCATCAGTCTTGGAACTTTTTGGACATAGGTTGTAATTTGTTATAGCCATGTGATTGCCATTTCTTAGAAACACTATATGGTGTTGCCGATTTGTTTTATAATATTACTCTCTGCTGAATGAAGCAACCCCCTGATTAAAGCACACTGAGTCAAACTATTATCAGGAAATTTTTCCTTAATGTTTCAAAAATCTTCTGAAAATTAACAAAGCACTATTTTTTAAAACAGAAGTTTTTGAAGTAATTATGAAGTATGTAGTTTTTTTTCTAACTGCTTCCTCAGCACAACAGCAGAGAGCTGTACCAGATAGTTAATGTTTTGTGTGGTAGAAAACGAACAGGTATACAGGGATTGAAGGATAAAGAAGGCAAGGTTATAGAAGGTGAGGATTCTGTCATGGCTAGGTGGGCTGAGCATTTCAGTGATGTTCTAAACAATGTGGTTAGTTCTACTCCCATTGTTTGCAATGATGATAGATGCATTGTTGGCTTTAATGTTGGCCCTATAACACAATCTGAAGTTAGTTTGGCTATTTCTAAACTTAAACTTCATAAATCCCCAGGGGTGGATGAAATTACTACGGAAATGCTTAGAGCTGGGAATGTTTCAGTTACCATTTGGATGACTGAAATTTTGAATAACTTTTATGATAAAGGCATGGTTCCTAAAGATTTTACCAGAGCTATTATTATCCCTATTTTCAAAAAAGGTGATCGCAGTTCTTGTGTTAACTATAGGGGTATCAGCCTACTCTCCGTTCCAGGTAAAGTTCTTTCCATGATTGTGCTTAATAGAATTAAGAATCTGGTTGACAGGCAATTGCGTGATGAGCAATGTGGATTCAGAAGTGGTAGGGGATGTGTAGATCAGATATTTTCACTTAGGCAGATTCTTGAGAAATGTTTAGAGTTTCAGAAACCTTTGGTTGCTAGCTTTGTTGATTTCAAAAAGGCTTTCGACTCTGTTGATCGTCATAATTTGTGGTTGATTGTGAGATCATATGGTATACCAGACAAGTTAGTTAACATAATGAAAGCTCTCTATAATAGCACTGAGTCATGTGTGAGGGTTGGTAAGTCTTGTAGCAATTGGTTTAGCATTACTTCTGGTGTTCGACAAGGGTGCATTTTGTCTCCTTTTCTCTTTAGTTTGGTTGTTGATTGTTATGCGAAATTCACTTCAAGGGAAAGCTTTTGGCCTTAAATGGGCTGGAGATACGAAAATTTCTGATTTAGATTATGCTGATGATTTAGCCCTTTTGGCAAATGATGTTGATGAGATGAACTCTTTCATCGAACTGTTGATGAGACTAGTAGTACAGTAGGTTTGGTTATAAACAGAGAGAAAACTAAAGTGATGAAAATTGGTCAGGCAGGTTGTGATTCAGTTAATCTGAATGGTTGCAGTCTTGAGCAAGTGTCACAGTTTAATTACCTTGGGAGCTGCGTAACTGATACTGGTGATGTGCGGCATGAGATTAACAGACGAATAGGTATTGCTGCCGGGACTTTTAAGAATCTATGGAAATTGTGGAGAAATAGGCGTATACACCTAAAGACTAAAATTAGACTGTATAATAGTTTGGTTCTTTCTAGGGTTAGTTATGGTAGTGAAACTTGGACGCTGTGTAAGCAAGATAACAGGAAACTAGATGCTTTTGATTCTAGATGCTTACGCAGTATCTTGGGTATTAGATGGTTTAACTTTGTAACTAATGATGAGGTTAGGCAAAGGAGTCTGCAACCTCCTTTAAGCAGCATATTGTGCAGAGAGAGACTCCGCTGGTTTGGCCATGTTGTCCGTATGGATAATTATAGATTGGCGAATAGGGTTATGAACAGTGTGCCTAGAGGCCTCAGAAGGAGGGGGAGACCTAGGATGCGGTGGGCAGACGATGTCAAACAGGACCTTGTTAGAATTGGTGTACAGTGGCCGGATGCAGCAGATGTAGCTCAGGACAGATATGCTTGGAGAATTAAACTGCGCGGTCTGGTTGGACCTCCGTAGCCCATGGCTGCTTGAGGATGATGATGATGATGAGTTTTTTTTACTCTTTTCTGCCTTAAACTTATTTCAGTATTTTGGAAATTATTTTTATCATTTAACTTAACATTCTATTCATTGTTCCCACTATTGAAATTGAAACTCTAACTAAAACTCTAACTTAAAAGAGCTTTAAAAAAAAAAACCTGCTACAAGACACAACACCACAGTTGAGGGAGATGCAGTGTTACTAATTGCTCATTCACACATGTGAGAGCCATCTGTTAGTCACTGCATGGTAGTTGTTTACATAGTTGATTTATTGGATATCACCTTCCTTCATAAAGTATTTTATTTACTTTTTTTTATAATGGCTGCTTGGCTACTGATCAAAGGGACCTGGGTTCGAGCCCCAGATAAAGGCATGGATGTTCGTGTCGTTTTTCTGCTGAGGTCCTGCCATCCTTGCAGACCTTCTACTATAGTGTATAAACTGATAGTCTCCTGTCAGATCTCTGTGGTAAGAAACTGCTTGAGGGGAGGTATTTATTATTTACTATTATAATTATACCTTAGTATTAATTTCTGTAGATTTGCTTTATTTCTGTAAACCCAAAGAAAAAAATTCATCATGTTTAGTAAGAAAAGCAGGGAAAAAAGTGTTCCTCCATTTCATGAACAGGACAGAAAATCCCAGTAATGTGAGCAGTCCAAGTTACCTTGTATAACACTGACTCATGTTTTAAAAAATACAACACTGAAAAAGAATCATTAATAGAAATAAAAATCATGTTTCAGGTAAATATTATATTATTTCAGAAGAAATTTCCTTTCAATTAATATATGATTTAATTCTATAATAAAATATCACAGGAAAATGCCCTGTAGACAAGAAACACTTGAAATAATTTGTTAAGAAAAATTGGTTGCCCTGATCTGTTTTTATTCATCAGGTTTTCCAAAATTAAGCCTTAATTGTGTAGTCCAATCTATTTTTTACCATATCACATTGGTTGGGCAAATGCATTTAAAATCTTTGGCCATTCGATATTCTTGGCCGAAAATCTGGCCTATATCTAATTACCATACTGGATTACGAGCCTGGCATGCTACCGACTGAGCCACCTGATCAATGGGACTTGAAGCCCCAAGTAAGGTCTAGATGTTTGTGTTGTCTTTCTGCTGAGGTCCCACCATCCTCAGACTTTCTTCTAAGGCTTGTAAACTGACAGGCTCCTGTCAAACTTCTGTGGCAAACAGCTGCTTGAGGGGGTATTATTTTTTTATTCAGATGCACAGCGTCTGTGTTCTGGATGCAAATAATATCTCTGTCATAGGCCATCAACCAATTAGATAGGAAGGAAGGAATTTCACTATAGTGATTTCCATCCAGAGCTTTGATGCTGTGCATCTCAATAACCCGAGTTATATAACTAGATATGTGGTTATAAAAGTTTGATTCTTTTTGTATAAATAGCACATGAATGCCCAGATACTTAAAATCACATGGTAAAGCTTCATAGCACAACTATCATCTTAAGCTAATGTGAATTGCTCCCACCTAGCTCAAACTATAAACTGGGATGTAACCAGGAGATCCAAAGTTCTAATTTTTGAGGCAGATGGGTGAATTTTTTCACACTTGCCTGATTGCTATAAATTAGGTCCAAGTCTAGAAAAGAATTAGGGGGGGGGGGAAGCAAGAGACATACAATCAATCCAAAAAAAATAAAAGGTTTGGGGGGGGGGGAGGCAAGATATTGGATTTCCAGTGCAGTATTACATTTTCCCCTCCATTTCACAGGTCTCTAAAATTTCTTGAAAACTGCATTAAATTTAAGTAATTTTAATAATTTTTTGCTTCTATTACCCTTATTAGAGTTCTGAAAGGGAGGTGGGCATTTTCCCCTTGGTCCCCTCCTAGATCTGGCCCTGCTACAAATCTGGCCCTGCTCACTGTAATCAGATTCATTCCTTCCTGATGAAATAGGGGCGGGGGTGGCTCAGTCGGTAGTGCGCCAGGCTCGTAATCTGTAGTTCCCAGGTTCGAGTCCCAGCTGGGTCAGCGTTGAGATTTATCTCCGCAAAATTCCCCGCCCTGCCCACGGTCAGTAGGGGACACCGATGGGCTTGGAAAGGCCGCCGTCTGTCGGATGGGATGTTAAGCCATGGTCCCATGTGTGGGAGAGCCATACCCTGTGCATGTTAAAGAACACGCTGGATGGCCTTGACGGGAGGCTACCATCTGTCTCCCAACAGCTGTTCCAGTGGGTCCCCTCCCCCAACCTTCTCTGAGCCTTCGGGGTACATGTGACCTGGCCATTTAGCCCATGGTGTGCAAAAAAGTGCCGCTTAGAGGTAAAACAACCCAACCTAATCAAATAGGATGCCAGCATGCACAGAGAGGATATTTCCATCCAGAGCTTTGATGCTATGCATCTGAAAAATCGAAGTATATTATGTGATGTGTGATTATAAAAGCTTGATTCTCATCAGTATAAATAGTACATGAGTGCTCTAATACTTAGAATCACATGGTAAATCTCCATAGCACAAACCATTATAACCTTTCTTAATCCTCCCAGTGTCCAGGTTGATTATACATGTTGACAGAATCTGAAATGAAAGTCGAGGATGTCTCTGCCCGTTTTTAGTACAACACACAAAACTTTAATTTTTCAAAAAGAGAGATTGCATTCGAATTTTTTTTACATAAATCAGGCTTAAAAAATACTACCTTTTTTTTCATTTCATGCATATATTTAAACTACAATATAAATAATTTATTAAAGCCATCTGATTGCCATTTCTTAGACCTAATATATGGGATTGCTGATTTGTTTGTTAACATTACCTCGTGTTGAAGCAACCCTCTGATTTAAGCTCATGTTTGATTTGAACTATCATCAGGAAATTTTTCCTTAAAGTTTCGAAATTCTTACAAAAATTTTAAAAAATGCCATTTTTAAAAACAGAAGATTTTGGAAGTAATTACAAAGTATTTTTTTCCTTTTTCGTTAATTTTTGTGCTCCCTTTTCTGTCTTAAAACTGAACTGCTCAAAGTGGAAATTGCAACACCAAGAAGGAATGGAAGTAGAGATATGTAAATTATAGCAGGCAGTTGGCCATCGTTTATCAGTTTTTTTTTTAAATAGAATTTTATTTGCATTGCCAGATGCATTTTTTTACTACATGACTAAAAAAAGTCCTTTAAAAAATAATAAGTAAGTAATAATAAGTAATATTTTTGCTAAATATTTTATTTTCACAAACCCCGAATTAAATGCTGATTAATTTGACATAAAACAGACCATAATTCCTTTCATTAGTTATTTGGCAAATCCTTTGATTTAACAACTGAACAATTCTCCATCCATCGGATGTGACGTTAAAACGTAGCCCCTGTGCAGAAGAGCCATATCCTGTGCACATTAAAGGACTGGATGACCTTGACAAGAAGATACTATCTGTCTCCAAATAGCTACCCAGTCAGATCCCTTCCCTCATCTTCTCTTAGCCTTTGGAATTTTGGCAAATTTGTGAACTGATTATTTATCCCGTTGTGTGCAAAAAAGTGCTACTCAGAGGTAAAACTATCCAACAATCCTTTGCAGCTGGCATAGGAAAGCTGATTCTTTTCACTCTGTACAATTTCATCATAAATGCAAAATCCTCTCATCGAAGCATGAGAATTAGTCAGTTAAGGATGGGTTTGTGCAGTAGATTATGCTTACTTTTAGTAGGCCACTTATCTGAGCATTTCTCAAACTGAACATACATAATTATCCCACAATATCAGTGCAATCCTCACTAAAGAATTGTAGGTAATAATTGTGGGATTTATTTATACTCCACTTTACCAGGTTTTTACAGCCACACATTTGACAAGCTGTAGGTCTTCCATACTTTCTAAGTATGAACAAACAGAAAGGCTCATCAGTGGAAAAACATATAAGAGCATAAGTATACCAACAATAATAGTAAAAGTTAACTTTTTGGCTGAGCATAGGGAGAAAATAGCTGGACCTCTGTATGTAAACCATTTTTTCAGGCTGGACACTGGAAGAGTTAAGCAATATGACTTGCCCCCCACCTTAGCTCAAATGGTAGAGCAACTGGTGCATAACCAGGAGATACCGAGTTTGAGTCTAGGAGGCAGACAGATGGATTTTTTTTTACACTTGCCTAATTACTGTAACGTGACCTATTTCTGTTGATTAGTTATTTGACAAAAAATTTCTTTTGACATTTCTCAAAGAATATCACTGAAGACAAAATTACAGAAAAGATATTTCTTGTTTGAAGTAAAAAGGTTTATTTTTGTGTTATTCAGAAATAAGTAACCTTTCTATAATTGTTTAGTCCAGTAGTTTTTTTCAGCATTGCTGGATGTTTTTTTTTTTGCTGCAAAACTCTAAAAAGTAGTGCTGAAATAAATTTTTTTAATCTTTTTTTGTTAAATATTTTATTGGCATAATATCCAGAAATAAGTGCCAGGGGTTAGCACTCTTGACCACTGATAAAAGGGACCTGGGTTCAAGCCCCAGCTAAGATATGGATGTTTGTATTGTCTTTCTGCTGTCTTACCATCCTCACAGATCTGTATGGCATATTATACCAACAGGCTCCTGTCAGATCTTTGTGGCAAGTAGCTGCTTAGGGTTAATTTATTTTTTTAATTTGGTATATACCTGGGTTCGAGCCCCGGGTAAGGCATGGATGTATGTGTCATTTTTCTGCTGAGGTCCTGCCATCCTCTCGGACCTTCTACTATGGCATATAAACTGACAGGCTCCTGTCAGACCTCTGTGGCAAGCAGCTGCTTGAGGGGGTATTTATTATTTTTTATTTTTACACTGCTAGCCATTAAAAGTACAACACCAGGAAATACAAGAGATATCAAAGCCATACATAGTTTATGTTACAAGAATCAAACGATTACAATACAACTCAGACTTGTGGAATGCAAAGAAATCAGTATCTTGTGTAACCACCATGAGTGGCAATAACCGCTGCTACATGGTCTGGCGGGGCAGGAGTGGTTCAGTCAGTAGCGCGCAAGACTTGTAATCTGTAGTTTCTAGGTTCGAGTCCCAGATAGGTCAGCATTGAGATTTATCTCTACAAAATTCCCTGCCCTGCCCACAGTCAGTAGGCGACACCGATGGGCTTGGAAAGGCCACTGTCTGTCGGATGGGACATTAAGCCGTGGCCCCATGTCTGGAGAGCCATACCCTGTGCATGTTAAAGAACATGCTGGATGGCTTTGATGGGAGGCTACCATCTGTCTCCCAACAGCTGTTCCAGTGGATCCCCTTCTCCAACTTCTCTGAGCCTTCAGGGTCCATGTGACCTGGCCATTTAGCCCATGGTGTGCAAAAAAGTGCCGCTCTGAAGTAAAACAACCTAACACAACAACCCATGGTCTGGCATTGTGAGGATGAGATGTCAGATGTGTGTTTGAGGAATGTCAGTTATGCAGTTTTGATACGTCTGTTGTAGCAGCTGCTGGTGTCTGGTGTGCTAGTCATTGTGAGGTCATGGACCAGATATGTTCAATTGGGGGACATCAGGTGAATGCGCAGGCCAAGGCAGAAGTGTCACATGGTGGCTATCCAGGAATTGTTGGACGTTGTATGCCATATGTGGTCAGGCTTTGTCCTGTTGGTAAATGGCACCAGAGAGCCCCTGAAGATGACCACAGGCTCCAACACCTCAGTAATGTAATGCTGGCTGTTCAAAGTACTGGTAATGCGTATGAGGCGTGTGTGTGAGTGGAGTCCAATGGCACCCCATACCATAACACCAGGGGCCAGACCTGTATGGTGCTGCATTATGCATGTCTCACTGAGCCTGTCACTGCAGTACCACCAGATATGGATTCGTCCATCATGGGGCTGCATACCGAAGCGGGATTTGTCTGAAAAGACGATGTGATGCCATTCGCACATCCATGCGTGACATTCTTGGCACCATTGCAGTCGCATATGCCTGTGTTTTAGAGTCAATGGTAGCCGAAGCAGCAAAGAGCCCCAATGCTGTAAACAACGTCGAACCATATGTGTGGACACTGGTTGATGTGCAACACACCCTAACTGTTGAGCTAAGGTGTTTGATGTGGCTTTACGATCATTCATAGCCATGTGCACGAGATGTCTGTCCTCTCATTCATTTGTGTGACATGGCAGTTGAGATCCCTCACGTCGGTGAGTTCATTTCCTCCTGATGCCATATTCTTATCACTGTGGCAGCATTCTGTCCAACACGAGCACCGATGTCTCGGTATGATAATCTGTCTTCCCATAATCCCACAATTCTCCCTCGATCAAAGTCGGAAACCTGGTTGTATGGATGCTGTGTTCTTTGACAGGGCATACTTGAACTTTTAGTGCGCAAGAACTGTGAGAAAACACAATTCCAGTGCTTTACACCGGCTCTTTGTAATCTCCTCTTATACCACTTCCAGGGGGCATTACTGTCACACATGATGTGCATATGTGCTTTGAATCATTTGCACATTCTCCCATGGGCTACCCATCTTGCATATTTTGGGACAATCTGATGAGTTCTTCCTGGTTTTGCACTTTTAATGGCCAGCAGTGTATATATAAATAAAATGCCATAATTTCTTTCATTAGTTGTTTGGCAAAAAAAGTTCTAAAGTTCATATTTTTTTTTTTGACTAAGCACAGTTGAAAAAAGCCTGGATACTTAGTACAATTCAGTTTTTAGGCCTGGCACTGTAAGGGTTAATTTAACTACATATATATCAGTCACTTTTTGATATTGAAAGCATCTTTAATACCAATTCTAAACTGATTACATAAAGCAATTTTATTTTCACATGCTCACTAACAGTCAGTATTTCAGTGAT
Source organism: Ryuthela nishihirai (assembly GCA_038380435.1). Classification (NCBI taxonomy): domain Eukaryota; kingdom Metazoa; phylum Arthropoda; class Arachnida; order Araneae; family Heptathelidae; genus Ryuthela; species Ryuthela nishihirai. The sequence goes on along the minus strand of JAWZYU010000030.1, from coordinate 9,061,231 downwards.
ATTGTCTTGTTCATGAAATAGTTGAATGTATGTATCAATGGCAGCTATGATTCCCATTCACAGATGTGATTGCTGATTTAACCACATTTGTCATGAAAGTGGGGCTAGACTTTGAGAAGGCTTATACAAACTAGGAGTAGTTTTTAGGACTCATCTAGTTTTTATACTTTGTCAATTAAAAAGAAATAAAATAACATGCATATTAAAACGTTCTTTAGGAGCAAACTCAGGAGCTTTTTGGAGCGAGTCTTCAGTGAAGTGACACTATGTGAACTTCACTATGAAGGAGATTTCATGAAGAAGTGCGAACAACAATGCCTTCCCCTATTTAGAAGTTTTTATCCAAAAAGATGACACAGGAGCCTTGACAACATATCAATAGCTTGAAAGCCTAGCTATGTACCCTCTGTCATACGCACAGACTCATGCACCCCATGGGTATACAAAATTGTAGCCTTCTATTCTCTCATCCATAGAGCCTTCACTGTATCATCAAACAAGTTTTTACTTAAGAATGAAATTCAAAACCTTCAATCCATTGCTCCATACCATGGCTACCACTTAAAAACAAAAGAAAGGCTAATCAATAAGTAAGAACAAGAACAGATTCGACTCTCCTTTCAATTACTGACTCCAAGCAACCTTTGCTGGATCCATTTCTTATGTTACTCTCCTGCACAAATCAGTCTGCAGATTATTCAGAGCCCAAAATAAGATTATTGTTTTCAGCCCAGCTCCAAATCTGAAGAAAATTATAAATAGGGGCAGAGACAAATTTATCCTCTTTCAAAAATTGGCCGTATACAGATTTCTCCTATATTTGCCAGATAATTCCATTGTGTACTGTATCGGCAAAACAATACATTCTCTACAGTAGAGGTTCACAGAGCATCAGATAGATGTCAGCCAAAGCAAGATAACAATTACCACTGCCGAGCTGGCATTAGAACATGCAGTTACCATTGACTGAGAGCATGACACACTGCTTGCACGTGCACCCACTTACTATGAAATGTCATTCACAGGATTATTGAAATAATGAACTCGCCAGTCCCCACCTGCTACCAAGGCAATGGAATCACCCTTCACAGTATGTGGAAAGAAGTTCTTAACAACCCTAATGTCCTCACCTAGTGTCACTACCCTGACTGTCCTTGTGTGCTGTCCTATCTCTGAAAAGCTTCTGAGTTTGCTCTTCAAAATATTTTAATATGCAAATAGTTTGAAGGATGGAGATGCTTTTTATCTTCCCTCCCTAAAAATAGAAATTTTAGATTATTTTTAAGAATCTGACCTTTTTCTATCCATCTGGTCTCTTGCAAGTCGAGAATATCTAAATCATAATGGAATTCTCATGTGATGGATTTTATGAGGATTATTTATTATTCCTAGTTTCTCTCAAAAGCATCTAGTTTCCTGTTATCTTGTTTACAAAGCATCCAAGTTTTACTACCATAACTAACTCTAGGAAGAGCCAAACTATAATCAAATTCATAATAAATAGGCACTTTAGCGTCGATTTCAATTTTAGAGGGAAAATTGTCTTGAGCCGGGTGAGATACGAACCCATGACCTCCTGATAACAAGACAATTTTTCCTCTAAAATTGAAATCGACGCTAAAGTGCCTATTTATTATGAATTTGATTCAAAATAAGTCGAGTTACTTCATTAATTATTTATTATCCAAACTATAATATAGTCTAATTTTAGTCTTCAGGTGTATATGCCTATTTCTCCACACTCTCCATAAATTCTTTAAAGTCCTGGTCCCTCTATGTCTGTTATTCTCATGCTTCACATCACCAGTATCTGTTACATAGCTCCCAAGTCAATTAAACTGAGACACCTGCTCAAGAGTAGAAATATTCAGATTAACTGAACCACAGCCTGCCTGACCAATTTTCATCACTTTAGTTTTCTCTCTCTTTATCACCAAGCCTACTCTACTAACAATCTCATCAGCATCTTGAATGGAAGAGTTCACCTCATCAATATCGTTTGCCAAAAGGGCTAAATCATCAGCTTCATCCAAGTCAGAAATTTTCATATCACCAGCCCATTTAAGTCCAAAAGCTTTCCCTTGAAGTGAATTTTGCATAACATAATCAATAGCCAAACTAAAGAGAAGAGGAGACAAAATGGACCCTTGTGGAGCATCAAAAGTAATGCTAAACAAATTGCTATAAACCTTACCAACTCTCACACATGACTCGGTGTTATTATAGAGAGCTTTCATTATGTTAACTAACTTGTCAGGTATACCATATGATTTCACAATCAACCACAAATTATGATGATCAACAGAGTCGAAAGCCTTTTTGAAATCAACAAAGCTAGCAACCAAAGGTTTCTGAAACTCTAAACATTTCTGAAGAATCTGCCTAAGTGAAAATATCTGATCCACACATCTCCTACCACTTCTGAATCCACATTGCTCATCATGCAATTGCCTGTCAACCAGATTCTTAATTCTATTAATCACAATCATGAAAATAACTTTACCTGGAACAAGAGTAGGCTGATACCCCCATAGTTATCACAAGAACTGCGATCACTTTTTTTTGAAAATAAGGATAATAATAGCTCTAGTAAAATCTTTAGGAACCTTATCCTATCATATCCCTTATCCCTTATCATAAAAGATATTCAAAATTTCAGTCATCCAAGTGGTAACCGAAACATTCCCAGCTCTAAGCATTTCTGTAGTAATTTCATCTACCACTGGGGATTTATGAAGTTTAAGTTTAGAAATAGCCAAAATAACTTCAGATTGTGTTATAGGGCCAACATTAGAGCCACCAATGCATCTATCATCATTACAAACAATGGGAGTAGAACTAACCACATTGTTTAGAACATCACTGAAATGCTCAGCCCACTTAGCCATGATAGAACACTCACCTTCTATAACCTTGCTTGTTTATCCTTCAATCCCTGTATACCTGTCTGTTTTCTACCACACAAAACATTAACTATCTGGTATAGCGATCTGCTGTTGTGCTGTCTGACTGCTTCCTTGGTTTTGTCAGCCAAGCCATCGAGCCAAAGATTCTTATCAGCAGCTAACTGATCCTTTATATGTTTATTTAGCTCTCTGTAATGCTTTCTATTAGGACTAGAAGGTTATTGATTAAGGACATTCCTGCAGTTCTTTCTTTCTGAAATAATTTCAAGTGCCTTATCACTCAAATAATTCTGCCTCCTTCGCTCCTTTTTAAAAAAAAAAAAAGAAGAGTACTGTTAATTTCCAGAAACGCCTGTTTAAAATGGTCCCATTCTTCCTCAACTTCAGTAGGAAGTAAACCATGACTGACACAATGACTAAGTAACCTATCATGGTAAGTTTAGCTATAACTGGGTCGTTCAGAGCTTCAGTATTATAGGTAAATTTTTTAACCCGAGCACAACACTTTTTAAGTTTAAGTTGCAAGACACTTTTAACAAGGTAATAATCAGATCCAATTTATATTCCCCTATATGACCTGGCATTCCTAACAGAACTAGCCCATTTCCTGTTAATTAATATATAATCAATTGTATTCTTATGCAGCCCATCACGTGAAACCTATGTGTACTTATGTATGTTGCAGTGTTTGTAATAAGTGTTAGTTATTCTGAAACCATTGAGTTTACTTACCTGTAGGAGATGTTGTCCATTGCTGTTGGAGCTACCAATACCAAAAGGGTGTATCACTCCCCCTCAAAGGTCAGAGTCAGTACTGACTTTGGCATTGATGCCACCTAGAATAAGGGTAATATCTCCTTTCTCGACAGAATTCGAAATATCCTGAAGTTGTTTGTAAAACCTATCCTTCTCATCCTCATCGGCAACCTCAGTGGGGACATAATAGTACATAGCATTCAAGTCTGTAATGCTTGTCTGAAAATTTGTTGTAAGAAACCTTTTATTTAATGCACTCATATCCCAGAAGAGCATCACTAGCATGTCTGCTGAGAAGCAGACCCACGCCTTGGTGATGCTTATTATCTTCCCTCCCTGAAAAGAAAAATTTAAGAAATTATTTTTAAGAATCTGACCTTTATCTGTCCATCTGGCCTCTTGCAAGCCTAGGATATCTAAATTATAATGGTGGAATTCTTGTGTGAGGATATCAAGAGAATAAGCTCTCTTCAGAGTCCTCACACTCCAACTAACTATGGAGAGAAAATGGTTAGTGTGATGTTTAAAGAAACTGTGTTTATCGAGAGAGGCAATGCCGACAATATCAAACAGCCCTCTAATCACAGGCATGGGGCAAAGAACCATTCCCTCAGCACTAAAGGCTGAAGCTATCTACACTGGAACACTCCAGTGTAGAATTTGACAATGCCAGTAGTAGCAAAGAGTTCAAGTGCCTGCGGTGACCTCTGCTCAGGATTATCCACCCGCTGATAAACTTATCCTGTGAATCTATTCACTTGGGGCTGTCAACCACAAACAGAAAAAACAGTGGAAGATTTTCCCTCCACAGAAGCTCACCAGTGCAGCATATTCAGGATCCATAATCATGCTCAAAGCCTTATTTCAGTCCAGTAGGTTTATATGGTCAGCACCAGTACCCTGTGTGGTTGACCACTCAGCAGGGTAGAAAAATATGAGTAGCCATAGTAGTCCAGATAAGTAGGCCACACTAATCTGGTCGCCCTCCCCTTCCGTTCACTTCCACAAGAGAGTATCTCTTTGGAAAGGTACTAATATCCTGAACAACGAGAAGGCGGGGGCGGACATTAGGTGCTAGGCTTGGCCGGTTCTATTCATCATCACAGGAGATTGGAGCATAGCACTGCTTTCAGTGATTACCTATCTATCATTTATTATAAACTTCTAGCTCCTAATATGTATTATAAACAGCACTACATAAGCACACATGGGTTTCACCAGATGGGCTGCATAAGAATATGATTGATTATATATTTACAGCCAATGGACTAGTTCCATTAGGGATACCAGGTCATATAAGGGAGCTGAAATTGGATCTGACAATTACCTTGTTAAAAGTGTCTTGCAACTTAAACTTAAAAGTTGTGCTAAGGTTAAAAAGTTACCTTTAACACTGAAGCTCTGAAAAACTTGGTTATAACTAAAGCTTATCATGATAGGTTATTTAGTCATTATGACAGTCATGGTTTGCTTACTACTGAAGTTGAGAAGAATGGGACTGTTTTAAACAGGCTTTTCTTGAAACTAACTGTACTCTTTTAGATAAAAAGCAGCAGAAGAGGCAAAGTTATTTGAGTGATAAGGCACTTGATATTTTTTGGATAGAAAGAATTGCAGGAATGTCCTTAATCAATACTAGTGCTAACAGAAAGCATTACAAAGAGGTTTAATAAATGTGTAAAGATCAGTCAGCAGCTGATAAGAATCTTTGGCTTGATGGCTTGGCTGACAAAGGTGAGGAAGCAGTTAGACAGTACAACAGTAGAGAGCTGTACCAGATAGTTAATGTTTTGTGGGTAAAAAACGGTCAGATATACAGGGATTGATGGATAAACAAGATAAGGTTATAGAAGGTGAGAATTCTGTTCTGGCTAGGTGAGTTAACCACTTTAGTGATGTAAGCATAGGTGACAATCACAACGTTACCTGGGGGACATTTTAACATCAATGTATCATAAATATTTTGTGGAAAAAATTTCACCAACATACGGGACTTGAACCTGCATCTCTCCAAAAACATGCCAGAGTATTCTTACTGATTGAACTAATGCTGGTTCATCTTTTTTTCCACTAATTTAAGACTTTAAATTTTCTCCGATGATTTGAGCACCAACCATTGGTGCCATCTATGATCAATGGGTGGTAACTATTTCCTTTTATATTGCCCTGAATAAGATGGAATTAATAGTCTCTTCACGCTGTTTAGCATTAGTAATGATTTAAACATAGATGGCAATCACAGCATTATCTGGGTGATATTTTAACATCAATATATCAATAAATTTTTATTATCATTATTATCAATTAATTTTTTCCACACGAAATATTTATTGATATATTGATGTTAAAATGTCACTCAGATAATGCTGTGATTGTCATCTATGTTTAAATCATCAATAATGTTAAATAGCATGAAGAGACTTTATTATTTCAATCTTTCTCAGTGCAATATAAAAGAAATAGTTACAAATAATTATTATTAAACTCAACTCATTACGTATCCACTAATAATTTCCACTCTGTAAATTGATTGAAATATTTAGAGGAAAAATTGTTGAGCCGGGTGGGATACGAATCCATGACCTGATAACACATCAGGTGCTCTGGACCACTGAGCTACCGGCCGCCGATCAAGATCTCCTCTAACTGATGTTATGAACATTCTCAACCTACTTTCCCAATATGTAGGGCGTGTTCAGGAAATCCTGTCTCAAGCGGCTTTTTAATGCCTTTTCTTAGATGGAATGCATGTCTTACGAGTATGCAATCTACAAATAATAATTATTAAACTCATTGATTTTAATAATAATAAAATAATTAATATATTATTATTATTATTTAACAAATACACGTTCAAGCAGTACAACTCATTACTGGGGCTAATTAAGTAACCAGAGTATAACAAGGTTTTAGAACATCCTCTAAGAAGAACAACGCTGGCTAATTGAAATATAATAAATATAAAATATAATAAATCATAACATCAAAGTAATGAAGTAGGCATTTAACATTTGAACAAATAGTATCTAATCTTCAAAACATAAGATTTCTTCATGTTCTATATATTTTCAATCTAATTCACTGAGGCTAAATCCTGAAATACTTCATAATTTCAAAATGCATAATGAGGCACTCAGCATATAGTGAGTAAACAGCACTATTACTTTAGGCATGATAAGTATCTTTTTATCAGTCCTGTTAAATGGATATAATCTAAATGTTCATCGATTATGTAAGAGATTATTAAAGAGCTATGAAAATTGGTGTCCAGTCAGGCTAGCAATGTAAATGGTAAATATTCGAAAAATCGTATTATAAAACATCAAATATAGACTGAATAAAACTTCTTCAGTTTAGGAATTTCCTTATAATTCTTGTTGTATCTAATAATATTGTTTTTTTTTCATGTTTGATATTAACTTTTGATTGATGTTTAAATCTTCAAGATAGTGTTTTAATTTCTTCGTTGTCAAACCATTTACAGATATTACTATTGGAATGATTTTGATCGATTTTAGATTAAGTAGTTGCTGCAATTCATATTTTAGTTCTCCATATTTTCTGATTTTGTCACCTTCTACTCTATGTAAATTATGATCAAGAGATACCGAAATATCTATTATAATTGCTGTTTTTATTTGTAGGTTAAGATGAACTATATCTGGTCGATTATTAGTAACTGCTATATCTGGTCAATTATAGTAATAACTATATCTGGTCGATTATTAGTAACTCTCTATCAGTAATAATAGTTCTATCCCAATAAATTTTATAAAACTTATCTTCAAGGATTGTTTCAGGTTGATATTTGTAATATGGAGTTTTTTTATTTAGTAGATTGGAATTATATGCAATTTCTTGATGAATAATTTACCACATTATTATGCCTTTGTAGATATTCTGTATGAGCTAACAATGGGCATGCTGCGGAAATATGCTGTATAGTTTCAATAGTTAATTTGCATAATCTACAGTTATCCTCAATGTTGTTTCCAATAATATGTTTTTCATAATTTCTTGTCTTTATAACTTGATCTTGAATTGCTTGGATGAATCCTTCGGTCTCACCGAAAATATTACTATGTTGAAGCCATGCTAACGAAGTCTCTGTATCAATGTCATCAGAAAATAGACTATTAGCATATCGGCCATGTATTGATTTTTGCTTCCATAAATCTTTTCTTTCAGCAATGGTTTCATTTGATGTAAGTTCATAGTTATTGTCAGTCATGTGTAGTGGACTTGCATCATATTGTATTAAGGATTGAGTAATATGGTTGTTTGATTTTGTACGAAAGTTGTGATGTAAATTCTGGATTTCTTTGTTGCAGAGATGTTTCAAATCCAAAAGTCCTCTACCACATGAATTATGTGGTAGATAAAGCCTAATAATTGAGGCATGTGGGTGATGAAGTCTATATTTCATTAGTAATTTAAGAGTTTTGATATTTAAGTCATCTAAATCAGTTTTCGTCCAGTTTATTATTCCAAAAGAATATGAAATGGCAGGTATAGCCCACATATTTATAGCTCTTATTTTGTTTTTAGCATAAAGTTCTGTTTTTAAAATCTTCTCCAAACCTCTTATATAATCCTTACGAAAAACATCTTTCACTTCTTTATAGTTTATATTTAGTTATTAATTGATACCAAGATATTTATAACTTTTGTTGATTGGTAGTTCTGTAATACATGTTTCATCCATAAGTGTCATGTTATCGAATTTTTTAATTTTTCCTGATTTAATATTGAATATTTTTCAAATTAAAATTCTAAGCAAATTGTTTTACTAAATGAATGAACAATTTGTAATAAGCTTTGTAACTGAATATAATTAGAATGTATAATTTTAGATCATCCATGTAAAATAAGTAATTTATTTTTTCTGTACTGTTTGTTTTAATTTTATATCCATAAGTTGAATTATTCAGCAATTTACTTAATGGATTAAGTGCTAGGCAAAACCATAAAGGACTTAAACAATCTCCTTGAAAAATGCCTCTGGCTATTACAATTGGATCAGATTTGTAAGAAGTACTGTTTGAATGAAGCACTAAGTTTGTTTTCCATTTTGACATACAACATTTGAGAAAATCAATTAGAGTGCAATCGATTTTGTAGAATTCAAGTACCCTTAAAAGCCAAGAGTGAGGAATACTGTCAAAAGCCTTTTTATAGTCTATCCAAGCAACTGACATATTTCGTTTTTTATATTGGTTACAGATAACATTATCAATCCGTAATTGCTCCTTGGTGCCTCTGGAGTATTTTCTACAACCATTTTGTTCAAATGTTAATATATTATTTTCTTGTAAATGATGATTTATTTTTCTTGCTATAATAGATGTTAATAATTTATAAAATATTGAAAGGCATGTGATAGGTCTGTTGTTCTTCAGGTTATCCAAACCAGTTATAGATTTAGGTTTCAAAAATGTTTGACCTGTCATGAAGAAATTTGGTAGTAAATCAGGATATTTCAAGGCTTCTTGATACTGTGCAATTAATAAACCATCGATGTGAACTGTCTAATCCAGAAATTCTGTATTTTATCATTTCCAGGGTATTTTTAATTATGTGCATTTTTTAGTGCATCTTTCAAATAATTTATTGTTATCTGTATTGGAGGCATTTCATTAATCTATTCATTTGATTCGATTTCATCATTAAGTCAATGAGCATTTTCATCATGAGACATAGGTATTAATCAAGTATTAGACCAGAAATAAACAAGATTTTGTTTATCTGGAATATTGTCTGCTTTAGGAACATCAATAATATCAGTTGAAAAAGTAGTATAGAATTTCTTTTGATTACATAAAAACAGTTTATTCTGGAATATTCTCTTACTATGTAAATTATACCTCTTTATTCTTTTGCCCAAAGAAAGGATAGTTTGCTTTAACGTATCAATATATAAACCAATATGTTTTGGTAAATCAGGTTGCGATAATTTTAACTTTAATTTCTTAACAGTTGTTTTATAAAATTGTTGAATTTTAGGAGCATGACACCCCTGTTGATAGGCTAAGAGTTTGCTTATTGTACTTCTGGTTTCTTTAATCTTATCTTCTAGCCTCTTTAACCAATTTGGTGAGTCTTTTTTATTTTCCAAATCAAGTTTGTTAATTGCTTGACATTATTTTATAGCCTAGAGTTTCACATGTTGTAATAGCAGAGCAGTATATCAAATTATATGTATCTTCTAAAGTTTTTCTCTCTTGAAGATATTGAATAAGTAAATCATTCATATTACAGAGTATCTGATAACTGTTTTTTGTTAGTTTTATTCTTGGTATTGAAGGTCTATGATCAGCTGATAAACCAGTGTAGAGGAGAAGCGTGTGATCCAAATGGTTTTTAAGTTCAGTTTTCTGTAAATGATTAGTGGTAATTACCTTTTATCAAATGAAAATGGTTGTTCACATAAAGAAGAAGTAGTGATAGAAGTATTTCTTGTTTGAGTTGAGGCAACATTTAGTGTTACAGCTGCATCTTTTTTCAATAAGTCTAATTCAGCAGTACATAAGAAATTTCTTTTAACAATAACTCTAACTTGATCACATAAACGTTGTTCTGTAACATTAATATCTGGTTCTAAAATCTTCCATTCTAAATGCAGTCTAGATCTATAGCCAGATTTGTCCTTCTCATGCTTAGTAGCTTTATAATAGGCTCGCATAGCATTTTTATTCATAGATTTAGTCCATTTCATGTGGCCCGATTGTTTTTCAACAAAGCTGCAGGACCATCTTTAGATTTGTCCAAGCTACTGTTGCAATGACTTAGATCTTGGGTCAATGAAGTATTTATACCTGAGGCAATGGAATGCCCTAAATGTTGTCTTTTACTAGCTCTTATTTTGTTCAATGGAGAATGTGTCAGAATATTTGATGATTGTGCTTTGTCATAACAGGTAATGAAATAATTGCTATCCTGTGAGACAAGCGAAGTATTTTTCAAAATTTCTTTGTTGTTGATATCCATAATTGAGAAACTACCAATATAAGTATTGTGTTTGTAAAAGCAGATGATTAAAATTATCTTGAGTAATTCTGGTATGAATAGAATAAAGAACAGCAGGTAAGTATATATAAAGCATGCATATGCATTCCGTTTACTTCAAATACTGTTAGGCAACCATCAAGTTCTATATATCAACAATAAACTTTTCAGCTGGAGAAATTAGGCCTGGTAATGGACTATGAATGCTCAAAATTACGAAAGAATAACAGTTCAACTTTAATAAATAAGCAGTGAAAGTGACAGCAGATATGTATATGTAGTTTTAAACAAAGATTAGATCACTTTACCTAACTGAACTAGAAGTAATAACCAGTTATGAAACGAGCAAAAAATTGAAAGTAACACACAGAAGCAGATGCCAGATCTATTATTATTATTATTTCATAAAATAAATCATCATTGACTCAAATAAATTAATTTTTCATAATGAAATAAAATATATTTATATATAATAATTTTTTCATTAAATCAATAGGAAAAAAATATATAGCCTAGATTTTAATGTTATTTTCATTATTTGGTTAGAAACAATTAAAAAAAACTGATGATTTCTATTCAGAAAAGTTTTTTACTACCTTGTATTATTGTATTATGGTACTGAAGTTTGCTTCCCAGGTCACTAAAGTTCAAAAGATAAATAATAATGCTCCAACACGGAAAGAGTTAAGTGAGTAAATAGTTAGGCTATATAGATTAAATGATATAGAGGAAAAATTGTCATTAGCCAGGTGGGGTCTTACTGTGATTGCCTATTGTTCAACCTAACATCCTTATGCTTGGTAAAGTGTTTTGACTAAAAAAAATTATGACAGTAATATAATAGTCCAAAAGTCCCAGTGTACGAAATGTATAATGCCAGAATAATAACACCTTAAAAACCACTGATAAAGACTGATGTACGTTGTGAAAGTTTCTTGTCAATAGAAGTGCACAGATGAGATACCCTGAAAACAAGTCAGTAAAGTTCAGTTTAATGAAGTACTATTCACACTTACAGTTCAAATAGATGGAAATAAAAAAAAAGTGGCTTCTTGATTGACAAACTTGATAATAATGATTCAAGAACATTGCAGAATTGCATGTTTTAGAATTGCCCGCAATATTAACAAGGAATTTTTGAAGCGCATCATATAATATAGTAGAAGGATCTAGATTTCAAAACATGCACTATGTTCTTCTTCAGCAAAATGGTGGTAGTTTCTGTGTTAAATTAGATTGTGAGAAGGTATATTTGAAACAAACATTGATGTAAGAGATATTATTATTGGGATGTGTATGGGTGAGATGTAGTATCAGATGATATGCATGATGTACATTTTTATTGTATCTTATTAGATAATTGGCAATACTTATTGTTGATAATGAAGATATTTGGATTAAGGTAATCTTTTAGTAGGAGTTCCAAACTATTGGTAAAATTGGTAGTTCATCATTACAGCGGAATAATATTTCAAATCCTAATACTAAATTTAAGCTTTCATATAGTGAAAAAATAATAATTCATATCAACAAAGATTTCTGCTGTAATGATGAACTACCAGTTTTACCAACAGCTTGGAAACTCCTACTAAAAGATTACTGTAATCCAAATATTTTCATTAACAACAAAAAGTACCCCCAATTTTCTAATAAGATACAACAATGAAAACATGCCATCATTATATCATCTGATACTACATCTCACACATATGCATACCAATAATAATATCTCTTACATCAATGTTTGTTTCAAATATACCTTCTCACAACATAATTTAAACACAGAAACTACCACTATTTTGCTGAAGAAAAACATATTGTATGTTTCGAAATATAGAACTTCAAAAATTCCTTGTTAATATTGTGCACAATTCTACAGTGATGTAATTCTGCAATGTTCTTGAATTATTACCATCAAGTTCAGATCAAAAAGCCACTTTTATTTTCATCTATTTGTGTGTGATATTCCATCTATTTGTGTGTGATTTTCATCTATTAAGTGTGAATACTACTTCATTAAACCGAACCTTAATGACTTGTCTTCAGCGAATCTCATCTAAGCACTTCTTTCACAACGTACATCAATCTTTACCAGTGTTTTTTAAGGTGTTATTATTCTTGTATTATAAATACCATGACTCTTGGGGTTAGCTGTTACTATGTGTGTGTGTGTACTTAACTGAAGGTGACTTCTAGACATGAGTCTTAAATTAAAGTCAGATATATTTCAATGACTGATATAATACTTAAAGTCACCAATAGGGGAGATCTTGATCAGTGGCCAGAGCACCTGACATGTTATCAGGAGGTTGTGGATTTGGATCCCACCTGGATAATGGCAATGTTTGCTCTATACTCAATCACTAAGTGACAATTCTTCTCTAACCTTTTTGTATTAATGAATAAACTATTGTCATAAACATTCTTTATAGCCACAGCAATTTGGTTTACTAAATATTTAAACCAATATCTTTGCTTTAAGTATTCTGCTAATACTGGGTGTAAAGATTGTGTTTTGCCAGGTAGGATCTAAACTAACAACCTCCTGATAACATGTCAGGTGCTCTGACCATGAGCTACTGGCCACTATTTAAGATTTCTCCTTTGTTGGGAAGTCTCCACCCTTGTAAGCAGTATAACAGGAAACTTGATGCCTTTGATTCTAGATGCTAGTGCAGTATCTTGGTCATTAGGTGGTTTGAATTTGTAAGTAATGATGAGGTTAGAAGAAGGCATCAACAAACCTCCTTTGAGCAGCATTTTGTGCATAAAGAGATTGCATTGGTTTGGCCATGTTGTCCATATGCATAGCTGCAGATTGGCAAACAGGATTATGAACAGTGTACCCAAAGACTTCAGGAAAAGGGAGAGACCTAGGATGCAATGGGCAGACAATGTCAAACAGGACCTTCTAGAATTGGCCTACAGTGACCAAATGTAACTCAGGACAGACAGGTGTGGAGAGCAAAATTATACAGTCTGGTAGGACCTCAGTAGCCCATGGCTGCACGTGGATTATATGTGTATCCTAGTTGTAAGTAGATGTCATGTTTGCAGTTATAAACATCATTCATGAGAGTTCTCCCAGGCTAATGCTCAAGACAGGCAGCTCCCAAAGGTGATCCAGCTGTTTTTTTTTTAACAGCTCTCAATTTTTGCTTGTTTTTATGTATTATCAATAGTCATTCATTATATGCACAGTGATTTGGTTTATCAAATATTTAAGCTACTATCTTCATTATGTATTCTGCTAATATTGGTATATATATATATAGAGTAAAAATTGTCTTAAGCCAGGTCTAATTTAAACTCATGAACTGGGTGAGCTCCAATGAATGGCATCTACAACTGCAAACACAATTATGTGCTTGCAACTAGAGTATGGAGACTTAACAACAACAATAGCAGAAATCTTGGTCAGTGGCAGTAACTCAGTGGTCAGAGCACCTAACAGGTTACAGGAGGTTGTGGGTTTGGATTCCATCTGGCTCAAGATAGTGTTTTCCACTATACTCAGTATTAGCAGAATACTTAATAGCGAAGATAGTGGCTTAAATATTTAATAAATCAAATTTCTGTGGATATAAAAAATGTTTATGACAATAATTTATTCACTAATAGTGATACTTTCAATAATGCCACCATAGTAACATTCTTACTAATGCCACAGAGCCAATAATACAAGCAGCATGTAAATTAATGTAATCATGTTTGATGTTATTTATTACATGAAAAGTAAGTACTTATAGGCATTGATGATGGTGCAACCTCCATAATATAGTAATAACTGCTGAGTTTCCAATAAACATATAATGGTGGCATAGTAATCAGTGATATGATCTATTTATACATTATTGTGGGCAGTTTCACAACTCCTAAACCACTGCTTAACTCACAAACTGTAGTAAGTGGTGTGGTAAAAAATTACTGGCATTGTAAATGATAAAATTTTCTGGATCCATTTGCAGCTTGCCCATTAATATTCCACACTTATAATTAAGGAGACAGGCAGTTTTGAGTATACTATTTTTATTACTTTACTAAATGCTTATTGAAAGAAAATAAAACAGGCATGATGCTTCAAAAAAATTATTTTTATTTTTCAATCTAATTCAGAGCTTAATATTTTAGTATATGCACTGAGATGCCAGTTTATTAGGTTCACCTATGTAGTAGTGTGTTGCACCTCCTTTGGCCTTCAGAGCAGTTTGAATTTATCAAGGCATGAAACTTGCAAGATGCTGGATGTGTCTGTACAGGAATATTGTACCATGCAGAAATAATTCTATTGCACAGTTGTTGCAAATTGAATGGCAGCACATTCCTGCTGTGAACAGACCTTACCACCTCATTCCAAATGCTTGATTGAGGGTTTAGATTGGGAGGACTGTGCAGGCCAATGGAGCAAGGCAAACTTGTTGACATGTTCCTGGAACCATTCAGTGATAATACATGCCTTGTGAGCATGTACATTATGATGCTGAATGTGTCCATCTGAGTGAGGATAAACTGTAGGCATGAAGGGATGAACTTGTGGATGATGATCAAATATATTGTGGCATTCAGATATCATTCAGTGGGTATCAGAGGGCCTAATATGTGCCAGAAAAACATTCCCACACCGTCATCACCCACCTATACTGTTGACACCTGACAAGATGGCTCCATGACCTCATGGTGCTTGCGTCAAATTCTGATCCTTTCATCAGCATAATGCAAAAGGAACTGTGATTTGTTCGACCAGGCTACCTTTTTCCAGTAGTCAACAATCCAATGTTGATTCTCCTGTGCCCACTAGAGACAGTTTTTCATGTTCTTTGCTAATAACATTGGCATTCGACATGGTCGGCGGTTGTTGTAGCCCATTCATGACAAGGTCTGATGTGGTGCATTCGGAGATAACCTTCTGCATACCAATGTTTAATTCTACTGTGATTTGTCTGGTTGTGTCTGTTTGCTTGTCTTGCAAATCTCCTTTGACACCTTCCATAGCTGTTTTCATCCACAGGATTGCCAATCACTGGTAGTTTTTTGCTTTTCACACTATTCTTGGTAAATCCTTGAAATGTTGTGCATGGTGCCAGCTCAGGTGGCTCAGGTGGGCAGCCAAGCGGGAGATTCTAGAACCAGATACCTAGCACCAACTATCATACCATATCCGAAGTCACTCAAGTCTCTCATTTTGCCCATTCCAACTCTAACTGATGCATGAAGAGCTGGTCTGCCAGATTTATACACACCATGGTCACATGACATATTAGGTTGGAATGAACCATTTATGTGACATGGGGTGGTGTACTAATAAACTGGCATCTCAGTGTATTACAGAATGTAGATAGGGCCTGGCTCCTCATGAACCACCTCTGGGTAAAATTAACTTTGCCTATGCTCCAATCGGTGTTAAAAGTGGCCATTTATATATTCTATAAAGCCTACATGGTGTAGTGGTTTGCAAATCTGATTACTAAGCAAGTGGGTATTTCCTCATTTTAAATGTTCATATATTGCATGAGTGACCAGAGCAACACTGTATCTGCTTACTTTAAATATATTATATTTTAAAAGAAATGAAGTAAATGAGAAATTGGGCATCTGTTATTTATATTATCTGAAATAAACTTTTTATATACATGAATTCCATTAATATTTACAGGCATTGAGGATTGTTCTACAAAGTATAGAATCTCATGCTAATAGATATGGAAGATACATTGAGCCTCTTTTGTCCCTAAGTGCTGACTTTTATGTAAGGCTTTTTGTTAGAATATTTTCAGGACCAATAATAGTAAAACAGAGCAGCAGGTAAGCCATAATTTATCATTTTTTATGTTATTACTTATTTTTGCCATTAATTGTTTTGTTATTGTTAATTCTTTTATTATTATTTTTTTAATTTGGCATACATATTTAATGTAATTAATTTAAATGGGATTATGTTGCTTCATGAACATGGCAGATCATAACTGATAATCATTAATTTACTGTTGTGGAGCTTTTTATTGTTTCCAGCAATTTGGGCTGTACAATATATATATATTATGCATCAATTAAAACTATATCACATATTTTAACATAATCAATATTTTTGTCTTTTACTTTTAAAAAAATGACAGATCATAAACCTGATGAAAATTCTGGGATCAACAATATCAATTACCTGGAGAGAGTATTCTGGTATTGACTTTATTTGGATATAAAGGATATGTCAGAGCTTAAAGCTAATAAAAAGTTTAACACTATATTGCCAAAGTGTCTGGACACTTTTGGCAATATAGTGTTAAACTTTTAAAATAAATGAAAGATTCCAGACACTTCCATTTATGTGAATGGAAAGTCACATGCAAAGCTCACTAACTTGTAAAATAAACTTTGTGTGTGAAAAGGCATTGAATGTTTAATGAGTTATCCAAATATTTAAGAATAATATTTCTAGGTCTAATAATTTATCATAAAAGTTAAAACAGATAATAATTGTTGTAATAATCCTTTACTATAATGTAATTTTGGAAGTTTGTGTAATGATTCAGCAATTTCAAATCATATTTAGCTACTATATTTTTCAGAGTATGAGAAACTCCCAGCATGAATGGGAAGCTGTTTGTGTGTTGAGGGTTTTTCAATATTTTGCACTGGTCCTGGTTGTGAATGATTTTTAATTTATATTTTATTGATCTGTGTATGCTATTTTATTGAATAGTTTTGATAATAATTTAAATTATTCCTAAGTGCATATTTTCAAAGTTCTGTTGTTTTTAAATTATAATTAGAATTAGCATTATCAGTCAGTCACAATCAACTATACACATAGTGATGAAGTTCTTAACTAAGGGGATATCTTGTGAATGTTCAATCAGCAGACACTTTTACGTCGATTTTAGTTTTTGAGGAAAAATTGTCTTGAGCCGGGTGGGATACGAACCCACGACCTCCTGATAACGTCAGGTGCTCTGGACCACTGAGCTACCGGCCACCGATCAAGATTTCCTCTAACTAGCGCTATGAACATTCCTTCTATGTTTCCCATTGGCGCTTTTGCCGACAATATTTCCAGCCACAAGCGGCACTTATATTGCCCAATAGATGAAAGCATATACGATAAGTATGCAGATATAATTAATTAATGAAATGACTTCATTAATGAAATAACTCATCAGAGTTCACTCGACAGATATTCACATCAATCAGCAGACACTTTTACGTCAATTTTAGTTTTTGAGGAAAAATTGTCTTGAGCCGGGTGGGATACGAACCCACGACCTCCTGATAACATGTCAGGTGCTCTGGACCACTGAGCTACCGGATGCCGATCAAGATTTCCTCTAACTAGCGCTATGAACATTCCTTCTATGTTTCCCGTTGGCGCTTTTGCCGACAATATTTCCAGCCACAAGCGGCACTTATATTATTGCCCAATAGATGAAAGCATATACGATAAGTATGCAGATATAATTAATTAATGAAATGACTTCATTAATGAAATAACTCATCAGAGTTCACTCGACAGATATTCACATCAATCAGCAGACACTTTTACGCCGTCCAACGGGAAACATAGAAGGAATGTTCATAGCGCTAGTTAGAGGAAATCTTGATCGGCGGCCGGTAGCTCAGTGGTCCAGAGCACCTGACATGTTATCAGGAGGTCGTGGGTTCGTATCCCACCCGGCTCAAGACAATTTTTCCTCAAAAACTAAAATCGACGTAAAAGTGTCTGCTGATTGATGTGAATATCTGTCGAGTGAACTCTGATGAGTTATTTCATTAATGAAGTCATTTCATTAATTAATTATATCTGCATACTTATTGTATATGCTTTCATCTATTGGGCAATATAAGTGCCGCTTGTGGCTGGAAATATTGTCGGCAAAAGCGCCAACGGGAAACATAGAAGGAATGTTCATAGCGCTAGTTAG
Organism: Ryuthela nishihirai; assembly: GCA_038380435.1. Lineage (NCBI taxonomy): Eukaryota > Metazoa > Arthropoda > Arachnida > Araneae > Heptathelidae > Ryuthela > Ryuthela nishihirai. The sequence goes on along the minus strand of JAWZYU010000030.1, from coordinate 9,042,651 downwards.
AGGAAATCTTGATCAGCGGCCGGTAGCTCAGTGGTCTAGAGCACCTGACATGTTATCAGGAGGTCGTGGGTTCGTATCCCACCCGGCTCAAGACAATTTTTCCTCAAAAACTAAAATCGATGTAAAAGTGTCTGCTGATTGATGTGAATATCTGTCGAGTGAACTCGGATGAGTTATTTCATTAATGAAGTCATTTCATTAATTAATTATATCTTGTGAATGTGTAAGGTTATAGGAATAAACTGGTAGTGGCCAGTGATTATGGTGTCACTGCAGTGATATGGTAGCTAGGTAGTCACAGGAAGGAGAGCTATGCAACAATCCCCTGTGATGATGCATAGAACCCGCCAGACCTAGCACCTAATGTCCGACCCCACCTTCTCGTGGTGCAGACCGTTAATACCTTTCGAAAGAGATACTCTCTTGTGGAAGTGAATGGCAGGAGAGAGCTGCCAGATTAGTGTGGCCTACTGATCTGGACAACTAGGGCTGCTTTTCTTTTTTTTTTCTACCCTGCTGTGGAGTGGTCAATCACACAGGGTCCTGGTGCTGACCATATAAACCCACTGGACTGGAGAGATTTATGGCTCTGAGCTTGATTATGGATCCTTAATTTGCTGCAATGGTGGGCTTCTGTGGAGGGAAAATCTTCCGCTGTGTTTTCTGTTTGTTTGTGGGTTGACGGCCCCAAGTGAATAGATTAACAGGATGTGTTTATCAGCTGGTGAATAATCCTGAGCAGTGGTCATTGCAGGCACCTGAACTCTTTGCTTCTATTGGCATCGTCAAATTCTACATTGGAGGAAGTCTTCCAGTGTAGATGGCTACAGCCTTTAGTGGTGGGGGAATAGGTCTTTGCCCCATGTCTGCGATTAGGGGACTGTTTGATATTGTCGGCATTCCCTCTCTCAATAAACATAGTTTCTTTAAACATCCCAATAACCATTTTCTCTCCATAGGTAGTTGGAATGTGAGGACTCTGCACAGAGCTTTTTCTCTTGATGTCCTCACACAGGAATTCCACCATTATAATTTAGATATTCTCGGCTTGCAAGAGACCAGATGGACATATAAAGGTCAGATTCTTAAAAATAATATTAATTTTCTCTTTTCAGGGAGGGATGACAATAAGCATCACCAAGGTGTGGGTCTGCTTCTCAGCAGACATGCTAGTGATGCTCTTCTGGGATATGAGTGCATTAATGAAAGGTTTCTTACAGCAAAATTTCAGACAAGCGTTAAAGACTTGAATGTTATCTGCTGTTATGCCCCCACTGAGGATGCCGATGAGGATGAGAAGGATAGGTTTTACGGAAAACTTCAGGATATTTTGAATTCTGTCAAGAAAGGAGATATTACCCTTGTTCTAGGTGACTTCAATGCCAAAGTTGGTACTGACTCTGACCTTTGGGGAGGAGTAATGGACCGTTTTGGTATTGGTAGCTGCAATGGCATTGGGCAACGTCTCCTACAGGTAAGTAAACTCAATGGATTCAGAATAACTAACACTTATTACAAACACCGTGACATAAATAAGTACACATGGGTTTTACCCGATGGGCTGCATAAGAATATGATTGATTATGTATTAATTAACAGCAAATGGGCTAGTTCTGTGAGGAATACAAGGTCACATAGGGGAGCTGAAATAGGATCTGACCATTACCTTGTTAAAAGTGTCTTGCAACTTAAACTTAAAAAGTGTTGTGCTAGGGTTGAAAAATTTACTTTTAATACTTACGCTCTGAAAGACCCAGTAATAGCCGAAGCTTACCATGATAGGTTACTTAGTCATTATGACAGTCATGGTTTGCTTTCTACTGAAGTTGAGGAAGAATGGGACCATTTTAAACAGGCTTTTTTGGAAACTAACAGTACTCTTTTAGGGAAAAGGGAGCAGAGGAGGCTGAATTATTTGAGTGAAAAGGCACTTGAGCTTATTTCAGAAAGAAGGAACTGCAGGATGTCCTTAATCAGTACCCTACTAGTCCTAATAGAAAGGATTACAGAGAGCTTAATAAATGTGTAAAGGGTCAGTTAGCTACTGATAAGAATCTTTTGCTTGATGGCTTGGCTGACAAAGTCGAGGAAGCCGTTAGACAGCACAAAAGCAGAGAGCTGTATCAGATAGTTAATGTTTTGTGTGGTAAAAACGAACAGGTGCACAGGGATTGAAGGATAAACAAGGTAAGGCTATAGAAGGTGAGGATTCTGTCATGGCTAGGTGGACTGAGCATTTCAGTGATGTTCTAAACAATGTGGTGAGTTCTACTCCCATTGTTTGCAATGATGATAGATGCATTGGTGGCTTTAATGCTGGCCTTATAACACAATCTGAAGTTAGTTTGACCATTTCTAAACTTAAACTTCATAAATCTCCAGGGGTAGATGAAATTACTACGGAGATGCTTAGAGCTGGGAATGTTTCGGTTACCCTTTGGATGAATGAAATTTTGAATATTTTTTATGATAAAGGCATGGTTTCTAAGGATTTTACCAGAGCTATTGTTATCCCTATTTTCAAAAATGGTGATCGCAGTTCTTGTGATAACTATAGGGGTATCAGCCTACTCTCTGTTCCAGGTGAAGTTCTTTCCATGATTGTGCTTAATAGAATTAAGAATCTGGTTGACAGTCAATTGCGTGATGAGCAGTGTGGATTCAGAAGTGGTAGGGGATGTGTGGATCAGATATTTTTACTTAGGCAGATCCTTGAGAAATGTTTAGAGTTTCAGAAATCTTTGGTTGCTAGCTTTGCTGATTTCCAAAAGGCTTTCGACTCTGTTGATCGTCATAATTTGTGGTTGATTGTGAGATCATATGGTATACCTGACAAGTTAGTTAACATAATGAAAGCTCTATATAATAACTCTGAGTCATGTGTGAGAGTTGGTAAGGCTTGTAGCAATTGGTTTAGCATTACTTCTGGTGTTCGACAAGGGTGCATTTTGTCTCCTTTTTTCTTTAGTTTGGTTATTGATTATGCTATGCGAAATTCACTGCAAGGGAAAGATTTTGGCCTTAAATGGTCTGGTGATACGAAAATTTCTGATTTAAATTATGCTGATGGTTTAGTTCTTTTGGCAAATGATGTTGATGAGATGAACTGTTTCATTCGAGCTGTTGATGAAACTGGTAATAGAGTAGGTTTGGTTATAAACAGATAGAAAATTAAAATGATGAGAAAATTGGTCAGGCATGTTGTGATTCAGTTAATCTGAATGGTTGCAATCTTGAGCAGGTGTCACAGTTTAATTATCTTGGGAGCTATGTAACAGATGATGGTGGTGTGCGGCATGAGATTAACAGAAGAATAATGATTGCTGCCAGGACTTTTAAGAATCTGTGGAGAGTGAGGAGAAATAGGCGTATACACCTAAAGACTAAAATTAGACTGTATAATAGTTTGGTTCCTTCCAGGATTAGTTATGGTAGTGAAACTTGGGACACTTTGTATACAAGATAACAGGAAACTAGATGCTTTCGATTCTAGATTCTTACACAGTATCTTGGGCAGTAGGTGGTTCAACTTTGTAACTAATGATGAGGTTAGGCAAAGGAGTTTGCAACCTCCTTTAAACAGCATATTGTGCAGAGGGAGACTTCGTTGGTTTGGCCATGTTGCCCGTATGGATAATTATAGATTGGCGAATAGGGTTATGAATAGTGTGCCTAAAGGCCTCAGAAAGAGGGGGAGACCTAGGATATGGTAAGCAATGTCAAACAGGACCTCATTAGAATTGGTGTGCAGTGGCCAGATATAGTAGATGTAGCTCAGGACAGACTTGCTTGGAGAACTAAATTGCACGGGCTGGCTGGACCTCCGTAGCCCATGGCTGCTTGAGGATGATGATGATGAACTTCAAAACCATGAAAAAAAAAGAAGTTAATTACAAATTAATAACGGTCATCAATTTAGTAAGCCAAGCTCACCAGCTGTGAGATACAAAGAATACAGTTTGGAAACAAACAGAAAAAAACAGACTCATGGTCAAAATATGAGGTAGCTTCTGTTAGCTGTGGGACAGCTTTGTGTTCTTGGAGCAATACTTCCTCTCATGGTAACATTAGCAGTGTGACATAATGCATTTAGCTGGTGTTGGAGTTCCTGTATAATGAGAAGGTGTATCTTAATACTTTCCCTACCATAAAAGGCCAAAAAAAGGACAAAACAACAGGTAGGAGGTGTAGTGGATAGGAAGGAATAGCATTGATTGAATGAATCCATTTAAAATGTCAGCCATTTTGGGCTGGTACAGAAGTGAAAGAGTTAAACTATGAATATGAAGTAGCTCAAGAGCAAAATTTCAGTTCTCTGAAGTTAAGGTTTGCCTAAGTAGCCATAACACTGGGCCTTAATGCAACCTGAAAGTTTGTAAGTTGAGATTCACTTGTAGTAGTATAAAGAGCACAATTTTTTTAGTCTGTAGTTGTTAATAAATTTGGTACAAAGTGTTTATTTTGTACACACTGGGCTAAATGGCCATGTCACAAAGACCACAAGGGCCCAGGGAAGGTTGAGGGAAGTGGATTAATTGGACAGCTATTATGAAACAGATGGAAGACTCCCATCAAGGCCATCTCTCATGTTCTTAACATGCAAATCTGGTGGGCGATGGTTCTTTCCAAGCCCATCAGTGTTCCCATTCTTCCTCTGGGCAGGATGGGGGTTAGCTCAGATAAATCTCAGTGCTGACTTAGTTGGGATTTGAACCCGGGAACTACAAATTATTAGCTTGGCAGCTACTAACTGAGCCAACTCCCACCTCTTTTCTCAACAGATGGCTTTTAGAATGTATGTGCAATTTTATTACATTATTTCACTTTACATTTTTTTTCCTCTGTAACATTTGTTATTGAACTTACATGTAACTGTTATAAAAAGTTATAAATAATTTTTCTTTGTACATGTTTTAACCCTTTTTCTACCATAAAGGCAAAAAATACCCAAACAACAGGTAGGAAGTAGTGAAAAGGAAGAAATAGCATTGATTGGATGAGTCCGTATGAAATCTAGGCTGTTTTGGGCCAGTATGGTAATGAAAGGGTTAAACTGGATATTCTTATGTTGTGTATCTTCAATATACTTTATTTTCTTTGTAGCAAATTGGCTATGCTGTACCATTGCTTGGGGTGTGAGACCTTTAAATTGCAGTATATAGGCAAATGTTGCAATACCAACAGTGGGTAAGCAGTTGAATCAATAATCAGATATAATAAGAAACAGAATATAATTAATGATTAGTCATTGCAAAATTAACAGCATAGAAATTATAATGTTGTGATGCTATTCAGATCAAATGTGCTCATGTTAAGCTCTTAATTGTAGTTTACCAGTAGCATTTTCTATCATTTACGCTGAGATGTTTACGTTTTCATGAGAGTTTTGAAGTGTATCAAAGAAAAAGCTGCTGCCATATATACAATGGAACTCCATTATAATACACCTCTCTAAGATGCAGATTCAGATATACTGTGGGTCTAGTTTATGTTCCTCAAAATGATTCCATTTATTTTCTTCATAAGCAACTTTATTGCAAATTTTTCTATGATGCACCTAGCAGCAATGCTACCCTAAACAACTGTCATGGTCTTGTAGTTCTGTAAAAAAATTACCTTAGTATGGTTAATCATAGCTTTATTATGAGTGCACAACACAAAACATAAAAATTATAAAATTAATTTGCAAAAGATGAAACTCATCATTATCTATAAAAATGATAAAATTGTAGTTACAATCCAGAAGTGCAGAAAATATTTGCTAAAAGGGCCAAATTATCAGCATAATTTAAATCAGAAATTTTCAGATCTCTAGACCATTTAAGCCCAAAATCTTTCCCTTGGAATGAATTTTGCATAACATAATCAATAACCAAACTAAAGAGAATAGTAGACAAAATAAACCCTTATCGAATACCAGAAGCAATGCTAAACCAATTGCTGTAAGCCTTAGCAACTCTCACACATGACTCAGTGTTATGATAGAGAGCTTTCATTATGTTAACTAACTTATCTAGTATGTCAAACAATTTCTCAATCAACCAAAAATTATGGCAATCAACAGAGTTAAAAGCCTTTTTGAAATCAAGAAAGCTAACAACCAAAGGTTTCTGAAACTCTAAACATTTCTCAAGAATCTGCCTAAGTGAAAATATCTGATCCACACATCCCCTACCACTTCTAAATCCACATTGCTCATCATGTAATTGACTGTCAACCAGATTCTTAATTCTATTAAGCACAATCATGGAAAGAACTTTACCTGGAACAGAGAGTAGGCTGATACCCCTATAGTTATCACAAGAACTACGATCACCTTTTTTAAAAATAGGGATAGTAATAGCTCTGGTAAAATCATTAGGAACAATGCCTTCATCATAGAAGCAATTCAAAATTTCAGTCATCCATGTAGTAACCAAAACATTCCCAGTTCTCTTATGTTAAATCACCCCTGGGGATTTATGTAGTATAAGTTTAGAAATAGCTAAAATAACTTTGGAGTGTGTTATAGGGTCAACATTAAAGCCAGTAATGCATCTCTCAGCATTACAAAAAACAGGACGAACTAACCATATTGTTCAGAACGTCACTGAAATGCTCAGCCCACTTAACCATGATAGAATCCTCGCCTTCCATAACCTTACTTTTTTTTATCCTTCAATCCCTATATACCTGTTTGTTTTTTACTACACAAAACATTAAGTGTCTGGTATAGCTCTCTGCTGTTGTGCTGCCTAACTGTTTCCTTGGCTTTGTCAGTGAAGCCATCATCAAGGTAGTCACTGGAAGGAGAGCTACGCACCAATCCCATGTGATGATACATAGAACCTGCCAGATCAGTAACTAATGTCTGACCCTGCCTTTGCATGGTGCAGGCTTGAGTACCTTTCAAAAGAGATACTCTCTTGTGGAAGTGAGTGGAAGGGGAAGGGTGCCAGATCAGTGTGACCTACTGATATGGACAACTATGACTGTTTTTATTTCAAACATAAATGAAAATCACAGCGTTACCTGTTGACTTTTTAATGCCAATATATCAATAAATATTTTGTGGAAAAATTTCACCGACATGCGGGAGTTGAACCCGCATCTCTCCAGAAACATGCCAGAGTATTCTACCATTGAACTAATGCCAGCTCATTTTTTTCCCAACAATTATACATTTATCTCATGTCAGAATGCAGTTGAAGTCATCCAACAGCAGCAGGTGTCAGAGACAACAAACTTCACTCATTAAAATTAAAGCTATTTAATTCTCTATTACACTGTTAAATGCTTTTAAACACATCAACACATGGACTATGCTATCAAGTATCAACAATATTAAGAAGAGATTAATGTACCATGCCGAACAGGATAGGTAGTAACCAGAACTTCCTTTTATACTTGATAGCATAGTCCATGTGTTCAAGTGCTTAAAAACATTTAACAGTGTCATAGAGAATTAAATAGCACTGTGTACCTCTTATTTTTAATTACTGCACTGTGTATTTTTGTTATCTCACACTCTAGTTAGACATGCTATGAACCCATCCAAGCAGCTTATCAGCTTACAAGGCAGTTAAATAGATCATTACTACACCTTAGGTTTTTGAAAACCTGTAGAAATTACCAAGTAACCCCTAAATGGATACAACTACCCATATCTAATTTCCCATATTATCTGTCACATACAATTCGCACAGCCAAAACTAAATTAATTAACGCAACTATAAGACATCTAAGAAAACAAATTAGTTATGTGGAGCAAAAAACATATTCCCAATGTTTGTTACTCACCACTCAGTTATACAATAAAGAATTTGACCATCTCTTTGGATGAATGCATAATCTTATAGATTGAGACACAGAACAAACACCCAAGAGACACACTCATAAACTTAATAACCTTATAAATTCACAACAGAGATACCACACCCCAGCTCCGCATAAGCATCTCAACCCAACCAACAGTAACAACCCACCCTCACTTACATTCCCCCTTCTTGGAGATCCTAATAATCCTAATCCCAGAGATCCCTCAAGTACCTCACAGATCAATGCCAACACCCAACAGAAATTGATAATTAAAGATCCTAAAGTCCATAACCACTATCCCACAACATATAATAGAAATCGTGTTAATAACCCAGTTCCTAAACCTATTCCATTCTTGAACCTCTTGTCCTTGCAACTAACGCAATAGCAAGAAAAACTATTACAACTAGGGCTGAAGTTTGCATACCTGGTGCCTCTATCACCCCTGCACAAAATCATCCCACAGTTAGAACAAATAATAAACCCTATACCTGAACTACACAAAGACAAATTAAGATTTAAATTCTATTGCAGCATTCAGACATACAACAATACCCAACCAGATACCAACACTCTAAACGAAATCAAAACGCTCCAAAATCTGAAAAAAGATAATAGTGTTAAAATAATACTCGGTGATAAAACTGATCAGTTGGTATTATTAGATGCAAATGACTACATCAGTAAATTAAAACTAACCCTTGAGGAATTACAAGCATCAGAAATCGCATACGACCCACTCCATACAAATTTAACTAAACTAGCACACTTGAAAACTAACCCTTGTTTACCGCCACTTAGCCAAAGCCTGCAAACCCCCATTATATCCAAATATCCCCCAGTTATTTGTCAAAATTAAATTCCACAAACCTAAAACCCTTTAGACCACTAGTTGCCAAACGAAATTCTCCTACATATGACCTAGAGAAAGCACTCTTTCAGTTCTTTACCCCATATTTCCCACCCACACCCAGTACCATACAGTCAGGCCCATTTACCTAATCAACAAACTTAAAACCATAACTGTTACCCCCGACTGCACCCTACACTCGTTTGATGTCGTTGCACTCTATTCTAACACATCGGTACTTGATGCAACTATGTGATTTAAAACCAAATGGCTTGAAGTGGCCAAACCCACGGCACCTGAATATTTCAGCACACAGGAGGTCCTCGACCTAGCCACTAAAAGCAACTGGTTTCAAACCGATGGCAAAATCTTTGTCCAAAACCAAGGTGTCCCAATGGGCTCCCCACTCTCTGGAATGTTGGTGGAAGTGGTTCTACGGCATGTAGAAACCACAGTTCTTCATGTACATCAAATCTGCCCACTACTTTATGTCCGATATATTGATGATATATTAATCATCTGGCAACACTCCTAAGAAGAATTAAAGAAATTACTGTCTGAATTTAACGCAGTCCTCCCAACCATTAAATTTACACACAAAGAGGAACAAAACGGACACCTACCGTTCTTAGACATCAACTTACACCGTACCTCCACTATACACATCTGTATACAGAAAACTAATTCATACCTAACATAATAATTAGCACCTCTGCCCACCCAAACAACTACAAATTATCAACCTTCTACTCATACTTTACCAGAGCCTATAAATACTGCAATACACAAGAAGCACTCAACAATGAAATAAAATACATTTTTGAACTCGCTGAACAGGGTGGATATACCTCACACACCATCAACAAAATTCACAAACAAATCAAATGCAAACAATCCCAAAGCTCTCCAACACCTGTAAATAAAGAAATACAAAAATACACAATAACCCTACCATATATCAATAGTAATTTCACATACTCTGTTAAAAATAACCTAAAACCTTCCCATTATAAAATCCCAGTTAAAATGTCACACTATATCCAAACTCATTCGAAATGATTGTGGCAATATACCCAGCTCTGGAGGAGTTTACTACATCCAACTCAAAGACCCCACAGGTAAAATTTTCCCCAAAGACAAATACATAGGTAAAACCTCACGCCCATTTAACGCCCAACTTAAAGAGCATAAATACATCTTAAATAAACTACAAAAAACTGCACTATCTCAAGCAATCACCGAAAACAATCTGACCACTGATTTTCACTCCACTAAAATTATAGTGTCTCCACCTACCAAATTTCAACTAGCTGTCACAGAAAATATCCTCATTAATGTAAAACTGACCGAAATCTGCAACACAGACATTGTCCCCCTCCCCCCAGTGTGGCGTCTGATCCTTAGGTGATATAACATACACCTCGGAAATTCTACACCCTCCTAAACACTCTTCTCTCTCATCGCCAATCACCATCTGCCACCTGCACTAATGTACACCCACCAAACCCTTTAGACACTTTCATGATGCCTCCTAAAATTGACGATTAATGCCCCCCCCAACTCCCAATAGCAATACCGATAAGAAAACCATTATTTAGACCCTCGATAAAAATAATTATCTTAAACCCAAAATTCAGTTTACGAAATTTATTAATGCACTAAAAGTACCCCATTCATTATAATTATGAATTACTAGCTGCAAATAGTGAAGCTTCCCTTGACACTCACTGATCTTGGCGATTTCCCATAATCCCACACACTCTCTCAACCTCTGTCACATATAGATCGCATTATGGCCACCCGCACATCTGTCGACCACTCCGATCCTCAGAGTGGTCAGCGGATGTGCGGGTGGCCGTAATGAGTGACTGACATGTCAGTTTATGGCACCCCACCCCTCCCCCACACTCAATAACAAACTGCCTCTCCTGCATTAGCTTTAAGCTTCTCTTTTCCCACTTGACGATGCACCAAAAGGAAGGGCGCGAAACGTGTGTTGTGGATTAAAAACTTTTTTAAGTACTCTATGCTATCAAAGGTATAAATGGTTATTTCCTTCTCTAAGACAGATAGACCATTGGCAGCTGTTATCCTTCTTTTAATCTCCACTGAGACGTCACTTGCCGGCAAGAACGTCAATTATTAAATTTGTCACCGAAAGCATCTCGGAAGTTCCTGTTACTACCCATCTTCTAAGGCATGCTACGTAAATCTCATCTTAATAATTGTTGATACTTGATAGCATAGTCCATGTGTTGAAGTGCTTGAAACATTTAACAGTGTCATAGAAAATTAAATAGCTTTAATTTTAATTACCTCACTGTGTCATCTATGGCCACTTTTTTCTTTTTTTTCAACCCTGCTGAGGAGTGGTCAACTTCACAGGGTCCTGGTGCTGACCATCTATACCTACTAGACTGGACTTGTTTATGGATTTGAGCTTGATTATGGATCCTGGACTTGCTGCACTGGTGGGCCTCTGTTGAGGGAGAGTCTGCTGCTGTGTTTTCTGTTTGCTTCTGGGTTGCCAGCTCTAAGTGAACAGAGGCATGGGATACCTTATATCAGCTGGTGGATAATCCTAATCAGAGGCCATCGCAGGTACCTGAACCTTACTTAGCTAGTTGGGCATTGTCAAGCCTAAACTGGAGTAATGTGTGTCAGGCAGGCCATATGGCTCTTGAAAAAGTCCACTTGAAAAGGTGGTGCCTGAAGTTCCTACCAGCACTTCAGCCTTTAGCGGAGGAGGAACAAGTCTTTGCCCCATGCCTGCGATCAGGGGACTGTTTGATATTGTTGGCCCTACCAATCTCAATAAACCTAATTTCTTTAAAAATCCTACTAATCATTTTCTCTCTGCAGGAACGTGGAACGTGAGGACATTACTTAGAGATTGTTCTCTTGATGTCCTCATGCAGGAATTCCAGCGCTATAACCTAGATATTCTAGGCTTGCAAGAGACCAGATGGACAGGTAAAGGTGAGACACTTAAAAATAACTTTAAATTTCTCTTTACAGGGAGGGAGGATGGAAAGCATCACCAAGGCATGGGTCTGCTGCTCAGCAGACATGCTAGTGATGCTCTTCTAGGATATGAGTGCATTAATGAAACGTTTCTTACAGCAAAATTTCAGACAAGCATTAAAGACTTGAATGTTATCTGCTGTTATGCCCCCACTGAGGATTCTGATGAGGATGAGAAGGATAGGTTTTATGGACAACTTCAGGATATTTTGAATTCTATCAAGAAAGGAGATGTTACCCTTGTTCTTGGTGACTTCAATGCCAAAGTTGGTACCGACTCTGACCTTTGGGGAGGAGTAATTGGCCCTTTTGGTATTGGTAGCTGCAATGGCAATGGGCAATGTCTCCTACAGGTAAGTAAACTCAATGGTATCAGAATAACTAACACATATTACAAACACCGCGGCATACATAACTACACATGGGTTTCACCTGATGGGCTGCATAGGAATATGATTGATTATATATTAATTAACAGCAAATGGTTCTGTTAGGAATACCAGGTCATATAGGGGAGCTGAAATTGGATCTGACCATTACCTTGTTAAAAGTGTCTTGCAACTTAAACTTAAAAAGTGTTGTGCTAGGGTTAAAAAATTTACCTTTAATACTGAAGCTCTGAAAGACCCAGTTATAGCTAAAGCTTACCATGATAGGTTACTTAGTCATTATGACAGTCATGGTTTGCTTAATACTGAAGTTGAGGAAGAATGGGGCCATTTTAAACAGGCTTTTTTGGAAACTAACAGTACTCTTTTAGGGAAAAAGGAGCAGAGGAGGCAGAATTATTTAAGTGATAAGGCACTTGAGCTTATTTCAGAAAGAAGGAACTGCAGGAATGTCCTTAATCAGTACCCTACTAGTCCTAATAGAAAGCATTACGAAGAACTTAATAAATGTGTAAAGGATCAGTTAGCTACTGATAAGAATCTTTGGCTTGATGGCCTGGCTGACAAAGCTGAGGAAGCAGTTAGACAGCACAAGCAGAGAGCTGTACCAGATAGTTAATGTTTTGTGTGGTAGAAAACGAACAGGTATACACGGATTGAAGGATAAACAAGGTAAGGTTATAGAAGAGGAGGATTCTCTCATGGCTAGGTGGACTGAGCATTTCAGTGATGTTCTAAACAATGTGGTTAATTCTACTCCCATTGTTTGCAATGATGATAGATGCATTGTTGGCTTTAATGTTGGCCCTATAACACAATCTGAAGTTAGTTTGGCTATTTCTAAACTTAAACTTCATAAATCCCCAGGAGTGGATGAAATTACTACGGAAATGCTTAGAGCTGGGAATGTTTCAGTTACCACTTGGATGACTTAAATTTTGAATAACTTTTATGATAAAGGCATGGTTCCTAAAGATTTTACCAGAACTATTATTATCCCTATTTTCAAAAAAGGTGAATGCAGTTCTTGTGATAACTATAGGGGTATCAGCTTACTCTCTGTTCCAGGTAAAGTTCTTTCCATGATTGTGCTTAATAGAATTAAGAATCTGGTTGACAGGCAATTGCGTGATGAGCAATGTGGATTCAGAAGTGGTAGGGGATGTGTGGATCAGATATTTTCACTTAGGCAGATTCTTGAGAAATGTTTAGAGTTTCAGAAACCTTTGGTTGCTAGCTTTGTTGATTTCAAAAAGCTTTCGACTCTGTTGATCGTCATAATTTGTGGGTAATTGCCAGATCATATGGTATACCAGACAAGTTAGTTAACATAATGAAAGCGCTCTATAATAACACTGAGTCGTGTGTGAGAGTTGGTAAGGCTTGTAGCAATTGGTTTAGCATTACTTCCGGTGTTCGACAAGGGTGCATTTTGTCTCCCTTTCTCTTTAGTTTGGTTGTTGATTATGTTATGCGAAATTCACTTCAAGGGAAAGCTTTTGGTCTTAAATGGGCTGGAGATACGAAAATTTCTGATTTAGATTATGCTGATGATTTAGCCGTTTTGGCAAATGATGTTGATGAGATGAACTCTTTCATTTGAGCTGTTGATGAGACTGGTAGTAGAGTAGGTTTGGTTATAAACAGAGAGAAAACTAAAGTGATGAAAATTGGTGAGGCAGGCTGTGATTCAGTTAATCTGAATGGTTGCAGTCTTGAGCAGGTGTCACAGTTTAATTATCTTGGGAGCTATGTAACAGATACTGGTGATGTGCGGCATGAGATTAACAGACGAATAGGTATTGCCGCCGGGACTTTTAAGAATCTATGGAGATTGTGGAGAAATAGGCGTATACACCTAAAGACTAAAATTAGACTGTATAATAGTTTGGTTCTTTCTAGGGTTAGTTATGGTAGTGAAACTTGGACGCTGTGTAAACAAGATAACAGGAAACTAGATGCTTTTGATTCTAGATGCTTACGCAGTATCTTGGGTATTAGGTGGTTTAACTTTGTAACTAATGATGAGGTTAGGCAAAGGAGTCTGCAACCTCCTTTAAGCAGCATATTGTGCAGAGAGAGACTCCGCTGGTTTGGCCATGTTGCCCGTATGGATAATTATAGATTGGCGAATAGGGTTATGAACAGTGTGCCTATAGGCCTCAGAAGGAGGGGGAGACCTAGGATGCAGTGGGCAGACAATGTCAAACAGGACCTTGTTAGAATTGGTGTACAGTGGCCGGATGCAGCAGATGTAGCTCAGGACAGATATGCTTGGAGAATTAAACTGCGTGGTCTGGTTGGACCTCCGTAGCCCATGGCTGCTTGAGGATGAGGATGATGATGTTCCTCTACTCTAATTTTTGTCTTCACTCATTAGATGTTGTATCACTTTATCCCAGCACCCTAGTGGTGGATGCAGTGATACAGTTGAAGTCTGAATGGCTGAGAGTTGCCAAACCCATGGCCCAAGAATTCTTCACTGTGCCTGAGGTCCTGGACCTGGTGACTACTATGAATTGGGTTGTTGTCAATGGACGGATATGGGTTCAGAGTGAGGGAGTGCCAGTGGGTTGGCTTCTGTCTGGGCTCAGGGGCAATGTTATCAGGCACCATGTAGAAAATACAGCCTTAGGCAAATAATACTGAAACCAACTTTATATCTCAGATACATAGATGATATATTATTTTATGATCATAGTGTACAAGAACTGTATAATTTAATAGATACTTTTGATAGTATTCTACCATCAATTAAATTTACCCATGAATTCAAAATAAATGGGCAATTATGATATTTAGATCTGCTTATAACTAGAAAGAACCCCTATTGCAAATCAAAAGTGTACTATAAACCCACATGTGCCTCTAATATAATTTCCACAAAATTCCATATATCCCATTAATTACAAGAAATCCACTATACACCTACACTACTCAAGAGCATATCGATATTATGCAGATAAAAATGACTTAATGAAAGAATTCAAATTTATTTATGAAATAAGTAAGCAAGCAGATTATGAAGATAATTTTATTGAACATATATGGAAAAAAGCAAAATTTAATAATAAAGTCAACTCACAATTACTACCAGCACAACTCAATTCAACCCAAAATTAAAATAAGTATTCCCTCAAGCAGCTGCTTGGCACAGAGGTCTGACAGGAGCTTGTCAGTTTATACACCACAGTAGAAAGTCTGTGATGATGGTGGGAATTCAGAAGAAAAACAACACAAACATCCATGCTTTATCCAGGGATTGAACCCAGTCCCTTAGTAGTCAAGCCTGCTAACCACTCAGACAATAAGCATACCTTATATAGAAGAGCTTTCCATACCTTATATAAAAAATATACTTAGTAAATTCAATTTGACAATGCCATTTACAATCACTAATGATATAAAATCACTTATAGTTAATGATACCCCACCACCCACAGGAGAAATATACAGTATAGAAATAAATGACCCTCAAAATAAATTAGAGGACAAAAATAGACACATAAGTAGGACATATTCAGGGAACAGAAGAGCATACAAAGGAACATCAGTGTGACATAAATAACCTAAAACCTACAACAGCCTTAGCACAAGCTGTAATAAATTACAATTTAACAATAACCACCCTCCCATTATCAAATTTTGGACTCATCTGCAACAAAATTTCAATTGAATTATTTAGAAAATTTACTTATTAATTTACATAAAGATACCATTTGTAATACTGACATCATAGCCTTACCATCTGCTTGAAACTTATTCTTATGTGGGCAGACCATTAATACCTTGTAACACAAATAGAGGAATGCCACTATGTAAGTTGGCTTCCGTGCTTAGTTTACTGCCAGTTGAAGCCTCTCTTGTGTCAGGGTGAAATGTGTTGCCATTATTTTAATAATTTTAACTCCTTTCAGTTAATGACTTAGTTAACTTTATTTTTGTTGAGTGCTTCAATAATTTAAATGTTATATAGACTTAAGTTGCTTAAGGAGTTTGAGAATGATCATAATAAGATTTACTCTACATCTGAAGGACAAAAAATTGCAGATTTGGGAAAGAAGATGGTTAATAAATTTACTCTATTAAATACCGTAATTATCATTTCTATTTATTACATCTCTATTTATTACTGTATTAAATACCATATTAATCACTGTAATGGTCCAAAAACCTGAGACAATTAGTAGAAATTATCTATGAAATTACCTTGGTTTTTTCTCGGGATGAATCTACTGTCCTGTGGTGAATACATTCCAATTATTCAGAGTTCACATATGTTTTTGATTTTGCTGTTCGCTCTTGTTGGGGATTCTCTTGCAGGGTTAACATTAATTTGGACATGGCACTGAGAGAAGAAATATGCTGTTGGAATATATGATTTGCTGCACACGTTAACCAATGTATTTATAGAGTTGTAGCATAAGTCACAACTTTTCCGTAAGAGCAAATAACGTATCTTAATACATATGCGTATGCATATCGCCTTGTTGCTCCAATGCATAATCAGATGAAATAGTTGCTTTATGGCAGGCACAGATATTAGTGTGCTGTGAGCAGTATTTATGTTATATTCAGAGTATAGTGAGTGGGTGGTAGTACTTGTGGTGCTTTCTACTGAGAGTTATGGCAGATAGAATTTTAAAGTTTTGTTATATTGTTGAGGACTTTATTTATACAAAAGTGTGGAATATTATGTGTGTTGATGATGTGTTTATCCAGGTGTGCATGTAGAAAACGGAGGTACAGGGTTGGGGGGGGGGCTAATTTAGTTTAATGTTTGGGTAGTTATTGAGGAGTATTTTCCATGTTGAGGGTGGAGGGCTTATGTCATTAAAGATTTCATTTCGTTTTATGTATATTACAAGGTTTTTGGCAAAATTTAGTTGGAATTTCATGGTTGCAGGGGATAATATATTGTTGCATCATTAAATTTTGGTGCAAGTTATAGATGTTGCAGCTTGGTTTAGGGCTGTTTTTTGGTTAGCCTTTTCATAGTCTTCCTGATGTTCTGCCAGTCAGGTTAAGAATTGTCTAAAGGTTTTACCTACATATTTATTTTTTTGATTTAGTTCATCCTGTGGGTCCTCAATATGAATAACATAAATGCCATCTGAGGGCATTTGTTGATTGCAGTCATTTCTAATTAATTTTGAGCTAGTGTTTTGGACAGTTATAGGCACAGTGTATTTAAATTCCCTTGTAATTTTTGTTAAAGAGTCGGTGAGGTGTGGGAAATAAGTCAGTGAGGTGAGGGTTGTGTTGTTGGTATGGGTAAGGAGGCGTTTTGTTGTGACTACTTTTTTAAGGATATTATTAACAATTTATGATTGTAACTTGCTTGTTTGCATAATTTCATGATCTATTGTATTTCCATCTGCAAGAGTTTCTCTGTTGAGCTGTATCTGTGGGCTCACAAGAATAGGGTGTGGAATGCTGATTTTTGGTAATTTAGGATTCCTTAGGGATGAAGTTAGGGACAAATGAAGGTTTTTTGGTGTACAGATGTTTTGACTCATTGGGGGTGACTCTTAATATTGACATCAAGGAAGTTTATGCATCAATTTTTCTCTGCTTTGTGTGTGAAATGAATGTTAGGGAAAACAGCATTGAGTTCAGCTAGTAAGTTATCCAGCTCTTTTTTGTTTCCAGGCCAGGTTAAAAAAATATCATCTGTGTACTTTTTTCAAAGTATGGGGGTGGTGGATGAGAGTTAAGAACTGTGTCCTCTACACATGAAGCAGAGGTGGATGTATAAACTTCCTTGATGTCAATATTAAGAGGCACCCCCAATCTGTCAAAGTTTCTGTACACTGAAAACCTTCATTTCTCCTTAACTTCATCCCTAAGGACTCTGCTCACCCCATAAATTGCCAAAAATCAGCATTCCACATCCTATTCCTGTGAGCCCACAGATATTGCTCAACAGAAAAACTCTTGCAGCTGGAAATAAAATGCATCATGAAATTAGGCAAACAAGCAGGTTACAATCATAAATTTCTAAATAATATCTTAAAAAAGGTAGGTAAGTACAATCCTTGACATACAATTTTAGGAATGAATTCCCCCACTGAATAATTTTAGGAGTCTAATGTTTTTAATTACAAACAGAAAAGAAAAAAAAAAGATTATCAAAAAAGTATAATGAAAATAAACTAAGCAGCAATATATATTATAATATATATAATTTCTTGAGATGTGGAAACTGTTTTTACATGAAATGAATTTGCCATTTCCTCTGCGTCTTCTAACTGATTCAAAGTAAAGGAAAATTTGGAACTACCAATCCTATTATTTCATTAGACTTACTTAACTCGGAAAATAATTCTTTTTATTTTTCTCTAAAGAGAAAAAAAGTTATAGATGTGCAATAAAACAACTGATTTCAGTTTCGTTTTTCTTATCAGCTATAGTCAAAATTAATATACAGTCAGAAGACCCAGAAATACAGGCATAATTATATAAAATTTTATTTTTAAGGTATAACAATTGGGTTTGAAAAGGAATAGTATTATGATCTGTTATTTCGCACATTAGCTCTGACATTCACATTTAGATCGATTGCTCTAATTTGAATAGTTGTCCCTCCTCCCTTGGAAATAATGAAAATGCTATTTCCTCCCCATGGAAATGGTAGCCCAGGTAGCCTCCGAGTAGCCTGCTTTAGCTCTTTTATTTCTGTGTATTGAAATAAAAAAAACACGTCATAATTTTAAAATTAAAGATGTGTTTGTTTTGTTTTTGTTAAAACACATTAAAAAAATTACTAATAAAAGTTTATTTTTTTAATCCAGTGATACTGATTGCTTTATACTAAGAACTGATTGAGGCATAATCTTCCATAAAATAAATGAATTGCCTTGTTTTATGCTCCCCCCCCCCCAAACTTACTTTTTTGGTTGCTTTAGAGTTGTTATAGGTAGAGTTAGAGTGCTTAAGTGATTGTTCTTCTCCACTATGAGGAGTTTTCATGTGCTTTTAAAGGGGGGAAAGTGGTAGTTTTTACCTTCTTCTGTCTCTTTCTCTCTGCCTTCTTCTCTGAGGCTTTTTTCTATTATTTCATAACATGTGATTGACTTCTTATATGTGTGGGTAGTAGTAATGCATTAGAGTTAAAATTTTCAAGCCCAACCCGTAATTATTGAGCCCAGGCCAAAATCATTTTAATAACCAATGAGTGCAAATCCACCTATGGTCGATAAGGAATTTCAAGGGGTTGAGTTGTTATACTTCTAAGCAGCACTTATTATGCTGCTTAGAAGGTCTAAATAAAGTGGTTAGAAAGAAAGAAGTGGAAAAAATTATTATTAGAAGTGGTCTAAATGGCCAGGTAACAAGAACCCGAAAGGGTCAGAAAAGTTTGGGGAACCTACTGAACAGCTGTTAGGAAGGTAGATAGACAGTGGCCATTCCAAGCCCATTGGTGTCTTATAGTGACTGAGGGTAAAGCAGGGGTTTAGTGGAGAATATTGTATGGGAAACAAGCTGTGATTGTATTACAGTCTACACAAGTTGTTACTCTATCTTCTATTATTCTCCTTCCTCCCTCCCCCACCACTCCAACTCTCCACCAACCCTACAGTAACAAGTTACAAAACTATTAATGTTACTGCCCTCATGACTGTTCTAAGGGGAGTCCATGTGCAAACGTTTGAGCCTTCCATCCCTTAAACTGGGAAAGTCCATTTTCTCCAACTGCCAAGATCTGATGGAAGCACTACATACTGTGTGCCCATTCATTTTCTTGCCTTATTATAGTTATGATTCTAATGGAAGGAAAAGATTATCATGAATCAAATTAGTGATATAGAGTTTGGGAAATGGGATTTGTGGATATGCAAACATGAATTGAATGTCCAGCTTTTTATCCTAGGGAACACTACCAAGCCATCAAGCAGATACCACAGAAGTTTTTATATTGTGCCAACCAATAGGTTGCCCTTGATAATTTGTAATGAACCTATACAGTTGTTCTATAGTCAGCAAATGTTCTTCACAGTGGTTTTAAAATAATGTGACTGATTCCATTTATGCCATAGAAGTCTAGTTTCTAGACATGCATAGAGCAATCTCATCGAAAAGCTTGAACAGTGTTGCAGATGTGGGTTGTAATGGTTAACCTGCAACTCTTGAGCAGGCTGTGTCTATAGTAAAATAGACAGTAGGTGAAATAGATGAACAAATACCATAGAAACTGCTGGAACTAGAAAGGTTTACCAAAGGTCTTAGTGTATCACATGTCACAGATGTAAAAAATGTATCTGTAGGATTGGCAACATGCAGCAATTTGCACCTAGTGCGTGTGCTGAAATTCCCTGCATATGTACAGGCAGATAAACAGTAATTGAATAATCCTATTAACTGGACAGATGCATGCTCTTTCATTTTTAGGGGTAACTTAATACCCAGAACAGCATAATCTTGGGTCACATGTATGGTCACATGAAGGCAATTTTTCCTCTATACCTTTGTCATCATATGAAGAAATACAGCATAGTAGTGTGTAAATAGTATGTAAATACCCAGTAAAAAATTTAGAATAGAGTTTTAGAAATCTTTTTCATTGGCAGAACAGGAGCTGAGGTGGTTCAGTTGGTATTGTGCCAGGTTTGAAATTTGCAGTTCCCAGGTTCGAGTCCCAGCTGGGCCAGCATTGAGATTTATTTCTGCAAAACTCCCCCCAACTCTGCCCTTGGTCAGTAGGGGACATTGATGGCATGAAAAGGCTGCCATCCATCGAATAGGATGCTAGATAATCCCATGTGTGGGAGAGCAATACCTGTGCATGCTAGATGATCTTGATGGGAGGCTACCATCTGTATTTCTAACAGCTGTCCATTTGGTCCCTCCCCCAACCTTCCCCAAGCCCTTAGGGTCCTTGTGACCTGACCATTTAACCTATTGTGTGCAAAAAAAGTGCTGCTCAGAGGTAAACTATCCAACTAGTAGAACATAATAAATAATTAAACTTCCATGAAGCAGTGAGGTTGAGGGCAATTCTATATATCACTTTACAAAGAATTTGTTTCAAATTCACAAACTAGTTAATTCCTAATTTTTTGTGTTTTGCACATTTGCAGTGCTGTAATAATGAGCTTGTGTAATATGTACTGTATATAGCTTATGTAAATCTTGTATAGTTATATAATGAGTTTGAATTATGCATATATAAGCAAATAATTATAGTGATTACTACATTAGAAAATGTTAATTGCTTCTTCAGGATGAAATATTCACCTGCTCATGGTCCGCCTGTAAACATAGCATGTAATCATTGTGGACAAAGCCACCAGGTAATATTTTCTAGTTTTCCATAATTAGAAATTAGTATTTGCAGTATAAGCCATCCTGTGGCCAAGTGGTTAGCACACTTGTCTACTAAACAAAGGGACTATGGCGTATTAAACTGGCAGGCTCCTGTCAGACCTCTGTGGCAAGCAGCTGCTTGAGGGGGTATTTACTTTTATTGTTTATTTTTATTTGAAGTATAAGTTTGTTGTATCAAGTGCAGATATTATGAGAAAAGCCTTCAGAAAGAGGTTTTTTAATGTTCCTGCCAATTTCATATGCTTACATGTGCTATTTATTTTCATACTGACCAATCAAATCTACCATCAGTTCATAAAATCTTACTCTCAAAATTCTTTCCCTGTTCTACAGACATCACACAAAGATTACTTTCCTAAGTGTTAGTAATGCCAAAAATAGTATTTATGAGGGCATTCAAAAGGCTGCTCCAGATGTACTGCCCTTTTTTCATCTGAATCCCCTTCTGAATCCTTTTTATTTTATTTCATTTACTTTTCTCCATCTGAACCCATTTTTTTAGAACAATTCCATCCCTTCCTCACTTCCATTACCAATTTTTCCTCCACTGTCCTATATCCATACTCAATATCCATATTATTTTTTGGTTAGAACCATTTTTCTTCCAGTTTTAAAATTACTATAGTTCCAACCATCTTTTTTTTCCCATTTTCCCAGAATGTTATGAGAGGTGTTCTGAAAGTTCTTGACATACATCTGCAGAACAAAACTCATTGCACTTACTTCAAAACTTTTACTGTCTTTCGAAGCACTCCCCTTCAGCACCTATGCAAAGTTGCAGATCTCTACACCAATTCTGGAATACTTGGTAATACTCCTGTTGGGGAATACTCCACAACTCTGAATGACCACATTTTGCAAGGTCTTGCACCCTTGAAAAAGGTTTCCCAGCAAGTTCCTTTTTAATTTTTGGAAACAACCAAACATTGGATGGTGCAAGATTGGATGAATATGCAGGATGAGGTAGCTGTTCGATTTTTTTCTTGCTCCTACAGATTGGCCTTAACTTGTTGGGTTTTGTGAGCATTGACATTGTCGTGGAAGGAGAATCCTTGAACATCTCTTGTTGGATGCTGCTCCTTCATCTTAGCCATTTTGGACAAAACAATGTTGGTGTAATATTTTGGCCATTTATAGGCATTTTTTAAGATAAGGTGTCCATGGAAATTGAAAAAAATTGTGAACATTCTTTTCCTTGAGTGAAAGTCTTGTCAGAGGATTTGGGGAATGCAGTTCATCTTCTGCAACCCAAACATAGTTGATCTTTTTGGGAGTTGTATAATAATGAAAAATATAAATGGAGAAATATCTATGTAGAGTGTGGAGAAATAGGCATATACACCTAAAGGCTAAAATTAGACTGTATAATAATTTGGTTCTTTCTAGGGTTAGTTATGGTAGTGAAACTTGGATGCTTTGTAAACAAGATAACAGAAAGCTTGATGTTTTTGATTCTAGGTGCTTACACAGTATCTTGGGCATTAGGTAATTCAACTTTGTAAGTAATGAAGAGGTTAGGCAAAGGAGTCTGCAATTGTCCTCTGAGCAGTATATTGTGCAGAGAGAGACTCTGTTGGTTTGGCCATGTTGCCCATATGGATAATTATTGATTAGCGAATAGGGTTATGAACAGTATGCCTAAAGGCCTCAGAAAGAGGGGGAGACCTAAGATGCACTGGGCAGAAAATGTCAAACAGGATTTTGTTAGAATTGGTGTGCAGTGGCGAGATGCAGCAGATATAGCTCAGAACAGATATGCTTGGAAATCCAAATTGCACGGTCTGGTTGGACCTTCGTAGCCCATGGCTGCTTGATGATGATGATGATGATGATGATGATGATGATGATGATGATGATGATGATGATGATAGTAATAGAATCATGTCTCATCACCTGTTACACTGTATGTTAACTGTTTGGGGGCCACTAGGTTCAAACATTGCCAGCATCTCTTTGCATGATTCGACTCTAATCCTTTTTTGCTGTTCTGTCAGTTTGTGAGGTACTCATTTGCCAAAGATCTTTTGGAACTTTAAATAATTGTGAATAATTGTTTCCACACTGTCAATCTATCATTGGTATTTAAACCTATTACCTGAATGGTGATGTGTGGGTTTTCCTTAATGAGTTCACACAACTTGACTAGGTGATATTTTATGCAACTTGGACTAGTTTCCTTAATGAGTTCACATACAGCAGCAATGGTTCTCTCGTTCATGGCCTTCTTTGGTCTTACTGCACATGGGAGGTCTTCAAAGCTCTGCCATCCTGCTCTGAATTAGCCCATCCATCCTGTACATGCCATATGAACAGGCATGATCTTCATTTACTTGTAATAAATCAGCATGAGTTTTTGTCACATCATCTCCAAGCTGCATCATTGTGAAAATGCAAAATCTTTCCCTGTCTGTAGTAGGCTCTATAGCAACAATGCACAGTTTCAGTAATCCAAACTTTATTCACCACCAGCAAAGAGAGAAATGATATATATCATATCATTTTTCATATCATCATTTCTCTCTGACATGTTTAGACAAGCTTTCCAACAAGTTGTAGCTTATTAACTTTAGAGGAACAAGTGTCAGGAACCTTTTGAATGCTCTCATAAATACTATTTTTGGCATTACTAACACTAAGGAAAGTAATTAAAGTGGGGAACATAAATTATACATAACAAAAAGTTGTTACCACATGGTTGAAGGCATTGGTAAAAAATGTTTGCTTTAAGACATCTTGTTACATAGAACAGGCCCTTGATTTTTCACTTTTTTTTTGAAAAAAATATGTTACAAAGCTTGAATAAATCATAAAATAAAATACCACCCAGTGAAACACTCTTAAATGAGGTATTGTAAAATGAATTGCATAAGAAACAATTTATTACATAAATGGGAGCAATGATGCACTATTTTACAGTCATTCCAATCTCAATGCTGTGAAACATTAGCATCTACCAATTATTCTCAACTTCTGTTGATTTAATAAGAACACATATCAAAGTTGTGCTTATACTGCTGAGTCCTTTATTAAATCCTTTTTGATATATTTTAAATTCAACTGAAAGTTGGCAAATAAATTTTAAAATGTTATTTGTTGATTTATTGATTTTATTAATGAAGTGTGTTAAATAATTCCATAATAAAGATGCAACCATTTTGGCAGACTGACTTTATTTATATGTAATATATACACTCAACAAAAATTGTAGTATACACTCGACAAAAATTGTAGCACCATAAAGAAAGCCTCGAACCTCAGTGAAACTGAGCAGAGTGGTAGAGCATGTTACAAGGTAGTAATGATTAGTTGCACAATCACCTATGTACATACTAAGGGTGTGTTTAGGGGCCCCCCAATATGGGCTTTCAGTACGGGATGTTGCATACAGTTCCTTAATTGGCATCAATGCATACAGTCCCTAATAGTGCCCTGAGCACTTACCTCCATTCTTTCTCCAAATGGAAATGCAGGGTGTCCATGTGTGTGCTTCCCTTACAGAGCACATCCTATATGTGCTCTATAGGGGACAAATTCGGCAACATAGTGGACCAAGGTAGGGTGTTGACATCCCATAGACATTGTTGGACAGCATGTGCTGTGTGAGGATGTGTATTATCATGCTGAAAAATGACACCAGGAGAGCTCCTCAGGAAAGGTGGACAATGGGGCACTGGAATATCATCAACATACATGTAGTAACATATATATATATATGTTGAGCTGGTTGAATTGTCAAGTTCCCTGGACGAACACTAAAGGTGTTATGGAGTCGTAACTGATGGCACCCCACACAAGAACAGCTAATGTGTGGGCACCATGACACTCCCATATGTGTGCTGGAACCTGCTGCTGGTCATATGCTGATTCCAAACCTTGATGCAACCATCATCTGCACCTAAACCAAGTATCTGAGAAGATAACGTGGTGTCATTTCCCCTCCCATGACACAGGCTTGATGCATCACAGATGACCTGCCTGGCGATGATTACCAGTCAGAGACAACCTGCATAGGGGATGTCTTGCCTGTAATTCAGCTTCATTCAAATGTTGTCAGATGGTGTGTGTGGACACTGGTGTATGCATTGCAGGCACCATATTCTGCTGGATTGCTGTAGATGTCACATAGGGGTTGGAGGTTGCTTGTCGGTGGATGAGGCAATCTCATGATGTATGTCTATGGAGACCTTAGCCATGGCAACATCAAATGATACCTGTCCTCATCCACTGCTCCTAATAATGTGTTACAGTGCTCATTGTGCAACTTAGATGGTTGGCTATATGATGGACAGACCAACTGTAATGCTCCAAAGATTATTAACTTTTCAATTTGTCTGATCCAAATTTATTCAAAATTCCAGTTAGCTTTGTCGGGCACCAGGCAATAATAACTTGCGAAATAAAGTTGAAATAGGGTTTGTTAGGTATTTCTTTAGCATTACTTATTGAATAAGAATTCAGAAAGGATTGTCAAGTTTAATTAAAGTTTAAATTTAATCAAAAATTAATTAATGTTGCTCAAGAGAAAAATAGTAAAAATTCCAAAGTTTCTAAAACAAAGTTTATTTCTAAAAAATTCAAAAATTCACCCAACTCAATGGAAGAATACAAAAATTGGAGTACTAACAACTCACATCTATCTACATCTCAACTTCCACTAACAGCACTCTCTCCACTAACTGTCAATTCTGACTACTTCTATATCTGTACTATTTCTGACAATTCTCATTCTCCACTAACTATGATTACTCTGTCAATTCTGATTCTATTGACTCTGTGACCTAATGTCACTTAGTTATAAAATGCTGCATACAAATCTGGCACGTGTCTATCGCATGCCGGGAAAACATTTGAATAATCTGACGATCACGCTAGCTGTGATGCAAGAGGGTTCGTGTCCTACATGCGCACATTAGCAGTTGACAATCAAAAGGTCGGAGTTGTGTATGCACAACTCCTTCAGCTGGGAAACGAGAATTGCGATGTCCAAAAAGTGAACTAATCCCAAAAATGATAACTATAACATAAATTAAGCAAAACTGGTTAAGTAAAAGTGAATGGGTGGACCATCACAACTCCCCCTCCCAAAGGGAGTCAAAATTTGACCTAATTGATTTTGACGAGCAAATTTAGAGTAATAGGATACTTCTCACATCATTTACACATTGCTGAACATAAAATAGAGTAAAAGTATGCTTACGCAAATTTTGATAAGATGAGCTACTCTCACTTTGACACAATTTTCCATCAAAACCAAAGGTACCTCCTCTCTTTCCACCTAAAACTTTGCAAAGCTACCTGGTGTAAATATATACCATTGGCTGTGGCAGTTAATTGTATACTAGTGTTATCAGACTAACTAGTATCACATTCTGATACAAACTTCAAAAGTTGCATACAATAACCTGTATGAAAAGCTGGTTAATATTACTCCTGTCCTGCTTAACTTCTAAAAAGGTTAAAGAAAGAAAAAAATTCAATTACATGCTCATCAAGTGGGAGTTACTTCCACTTATCCCCTAACCACAATCAAAATATGTGAAAGCTAAATTTTCTGTGCCTACTACACATAAAAAAATGGGTATTGGAACACCGTTAAATCCTCCTAACTACACAAACATACGAATCTAATAAATTCCAAATTTTACAAATAAGTGGGATTATAATCATCTGCTAAATCTTCACCTAAACACAATAATCGTGAGCTAGCTGAAATAAAAAATTGCATTAGTTACCTCCCCTCATTGAGCTTTACATTCCCCTCCCAAAGGAGTTATGCTGGTGACGTTTCGGTCACCAGATTATGCCGTCGGGGACAGCTCTGAAAGGGTACCAAAAAAAAAAAAAATTCCAAGACATCATGATCAGCTTATATATATGCAAACAAATGCTGCCAATGTCATCCTGATAATTATGCATCATTGATGCATCAATATTACTGATGATACCGAACAGAATTAAACACATATACGTACATCGTATCGAAGAGTAAAGAAAAACTGTATCAATAATTTATAATATATGATGCTAACATTTCATCTAATACAATTCCATTCACTTTTTACATGAAAATACACTTTGCATACAAAAAATTCACTTCAAAATACAGCTCAAAATATTTAATCACTGTGTACTAAATTCTCATTCATTCTCATCATTTGTATCCATAAACATTTTACGTTTCTAAATTCTAACTTAATGTTAACTTACAGTTCAGCATTCAGTCAGCTGAAATGAAAAAATCTACAAAAATACACTTTAAATCACGTTAATACAATATGACAAATAGAACTTCAGATGAACAAGAATACATAAAAAATTCTATTCACACACATTATACTATAAACTCAAACTATAAACCATGAATAGTAAATTCACTTTTAAAAAAATAAATATCGGAACTCCAAAGTTTCAACAAAAAATTAAACATTTTAAAATCTCTAAGTATAAATCACAATAATTCAACTTCAAGCTTCTCAGTCTTCATTTGTTCCGGAGAAAAGAAATAAAAAACATCATAAATCATTAGTGCCACAGTGGAAAAATAATAATATAATTAAATTTTAATTGGTGGCACTCCGTTGCGATAAATCATCATCCAGTCGTTTCCCAGTGACATCTTTCCCTTGTTGATCGATAAACTAGGTGTAAGCACTTCTGAAGATCTCATTGGTGATGTCATCTATTCTATGTTGACTACTTCGTTGCCAGTTGTCACTCTGCAAGCTGTGGTCATTTTTTCGTTGACATCTTGTTACGCTCTTGACATCAATGGAACAGCTGAATCTGGCTTTATTATCTTTTTTCCTGTTGTATGTAATTGGTTATAATCCAATCTTTTCTTCTTTCATCTGCTTGGTAGTGATTCAGAGACATCATTTTCCTGGTTTTGTTGTGGAGCATCTAGATCATTTGAGACTTCTGATCTGGAAAATTCTATGGAACTTTTATACTGTTTAATGTTTATGATATTAAAGTATCCTATTGAGGCATTAGTGGTTATATTGGCTAGTTCATATAACAAATGTGAAAGTTTTTTCATTACAATATATGGTCCAGCATATAATGGTGCAAATTTCTTTATGAATCCTCTTTCTTCATCACTTTTATGATGTGTTTAATCAAGACCTTAACGTCTATTTTAAATTTCGTATGTTGTCGTCTTTTGTTATAATCTTCTCATTGCTTTTGTTGTGCTCGTAGAGAATTATCTTATGCCTTTGAAATGGCTTGAATATGCTGTTCCGTTCTAAATTTAATGGATTGTGGAGATGTAGGTTGGTCAATGAGTCTGTCCCAGGGTAATGTCAGCTCTCTTCCTATAAATATCCTTGATGGTGTGAATTTAGTTGTTTCATGTAATGAAGTGCATAGAGCAAAGGAAAACTATTGTCAGTATTTATCCCAGGTACTATGTCTACTTTCAATGTAAGCAGCTATCATCCTAACAATATTTCGATTAATTCTTTCAGTCAAATTTGACTGTGGATGATATGGAGTTGTATATATGTGTTTTATTTGAAATGTTTCACATACTTCAACAAGCACATTTGAAATGAATTGGGGCCCATTGTCTGAAACTATATTCTTGGGTACCCCGTACCTGCATATAAATTCATTTATAAACTTCTTTGCTGCAATTGTTGGTGTTGCATTTCTAATGGGAAATATTTCAACCCATTTTGAAAACTAATCTACTAACACCAGAATGTATTGGGATCCCACTTGCGTTTGTGGATACATGCCTGTTAAATCCATGCCTACTAATTCCATGGGTTCATTGGAGATCGTGCTTTTCATAAGACCACAAGGATGGTTCTGATCGAATTTTGTGGTTTGACAAATTAAGCATGTTTCTACATAGGTTTTTACGTCCTTTTTCAAAGCTGGCCAATATGATCTTTTGGCTACCTTCTGATATGTTTTTTGTGTACCTAGATGTCTTGCTGAAGGTACATCACGCAATTCTTGGAGTACATACTCTCTTAAATTCTTGGGAATAAATGGGCGATAACTGCCTGTTTGACTCTGTCATCTGCAGTAGTACAAAATATCATTAATTAGTCTAAAATATCTGGCTCTTCCAACAATACTTGAAGCTATACTAGGATCTAGAGGTAGTTGATCAGTTTTCAAATAATGGTATACATTTCCATATTCTTAAACTTTTTATTGTTCATTAACTAAGTGTTCCTTGTATTCAATGGGAACTATTGTGGTGAGTGAGGGAGGAAAAGGAGGCTTATCCTCAAGCAGCCATGGGCTACGGAGGTCCAACCAGACCGTGCAATTTAGTTCTCCAAGCAAGTCTATCCTGAGCTACATCTACTGCATCTGGCCACTGCACACCAATTCTAACAAGGTCCTGTTTGACATTGTCTGCCCACCGCATCCTAGGTCTCCCCTTCTTTCTGAGGCCTTTAGGCACACTGTTCATAACCCTATTCGCCAATCTATAATTATTCATACGGGCAACATGGCCAAACCAATGGAGTCTCTCTCTGCCAAATATGCTGCTTAAAGGAGGTTGCAAACTCCTTTGCCTAACCTCATAATTAGTTACAAAGCTGAACCACCTAATGCCCAAGATACTGCATAAGCATCTGGAATCAAAAGCATCTAGTTTCCTGTTATCTTGTTTACAAAGTGTCCAAGTTTCACTACCATAACTAACCCTAGAAAGAACCAAACTATTATACAGTCTAATTTTAGTCTTTAGGTGTATACGCCTGTATCTCCACACTCTCCACAGGGGGGCGGGGGTGGCTCAGTCGGTAGCGCGCCAGGCTCGTAATCTGTAGTTCCCAGGTTCGAGTCCCAGCTGGGTCAGCGTTGAGATTTATCTCCGCAAAATTCCCCGCCCTGCCCACGGTCAGTAGGGGACACCGATGGGCTTGGAAAGGCCGCCGTCCGTCGGATGGGACGTTAAGCCGTGGCCCCGTGTGCGGGAGAGCCATACCCTGTGCACGTTAAAGAACACGCTGGATGGCCTTGACGGGAAGCTACCATCTGTCTCCCAACAGCTGTTCCAGTGGGTCCCCTCCCCCAACCTTCTCTGAGCCTTCGGGGTCCATGTGACCTGGCCATTTAGCCCATGGTGTGCAAAAAAGTGCCGCTCAGAGGTAAAACAACCCAACCCAACAACACTCTCCACAGATTCTTAAAAGTCCCGGCAGCAATCCCTATTCGTCTGTTAATCTCATGCCGCACATCACCATTATCTGTTACATAGCTCCCAAGATAATTAAACTGTGACACCTGCTCAAGACTGCAACCATTCAGATTAACTGAATCACATCCTGCCTGACCAATTTTCATCACTTTAGTTTTCTCTCTGTTTATAACCAAACCTACTCTACTACCAGTCTCATCAACAGCTCGAATGAAAGAGTTCATCTCATCAACATCATTTGCCAAAAGGGCTAAATCATCAGCATAATCTAAATCAGACATTTTCGTATCTCAGTCCATTTAAGGCCAAAATCTTTCCCTTGAAGTGAATTTCGCATAACATAATCAATAACCAAGCTAAAGAGAAAAGGAGACAAAATGCATCCTTGTCGAACACCAGAAGTAATGCTAAACCAATGCTACAAGACTTACCAACTCTCACACACGACTCAGTGTTATTATAGAGCGCTTTCATTATGTTAACTAACTTGTCTGGTATACCATATGATCTCGCAATCAACCACAAATTATGACGATCAACAGAGTCGAAAGCCTTTTTGAAATCAACAAAGCTAGCAACCAAAGGTTTCTGAAACTCTAAACATTTCTCTAGAATCTGCCTAAGTGAAAATATCTGATCCACACATCCACTACCACTTCTGAATCCACATTGCTCATCACGTAATTGACTGTCAACCAGATTATATCCTATAGTTATCACAACCTATAGTTATCACAAGAACTGCGATCACCTTTTTTGAAAATAGGGATAACAATAGCTCTGGTAAAATCCCTAGGAACCATGCCTTTATCATAAAAGATATTCAGAATTTCAGTCATCCAAGTGGTAACCGAAACATTCCCAGCTCTAAGCATTTCAGTAGTAATTTCATCTACCCCTGGGGATTTATGTAGTTTAAGTTTAGAAACAGCCAAAATAACTTCAGATTGTGTTATAGGGCCAACATTAAAGCCACCAATGCATCTATCATCATTGCAAACAATGGGAGTAGAACTAACTACATTGTTTAGAACATCACTGAAATGCTCAGCCCACCTAGCCATGACAAAATCCTCACCTTCTATAACCTTACCTTGTTTATCCTTCAATCCCTGTATACCTGTCCATTTTCTACCACACAAAACATTAACTATCTGGTACAGCTCTCTGCTGTTGTGCTGTCTAACTGCTTCCTTGGCTTTGTCAGCCAGACCATGAAGCCAAAGATTCTTATCAGCAGCTAACTGATCTTTTACACGTTTATTAAGTTATCTGTAATGCATTCTATTAGGACTGGTAGGATATTGATTAAGGACATTCCTGCAGTTCTTTCTTTCCGAAATAAGCCCAAGTGCCTTATCACTTAGATAATTCTGTCTCTTCTGCTCCTTTTTTCCTAAAAGAGTACTGTTAGTGTCCAAAAAAGCCTGTTTAAAATGATCCCATTCTTCCTCAACTTCAGTAGTAAGCATACCATGACTGTCATAATGACTAAGTAACCTATCATGGTAAGCTTTGGCTATAACTGGGTCTTTTAAAGCTTCAGTATTAAAAGCAAATTTTTTAACCCTAGCACAGCACTTTTTAAGTTTAAGTTGCAAGACACTTTTAACAAGATAATGGTCAGATCCAATTTCAGCTTTCCTATATGACCTGGTATTCCTAACAGAACTAGCCCATTTGCTGTGAATTAATATATAATCAATCATATTCTTATGCAGCCCATTTGGTGAAACCCATGTGTATTTATGCATGTCGCGGTGTTTGTAATAAGTGTTAGTTATTCTGAATCCATTGAGTTTACTTACCTGCAGGAGACGCTGCCCATTGCAGCTACCAATACCAAAAGGGCCTATTACTCCTCCCCAAAGGTCAGAGTCAGTACCAACTTTGGCATTGAAGTCACCAAGAACAAGGGTAATATCTCCTTTTTTGACAGAATTCAAAATATCCTGAAGTTGTTCATAAAACCCATCCTTCTCATCCTCATCGGCATCCTCAGTGGGGGGCATAACAGCAGATAACATTCAGGTCTTAATGCTTGTCTGAAATTTTGCTGTAAGAAACCTTTCATTAATGCACTCATATCCTAGAAGAGCATCACTAGCGTGTCTGCTGAGAAGCAGACCGACGCCTTGGTGATGCTTATTGTCGTCCCTCCCTGAAAAGAGAAATTTAAGATTATTTTTAAGAATCTGATCTTTATCTGTCCATCTGCTCTCTTGCAAGCCGAGAATATCTAAATTATAACAGTGTAATTCTTGTGTGAGGACATCAAGAGAAAAAGCTCTGTGCAGAGTCCTCACATTCCAACTAGCTATGGGGAGAAAATGGTTAGTGGGATGTTTAAAGAAACTATGTTTATTGAGAGAGGGACTGCTGGCAATATCAAGCAGCCCCTAATATCAGACATGGGGCAAAGACCTGCTCCTCTACCTTTAAGGGCTGAAGCCATCTATACTGAAAACTTCCTCCAATGTAGAACTTGACGATGCCAATAGAAGCAAGGGTTCAGGTGCCTCCTCTCAGGATTATCTACCAGCTGATAAAACATATCCTGTGAATCTATTCACTTGGGGCTGTCAACTCACAAACAAACAGAAAACACAGCAGAGGATTTTCCCTCCACAGAAGCCCAGCCTAAGTGAAAATATTTGATCTACACATCCCTTACCACTTCTGAAACCACATTTCTCATCACGCAATTGACTGTCAACCAGATTCTTAATTCTATTAATCACAATCATGCAAAGAACTTTACCTGGAACAGAGAGTAGGCTGATACCCCTATAGTTATCACAAGAACTGCGATCACTATTTTTGAAAATATGGATAATAATAGCTCTGGTAATATCCTTAAGAACCATTCCTTTATCATAAAAGATATTCAAAATTTCAGTCATCCAAGTGGTAACCGAAACATTCCCAGCTCTAAGCATTTCTGTAGTAATTTCATCTACCCCTGGGGATTAAGTTTAGAAATAGCCAAAATAACTTCAGATTGTGTTATAGGGCCAACATTAAAGTCAGTAATGCATCTATCAACATTACAAACAATGGGAGTAGAACTAACCACTTTGTTTAGAACAGGGTGGGAGTGGAACTTCCCAGGTTCGAGTCCCAGCTGGGTCAGCATTGAGATTTATCTTCACAAAATTTCCCACCCTGCCCATGGTCAGTAGGGGACACAGATGGGCTTGGAAAGGCAGCTGTCCGTTGGATGGGATGTTAAGCCGTGGCCCCATGTGTGGGAGAGCCATACCATGTGCACATTAAAGAACACGCTGGATGGCCTTGACAGGAGGCTACCATGTGTCTCCCAACAGCTGTTCCAGTAGGTCCCCTCCCTCAACCTTCTTTGAGCCTTCGTGGTCCATGTGACCTGGCCATTTAGCCCATGGTGTGCAAAAAAGTGCCGCCAGAGGTAAAACAACCCAACCCAAATTGTTCAGAACATCACTGAAATGCTCAGCCTACCTAGCCATGACAAAATCCTCACCTTCTATAACCTTACTTTGTTTATCCTTCAATTCCTGTATACCTGTCCGTTTTCTACCACACAAAACATTAATTATCTGGACAGCTCTCTGCTGTTGTGCTGTCTAACTTCTTCCTCGGCTTTCTCAGCCAAGCCATCAAGCCAAAGATTCTTATCAGCAGCTAACTGATCCTTTACACATTTATTAAGCTGTCTGTAATGCTTTCTATTAAGACTAG
This sequence comes from Ryuthela nishihirai, assembly GCA_038380435.1. NCBI lineage: Eukaryota > Metazoa > Arthropoda > Arachnida > Araneae > Heptathelidae > Ryuthela > Ryuthela nishihirai. The sequence goes on along the minus strand of JAWZYU010000030.1, from coordinate 9,008,378 downwards.
TAGGGTATTGATTAAGGACATTCCTGCAGTTCTTTCTTTATGAAATAAGCCCAAGTGCCTTATCACTCAACTGATTCTGCCTCCTCTGTTCCTTTTTTCCTAAAAGAGTACTGTTAATTTCCAAAAAAAGCCTGTTTAAGTGGCCCCATTCTTCCTCAACTTCAGTAGGAAGCAAACGATGACTGTCATAATGACTAAGTAACCTATCATGGTAAGCTTTAGCTATAACTGGGTCTTTCACAACTTTAGTATTAAAGGTAAATTTTTAAACCTTAGCACAACTTTTTAAGTTGCAAGACACTTTTAACAAGGTAATGGTCAGATCCAATTTCAGCTCTCCTATATGATCTGGTATTCCTAACAGAACTAGCCCATTTGCTGTTATTTAATATATAATCATTCACATTCTTATGTATCCCAACAGATGCAATCCATGTGTACTTATATATGTTGCAGTGTTTGTAATAAGTGTTAGTTATTCTGAAGCCATCGAGTTTACTTACCTGTAGGAGACATTGCCCTTTGCTATTGGAGCCACCAATTCCAAAAGGGCCTATCACCCCTCCCCAGAGTCAGTACGAACTTTGGCATTGAAGTCACCTAGAACAAGGGAAATATCTCCTTTCTTGACAGAATTCAAAATATCCTGAAGTTTTCCGTAAAACCTATCCTTCTCATCCTCAGTGGGGGTATAACAGCAGATAGCATTCATGTCTTTAACGCTTTTCTGAAATTTTGCTGTAAGAAACCTTTCATTAATGTACTCATATCCCAGAAGATTATATTTTAATTAACAGCAAATGGTCTAGTTCAGTTAGGAATACCAAATCATACAGGGGAGACGAAATTGGGTCTGACCATTACCTGGTCAAAAGTGTTTTGCAGCTGAAGCTTAAGAAACGTTGTGTTGAGGTTAAAAAAATTAGCTATAACACTGAATGCCTGAAAGATCCAGATTTAGCCAAAACATATCATGATAGGCTACTTACTCATTATGACAATCGTGGTTTGGTTACTGCTGAAGTTGGGAAAGAATAGGATTAGTTTAAACAGGCTTTTCTTGAAACCAACAGTACTCTTTTGGGTAAAAGCAAACAGAGGAAACAAAATTATTTGAGTGATAAGGTTTTGGAACATATTTCTGAAAGAAGGAAGTGCAGGATTAAAATGAATTAACATCCTACTAGTCCTAACTGAAGGCATTACAACGAGCTTAATAAATGTGTAAAGGATCTGTTAACAGCTGATAAGAATCTTTGGTTTGATAGCTTGGCTGACAAAGCAGAAGAAGCAGTTAGACAGTACAACAGCAGGGGATTGTAACAGATTGTTAACGTTTTATGTAAGAAGAAACACACCGGTACACAGGGATTGAGGGAAAACATGACAAGATGGGTGAAGGTGAGGATTCTGTGATGGCTAGGTGGGCTGAACATTTCAGAAATGTTTTAAGTAATGTAATTATTTCTACTCCCATTGTTTGTAATGAGGATAGGTGCATTACTGGGTTTAATATTCACCCTATATCAGATTCTGAAGTTGCTTTGGCTATCTCTAAATTAAAACTGCTTATATCCCCAGGGTGGATGAAGTCATCACTGATATGCTTAGAGCTGGGAACACTTGTCACATGGTTGACTGAAATTTTGAAATTTTTTATGGTAAAGGTGTTGTTCCTAAGGATTTTACTAGAGCTATTATTATTCCTATTTTTAAAAAAAGGTGATTGTAGTTCTTTTGATAATTATTGGGGAAATGGTGTGCATTCTGTTCCAGGTAAACTTCTTTGTATGATTATACTTCATAGAATTGGTTCATGGACAAATGCGTGATGAGCAGTGTGGATTCAGAGTGGTTGGGGATGTATTGATCAGGTATTTTCACTCAAGCAGATTTCTTCAGACATTTAGAGTTTCAGAAACCTGTGGTGACTAGCTTTGTAGATTTTAAAAAAGGCTTTTGACCGAGTATGTTGTAACGCTCCAAAAGATGATGAAATACTTTTAAAGTTTGGACCCTTTTTCTGATCCAATTATTTTCATGCTCCGGATAGCTGAGTCGGGTGCCAGGCAATAATTGACAAATTGCCAAAAATAAAGTTTAATTAGGGTTTGAAATACCAGCGAACATTAATAAGTAAGAATTCAAAAATATTAAATTATTGTCAAAATTTTATGTTAATGCTAATCAAAACAAACTAACGTTGCTCAAGAGAAAAAAAATTAGTAAAGATTCAAAAGGTTTAAATAACAAACAATTTATTTCCAAAAAGCACTCACCAAAACTTCAATAAAGAAGATACTACATCATTTCTTACTACAAACATCTTCAACAAACTCCAAACTAAAACTGATATCTAAACTGTGCTGTGCTCTACTACTCTCTCTACTATCTTCTGTGCTACTGTGATGCCATGTCATCAGGTTATAACAAGAGGTACAAAGCCCACACATGTCATGTTGCATGCCGAGAAAGACATTTGCATAAATTGACGAGCAGCGCAAGCTATGACGCAAGAGTGGGCGTGTCCTTGTACACGCGCTTTAGCGGGTGACAATCGAAAGTTCGGAGTTGCGCATGCACAACTCCAAACTCTTGAAAACTAGCGCTGTGATGCCAAAAAGGAAATAAAAATCCCCAAAATGATAAATATAACGTAAATTAAACAAAACTGGTTAAGGTAGAGTAAAAGTGAATGAGGGGGCATCACAACTCCCCCTTCCAAAGGGAGTCAAAAGATTTGACCTAACAGATTTTGACGAGCAAATTTTGAATAAAAGGACACATCTCACATCATTTACACATGGCTGAACATAAATAAGTAAAAGTATGCTTACGCAAATTTTGATGACGATCTATTCTCACTTTGACACAATTTTCCAACACAACCAAAGGTACCTCCTCCCAAATCTCCTAACAAAAGTGTTGTAGCTACCTAGTGTAAATATATACCAATGGCTGTGGCAGTTAACTGTATACTAGCATTATCGGCCTACTTAGTATCACATTCTGATACAAACTCAAAATTGTCATAACTTGAACTGTACAGAAAAAACGGGTTAATGCACTCCTATACTGCTTAACTTCTAGAAAGGTTAAAATAAATAAAAAAAATAAATAAATACCCCCTCAAGCAGCTGTTTGCCACAGAGGTCTGACAGGAGCCTGTCAGTTTATATGCCACAGTAGGAGATCTGAGAGGATGGCAGGACCTCAGCAGAAAAACGACACACACATCCATGCCTAATTCCGGGGCTCGAACCCAGGTCCCTTAGATCAGTAGCCAAGCATGCTAACCACTCGGCCACGGGATGGCTAAAGACAATAAAATAAAAAAAAAATATATTCAATTACATACGTTGCAAGTGGGGTGATAACTTCTGCTTATCCCCTAACCACAATCAAAAAATATGTGAAAGCTAAATTCTTCTCCTAAATCACATTAAAAAACGGGTATTCGAACACTGTTATCACCTAGTTACATCAAACACGTGAAGCTAAGAAAATTCAAATTTTTACAAACAAGTGGGATTGTAATCATCCGCTAATTCTTCACCTATACACAGCAATCACGAGCTAGCTGAAATAAAATAATTTATTAATTACCTCCCCTTTCAGAGCTTAACGTCCCCCTCCCAAAGGAGTTATGCTTGTAACAACTCGGTCACCAGACTTGGCCATTTGGGGACAGCTCCAAAAAGGTACACCAAAAAAAAAAAAAAAAAAAAATTTGCAGTCATCATCATGGTCAGCTCATATATATACAAATAAATGCTGCCAATGTCATCCCAAAAATTATGCATCATTGATACATAAATATCACTGATGACACTGAACAGATTTAAACACATACATAACATCGTATCTAAGAATAAAGAAAAAAAAATGTGTAAATAATTTATAATATATGACGATAACATTTCAGCCAATCACTTTTTACATGAATCTCATAATTGCATACATAAATTCCCTTTTGGAATGCACGTTATTTTACAATACAAAATTCTTCTTAAAAATGAAAAAATATAAAATCACTAATTCTCTTTCACTCTCTTCATTCATATCCATAAACATTTTACAATTTCCAAACTTCCCAATATCGACTTACAAATTTTCAGCTATCAGTCAGCTAAAATGAAAAAATCTACAAAAATACACTTTAAATCACGTTAGCAATATAACAACTAGAACTTCGATGAACAAGAATACAAAAAAAATTCTATTCACATAGTATGAACTCTAACTACAGTAAATTCACTTTCCCAAAATAAATATTGAAACTCCAAAGTTTCAACAAGAGATTAAACATTGCTAACTAACTAAATCATAATAAAGCTTCTTCATTCTTCTTCGTCTTCATCTATTCCAGAGAAAAGAGAACATTTATAAATCATTAAGTGCCAAGTGGAAAAATAATAATATACTTAAATTTTCATTGTTGGCATTCCATTGCAATAAATCATCCAGTCGGGTTCCGTTGACATCTTTCCTTTGTCGGTTGTTAGCTTCAAGTGAAGTCATTGCTGAAGATCTCGCTCCTAACATCATCTCGGCTATGTTGACTGCTTTGCTGCCGGTTTCGCTCTGCTTGTTTCGTCGATCTCTCGTCGCTACGTGCTGGTTTTTGAGGAACCTGGTCTTGTACTTTCTAGGTTTATTGGTGTCCACCTCCAAATGACGCTGCAATAGTTGAGGACTTCCAAACTTGCCAGACTCGTCAGGTTTATTGCAGTTGACACAATTTCTTGGTTGCTTTCTACTTCCTTAATGTTATTGTCCCTTAAATCAGACTCAAAAATATTTTCATCAGTATTAAAAACTTCTACTTCAGAAACCTCTTCATTAACTAAACCATGTTCCTCATTTGTTTTCTCTGCTTCTCGAACTTGGTTCTCTAATTTTGCATTAATTGCACTAATGGGACATTTTGTAGGTGCTTCTTGAACATTCTGCTTCGGACTACAAGGTAATTCGAAAAGTTTATGGGACCACGGCTGCACTGTCAATTGACAATTGTCATAAATAGCATCTGAAACTTGTTCTTTTGAAAATGGAAGATCGGCTTCTGTATCATTACGATCAATTAGTTTAGTTTCTTCGTGACAAGCCTTAACAAAAGGTAAAGCCATAGTGGCAAGACATAACTCATGAGGGGACTTTTCGTGAGGAACTTTGGCCTCTCGTTTCAAAGATCCCATTTCAAGTTTCCCGAATTTTCATTCCTTCGATAACAATATTGTTCTGTGTGTCCTAATCGGCCACAAAAATCACATCTGGAAGTTTCTCTATTGTTCTTAAAAAAGTTTTAGGTCTAGTGTCATTGTTCAAAGCTTGACGTGGAACAAATTCTCTGCTTCATTCGTTCTCTATAGTTATAGGCATGTTCTGTGCAAATTGTTGGGACCGTGTAACTTCCGGTCGTGCTGGAGTCATTTTATGAGATTCAATCTGATAGTGCTGCTTTGGCAGGGATTGCATCCATTGTTGGTTAAATGCAGTTTCTGCAGATTCTCTTCTTGCAGTATATTGCCAAGCCAATTTGACTAAATCTGTAATTGAGTTCACGTTTTATACTTCTAGGAATTCTCTAATGGGCAAAAACAATTGAGACAATTTACAATATCAATTTCAGCGGCATCAGCATCATACAGCTGGTATAACTCTACTGTACCCCAGATAAATTTTTCTATGTCATCTCTTTCCCTTTGTCTTCGTGAAAACAACTCTGTAGCCATTTCTGTAAAATCATTATAAGCCGGATATATGTCCATGATTTCATTTTTAAACTCCTCCCAATATTCAATTCCATGACGACATCCTAAGTTATTCCACCATTGCTTAGCACATCCAATTAGACAAGATACTGCTAAAACCACCTTTTTGTTGCCAGGCACTTCATGTAAGCGGAAATGCTCCTCCATGGACTTGATAAATGTCCACGATGACGGACGTTTTGAACCGTTGAACCTTATCTCAGGTAAAGGCCAATTAACATAAGGACTATAGTTAATAGATGGATTGGCAACTCATCATTGTGGCGGTTGATAATACCCTGCTCTATTATTTGCTTCTGACGGAACAGAAAATGGAACCTTACGTTCAAAGTTTCTACTTCGGTGAACTGATGTAGCATTGTTAGCAAATTTAGGGGTTGTTGTCATTCCCCTTTTCTCCCGATGATCATCAAGCAGATTCATTAGCACTTCTGCTTCCATCATTACATCCTGCAACCTACCCTTTACTCTTTCTAAGTCGGGAGTCATTATGGCAGAATCGGTCATATTGCTAGCAGACATGTTTAGTGGTCTGCCAAAATTTTGAAACCTTTTTTAATCTTGAGCAGCGCTCAAAGGTACTGCTATACAATAATACTAAAGCTACAACTAAGCATGCAAAAATATAAATTTGCTTATCAAAAAAGTTTCTATTGTGCCTATGTACATGTGTGTCCAGACACTTCTAATTTTTGCATAAAATAAATATCTTAATTATCAGCAATAACTGCACTGAAACTTCAGTACCTTTGACTAATACACAAAAAAGTTAAGCTTCTTGCTCAACAAAAATTTTCGGCTTAAGCTGCCGTTAAATCTATAATAGTACATACAACTAATGAGCTCATAAATTGCTGTATTTGACAATCACATTAAATAACATACACAATTTATACACAAATATACAGTCCCTATTCTTGTTCCACTATCTTTTACTACTGGCACATCCCTGTTCGTTGCGCCACTTCTTTTATTTACCTCTGTAACACTCCAAAAGATGATGAAATACTTTTAAAGTTTGTACCCTTTGTCTGATCCAATTATTTTCATGCTCCGGATAGCTGTGTCGGACACCAGGCAATAAGTTACAAATTGCCAAAAATAAAGTTTAATTAGGGTTCGAAATACCAGTGAGCATTAATGAGTAAGAATTCAAAAATATTAAATGATTGTCAAAATTTTATGTTAATGCTAATCAAAACAAACTAACATTGCTCAAGAGAACAAAATTAGTAAAGATTCAAAAGGTTTAAATAACAAACAATTTATTTCCAAAAAGCACTCACCAAAACTTCAATAAAGAAGATACTACATCATTTCTTACTACAAACATCTTCAACAAACTCCAAACTAAAACTGATCTCTAAACTGTGTTGTGCTCTACTACTCTCTCTCTCTCTACTCTACTATCTTCTGTGCTACTGTGACAACATGTCAGCAGGTTATAACAATAGGTACAAAGCCCTCACGTGTCATGATGCATGCTGGGAAAGATGTGCATAAATTGATGAGCAGCCCATGCTATGACGGAAGAGTGGGCATGTCCTTGTACACGCGCTTTAGCAGGTGACAATCGAAAGTTCGGAGTTGTGCATGTGCAACTCCTAATTCTTGAAAACGAGCGCTGTGATGCCAAAAAAAAAATAAAAATCCCCAAAATGATAAATATAATGTAAATTAAACAAAACTGGTTAAGGTAAAGTAAAAGTGAACGAGGGGGCATCACAATGTGTGAGGCTGAGTATGTGTGAGAGTTGGTAAGGCTTGCAGTCATTGCTAGTGGAGTTATACCAAGGTGCATTATCTCCTTTTCTCTTTAGTTTGGTTATTGATTATGTTATGTGAAATTCTTTGTAAGGGAAAGATTTTGGTCTTAAATGGGCTAGAGATTTCAAAATATCTGATTTAGATTATGCAGATGATTTGGCCCTGTTGGCTGATGATGATGATGAGATGAATTCTTTTATTAGGGCTGTTCATGAAAATATTAATAGAGTAGGTTTCGTTATAAACAGAGAAAAAACTAAAGTGATGGAAATTGGTCACGCAGTTAGTGCTTCAGTTGCTTTGAATGGCTTCACTTTTGAGCAAGTATCTCAGTTTAATTATCTTGGGATCTATGTAACAGATATTGGTGATATGCAGCATGAGATAAATAGGAGAATAGGAATTGTCATTGGGACATTTAAGAATCTATGAAGAGTATGAAAAAATAGGCATATGCACCTAAAGACTAAAATTAGGCTGTGTAATAGTTTGGTTCTTTCAAAATTAGTTATGACAGTGAAACATGGACTTTTTGTAAGCAGGATAACAAGCAACTTATGCATTTGATTCTAGACTCTTGTGCAGTATCTTGGGCATTAGGTGGTTTGACTTTGTAAGTAATGATGAGGTTAGAAGAAGGAGTCATCAACCTCCTTTGAGCCACATTTTGTGGAGAGAGAGACTGCATTGGTTTGGCCATGTTGCCTGTATGCACAGCTGCAGATTGGCACACAAGATTATGAACAGTGTGCCTAAAGGCCTCAGGAAAAGGGGAAGACTTAGGATGAGATGGGCAAACAATGTCAAACAGGACCTTGCTAGAATTGGCCTACAGTGGTTCAGTTTTGGACTTACTGAACAGCCCTACTGTAGCTCAGAACAGACATGTCTGGAGAGGAAAATTACACAGTCTAGTAGGACCTCCGTAGCCTGTGGCTGTATGAGGATTTTGTATCTGTGTAGATCTTTTACCATCTCTCAGTCAGTCTAACCAAGCTCCATAGCAAGTCATCCTACAGCGCACAGAGATAAACAGCAGACTCTGTGTGTTAAACAAATGAACATTCCATGTAAGGTTTCCAGAGGTGATATGCTATCCTTCTAGTATTTATATGCAAAAGAAAAATATAAATGCATATCATGGAAAACCATGCCTATTGTATAAAATGAAACTGTTACATTTCCTTGATTATGTAAAACTGAAATTATCTAAATCCAGGGATAAGTATATGTGACATTTATTTTGTAGGATTTTTATTTTCTGTAAAAAAGACACTAAAACAGACAAATATATATATATGTGTGTGTGTGAACAGTGTGCTGGTTCCTTCTGGCTAAATATAGTTACTTGGACCTCTCCCTCCCCCCTCTCCCCCCCAAAAAATTATAGATCCTTTTTTCGGTCCAGATTCATTTCCTTGTTGATGTGTAAAAGTTTATCAAAGTAAAAGGGGCAGGAAATTAAAACGAGGAAAGGAAAATAAAAGGTATTCAATTATTTTAAAATTTCCTCACAAAATACTAGTTACAGCCCACCAAGCATTTGGTGTGAAACATTTGACCATTAATAAACTTTTTCTGTTCAATGTATATCTTCACAGCATAATGCTCCATTCATAACATATTACTCCATTAATAATTTTCTAGGTAACCAAGGCAATGACATCAACCCCAGAAATTTTAGTCACTCACAATAGGTTTAATCCAAACCTGTGGGATCTGGAAACCCAATCTCTTAACCCAACATAGGGCGACACGAGGGACTATCATGAAATTTGGGACCAATCAGTCAAGTACCTGTGGAGTCACAGGGTGCTAAAAATGTCCACTACCAATGATATCACTGCTGCAATAATCACCATCTAAATATTCACATTCCTAAATATGATAAGTTCAAAGAGTGTACTGCATAGATTTAATTGCATTGCAAAAATTATCACTTAGAATACTGATGAATACCTCAAGAACATCCAGCTCACTACTCATCTTCAATGGCTACCATCATCAAAACTATCATCTCCATGGATACTGCCTGTAATGAAATAGTACATATTGAAGATAATAGAATATGCCCATAACAATATTGATGCATTTTCAATTAAAATTTTTTGCATTCCATTAAGACAAAGTGAAAAAATATTATTTTTACCTCCTATGAAGAAATTAATTTTGATACGAGACACAAATTATGTAAGTCCAAAACTTTTTAATGAACTTCCTTATGAACTAAAAAGGATCTGTTCCTTGCACACTTTTGAAAAGAAACTCCATGATTAGATAATGATCTTCAAATGATATGTATTGTATTGACAATGAAGTTGCCACAAATGGATTTTATATAATGTTTAATTGATTTTATATATCCAGCACACAGGTCTTATATTGGATGTGCTCTGTATTCTGATTATGTAACTTTATGCAATGATCAATAAAGTATTATTATTAAAAGTATTAATATATAGCAGCCTAATGATACCTTGTATGGCATGACAAATTACTCATAGCAATATCTGGATGTGTTGATTCCTGTCATGGAAATTTCTTTGCAAATTTGACCCATCATTTATTATTCAACCAATTTGCTACCATTGCAAAATTATGTAAATAATTTTTCTATTTTTATTTTGATATATGTAAATATTTTGATATATGCACTTTGTAATATTTTGTTTTTAATTTAGCTGAATATTATTTATTCTTTTTTGACCAGGTTGGTGGTCCTTTATGGGCTTCAAATATGCATAATAAAGAATTTGTTAAACAAACAATTGAACTTGTTGAACAAGAGAACGAGAAGTTTAAAACCTCCAAAAGAGTGATAGGAATGTTGAGTGTAATATATGAGGTTAGTGTTTATGTAATTATAAGTTTAAATATATTTTTGTGACTAAATGCAATATATAATTTTTTTTAACGTTGCAAAAATGTTGAAAATGTTTTATGCTCTTGCAAAGCTGTAACATAAAGAGTAAAGAAAGGATCTATGAATATCCACTATTCTAGTATTTCACTGATGCTTATTTATAGTACCTCCTTCAAATAGTTCAGTTCTTCTGTCCCAACTGTGCCATCATTGAGATTTATCTCTGCTAATTCCCATTCTGCTTGTGGTGTGAAAGGGGACACCAGTGGGCTTGGAATGGCTGCCATCCATTGGGTAGGACATTAAGGCTCCATGAGTGGAAAAGCCATAATCTGTGCATGTTGAAGAACATGCTGAATATTGTTGAAGAAAGGCTTCCATCTGTCTCCTAACATGTAGGTGATGTGAAATTTGGAATAAAGGCATTATACAATGAATGACCACTTTATTAGGCACACCTACCTGATAGTGAGTAGCTTCCCCTTTTGCCCTCAGAACAGCCTGAATTTTTTGGGCCTGGACTGAACCAGGTGTCAAAAGTGTGCCAGAGGGATTCTAGTCCATGTCAACTTCAGCACTTCCCATAGGTATTCCAAATTGGCTTGTGGTGGATCTCAACTCCAAGTAGCTTGTTCCATCTGATCCCACAGGTGCTCTATTGGATTGAGATATGCTGACAGGGGTGACCACAGCAGTAATCTAAAGTCACTGTCATGTTTCCAGAACCATTCCATGACAATCATAACATCATGACTTGTAACATTCAATTGATTTTCCACTAGTATCAAGGAACCCAATTCTGCTACAAAAAACACTCCTCACTTTATTTTATTTGCACCATTAAGCCTGCAGTGTTGAACATGCTGGATGGCCTTGACAAGAGGCTACCATCTATCTCTCAACAGCTGTTCCAGTGGATCCCCTCCCCCAACCTTCTCCGAGTCTTCGGGGTCTTTGTGACCTAGCATTTAGTCCATTGTGTGCAAAAAAGTGCCACTCAGAGGTAAAACAACCAACCAACCTGCAGTGTTGATTCCTGGAAAGGATGTATGTTCATGGAAGGATGTATCCATGGACTCGTGCAGTTTTTGCCATATCCTGGTCCTCCTATCAATGTGAAACAGCAGAAATTACAATTCATCAGACCAGGTAAAGTTTTTCTAATCCTCCATTGTCCAGTGTTTGTGTTCCATTGTGCACTGTGACTGCAGTTTCTTGTTTTTTGCCAACAAGAGTGGAATCCTGTTAGGTCATTGGTTACGGTATCCCATTTGTGACTAGGTAAGCCGTCCTGTGGCCGAGTGGTTAGCACGCTTGGCTACTGATCTAAGGGACCTGGGTTCGAGCCCTGGGTAAGGCATGGATTTATGTGTCGTTTTTCTGCTGAGGTCCTGCCATCCTCTCAGATCATTTACTTTGGCATATAAACTGACAGGCTCCTGTCAGACCTCTGTGGCAAGCAACTGCTTGAGGGGGTATTTATTTATTATTATTTATGATGAATTGTACATTCTGATATGCTTCTTTGACCACTATTGTACTCAACTGTTATTTGACTGACTGTAACCCCTCTGTGACTCTGCACAAGTTGTGTCAAGCTCTGTCATCCTTTTTTCGTCAATGAGGTGTTTCTGACCACAAGACTGTCATTGGTTGAATGTTTTTGGGTGTTTAACCATTCTCAATATACCCAAGACACTGTCATGACGAAACCCCAGTGAGATTGTTACTTCTAATTTGCTGTTACTGGCATGTCTTGCACCATTTACCATGCCATATTCAAAGTCATTTAAGGTTCAAGGTTCTCAATGAGTTGTAAGAACATAGTGAAATTAGTCTCCAATGATGGGCTCCCTATACCAGTCACAACAGGAGGGCGAGAAAGTTTGAGGCAGAAGAGAGAAATATGATTGAGTGATGCCATCCAACATTCCACTATACAGGATAGTACTATGTCTGATGGATGGCAGCACATGTCACATTCATATGCTGAATGAGGCCTAAAAGAAAACTGACAACAAAACTGCAAAGCAGCGGAGAAGGAACCTGTCGAAATGACCTGCATTACTCAATAGTTAGCTAATTTTCTCTGTTTGATCTTATTTGGAAAGTGGAAACTTTGTGAATTTTGAATCATGCCAAGGAGTGATTGCCAATAAGATCTGATAGCATTGTGTCTAATTTTATACTGTAACTGTAAGTAAATTGTGCTGAAAGTCTTCCGTTATTTAAAGGGTAAATCCGAGCTTTTTTTTTTTAAGAAGAAAAAAAAAAGATGATTTTCATTATCTAAATATCAGATAATTGGGACAGATGTCCAAATTCTAAGCTTTCATGGTTTTGAGGATGGTTGGGTGATGGGACCCACTGGACAGCTGTCAGGAAAGGGTGTCAGCCTCCTGTCAAGGCCATCCAGTGTGTCCTTTAACCTGTATGGAGTGTGGCTCTCCCACACACGGGGCCACAGCTTAACGTCCCATCTGATGGATGGTGAGCTTTAAAAGCCCATCAGTGTCCCCTATTAGCTGTGGGCAGGGTGAGGAGTTTGGTAGAGAAAATCTCTACACTCACCCAGCTGGGTGACAAGACAATGAACCCTCAATTCTCCCCACCCCATTACTAGGACTTGTGTATATATATATAATACCAAGGTTTTTTTTTTTTTTTTTTTTTTTTTTTTGGAGATACTCATGTATACCTCACTTCCACCCTTTTTTTTCATTTGTATAAAGATGAAATTTAATTATTTTCTTTTAGCTGAGAGTTCGTTAATAAGAGATTTTAGGTATGCAGTTGGTAATATTTTTCTCTACCCCATTTTCGATTGGACTGCAATTTCACAGTGCCAACACCAAACGCAAAGAACAAAAATCGTAATATTGAACCTCAGTAACAATGACACATAATTGTACTTTGTATAAATCTTTTCTGAACATGATTTTGTTATATTAATTTGTACTTTCATTCTAACTTCCCAATAAATAAAACAAAATTATATTAAAATATATGTTTAACTTTTTTCATGTGCTTGGGCCATTTTCTCATTGTTGTGAGACTCTCACAACAAAATTATTGCAAGGCCACAGTTTCCCCACATTTTTCCTAGAAAAGATGCAATGTAAATACTAATATTTCAATAATATTTGATTTGAAAAGAATAACTATTTTCACTCAAGCATTCGTAAATAGCAAGTAGTGGAATAACATCCCCATTAACTGATTCAGAAACAATGAGTATCGGAATGGCATTCCCATTCAATGATTCAGAAACATTAATTATCAGAACAGCATTTCAATTTAGCTGCAGCACTGCTTTTGGTAATTGCTTCCTGTATTTTAAAAATGTCATGCTTTGCTACTGTTTATTAACATTGCATGCCCCCTAATTTCACCAACAACATTATGGCAGCATTTGTGGCTATTGCAGTATTTTATTATTATCCCACTTTCACTCAAACTCATTGCTAACTTCACTGCCATGAAGGATAAGCTATTCTACAGTAATGGCCTCTGCAAACTTGTAGATGAAACAGGAATGACCTTCTGCTCACTTGCTGTTCTTCAGTCGTGTCACAATACCTTTTCATATGACATTTCATTTATTTGCTGAAAACTGTTTTCAGTTAGGTACACTTTTGTTCTTTATCAATCAATTTTTTAACTCATTGTATTTGGAGAGGTTTTAATTCCTCTAGCATGGAAGCTGTTGATTTTAACAGTTAATGTTTAATAATAATTTGGTGTTACTATATGATATTTTATTCTAATACTGTTTGAAGACTTCATATTCCAGATTATTATTGGGCTGATGCAAAAGTTATGAGAAAACATGAGATGAAAAAATAATTGTTCCCAAGATTAACCAATGTACTATTTAATCAATAATGTAATTACCATTAGTAGATATGACCATGTACCAATGATCTACAACTTTGGAGGCCATTTCTGTAGAGACACTTGCCCTTCTTGGTAATGAAGTCAGCAATGCACTCTTCCACTTCATCATCGTTCCTAAATTTCATATCAGAAATGAAATTATTCAGGGATCAGAATAGATACAAATCTGAGGGAGAATATGAGTGATGCATCATATTTCCCAGCCCAGTTACCACAGCTTCTGTGTCTATAATGCAACATTGTCCTGGTGGAACATGATACCTTTTCTGTTTACCAATGCTGGGCATTTGGCCTTCAGTGCTGCACTTAAATGGTCCAACTGCTCACAGTAGACATCTGAGTTGATTGTTTGGACTGGTTTAAAGGTTTATAATGGATGTTACCCCTGCAATCCCACCAACAATAGAGCATAACCTCATATGGTTTTTCCATAGCCATATGAGAATGCAATTCTGGTTTTGCCATTTTCCTGCTTGACACCATGATCCATTATCATAAATGATCAACTTTTGAACCCTGCAATCATTCTTTCAAGAAACCATCGACCTTTTGCTGAGCAAACAATTAAACACAGGCAGTATAACAAGCCACCATTTTTCTGCTGTGACAACTGATGTGAGATCCAGGTATTCAGTTTTGACACATAACCAAAATTTTGCAGATGTCTAACGACAGAGGACTGATTGGTGTTTAGTAGCTGTGCCAATTCCAATGGATGTCCGACATTGATTATTGTTGAGCATTGAGCAGTTTAAGCCTGTCTTTAAACAGTCATTATTCAACTCCATTTGCTGGCCACTTCGAAGTTCATTTCCAAGCTGAAAGTCTCTTTATTGGAACTTGTCATACCACCTGCAACAGATGCTTTTAAAGATGACTTTGTCTATGTAAGCTTTGCACAGTTTGAACAAACATGCGTGGACACCAACACCATTTCTGAATTCGTACAGCAGGATGGAACAAGTACACACATCTTGTGCCACCATTGAGAAATGCCTGTTTCCACTTGTATGGATTAAATGTAGGTGCAGAGTGCCATTAGATATCAGAGTTATGTGTGCCTTTTACATTGTTTACAAGACCACTATATATTTCATGACAATGATAAACAAATGGTTCACGTTTTTTCCATTATTTTTGAATCAACCCAATATTACAAACAGGTCCAAATCAAGGAGATGCTAATAGTTCCCCTTTCCTTGAACGTTTTTAATGGAATAGAAGTATATATTGGAATGTTGTTCTGGTCTATTCATGCTCAGTCCAATCACTTGGATACCCTTGCCCTTCAATCTTTTCCTTATTTTATTTTTAGGCCCTTATCTGATTGCAAATTTTATATAACTAATAAGCTTTTGATGATGATCTTCTTGACATGTGATATGTGCTTTCCCCTAAAGGTCATCATTAAAATCATTAAATTCTTTTTTGGTAGGTGAGAAATGCATATCACATCAAAGTAGTACCTTGTTGTTTAGCTACTTTGTAATTATGATCATATAAATTGTGCATGCACCATGTGATCACAAACTCCAACTAGTTCCAATTTTTTTTTTTGATTTGCAACATTTAGGACAGAGAAGAATCCTAGAAGTTACGCCTAGCTTTTATAGGCTTTCTCATACAATGACATGCCCTACTAAGACCAAAGTCACTGCTGACCACTGCCTCAGTTAGAGCTAACACAACATGCAAAGTTTGTCTTCCTGGAAGTCGCTACTCCCTAGCCACTATGTCAGTTAAGGCTAGCTTTTATTGTTATTATTAAGAAATGAAATAAAATTTATAATGGAATAATTTTGAAATTATTTTATTTATACCTGGTAGGTAATATGTAATGCAGTAAACTCTTATATAACATGGGCTGCTAAAGTGTAGATTCACTTATATAAAAATAAATAAATACCCCCTCAAGCAGCTGCTTGCCACAGAGGTCTGACAGGAGCCTGTCAGTTTATATGCCATAGTAGAAGGCCTGAGAGGATGGCAGGACCTCAGCAGAAAAACAACACATACATCCATGCCTTACCCAGGGCTCGAACCCAGGTCCCTTAGATCAGTAGCCAAGCGTGCTAACCACTTGGCCATGCGACTTATATAGTGTTTATAAAATATGACCACTTGACATGTATGGTATGAAAGATTCCTTCATTGGGATTGATGCAATTTTAATTTGATGCAGGACATGAGTAATACTGTACACTGTACATTGTTATCATTATTCAGTTATCAAATTATGCATTGTTGCTCAGTCCATAGGGCACCAGACTCAAAGTCTGTAGTTCCAGGTTTGAGTCCAATCTGGGTCAGCTTTGAGATTTATTTCTGCTAACACAGATGGTAGGCTTTCATCTGTCTCATAACAGCTGTCTAGTGGATTCTCTTCCCTGCTTTCTCTGAGCCCATGGGGTCTTTGTGACCTTGCTATTTAGTCTATTGTATGCAGAAACTCAGAGGTGAAACAACCCAACCCAGCTTGATGCATCATTATTATTTTTGTATGCTGATAGGTATAATGCTTTTTTATTAAAACAACTATTTCTACTGTTGTCTGTGTAATAATACTTTTGCAAAATTGTTTTTTGTTAGTATATTTTGAAAAAAAAAATGGAATTTGAGATTTCTCATGAATGTGTATTCCCTACTTTTCTCTTTTAACTTTAAGATCTGTAGTATAGCTTTCTATTATGTATGGTTTTCTAGGAATGCATCCCTCATCTTATAGGGAAGTCTACTTTTATTTCTGAAATAAAAACTAAAGTGAGAATTTTTAACAGTAAGTGTTTATTTAAAAAAAACTCTGTATAGTGTATAACTTTTGTAATTTTTTTGCTGTTCAGGAATTGGATGACTGCCCTCTTTTCTATACAATTGATCGATTATGCAGCATTGTTCATGTTGCAACTCCTAACATATTGCAATTCAGGTAAGAATTGACAAAACAACTTGTTTAATATTGTTTTGTGAATTTAATGTGATTTTGCTTCTGTTTTTGTTTACATGTGTATTAAAAATTGCTTAAAATAGAAGAATTTATTTATGCAGCATTTTCATCAAAAAGTAAAAGAGTAATTAATTTTTATATAATTCTGGTTTCATGTTCTTCTCTTCAAATTGTTTTTGTTTTCTAGTTTTATAGCAGCACATGTAGTTGAAACACCTGGAGTTCTCAGTTGTTTATAACTGAATGTAAAAAGAAATCAAATTTATATAGCTTTAAAATTTTTGATTGATTATTTATTATTATTTATTATTATTTTTTTATTATTTATTATTAAAATTTTTGATTCTATTTATTGCCATTTCCATAAAATACAAAAATTTCAAACAGTGCTCTTTTATTTAAATATAATTGCAGACTGATTAAAGATCAGAAAATAAAACACATTTTCTTAGAAGAATAAATAATCGGAGTGACAATGACACTGAAAATACAATGACACTGAACATTGCTGTAGGATATAACTTGTCTGATTTCTCTTTTACCTATCATCTAATTGCTTTTCACTTGTCCTTTGTCATTTTGTCAGTTGTCAGTTTGGGGATTTGTCAAAACAGTTGTTCCACAATATATATTTCAAACATGTTGTATAAACTTAATGATTTATGTGTCAAATGAAAGCTTGTGACATGGGGAGTGTCATAGGATATAAAAAGTTGATCCCCCATGCTTTCTTTCCCCCTAAAAATGGGAAATATGAAAATGATTGTTCCACTATATCTTCAGAACTCGAAGGCTGAAAGTAATGGACTTGTATCAAATGAAAGCTTGTGATATGGGTAGTGTCACAGGTTATAAAAATTACACCCCTTCCTTCTTCCCCCTCTAAAAAGGAAGAAATATCAAAATAATTGTTCTGCTATATCTTTGGAATTTGAGGTCTGAACATAACTAGTTACATGTCAAATGAAAGCTTGTGATATGAGGCTGTGGACAATAAAAATATACCCCTCTTGATTTCTTTCCATCTAAAAAAAAAAGAAATTTGAAAGTTGTTCTTCTACTATATCTTCCAAATGCAAAGACCTACAGGTAAGAGTTAGGTGTCAAATGGAACTCTTATGACAACTGTTGTAGACTACTTCGAATTATGTCCCCACTGTTCTGCCCTCCCCACAAAACGGGACAGAAATTTAAGGGGGTCGACTTTAATGAGTTATTATCTCAAATCAAAGCTTGTGACATTTCCATTGTCATGGGATACTCAAACACAACTGTAATAATAGTTTTCCTCCCCCTATAAAAATAGAGGAGGAAAAATGGGGTTGATGCTTATGAATCATACACTAAACCAAAGTTTCTGAAGGTTTTTACTTCCAAAGATTATTCTTCTGATATCCTCATGCAGGAATTCCATCATTATAACCTAGCTATTCTAGGCTTGCAAGAGACCAGATTGACAGGTAAAGGTAGGATACTTAAAAATAACTTTAGATTTCCTTTTCAGGGAGTGAGGATGGAAAGTATCTCTAAGGTGTAGGTTTGCTTCCCAGCAGACATGCCAGTGATGCTCTTCTACATTAATGAAAGATTTCTTACAGCAAAATTTAAAACTAAAATTAAGGACTTGAATGTCATCTGTTATTATGCCCCCACAGAGCACGCTGATGAGAATGAGGAGGATAGTTTTATAGACAGTTTCAGGATATTTTAAATTCTGTGAAGAGAGGAGTTATTTCTCTTGTGCTAGGTGACTTCAATTCTAAAGTTCATACTATTGACTAACGTTTGGGCAGGAGTTTTAGGTCCCTTTGGCATTGGTAGTTCCAATGACAATGGGGAACATCTTCTACAGGTAAGTAAACTTAATGGTTTGTCAACAACTAACACATACTACAAACCTAGGAATATTTATAAATATACATGGGTTTCAGCTGATGGGTTGCACAAGAATATGATAAATTATATTTTAATTAACAGCAAATGGGCTAGTTCAATTGGGAAATAAGATCATATAGGGGGAGCCGAAATTGGGTCTGACCATTACCTGATCAAAAGTGTTTTGCAGCTGAAGCTTAAGAAATGTTGTGCTAAGATTAAAAAAAAATTAGCTTGTAACACTGAATGCCTGAAAGATCCAGATTTAGCAAAAGCATACCATGATAGGCTACTTAGTCATTATGACAATCGTGCTTAGGTTACTGCTCAAATCGAGAAAGAATGGGATCAGTTTAAATCGGCTTTGCTTGAAACCAACAGTACTCTTTTGGGTAAAAAGTAACAGAGGAAAAACATTATTTGAGTAATAATGTGGTGCCCCCTCATTCACTTTTACTTTACCTTAACCAATTTTGCTTAATTTACATTATATTTATCATTTTGGGGATTTTTATTTCCTTTTTGGCATCACAGCGCTAGTTTTCAAGAGTTTGGAGTTGCGCATGCGAAAACTCTGAACTTTCGATTGTCACCCACTAAAGCGCATGCACAAGGACACGCCCACTCTTGCATCATAGCTTGCACCGCTCGTCAGTTTATGCAAATGTCTTTCCCGATGTGCAACATGACACATGCGGGCTTTGTACCTCTTGTTATAACCTGGTGACATGTCACAGTAGCACAGAAGATAGTAGAGTAGAGAGAGAGTAGTAGAGCACAGCACAGTTTAGAGATCAGTTTTAGTTTGTAGTTTGTTGAAGATATTTGTAGTAAGAAATGATGTAGTATCTTCTTCATTGAAGTTTTGGTGAGTTTTTTGGAAATAAATTGTTTGTTATTTAAACTGTTTTGAATCTTTACTAATTTTTTCTCTTGAGCAACGTTAATTGTTTTGATTAGAACTAGTATTTAAATTTTGACAATCATTTAATATTTTTGAATTCTTATTCATTAATGCTCGCTGGTATTTCGAACCCTAATTAAACTTTTTTTTTTGCCAATTTCTTAATTATTGCCTGGTGCCCGACAGCTATCTGGAGCATGAAAATAATTGGATCAGACAAAGGGTCCAAACTTTAAAAGTATTTCATCATCTTTTGGAGCATTACAATAAGGCTATGCAATGTATTTCTGAAAGAAAGAAGTGCGGGATTAATATGAATCAACACCCTACTAGTCCTATCAGAAGGCATTACAACAAGCTTAATAAACATGTAAAGGATCAGTTCAGCTGATGATCTTTGACTTGATGTTGGCTGACAAAGCAAAGGAAACAGTTAGACAGCACAACAGCAGGGAGTATTACCAGATTATTAATGTTTCTTGTGGGGAAAAAGCAGACAGCTACATAGGGATTGAGAGATAAGCATGGTAAGGTGGTTGAAGGTGAGAATTCTGTGATGGCTAGGTAAGCTGGGCATTTCAGAGATGTTCTAAACAAATGTGATTATTTCTACTCCTGTTGTTCATAATGAGGATAGATGCATTACTGGCTTTAATAATTGCCCTATATCACATTCTGAAGTTGCTTTGGCTATCTCTAAATTAAAACTGCTTAAATCCTCAGGGGTGGATAAAGTCACCATTGAAATGCTTACAGCTGGGAACACTTGTCACATGGCTGACTGAAATTTTGAATATTTTTTTATGTTAAAGGTATTGTTCTTAAGGATTTTACTAGAGCTATTATCTTCTAGCTTTTTAAAAATGGTGATGGCAGTTCTTGTGATAATTATAGGGGAATTTGTTTACTTTCTGTTCCAGGTAAAGTTCTTTGTATGATTATGCTTAGTAGAATTAAGAAATTGGTTGATGGACAAATGTGTGATTTGGGTTGGGTTACCTCTGAGCGGCACTTTTTTGGACACCATGGGCTAAATGGCCAGGTCACATGGACCCCGAAGGCTCAGAGAAGGTTGGGGAAGGGGACCCACTGGAACAGCTGTTGGGAGACAGATGGTAGCCTCCCGTCAAGGCCATCCAGCGTGTTCTTTAACGTGCACAGGGTATGGCTCTCCCATACACGGGGCCACGGCTTAACGTCCCATCCGACGGATGGCGTCCTTTCAAAGCCCATCGGTGTCCCCTACTGACCGTGGGCAGGGCGGGGAATTTTGCGGAGATAAATCTCAACGCTGACCCAGCTGGAACTCGAACCTGGGAACTACAGATTACGAGCCTGGCGCGCTACTGACTGAGCCATCCCCGCCCCACAAATGTGTGATGAACAGTGTGGATTCAGAAGTGGTAGGGGAGGTATTGATCAAATATTTTCACTTAGATTCTTGAGAAATGTTTAGAGTTTCAAAAACCTTTGGTTATTAGCTTTTTTATAACCCCTTGTTGATTTCAAAAAGGCTTTTGACTCTGTTGATTGTCATAATTTGTGGTTGATTGTGAGATCTAATGGCATACCAGACAAGTTAGTTAGTGTAATGAAAGCTCTCTGTAATAATACTGAGTCATATGTGAGAGTTGGTACAATTTGTTTAGCATTGCTTCTGGTGTTTGACAAGAGTACATTTTGTCTTTTTTTCTCTTTTGGTTGGTTATTCATTATGTTATGCAAAATTCTTTGCAAATGAAAGATTGTACAAAATGTACAAGAGTACAATTTGTCTTTCTCTTTAGTTTGGTTATTGATTATGTTATGCAAAATTCTTTGCAAAGGAAAGGTTTTGGCCTTAAATGATCCAGAGATTTCAAAATTTCTGATTTAGATTATGCAGATGATTTGGCCCTGTTTGCTAAAGATGTTGATGAGATGAATTCGTTCATTAGGGCTGATAATAGAGTTGGTTTGGTGATAAACAGAGAAAAAAACTAAACTGTTGAAATTTGGTGAGGCAGATAATGTTTCATTTTCTTTGAATGGCTGGAACTCTTGAGCAAGAGCCTCAGTTTAATTATCCAGGAGATCTATGTAACAGATACTGGTGATGTGTGGCATGAGATAAATAGAAGAATAGGGATTGCCACTGGGACATTTAAGAATCTATGGAAAGTGTGGAAAATAGGCATATACACCTAAAGACTAAAATTAGGCTGTATAATAGTATGGTTTTTCCTAAGGTTAGTTATGGTAGCAAAACATGGATCCTTTGTAAGCAGGATAACAAGAAACTTGATGCCTTTGATTGTAGATGATTGCACAGTATCTTGGGCATTAGGTAATTTGACTTTGTAAATAATGATGAGCTTAGAAGATGGAGTTATCAATTTCCTTTTAGCATTTTATGCAGAGAGACTGCATTGGCTTGGTCATGTTGCCCATTATGCATAGCTGTAGATTGGCCAATAGGATTATGAAATATTGTGCCTAAAGGCTTCAGGAAAAGGTGGAAACCTAGGATTCAATGGGCAGACAATGTCAAAAGGGACCTTGCTAGAACTGGCCTACAATAGCGAAATGCAGCAGTTGTAGCTCAGAACAGATGAGTGGAGAGGAAAATTACACAGGCTGCAAGAGGATTTTGTAGGTATGTTATTATGTTATGTAGGCTTATTTTGTACTCTTTTTAGGGTGCATATAAAAGATATTATTTTTAATTTTTTTAAATTTATTTATATTTTAAATAATGTAGTTTATATAAATTATATTTACCTATTGGCCAAGGATTGGCCTGTAGGTAACTAGGTATTCACTGGAAGGAGAGCTATGCACCAATCCCCTGTGATGATACATAGAACCAGCTAGGCCTAAAACCTAATGTCCGACCCCACCTTCTCGTGGTGCACACCATTAGTACCTTTCAAAAGAGATATTCTCTTGTGGAAGTGAATGGAAGGGGAGGGCTGCCAGATTAATATGACATACTGATCTAGACAACTATTGCTACTTTTTTTTTTTCGACCCTGTTGAGGAGTGGTCAACCACACATGGTCCTGGTACTTACTATATAAACCTACTGGACTGAAATATGGCTCTGAGCTTGATTATAGATCCTGAATGTTGGCTGCATTGGTGGGCTTCTGTGGAGGGAAAATCTTCCACTGTGTTTTCGGTTTGTTTGTGGGTTGACAGCCCCAAATGAATAGATTCACAGGATATGTTTTATCAGCTGGTAGATAATCCTGAGAGGAGACACCTGAACCCTTGCTTCTATTGGTATCGTCAAGTTCTACATTGGAGGAAGTTTTCAGTATAGATGGCTTCAGCCCTTAAAGGTAGAGGAGCAGGTCTTTGCCCCATGTCTGATATTAGGGGCTGTTTGATATTGCCAGCAGTCCCTCTCTCAATAAACATAGTTTCTTTAAACATCCCACTAACCATTTTCTCTCCATAGGTAGTTGGATGTGAGGGCTTTGCACATAGCTTACTCTCTTGATGTCCTCACACAAGAATTCCACCATTATAATTTAGATATTCTCAGCTTGCAAGAGACCAGATGGACAGATAAAGGTCAGATTCTTAAAAATAATCTTAAATTTCTCTTTTCAGGGAGGGATGACAATAAGCATCACCAAGGCGTGGGTCTGCTTCTCAGCAAACATGCTAATGATGCTCTTCCAGGTTATGAGTGCATTAACGAAAGGTTTCTTACAGCAAAATTTCAGACAAGCGTTAAAGACTTGAATGTTATCTGCTGTTATGCCCCCACTGAGGATGCCGATGAGGATGAGAAGGATAGGTTTTACGGACAACTTCAGAATATTTTGAATTCTGTCAAGAAAGTAGATATTACCCTTGTTCTTGGTGTCTTCAATGCCAAAGTTGGTACTGACTCTGACCTTTGGGGAGGAGTAATAGGCCCTTTTGGTATTGGTAGCTGCAATGGCAATGGGCAATGTCTCCTACAGGTAAGTAAACTCAATGGATTCAGAATAACTAACACTTATTACAAACACTGCGACATACATAAGTACACATGGGTTTCACCCGATGGGCTGCATAAGAATATGATTGATTATATATTAATTAACAGCAAATGGGCAAGTTCTGTTAGGAATACCAGGTCATATAGGAGAACTGAAATTGGATCTGACCATTACCTTGTTAAAAGCGTCTTTGCAACTTAAATTTAAAAAGTGTTGTGCTAAGGTTAAAAAATTTACCTTTAATACTGAATCTCTGAAAGACCCAGTTATAGCTAAAGCTTACCATGATAGGTTACTTAGTCATTATGACAATCATGATTTGCTTACTACTGAAGTTGAGGAAGAATGGGACTACAATTAAAAAGACCTTCTTCTTCAAAAATTAATTTAAAATAATTTAAAATTCTCTGTCATTGAACAATAAAATTTTAGAGTTTATCCTTCAAATCAAATCACATCAAATAGTTTGAAGGATAAACTCTTAAAATTTTATTGCTCAATGACAGAATTTTAAATTATTTAAAAAAAAGAAGGGGACTGTTTTAAACAGGCTTTTTTTGGAAACGAACAGTACTCTTTTAGGAAAAAAGGAACAGAGGAGGCAGAATTATTTGAGTGATAAGGCACTTGAGCTTATTTCAGAAAGAAAGAACTGCAGGAATGTCCTTAATCAGTACCCTTCTAGTCCTAATAGAAAGCATTACAGAGAGCTAAATAAACATAAAAGATCAGTTAGCTGCTGATAAGAATCTTTGACTTGATGGCCTGGCTGACAAAGCCGAGGAAGCAGTTAGACAGCACAACAGTAGAGAATTGTACCAGATAGTTAATGTTTTGTGTGGTAGAAAAAGGACAGGTATACAGGAATTGAAGGATAAACAAGGTAAGGTTATAGAACGTTAGGATTCTGTTATGGCTAGGTGGACTGAGCATTTCGGTGATGTTCTAAACAATGTGGTTAGTTCTACTTCCATTTTTTGTAATGATGATAGATGCATTGGTGGCTTTAATGTTGGCCCTATAACACAGTCTGAAGTTATTTTGGCTATTTCTAAACTTAAATTTCATAAATCCCCAGTGGTAGATGAAATTACCATGGAAATGCTTAGAGCTGAGAATGTTTCAGTTACCACTTGGATGATTGAAATTTTTAATATCTTTTATGATAAAGGCATGGTTCCTAAGGATTTTACCAGAGCTATTGTTATCCCTATTATCATAAAAGGTGATCACAGTTCTTGTGATAACTATAGGGGTATCAGCCTACTCTCTGCTCCAGGTAAAGTTCTTTGCATGAAAGTTCTTTGAATGATTGTGCTTAATTGAAGTAAGAATCTGGTTGACAAACAATTGCATGATAAGCAATGTGGATTCAGAAGTGGTAGGGGATGTGTGGATCAGATATTTTCACTTAGGCAGATTCTTCAGAAATGTTTAGAGTTTCAGAAACCTTTCGTTGCTAGCTTTGTTGATTTCAAAAAGGCTTTCAACTCTGTTGATCGTCATAATTTGTGGTTGATTGTGAGATCATATGGTATACCAGACAAGTTAGTTAACATAATGAAAGCTCTCTATAATAACACTGAGCCATGTGTGAGAGTTGGTAAATAATTAAAAAAATAAATACCCCCTCAAGCAGCTGCTTGCCACAGAGGTCTGACAGAAGCCTGTCAGTTTATATGCCATAGTAGAAGGTCTGAGAAGATGGCAGGGCCTCAGCAGAAAAACGATACACACATCCATGCCAGGTCCCTTAGATCAGTAGCCAAGGCTTGTAGCAATTGGTTTAGTATTACTTCTAGTGTTTGACAAGGGTGCATTCTGTCTCTTGTTCTCTTTAGTTTGGTTATTGATTATGTTATGCGAAATTCACTTCAAGGGAAAGATTTTGGCCTTAAATGGTCTGGAGATACAAAAATTTCTGACTTAGACTATGCTGATGATTTTGCCCTTTTGGCAAATGATGTTTATGAGATGAACTCTTTCATTCGAGCTGTTGATGAGACTGGTAGTAGAGTAGGTTTGGTTATAACAGAGAGAAAACTATAGTGATGAAAATTGGTCAGGCAGTCTGTGATTCAGTTAATCTAAATGGTTGCTGTCTTGAGCAGGTGTCTCAGTTTAATTATCTTGGGTGCTATGTAACAGATACTGGTGATGTGTGGCATGAGATTGGCAGACAAATAGGGATTGCTGCTGATACATTTAAGGATCTATGGAGAGTGTGGAGAAATAGGTGTATATACCTGAAGACTAAAATTAGACTGTAATAGTTTGGTTCTTTCTAGAGTTATATTAGTGAAACTTGGACCGTTTGTAAAGAAGATAAAAGGAAACCTGATGTTTTTTTTTTCTAAATGCTAATGCACTATCTTGGGCATTAGGTGGTTTAACTTTGTAACTAATGATGAGGTTTGGCAAAGGAGTCTGCAACCTCCTTTAAGCAGTATATTGTGCAGTGAGAGACTCCATTGGTTTGGCCATGTTGCCTGTATGGATAATTATAGATTGGCGAATAGGGTTATGAACAGTGTGCCTAAAGGCCTCAGAAAGAGGGGAAGACCTAGGATGCAGTGACAGTCAATGTCAAACAGGACCTTGTTAGAATTGGTGTGCAGTGGCCATATGCAGCTCAGGACAGATATGCTTGGAGAACTAAATTCCATCGTCTGGTTGGACCTCCATAGCCAATGGCTACTTGAGGATGATGATGATGATGATGATGATGATGATGATTGTCCAAATGTTGGTGTATCCTTCAGAGTAGAGGAGGATGAATCCTGTATTAGTGAGGGATATGAATCCTGTATCAACAGAGATCCTTTGACTGAATGTTGATGATTAAAATTTCTGTGTAATTTAATTAAAATTAGTAATGAAGTTAACTTATTTTAGCAATTTTAAATTTTATGGAAATTATTATCTTTGATCAATTGAGATAAATCATTTTACTGTAACAAATTCATAATAATGTATTGATGTCCCTTTAATCTGATTGGTTATGGCCTAGCAATTCTACCAATATAATTCTTTGGAGAGGCATTTCCTGTTATCTCTACTAAACCCCACCATGCTCTCAGTTAGAAAGGGGACACCAATGGGCTTGGAAAGGCCACCATCCATTGGAGGGGTGTTAAGCCATGGCCCTGTGTGCACAGGAGAAACATATGCTGTGCAATTTAAAGAACACATTGTATGGACTTGTTGTGAGGCTACCATATGTTACAACTGTTCAGTGTATCCCCTTCTTCCAACCTTCTCTGAGCCCTTGAGTCTTGTGACCTGGCCATTTAGCTCATTGTAAAATTAGCAAAAAAGGGCTGATCAGTGATAAACTGATCTGAATTTAGCAAAAAAGTAATGATCAATGGTAAACAATCCACCCAACAACCCTTCCCCAATCTTCTCTGAACCTTTGGGTTCCTTGTAATCTTGCTCTTTAGTCCATTGTGTGCACAAAAGTACTGCTCAGAGGAAAAGCAACCCAGTTCACATGTTGTTAGAGAAACTACTTCGTTATTTAAGAAATGTGTCATTACATAATTGTGCCTCCAGAAATATGTTTATTAGTATTGATCATCTTTTTCTGCAGAGGGTGCAGTACAATACCTCTCAGAAAGTTTATAGTCACCTTTATCAAATTGTAGTACAGTTATACAGCTGATCTCTATCATGCAGTTGGAGCTTAATAGAGACTTGTGGATTCTACGTTTTGAGAAATCATGTTTGTCCATGCTTGTCCACACTGTTAGTGCAAAAAAAAAATTCTGTTGTTCATCAAACACTGCATTAGAACTGTATGCCACAGCTATTCAGCCATGTTCATAACCTCAATACTTACCATTATGTTAGTCACCATAGGTTTATTGTACGTTGATATAGTAATTGTGGATAATAATGTCTACTTTCATCATGCTATGTCAGTTTTGTTTTAACTGTGAACAGTGCCCTTAGGGGACACAAACTCACATTTCCTGAACATGTAGGTGTGCTAACCACTAAACTTTCAGCAGGTAACTCTTTCTTCAGCTAATTGTGATTATAAATCTTCCTGTTTTTTTTTTGTTGTTGTTTGTTTGTTTGCTTGTGACCTATCTATGTTGGAAATAGACAACTAAGTTCCCTCAATGAATAAATAGATAATCAATAAGTCTCTTGACAATGTTCACTAATAAGTCCTGAGTGGGACTTTCTGGGCAAAATTCAATTTTTTCAGATAATTAATTATTCATGAATCCCACATTTACAGGATATTTCCTGTGCTTCTCTACTATTGAATATTTGTTTTAACTAAATGTTCAGATGGGTGTGACTCAGTCGGTAGCATGCCAGGCTCGTAATCTACAATTCCCAGGTTTGAGTCCTACCTGTCCTAGCATAGATTTAGCTCTACAAAACTTGCTTCCCTGCCCTCGGTCAGTAGGGGACAATGATGGTCTTGAAAAGGCTGCCATCTGTTGGATGGGACATTAAGCCATGGCACCATATGCAGAAGAACCATGCCTTGTGCACGTTAAAGAACATGCTGAATGGCCTTGATGGGAAGCTATCATCTGTCTCCTAACAGCTGTCTAGTGGGTTCCCTTTCCCAAACCTTCTCTGAACCCTAGTGTCCTTGTGGCTTGTCCATTTAGCCCAGTTTGGGCAAAAAAGTGCTGATCAGAGGTAAACAACCCAACCCAATAACTAAATTATACTAAGGTTTAAAAAAGGTACACTAAGATTTAAATGAGGTAATTTGATTATAAAAATTTAAAAGATTGTGGTTTAAAAGAAGTGCTTTTAAGCATGAGTCTAATAACACCCTTTTTGATATAGAGGAATAGATTTTAGTTTTCTTTTTTAGTTTCAATAATTTTGTTAATATTTGATGAAGTTTGTATTTATTTTTAAGTATGGTGTCCATATGCCCAGTTTGTCTCTGTGTTTAGAGAACTGTCCCAGTGTCCCAAAAAAAGTTTATGAAGTCTAAATGTCTGGGTTTTTTGTGACATATACAGTCATCTCGGTTTATGTGAATTTAGTGGAATAACTGAGTTTGCACTGAGAACAAAGCAGTCGGTGTACGCTGGTGATGTAGCTGTGTTGTCAGTGAGATATGTACTTTACCTCAAGCATTTCATATTATGGCTTTGAATTACCCGTGCCATGAGAAAAGTCACACCTCTCCAACGTGTTCCCAGCAACTGTTGATTTTCAATCCTTGTCCTGGATGAGCAGCAGCCAAATACTTATACTAAGGGAGAGTATGGCATATTTTGCTAGATTAATGTTCTATTCTGACTTATATCCACATCTAAACTGTGCATCCTGGATCTAGAATGATTATATTTTATGAACATTAATAAACATTTGTTTTTCACGATAAATCTATTAATCATGAATATTCATAAACATTATTCTAATATATTAAAACTGTAAATAGATGTACTACATTTTATTTAATATTTGCATACTTTTTATGGAACTATATTGCATTAGCATTTATAGCCAGTATAATTCTTTCCCTTTTTCTATAGGTCTGCACTTCTAAATGCTGGATACAGAGTGTCTTCATCCCACACAAATCCAACATCTATTAAGACTGATGCTCCTTCAGAAGTTGTTTGGGACATAATTAGAGCATGGGTAAATATATGGTTATGAAGTCTATGCATTTTAAAACTGATATTATATTATGTTAAATAAATATTTTAATTTCATAACATCTTAGGTAAATTTTAACATCTTAGGTAAATTTTTAAGCATATGAAAATTTTATGACTTGGGTAAGACTCAAACTGCACAAGCAATGTGTTTTATGAAATCCCGTGGTGCAGAGTACCTTATTTATCAACAGATTGTGCCACTATTAAAATCATTTAATCAGATGTTAATTAAGGTTAATTTTACTTGTTTAGCATTTGAAAACTATAATTTTTATTTAAGAATGGGAAAAGCTATGTGACTCAGGTGGGACTTTAACTTCACTACTACAGACTATATGCCAGCTACTGCACCTAATGCATTAGCAAGGCAACTGATTTTTCTTGCTTAGAACTAGCTTATGAAATCCTGTAATATATTTTACTATATTTATTCAATAGAAAGTTTTACTAAACTTGCATTGTTGGCTATATTATTTGGATAAACATTATTTGCAGTTATTATTGCATTTACAACTAAATTTCAAGGAGGAAATCTAAAGTTTCTAAATTTGAGTTCATTTTACTGATTTCTGGTTAGTGACACATCAATATACATATTTTTACAGTATTAGTGCAAGTTTTTTGGTGGACAAAACCATTCAGGGAGAGAGGAAGCAGATGTTCTGCTTGTCTTTACCCAAAATACTTATTAAACTATGTACAGTCAAAATAGCTTGAACAATTAATTATATTTCAAAGAAAAGTTTTCAAAGCCCAAATAGCAAATTTTATTTGTAAAGCTTAAATTTTTGAATTTTTCTCTTATGGTTCTTAAACCTTCCAGAGTCTCCATCCTCTGTATACGTTGGCAGAATCCTAAATAAGAGCCCAGAAATAGCTATATCCATTTTTAGTACAACACATAAAATTTCAATTAAAAAAAAAATCAAAATAATTTTTCCAAAAATTTATCACATATATATCGTATAAAAATATATATAATTCAGGCTTGAAAGATAATGCTTACCTTTAACATTTCATGCATATTTTATTAATCTATAATATAAATAATTGGTTAAAGCAGTTGGATCGTGTTTTTTCGATGTGATATGCGGAATTGCCAATCTGTTAGTTTCCATTTCTCTGTGTTGAAGCAATCCCTTGATTGATCTTCACAAGTTTGATCTGAACTACTGCAAAATAATATTTTCTTAAAGTTTTAAAATTCTCTTGAAAATTAACCCAAAATTGCCTTTTCTAAAATTGTAAGATTTTAGAAACAATTATGAAGTAAGTATACCTATAAATAATTAATGAAATAGGCTCGACATATTTCATATCAACTCATAATAAATTGGCACTTTAGCATCGATTTACACTTTAGAGGAAAAATTGTCTTGAGCTGGGTGGGATACGAACCCATGACCTCCTGATAACATGTCAGGTGCTCTGGACCACTGAACTACTGGCCGCCGATCAAGATCTCCTCTAACAAGCACTATGAACATTCCTTTATGTTTCATATAGGTGCTATTCTGGCAATTTTTTAGCCACAAGTGGCATTTATATTAGCCAATAGATGGAAGCATGTACGACAAGTATGCAGATAATAAATAATTAATGAAATATATTCGATGTATTTCAAATCAACTCATAATAAATTGGCACTTTAGCGTCGATTTACACTTTAGAGGAAAAATTGTCTTGAGCTGGGTGGGATACGAACCCACGACCTCCTGATAACATGTCAGGTGCTCTGGACCACTGAGCTACTGGCCGCCGATCAAGATCTCCTCTAACAAGCACTATGAACATTCCTTTATGTTTCATATAGGTGCTATTCTGGCAATTTTTTAGCCACAAGTGGCATTTATATTAGCCAATAGATGGAAGCATGTACGACAAGTATGCAGATAATAAATAATTAATGAAATAGGCTCGACGTATTTCAAATCAACTCATAATAAATTGGCACTTTAGCGTCGATTTACACATTAGAGGAAAAATTGTCTTGAGCCGGGTGGGATACGAACCCACGACCTCCTGATAAAATGTCAGGTGCTCTGGACCACTGAGCTACCAGCCGCCAATCAAGATCTCCTCTAACTAGCGTTATGAACATTCCTTTATGTTTCATATAGGCACTATTTTGGCAATTTTTTAGCCACAAGCGGCATTTATATTAGCCAATAGATGGAAGCATGTATGACAAGTATGCAGATAATAAATAATTAATGAAATAGGCTCAACGTATTTTAAATCAACTCATAATAAATTGGCACTTTAGTGTCGATTTACACTTTAGAGGAAAAATTGTCTTGAGCCAGGTGGGATACGAACCCACGACCTCCTGATAACATGTCAGGTGCACTGGACCACTGAGCTACTGGCCTCCGATCAAGATCTCTAATAAGCACTATGAACATTCCTTTATGTTTCATATAGGCGCTATTCTGGCAATTTTTTAGCCAATAGATAATCTAAAGTGTAAATTGACGCTAAACTGCCAATTTATTATGAGTTGATTTGAAATACACCTATCCCTCGATTTACACGGTACTCAGTTCACACAATTTTGGCTTTGCACGGTCTAAAAATGCAACCAGTTTCGATTTACACGGTACTGACTGAGACGTACATAGAAAGGAAATCTCAGTCAGTACCGTGTAAATCGAAACTGGTTGCATTTTTTGACCGTGCAAAGCCAAAATTGTGTGAACTGAGTACCGTGTAAATCGAGGGATAGGTGTACGTCGAGCCTATTTCATTAATTATTTATTATCTGCATACTTGTCATACATGCTTCTGTCTATTGACTAATATAAATGCCACTTGTGGCTAAAAAATTGTCAGAATAGCGCCTATATGAAACATAAAGGAATGTTCATAGCGCTTGTTAGAGGAGATCTTGATTGGCGGCTGGTAGCTCAGTGGTCCAGAGCACCTGACATGTTATCAGGAGGTTGTGGGTTCGTAACCCACCCGGCTCAAGACAATTTTTCCTCTAATGTGTAAATCGACGCTAAAGTGACAATTTACTATGAGTTGGTAAGTACGCTTATTTGTTTTTCAGCTAGTTTCAGTTTTTTAACATTACTTTAGGTTGTTTAGATTGAAGAGGAATTTTCCAATATATTTCAATATATGTTGAGGAACACATCACTCTGAATTTAACGTCAATCAATTTGAGAGGAAAAGTTGTCTTGAATCGGATGGGTACAAACCCACGACCTCCTGATAACAGAACGTACTGTTCATGACATAATTGTCATTGTTTCTTGAAGCTGAGAGCAGCTGGGACAAATACTTGCATGAGACACGCAGAATTGTATACTGCTAGTAGAAAGTTCATAACATCAATTAGAGGAGATCTTGATTGGCGGCCAGTAGCTCAGTGGTCCAGAGCACCTGACATGTTATCAGGAGATTGTGGGTTCATATCCCACCCAGACACCAGCTCAAGACAGTTTTTCCTCTAAAATTGATCAACGTTAAATTCAGAGTGGTGCATTCCTCATCATTAGGTTATTTTTGTTTTTTTCCAGTGGAAAAAACGTTTATCTTTTATTGCTTCCTGTGAATGAGATCTTGGATATGGAAGTAAAAAGGATTTTCTTGGCCTTGGAATAAGCTTTCCTCCAGTTAAGGCAGTTTTGTCCAATAGCCCCTTTGATTGGTAAAATTTTATCTAAAAAATTAGTTTATATTGAATGATTTTTTTTTTTAATTACCTCCCCCCCCATTTTTTGGTACTACTGTTGCAAAATATTTTACTCTCCCTTTTGTGCTTAAACCTATTTCAGTATTCCTAGAATTATTTTTATCATTCATCCTGCATTTAATGCATCATTTTCCATGATTGAAGACAAAAACATTTGTTTCTGGGATTATATACTGGGCAAACTAGATCACAGCTTCAGGTTTAAGAGTGCAAGACATACAGATGTTGAAAATTAGAAAAGTTCTTGTGGTGGCTTGTTTGCAGTGTCTTCCCAGTTTCTTTTCAGCACTGGATATCACCTTCATTCTTTCAATTAGTATTATATTTATATTTTTTTAATTTAATTTTCATTTTTGTTTCTTTAGATATATTTAAATTTTATTCTTGTAGATATTAAGGACAGTTTATTATACACACCCACCTAATAAAGTGTGGGTCCATATTTCACACTCAAAACTGTGGGTCCATATTTCACACTCAAAACAGCAGCAACACATCACAGCATGGACTGTACCAGGTGTTGAAAACATTTGGGGGTATTGTGTGCTGTGCACATAATAAATTGGCTTTTGATGTATATCATTATCAATCTTTTGGAGTTATGATACATTACTCCAAAATATATATTTTAGAATATAGGATGATATTTTAGAACAGGTAAATCTTGCAGCTAGTTGCTTTGAATTTTTACATTGCTTTAGGTCATTTTTTTTTTTCAAGTGGAAAAAACGTTTATCTTTTATTGCTTTCATGTGAATATCTTGAATACAGAAGTAAAAAGGATTTTCTTGGCATGGAAATACATTTTCTCCAGTTAAGGCAGTTTTGCTCAAAGACATTTTAATCCACCCCTCACCCCCTCCTCGTGGCAAAATTTTATCTAAAAAAATTAGTTTATACTGAATTATTTTTTTTTTAAATTACCCACTCCCAAGTTCTTGGCTGTGCTATTGGAGAAAATTTTTCCTCGCCATAGTGCACTAACTTTTGACACTTGGTCAAGATTCCCAAAATGTACCATCCAAAAAAGTTCTCAGAAATAAAAAGAAAAACCAAAAAAAACAAAGGATCCTTAATTGCTAGTCAGATCTATTTTATCTAATTAAAAAAAAAGATAATAATTTTACTTTGTTATTCATCCATCCCTCTGTTTGCCTGTAGCAATCAAGCTTTTTTGTTTCATAGAAATAAATATAAAAAAAAAACAGATGAAAATCACTTGGTAACAATTAGTTGACCCTTAACTTCCAGGAGGCTGTGTGTGTGTGACTATTGTGTTTTAACCCTTCCAGCACCCAGCCTAAAAAACCAGAGGCCAAGCTATTTTTTCATATGCTCAGTAAAAGATAGTTATATAGTAAAAAAATGTACCTGACAATGCAGATAAAAATTTATTTGAGAAAAAAAAACTTATAGATGGAAATATTTATAATGTTTATAACTAGAAAGGCTTTTTCTGATTAGCAGAAAAATAAGGTTTTACTGAAACAATAAAAATTGCTCTTTTTTTTTATAATTTTTTTCTCAGTATCATGTGTTGAGAAAAGTCCAGGACATTCTCCAACTGTGCGAAGTCATATCAACAAGTCAACTTTAGAATTTTTCTTAAAAAAAAAAATCATTCAACCTAAATAGGTCGTGTTATATATACCAAATATAATAAAATTCAGAATTTAATTCTGAATTTTATGAAAATAAATAATTTAACAAATTTTCAAGTAATTGATTTTAATAAGACTTTTTTAGTGTGATATAGTGAAAAAAAAATAGATTTGATTGTATAATTAAAGCTTAATTTGGGAAAACCTTGTAAATAAAAATGGTTAAATTATCATTTTAATGATTCTTTTCAGTCTGGTATATTTCAAACATGGCCAGTGTTATACAAGGTTACTTGGACTTCTCACATTCACAGGATTTTCTGAACTGGTTATGAAATGGAGGAACACTTTCTTGTCTACTTTTTTAATTAAATAGGATTTTTTTTTCTCTTTGAGGGTTGACTTTGGGGATCTTGACAAAGTGTTGAAAAGTTGGCACACCAAGGCTAAAAAATGTCAATATCCTCAGAGTACACTGGCAAGAATATAAACACAAAGACTAATAATTCTTTAAAATATAAAAATTTCTGGGGGGGAGGGGGAGTTATAACACCCTTGATGAAATTGCCCTTCCAACTGTACAACCAATTTCTGTGCCAAGGCTTTTTGTTTCCATATCCAAGATGACTTCATTCATTTTCAGGAAATGACAAAAGATTGAAGCTTTTTTACTTGAAAATAAAGAACCGGTCTGTAAATGATAGCTAGGTAGTCACTGGAAGGAGAGCTATGCACCAATCCCCTGTGATGGGCATAGAACCAGCCAGGCATAGCACCTAATGTCTGACCCTGCCTTCTTGTGGTGCAGGCCATTAGTACCTTTAAAGAGAGATACTCTCTTGTGGAAGTGAACAGAAGGGGAGGGCTGCCAGATTAGTGTAGCCTACTGATCTGGACAACTATGTCTACTGTTCTGTTTTTTTTTTTTTTTCTACCCTAGTGAGGAGTGGTCAACCACACAGGGTTCTGGTGCTGATCATATGAACTTACTGGACTGTATTAAGGCTCAGAGCTTGATTATGGATCCTGAATTTGCTGCATTGGTGGGCTTCTGTGGAGGGAAAATTTGCCACTGTGTTTTTTATTGCTTGTGGGTTGACAGCTCCAAGTGAATAGATTCACAGGATATTTTATCAGCTAGTAGATAATCATGGTCCTCTACGGGCATCATCAAATTCTACGTTGGAGGAAGTCTTCCAGTGTAGATGGCTTCAGCCTTTATTGGTGGGGGAATGGATCTTTACCACATGTCTGCAATTTAGGGGGCTGTTTGATATTTTTAGCATTCCCTCTCTCAATAAACATAGTTTCTTTAAACATCCCACTAACCATTTTCTTTCCATAGGTAGTTGGAATGTGGGTTCTCTGCACAGTGCTTATTCTCTTGATGTCCTCACACAAGAATTCCATCATTATAATTTAGATATTCTCGGCTTGCAAGAGACAAGATGGACAGATAAAGGTCAAATTCTTAAAAATATTTTCTTAAATTTCTCTTTTCAGGGAGGGAAGATAATAAGCATCACCAAGGTGTGGGTCTGCTTCTCAGTAGACATGCTAGTGATGCTCTTCTAGGATATGAGTGCATTAATGAAAGGTTTCTTACAACAAAATTTCAATGCTATCTACTGTTATGCCCCCACTGAGGATACCAATGAGGACGAGAAGGATATGTTTTATGGACAACTTCACGATATTTTGAATTCTGCAAAAAAAGGAGATATTACCCTTGTTCTATGTGACTTGAATGCCAAAGTTGGTGCTGACTGACCTTTGGAGCTGGGTGATAGGCTCTTTTGGTATTGGTAGCTCCAATGGCAATGGGCAACATTTCCTATAGGTAAGTAAACTCAATGGATTCAGAATAACTAACACTTATTATAAACACCGTGACATACACATGGGTTTCATCCGATGGGCTGCATAAGACTATGATTGGTTATATATTAATTAACAGCAAATGGGCTAGTTCTGTTAGGAATACCAGGTCATATAGGGGAGCTGAAATTGGATCTGACCATTACCTTGTTAAAAGTGTCTTGCAACTTAAACTTAAGAAGCGTTGTGCTAAGGTTAAAAAATTTTCCTTTAATTCTGAAGCTCCAAATGACCCAGTTATAGCTAAAGCTTAACATGATAGGTTACTTAGTCATTATGATAGTCATAGACTGTTTTGAACAGGCTTTTATGGAAACTAACAGTACCGTTTTAGGAAAAAGGAGCAGAGGAAGCAAAATTATTTGAGTGATAAGGCACTTGAGATTATTTCAAAAAGAAAAGAACTGTAGGAATGTCCTTAATCAATACCCTACTAGTCCTTATAGAAAGCATTAGAGAGAGCTTAATAAAGATGTAAAGGATCAATTAGCTGCTGATAAGAATCTTTGGCTTGATGGCTGACAAAGCTGAGGAAGCAGTTAGACAGCACAACAGCAGAGAGCTATACCAGATAGTTAATGTTTTATATGGTAGAAAATGGGCAGGTGTACAGG
This sequence comes from Ryuthela nishihirai, assembly GCA_038380435.1. Lineage (NCBI taxonomy): Eukaryota > Metazoa > Arthropoda > Arachnida > Araneae > Heptathelidae > Ryuthela > Ryuthela nishihirai. The sequence goes on along the minus strand of JAWZYU010000030.1, from coordinate 8,970,939 downwards.
GATTGAAGGATAAACAAGGTAAGGTTATACAAGGTGAGGATTCTGTCATGGCTAGGCAAGCTGAGCATTTCAGTGATGTTCTAAAATATGTGGTTAGTTCTACTCCCATCATTTGTAATGATGACAGATGCATTATTGACTTTAACGTTGGCCCTACAATACAGTCTGAGTCCCGTACCTTTCCCATTATGCTTCTCATGATGAATGCTTGGGGAAGCCAAAGCTGACAGCTGTATATGACAAGAGTTTCAGCCATGCATGAGCTCAAATGTGGGACTTGTGATATGGAATTTGGATAGTCTCCTTTCCCTGATTTAATGGCACCTCAGTGTATTATTCCTATTTTTAAAAAAGGTGATCACAGTTCTTGCGATAATATAGGGGTAACAGCCTACTTTCTGTTCCAGGTAAAGTTCTTTGCTTGATTGTGCTTAATAGAATTAAGACTCTGGTTGACAGTCAATTACATGATGAGCATTGTGGATTCTGAAGTGGTAGGGGATGTGTAGATTAGATATTTTCACTCGGGCAGATTCTTGAGAAATGTTTACAGTTTCAGAAATCTTTGGTTATTAGCTTTGTTGATTTCAAAAAGACTTTTGATTCTGTTGATCCCCATAATTCATGGTTGATTTTGAGATTATATGGCATTCCAGAGAAGTTAGTTAACGTAATGAAGGTTTTCTATAATAAAACTTGAGTCGTGTGAGATTTGGTAAGGCTTGTAGCAATTGGTTTAGCAGTGTTTCTACTGTTCGACAAGGGTTCATTTGTCTGCTTTTCTCTTTAGTTTGGTTATTGATTATGTTATGCGAACTTCACTGCAAGGGAAAGATTTTGATGTTAAATGGTCTGGAGATACGAAAATTTCTGATTTAGAATATGCTGATGATTTAATCCTTTTGGTAAATGATGTTGATGAGATGAACTCTTTCATTCAAGCTGTTGATGAGATGAACTCTTTCATTTGAGCTGTTGATGAGACTGGTAGTAGAGTAGGTTTGGTTATAAACAGAGAGAAAACTGAAGTGATGAAAATTGGTCAGGCAGTGTGTGGTTCAGTTGATTTGAATAGTCCCACTCTTGAGCAGCTGTCTCAGTTTAATTATCTTGGGAGCTATGTAATAGATACTGGTGATGTGTGGTGTGAGATTAACAGACGAATAGGATTGCTACTGGGACTTTTAAGAATCTATGGAGTGTGTGGAGAAGTAGGCTTATACACCTAAAGACTAAAATTAAGCTCTATAATAGTTTGGTTTTTTCTAGGGTTAGTTATGGTAGTTAAATTTGGACCCTATATGAACAAGTTAACAGGAAACTTGATGCTTTTGATTCTAGATGCTTATGCAGTATCTTAGGCATTAGATGTTTCAACTTTGTAAGTAATGATGAGGTTAGGCAAAGGAGTGGGAAACCTCCTTTAAGCAGCATATTAGGCAGACTCTGATGGTTTGGCCATGTTGCCCAAATAGGATTACGAACAGTGTGCCTAAAAGCTCAGAAAGTGGCCTCTAGGATGTGGTGGGCAGACAATGTCAAACAGGATCTTGTTAGAATTGGTGTGCAGTAGCCAGATGTGGCAGATATAGCTCAGGACAGATATTCTTGGAGAACTAATTTGCACAGTCTGGTTGGACCTCTGTAGCCTATGGCTCCCTGAGAATGATGGTGATGGTGATAAAGAAATAATAAAAGAAACACTAACATATAACCTAATGCAAGGTAAAAAAATTTCGAAGCAACAAGTTATAAACCAGCAATGTATACCACGTACATGACTGAACGATTGATAACAACTTATAAATATATGGGAATAAAATAACAAATCAATAGAAGTGAAAAAGCAAGTTATAATTCAGACATTGTTACAATCAGTGATGTATTATATCATAACTCTTAATGATCTACAGGAATAAAAATCAATAAAACAACAGAAGTAAAAACAAGAAGTTTTCACCTTTCACTACCTAGCAATGAAGTGTAAGAAAAGTTCAATATAAATCTACTAACACTCTGAAAGTAAAATCATAATAGATTTATAGAAAAAAAATTAAGTTTTAATTATAAAAGTAGAAATGAAGTAACACTAATTTAATTGTAAAGTTATTCATTTTATATGAAGCACACAGTGCACATAGCTACAGGTCAGACCCTTTTACTACTCATCATCAAAGTAATCATCCTCAAGCAGCCATGGTCTATGGAGGTCCAACCTCCATATATGTGCAATTTAGTTCTCCAAGCATGTATGTCCTGAGCTTCATCTGCTGCATGTGACCACATTACACCAATTCTAACAAGGTCATGTTAGAGATTGTTTGCCCACCACATTCTAGGTCTCCCCATCTTTCTGAGGCCTTTAGGCACACTGTTCATAACCTTATTCACTAATCTATAACAATGTGTACGGGCAACATGGCCAAACCAATGGAGTCTCTCTCTGCACAATATGCTTCTCAGAGGAGTTTTCCACTCCTTTGCGTAACCTCCTCATCACTTACAAAGTTGAACCATCTAATGCCTAAGTACTGCATAAGCATCTGGAATCAAAAGCATCAAGTTTCCTGTTAACTTGTTCATATAGGATCCAAATTTAACTATCATAACTAATGCTAAAAAGAACCAAACTATTATAGAGCTTAATTTTAGTCTTTAGGTGTATACGACTATATTTTCACATTCTTCATAGATCTTAAAATAGATTTCATAGATCATAATTCATAGATTCTTAAAAGTCCCAGCAGCAATCTCTATTCATCTGTTAATCTCATGCTGCACTTCACCAGTATCTGTTAAATAGCTTCCATGTTAATTAAACTGATCCACAGCCTTCCTGATCAATTTTCATCACTTTAGTTTTCTCTTTGTTTATAACCAAACCTACTCTACTACCAGTCTCATCAACAGCTCAAATGAATGAGTTCATCTCATCAACATCATTTGTCAAAAGGACTAAAACATCAGCATAATTAAATCAGAAATTTTCAGATCTCCAGATCATTTAAAGTCAAAATTTTTTCATTTCAGTGAATTTCACATAACATAATCAGTAACCAAACTGAGAGGAAAGGAGACAAAATACTCCATTGTTGAACAGCAGAAGCAATGCTAAACAAATTGCTACAAGCCTTTCCAACTCACACATGACTCTGTTCTATTACAGAGAGCTTTCATTACGTTAACTAACTTGTCTGGTATGCGATATGGTCTCACAATCAACCACACATTATGGCAATCAACAGAGTCAAAAGCCTTTTTGAAATCAACAAATCTAGTAACCAAAGGTTCTTCTTAAGAATCTTCCTGAGTGTAAATATCTGATCCACACATCCCCTACCACTTCTGAATCCACATTGCACATCACGCAACTGCCTGCCAACCAGATTCTTAATTCTATTAAGCACAATCATGCAAAAAACTTTATCTGGGACAAAAGGTAGTCTGATACTGCTATAATTATCACAAGAACTGTAATCAGCTTTTTTAAAAAATAGGGATAATAATAGTTCTAGTAAAATCCTTAGGAACATTGCCTTTATCATTAAATATATTCAAAATTTCAGTAATCTTGCAGTAAATGAAACATTCCTAGCTGTGAGCATTTCAGTAGCAATTTCATATACCCTTGGGGATTTATGCAGTTTTAATGTAGAGAGAGCCAAAGTGACTTTGGAATGTGATATAGGGCCATGATTAAAGCCAATAATGCATCTATCTTCATTATGATCAATGAGAGTAGAAATAATCACATTTGTTTAGAATATCTCTGAAATGCTCCAGCCCACCTAGCCATCACAGAAGCCTCACTTGCAACCATTTTACCATGCTTATCTGTCAATCCCTGTGTACCTGTTTGTTTCTTCCCACACCAAACCTTAACAATCTAGTACAAAGCCTTGATGTTGTGCTGTCTTAACCGCTTCCTCTGCTTTGTCAGCTGAGCTATCAAGTCAAAGATTCTTATCCACTCTAATAGAAAATATTACAAAAATATAGAAAGTATTACAAAGAGCTAAATAAATGTGTAAAGGATCAGTCCTTTACACATTTATTTAGCTCTTTGTAATACTTTCTATTAGGACTAGTAGGGTATTGATTAAGGATATTTCTGAAGTTTTTTCTTTCCAAAATAAGCTTCAGTGCCTTATGACTCAAATAATTTTTCCTCCTCTGCTCGTTTTTTCCTAAAAGAGTGCTATTAGTTTTAAGAAAACTTGTTTGAAAAGATCCCATTCTTCCTCAACTTCAGTAGTAAGCTAACCACAATTGTCATGTCTAAGTACCTATCATAATAAGCTTTAGTTATAACTGGGTGAAAGCTTCAGTGTTGAAGGTAACTTTTTACCCTTAGTACAACACTTCTTAAGTTACACACATACATAACTTCTTAAGTTACTTCTTAACAACACTTCTTAAGTTACACACATACATATATCTAGCTGTGCATATTATTTATTAAGAATATGATATATTATATATCAATTAAAAGCAAATGGGCTAGTTCTGTTAGGAATACCAGGTAATATAGGAGAGCTGAAATTGGATTTGTTGCAAACACGTTTAACAAAGTTGCAAGACCTTTTAACAAGGTAATGGTCAAATCCAATTTCAGCTCTCCTATATTACTTGGTATTCCTAACAACCCATTTGCTTTTAATTGATATATAATCAATCATATTCTTAATAAATAATATGCAAAATTAGATATAAATATTTAATTATACATGATTAAAGCTGTTACATTAAATCTTTGGGCAATACATTAATTCTGCGATGTAAACAACCAGACATGGAGACCGACCGAGGGCATCCCCATGGGATCCTCTCTGTCAGGGTTAATGGCAGATGTAGTCATGTTGAAGAAACTGCTTTAGCAAGAGTTGAATTTCAACCATCCTTCTATATACGATATATTGATTTTTTGGTCACACCCACTAGATACGTTAAACAACTTCATTAAAACCTTTAATTCAATTTTAGCAACAATAAAATTCACCCATGAATCGGAACAAAAATGCCAAATAGCATATCTTGATATATTAATAACACGAAGAGAAAATTACTGCGAAACAACTGTATTCCGAAAGAAAACACATATACCCAACTATATACCTGCACATTCAGCCCATCCATTTAAATGGATGTGCTGAATGCAAGTGTATTACCTCATTACATATGTGCATACTGATATTGTTTGGAACAATATGTGCATACTGGAATTGTTTGTAGGGATACAATTGATGGATAATTCCGTTGTGTACTACATCGGCAAAACCATTTGCTCTTTACAAGAAAGGTTCGCGGAGCACCAAACTGATGTCAGCCAAAAGAAGCTAACGACGGCCGCCTCTGAGCTAGCAGTGCAACACACGGCAACAATAGACTGGGAGCACACCACAATTCTTGCGCGCGCATCCACTTTCTACGGAACCATAGTCCGCGAGGCTATTGAAATAATGACCTCATCCGTCCCCACCTGCAACCGAGACACTGGAATCACCCTACACAACATGTGGAAAGAAGCTCTTTGTCTAAACGGACCCAACGTCAGTACATAGCATCACTTCACTGAAGACGGAGCGCTGTCTTTGCTCCGAAAAGCTTCTGAGAGTTTTCTCCTAAGAACTTTCAACATCCAAATAGTTTGAAGGATAAACTCTAAAATTTTATTGCTCAATGACAGAGAATTTTAAATTATTTTAAATTAATTTTTGAGCAAGAAGATCTTTTTAATTGTATAATAGATTATATAACAATAGGTAAAAACAGCATTAGATGCTGGTTATACAAAAACAGCATTAGATGCTGGTTAAATGGATGGGAAAGAAATGCAAAATATATTGTAATAAAAGAAACTCAACCACCCCTTAATCAAGATAAAGCAAGCCCAAAATATGCACACAGCTTTCCATATATTAAAAATATTTCTGGTACAATGGAAAATATCTTTAAGCAATACAATATCATTCTCCCAACAGCAATAACAAATATAATAAAAAATCTAACTATCAATGACAGAGATAAAATACCACCTACATGTGGAGTCTATGAGATTAATATCCCAGACCCCCACAAAAATATTACAGGGAAAAATAGATATATATATAGGAAAGACATATAGTCAGTATAATAATAGGCTGCAAAAGCACCAAAATGACATTGAAAATCAAAAACCTAACACAGCACTAACACAAACTGTACTATTAAATAACATTGAAATGGATAATATTAATTTATATATATAATTATATATATATTAATATTATAATAATAATTATAATATTAATTAAACCATTAGCAGCACCCAAATCAAAATTTCAGCTTCTGTACACCAAAAAACTTTTGATACACATCCATCTTAACAGAATATGCAATACAGAGATTCTTCCCCTTTCATCTGCATGAAATCTCCTTCTACATCAGCAGACCGATGCACACAACACTACACCTGAATAAGTAACTACTGATGACAGCGATCAGACACGTGTATAGTGAGGCAACTTCATTCTTCAGTTATCACGAGCCTGACGAAGCCGCATGTAGGTAGATGGCGAAATGCATTGCTCCTGTTACCATCATGAAGCAGGAGTCCAATTACCAATGGAGCAGGCAGGGCCATGAATTTTTATTAGTTTTAAAGTTATGTTGGTGAGTTTTTAAGATGGTTTAAAGTTTTATCTGGATATTTTAAAATGCATAAATCTTGAGGAAAGTGCAATGGAGTATTAATAAGTTTGTATACCAGTAATTGCACAAGACTTTTTAGCCATATGAGATATGGTTACTAGCATCAGAGTATTGATAGTGTAACATCTAGTAAGGACTCTTAAACATGAGTCAATAATGGCAAAAGACTGTGATCTGATTTGCTTACCTGGATAGCGGAACATTTGTTAAAGATCTGCAGTAGTCAGCTAACAGCCATTAAGAATGTTTTCCTAAAGTAATAGGATAAATATAGTCCAATAATATAAAGGTGAAGAAAAGACTTTTGCAAAGGAGTGATGCCAAGATAAATATGTGCAACATCATAACATCAAGTATGTTCTTAAGGACTGGTTGCCTGGAATTGGTGATTGTTATGGCACAGTGCACACCTCCAACACGGTGCAAATAACAACATCCATTTTCCAGTGCAGCTGTACCAGCCTTCAAGAATTCTGGTAAATAGACTTTATCTTTTTATTCTATCTAGGTGTCCTTTGAGCTAAACTATTCAAAGGATATATCATAGTATTTAGGAATAACCTAATAACATCTGATTGATTAAATAGTAACTGAATAGTGATATTATACTCAGAATTTTGTTAACCCAATGCACTCCTCCTGATTTGAAAGTCACAAAAATGTAGATAGCTTTAATGTAACAGCTTTAATCGTGTATAATTAAAAATCACATTTTTATGCAGCCCATCTGGTGAAACCTATGTGTACTTATGTATGTTGCAGTGTTTGTAATAAATGTTAGTTATTCTGAAACCATTAAGTTTATTTAACTGTAGGAGACATTGCCCATTGCTATCGCAGCTACCAATACCAAAAGACCTATCACCCTTCCCAAAGGTCAGAGTCAGTACCAACTTTGGTATTGAAGTCACCTAGAACAAGGGTAATATCTTCTTTCTTGACAGAATTCAAAATATCCTAAAGTTGAACCTACTCAACCTCATTGGCTCAATGGGAGCATAACAACAGATAACTTTCAAATCTTTAATGCTTGTCTGAAATTTAGCTGTAAGAAATCTTTCATTAATGCACTCATATCCTAGATGAGCATCACTAGCATGTCTGCTGAGAAGCAGGCCTATGCTTGGAGATGCTTATTATCTTCCCTCACTGAAAAGAGAAATTTAAGATTATTTTTAAGAATTTGGCCCTTTATCTGTCCATCTGGTCTCTTGCAAGCCGAGGTTATCTAAATTATAATGGTGGAATTCTTGTGTGAGGACATCAAGAGAATAAGCTCTCTGCAGAGTCCTCACACTACAACTACCTATGGAGAGAAAATGGTTAGTGGGATGTTTAAAGAAACTGTGTTTATTGAGAGAGGGAATGCCAACAATCAAATAGCCCCTAATCGCAGGCATGGGGCAAAGACCCATTCCCTCACCACTAAAAGCTGAAGCTATCTACAGTAGAAGCAAAGAGTTCAGGTGCCTGCGATGAACTCTGATCAGGATCTACCAGCTGATAAAGCATGAATCTATTCACTTGGGACGTCAACCCACAAACAAACAGGAAAACACAGTGGAAGATTTTCCCTCCACAAAATCCCCCCAGTGCAGCAAATTCAGGATCCATAATCAAGCTCCCACTGCAATGATAATTATTACCCACAGATCAGGGAAGTAATCAAGCTCAGAGCCTTATTCCATTCTGGTTAGTGTATATGGACAGCGCCAGGAACCTGTGTGGTTGATCACTCTTCAGCAGGGTAAAAACTAAAAGAAAGGTAGTCATAGTTATCCAGATCAGCAGACCACACTGATCTGGCAGCCCTCCCCTTCCGTTCACTTCCACAAGAGAGTATCTGCTTTGATAGGTACTAACAGTCTGCACTGCAAGAAGGCGGGGTCATACATTAGGTGCTACAACTGGCTGGTTCTACGCATCACAGGGCTCTCCTTCCAGTGACTACCTAGCTATCATTTACAGACCCAGCACTTTTGCATGAACAAGTTATTTTTATATGTGGTTTTCATTTCACTAACCAGGGAACTCTGTTAAATAATGGTATCAAAGAAATTGGCCCATAGAGCCAAGATTGATAGTAAACCAAATTACACCAGAGGCTCTCTCTCTCTCTGGAGTTGTGAGTCAGATGTAGTCCAAAGAGTAATTTCTTCATGAAAGGTTAAAATATTATGGTGCCAGAAGTGATTGGTAAGCTATAGTAGTACAAAACGCCATTCAAGATATATATATATTTAATTTAAAAACAGTTTATGTAAAAAAATGATATTTAATGATCTGGTATATTTAAAATTATAGGCTTGTCTCAGAGTAAAAATTCCAGATCCAGTTTCTGGTGAAAATGTTGGACTGCTTGTATTTAATATTTTTATATGGAAATTCATGTATATGTGTGTTTTTTTTAATTTTCCTGAAGGCCAAACTTCATCCTGGAAGAAGAACTTTTGATGAAGGACCACCAAAAGCTATTATGAGTAAAGAACCAAGGTAACATATTAAACAGTATTTCATGCTATTAAGATTCTCATCTGATAGTTTGGATATGAAAGTAAAAAATGTAAATTTCAAAGTTAATTATGCTAATACTTAATTTTACGTGCTCTGAAAGCTATCGTGATTAACATAGAATGATTTTATTAGTTTATAAGGAGTGTATTGCACTTTTAAAGTTTTTGGTTAATATACTAGAAATTAAGCATTAATACACAATCATAACTATAATTATCACAATGTATGCTGTACAATCAATTAGTAAAAACTCCTTATAACTCAAAATTTGAAGAGTGCAAAGTTATTACAATTCATTGTGGGTTTTAACCTACAGTGTGATAACTTATTGCAATATATGTACCAACTTATTTCTTAGCCTAAAGTCAAGCATATAGCATTATATATTACAGGCATTTATATATGTAAATTTACACGCATTATATATGTAAATATATAAGCTATATAACATTATATATTTACAATGTATACCAGACAATGAAATTGCAAACATAATTACCTATATTTCATAGGCTGGTGAATCTACCATACTTGCTGTTTTAGCACAATCTGAAGTCACAAACACTTGCTCCTTGCAATATGTCCAAAACTCATGCGTTGGTGCAGTTGCTAAGCCTGTTGTACATATCTCATATAGCCAAAGATGTTAAGTAAAGAAACCAGTCCTTGGAAGTTGTAGGCATGATGTTATATGGATATTCTTATCAGTGATACAGTCATTAGATATTATGTATAACTGCATTAGAGTATACTGAATTTCTTGTAACTGCACTTTGCTATGATGACGCCGTAACATCCGTTATTTAGCCGAGATCTTAAGTCAGAGCAGTTTGAAAGCTAACACTGAATAGTTATGCTGCAATTAATTATGCTATACTTTGGTACAGAGTTCAGTTGTAGAAGAACTATTGCACCATCCTTATACCTGGCATTTAAAGTTACTATTTTAAACAGTTAAAATCGTCATTGAGTTTAAAATCTGTTAAAATATAATTACCTGGACCAAGATGTCAATGACTGTAACCCTTACGATACACCCGGGTCAGAATGAGCTACACATTTCACTGTTAATCAGTCATCATGGCGTCCTCAGGCTCGAATGATGTCATGTGGCAAGTTTGCCTTATACTTGTCTAGCTTCCTGCGTCATGATCTGTCGATGTACACAAGTACACTGTGATTTAATTGGTTCTGTAAGAGGTGATTCCATGCTGAAGGTAAAGCTGGGATATCAGTATTGCATATATTATCCAAGTGTGCCTGTATTAGTGATTTTTCTGCATAATTTAGTTGAAATTTGGTTTTAGGTGCAGCTAAAGGTTTATATTTGATGTTTTGAATTATGATTTTGTCATTAATTATGGTTTGTGCATATGCAGTATTAGGATTTAATTTTCGTAAGTCTTGCTGATGTTCTTTCATACAGTCCTTATACTGTCTAAAGGTTTTACCTATATACTTATTTCTGCCCTGCAATATATTTAAGGGATTGATGTGCAATTGATACACTCCTCCCATGGGAGGTTTTTTATTGTGATCATTAATTATTAAGTTTTTAATAGTGTGAGTTACTGTATTTGGAAGTTTTATGTTATATTTCATTAAAGTATTATGAAGGGTGTGTGGTAAATTTGTAATGTATGGAAAACTATGTGCATAAACTTGTGTTTTTTCTTAGTTTGGTGGGGGTTGTGAGTTTCTAAGAACAATGTACTTGGCGTTATTTTCCCATCGTTTTAATTGTTTATTCTTATATCCAGCGTTAGTAGCGGTTTGAGTGATGTATGCTAATTCTTTGAAGTGATGCCTGCTCCGAACAATATCTATATACACGAATATAGTGCGGCAACTATATATTCCAAGGACTGGTTTCTTTACTTAACAACATCTTTGTCTACATGAGATGTCTGCAACAGGCTTAGCAACTGCATCAACACATGAATTTTGGACATATTGCAAGGAGCAAGTATTTGTGACCTCAGATTGCGCTAAAACAGCAAGTATAATAGTTACACCAGCCTATGAAATTTTAGTCTTTTAACCTTAGTCAACCTTTTTTGAACCTTTAGTCAGTAAAGGTAAGTCTCCCACTTATCACTTAGAAGGTGTGCTGCATAAATTTTTTAAGATATATTTTCCACCCACTTCATATTTTTATCCTCTTGTCAGGAAGCAATCAGTAAGATGCAAAATGCCACAGTTTATGAACACAATATGTTGCATTCACTTGACATTGTATCGCTGTATTCTAATACCCCGGTATTGATGCAGCGATGCGACTAAAAGCTGAATGGCTTTGGGTTACCAGGCTCACCGCTATGGAATACTTCAGTATGCATGAGGCGCTAGACTTGGCCACCTCTTTGAACGTCTTTGGCGTGAGCAATCACACATGGCTCCAGACAGAGGGAGTCCCTATGGGATCTCCTCTGTCGGGACTCATGTCTGATGTGGTCATGCGACATGTTGAGGAAACCGCACTAGCAAAGGCTAAATTTAAACACTCCCTTTATCTGAGGTACATTGATGATGTATTAATTTTTTGGCCCCACTCATTAACTCAATTAACTGAGTTCATTGAAATATTTAATAATATGCTACCATCCATAAAGTTTACTCACAAATCAGAACAAAACTGGACTCTGCCGTATCTTGACATACTTATTAAACGAAAACTTAATTACTGAAAAACTTCAGTTTACCGAAAGAAAACTCATAGCTATATATATTGCAGCAGACTTGGCACATCCAATGCAATATAAAAAAAGATAGTATTTTGCCGCACTATATTTGTGCATATAGATATTGTTCGGAGCAGGCATCACTTCAAAAAGAATTAGCATACATCACTCAAACCGCTACTAACGCTGGATATAAGAATAAACAATTAAAACGATGGGAAAATAACGCCAAGTACATTGTTCTTAGAAACTCACAACCCCCACCAAACCAAGAAAAAACACAAGTTTATGCACATAGTTTTCCATACATTACAAATTTATCACACACCCTTCATAATACTTTAATGAAATATAACATAAAACTTCCAAATGCAGTAACTCACACTGTTAAAAACTTAATAATTAATGATCACAATAAAAAACCTCCCACGGGAGGAGTGTATCAATTGCACATCCCTGATCCCTTAAATATATTGCAGGGCAGAAATAAGTATATAGGTAAAACCTTTAGACAGTATAAGGACTGTATGAAAGAACATCAGCAAGACTTACGAAAATTAAATTCTAATACTGCATATGCACAAACCATAATTAATGACAAAATCATAATTCAAAACATCAAATATAAACCTTTAGCTGCACCTAAAACCAAATTTCAACTAAATTATGCAGAAAAATCACTAATACAGGCACACTTGGATAATATATGCAATACTGATATCCCAGCTTTACCTTCAGCATGGAATCACCTCTTACAGAACCAATTAAATCACAGTGTACTTGTGTACATCGACAGATCATGACGCAGGAAGCTAGACAAGTATAAGGCAAACTTGCCACATGACATCATTCGAGCCTGAGGACGCCATGATGACTGATTAACAGTGAAATGTGTAGCTCATTCTGACCCGGGTGTATCGTAAGGGTTACAGTCATTGACATCTTGGTCCAGGTAATTATATTTTAACAGATTTTAAACTCAATGACGATTTTAACTGTTTAAAATAGTAACTTTAAATGCCAGGTATAAGGATGGTGCAATAGTTCTTCTACAACTGAACTCTGTACCAAAGTATAGCATAATTAATTGCAGCATAACTATTCAGTGTTAGCTTTCAAACTGCTCTGACTTAAGATCTCGGCTAAATAACGGATGTTACGGCGTCATCATAGCAAAGTGCAGTTACAAGAAATTCAGTATACTCTAATGCAGTTATACATAATATCTAATGACTGTATCACTGATAAGAATATCCATATAACATCATGCCTACAACTTCCAAGGACTGGTTTCTTTACTTAACATCTTTGGCTATATGAGATATGTACAACAGGCTTAGCAACTGCACCAACGCATGAGTTTTGGACATATTGCAAGGAGCAAGTGTTTGTGACTTCAGATTGTGCTAAAACAGCAAGTATGGTAGATTCACCAGCCTATGAAATATAGGTAATTATGTTTGCAATTTTATTGTCTAGTATACATTGTAAATATATAATGCTATATTTATGACTTCAATTTAGGCTAAGAAATTAGTTGGTTCATATATTGCAATAAGTTATGACACTGTGGGTTAAAACCCACAAGGAATTGTTATAACTTTGCACTCCTCAAATTTTGAGTTATAAGGAGTTTTTACTAATTGATTGTACAGCATACATCATGATAATATAGTTATACTATTAGCTGTGTACTTTAATTTAATCTCCATGAATAATTACTGTACATAAAAATCTAATCATGTTCGCTCACCACTAAGCACCAGTAGAGTGTCCTAAGTCAGAGAACAGTCTCCAATAACTATTAAAAATAATATTCTAGATTGCTATACCTCCGGAGGTCTATATACAGTTATTCAGATGTTACTTACACACTACTACTATCTATGAATAATCTTTAAACCTATTTAAAGATCACAAGCTTAGTAATGCTTACAAAATAGAAGAGTATATTGACTTACAAAGTTGCTGGTACAACTGCATCAGATGATCTTGTTCTTCAGAGCATAAATGAATGTCCGTTTCCGTGAACAATGTGACCAGTCCAAATTTGTAATTTTCATCAGTATGGATAACACAGCAAACATTAAACGTGACGAAATATATGTTGACATCACGATATACGTCCTGAATCCAATAGCAGGCCTTACCTCAGTTCTTATGCTGTTCATGACTCTTCCGTTACGTTGTTTCCATAATAATGTTGATTGTCCATCAATACTTAGATGTTAGGTTTATGCTATACAGGATTAGTTTTAGTCAGTTAATGTTGTATATACCAGTATACTCTATTACTCAAGTTCCTGTACTGGTGCTTAGTGGCTAGCGAACATGATTAGATTTTTGTGTACAGTAATTATTCATGGAGATTAAATTGAATATATCCTACTCTGAATAATATTAATTAAATACTTTTCTTTATTTAATACACAATCAGCTATGAAGAGAAGTTTGAAATAAAGTTAGTCCTTATAAAATTTTTTTTTCTAAATTATTAGCATTATAATTTTTTTTTAATTATTATATAAAATCATTTAAAGTGATAAACTTATAATAATGAATTTTAATAGTTTAACTATTTTAAGATTTCATAAGACAAAGTCAGGTATGATAAAATCCTTTTACTTTATGATAAATAATTTTAGATGTGTATCAGTGTGAATGCAGAGGATTATCTTTTATAGTTGATTATGTTCTTTTTTCATTACAGCATTAAAATATCATTTGAGAGTCATCCAGATGCAAATCCTGAATCACGAACAAAGAACCTGTTAAGGTTCCAAGTAAATCCTGAGCCACATTGGGGTCCAAAGTGCAGAGCCAAGACTAGGTAACTTTATCATATTATGTGGAATGCTAATAAATTTCAAGCTGTGAAATAATAAATATTTGACTTTTTGATATTACTATGAATGGACTTATCTAGATCTTTTCAAAGATAAATAATTGACACTAATTGCTTTTGCCATGGCTAAATTAATACTTCATCGTAAGGATGCTCCTTTGTTAAACCTATTAATGTTGATGCCATACTGTTATAGATTCTTCACTCTTGTCCAGATTTTTTTCCCGATTTTTATATGTTCCATATCTGTTTCTGTATTTAAATGAAGACTTTCTTTATGTGTGCTATATTTTCAAAATGTGAACAAGTTGGCCAGGCTTCCATGCTACTGTGCTCAGTAAAAAAAAGTGAACTGTAGAAATTTTTTTGCCAAATAACTAATGAGAGGAATTATTCATATTATGTGCCAAATAATTAGCATTTAATTCTGGATTTGATGAAAATAAAATATTTAACAAAAATGATGACTGATTTAATTTTAATAGGTTTTTTTAATAATAATAATAATAATTAAAAAAAAGGAAAAAGTACTTCCCTACACAAAGGACAAAAATAATCTAGAAGCTATATTATGCCTGTCCTGGTTTCTCATACAACATACAAACATTTACCCAAGGACTACCATGTTGGTTTAGTAGTTAGATATGCTAATCACTAGATAGGTTTAGTAGTTAGATATGCTAATCACTAGATAGGTTGGTTCTATAGTGAGATTACTATATAAAGAGATATATATTGGAGGGAAAAAAGCATGTGGCAATGCAACAGAAATTTATTTAAAAACTCTGTCAAATTAAAATAACTTTAATGCATGTGAATAGAAAGGTTTCTTATTTCTGAATAACAGAAAAATAAATTTTTTATTTCAAGCAAGAAATTTATTCTGTAATTTTATTATGTGATATAATTGTCAGAGAGATTGGTTGGGTGGTTGTCAAAGTCACTCACCACAAAACTTTGAATTCGTCTCAGGTTGTGATCACTGAGTCATCATCATCAAGCAGCCATGGGCTATGGTGGTCCAACCAGACCATGCAATTTAGTTCTATAAGCATATCTGTCCTGAGCTGCATCTGGCCACTACACATCAATTATAACAAGGTCCTGTTTGACATTGTCTGCCCAATGCATCCTAGGTCTCCCCCTCTTTCTGAGGCCTTTAGGCATACTGTTCATAATCCTATTCACCAATCTATAATTAACCATACGTGCAACATGGCCAAACCAACAGAGTCTCTCTCTGTACAATATGCTGCTTAAAGGAGGTTGCCGACTCCTTTGCCTAACCTCATCATTACTTATAAAGTCAAACCACTTAAAGCCCAAGTCACTGCATTAGCATCTAGAAATGAAAGCATCAAGTTTCCTGTCACCATGTTTACAAAGGATCGAGGTTTCCTTACCAAAACTAATTCTAGAAAGAACCAAACTATTATACAGTCTAATTTTAATCTTTAGGTGTATACACCTATTTCTCCACACTCTACATAGATTCTTAAAAGTCCTGGCAGCAATCCCTATTCGTCTGTTAATCTCATGCTGCACACATCACCAACATCTGTTACATTGTTCCCAAGATTATCAAACTGAAACACTTGAAGAAGGGTGCAACCATTCAGGTTAACTGAACCGCAACCTGCCTCACCAATTTTGATCACTTTAGTTTCCTTTCTTTTATTACCAAACCTACTTTAATACCAGTCTCATCAACAGCTCTAATGAAAGCGTTCATCTCATCAACATAATTTAACAAAAGGGCTAAATCATCAGTATAATCTAAATCAGAAATTTTCGTATCTCCAGACCATTTAAGGCCAAAATCTTTCCCTTGCAGTGAATTTCGCATAGCATAATCAATAACCAAACTAAAGAAAAAAGGAGACAAAATGCACCCTTGTCGAACACCAGAAGTAATGCTGAACCAATTGCTACAAGACGTACCAACTCTCACACACGACTCAGTGTTATTATAGAGCGCTTTCATTATGCTAACTAACTTTTCTGGTATACCATATGATCTCGCAATCAATCACAAATTATGACGATCAACAGAGTCGAAAGCCTTTTTGAAATCAACAAAGCTAGCAACCAAAGGTTTCTGAAACTCTAAACATTTCTCTAGAATCTGCCTAAGTGAAAATATCTGATCCACACATCCCCTACCATTTCTGAATCCACATTGCTCATCATGCAATTGACTGTCAACCAGATTCTTAATTCTATTAAGCACAATCATGGAAAGAACTTTACCTGGAACAGAGAGTAGGCTGATACCCCTATAGTTATCACAAGAACTGCGATCACCTTTTTTGAAAATAGGGATAACAATAGCTCTGGTAAAATCCTTAGGAACCATGCCTTTATCATAAAAGATATTCAGAATTTCAGTCATCCAAGTGGTAACCGAAACATTCCCAGCTCTAAGCATTTCGGTAGTAATTTCATCTACCCCTGGGGATTTATATAGTTTAAGTTTAGAAACAGCCAAAATAACTTCAGATTTTGTTATAGGGCCAACATTAAAGCCACCAATGCATCCATCATCACTGCAAACAATGGGAGCAGAACCAACTACATTGTTTAGAACATCACTGAAATGCTCACGCCACCTAACCATGACAGAATCTTCCCCTTCTATAACCTTGTTTATCCTTCAATCCTTGTATGCCTGTCCGTTTTCTACCACATAAAACCTTATCTGGTACAGCTCTCTGCTGTTGTGCTGTCTAACTTCTTCCTTGGCTTTGTCAGCCAAACCATCAAGCCAAAGATTCTTATCAGCAGCTAACTGATCTTTTACACGTTTATTAAGTTCTCTGTAATGCTTTCTATTAGGACTAGTAGGGTATTGATTAAGGACATTCCTGCAGTTCTTTCTTTCCGAAATAAGCCCAAGTGCCTTATCACTTAGATAATTCTGTCTCTTCTGCTCCTTTTTTCCTAAAAGAGTACTGTTAGTGTCCAAAAAAGCCTGTTTAAAATGATCCCATTCTTCCTCAACTTCAGTAGTAAGCAAACCATGACTGTCATAATGACTAAGTAACCTATCATGGTAAGCTTTGGCTATAACTGGATCTTTCAGAGCCTCAGTATTAAAAGTAAAATTTTTAACCCTAGCACAACACTTTTTAAGTTTAAGTTGCAACACACTTTTAACAAGGTAATGGTCAGATCCAATTTCAGCTCCCCTCTGTGCACTGGTATTCCTAACAGAACTAGCCCATTTGCTCTTAATTGATATGTAATCAGTCATATTCCTATGCAGCCCATCAGGTGAAACCCATGTGTACTTATGTATGTCGCAGTGTTTGTAATAAGTGTTAGTTATTCTGAATCCATTGAGTTTACTTACCTGTAGGAGACGTTGCCCATTGCCATTGCAGCTACCAATACGGAAAGGGCCTATTACTCCTCCCCAAAGGTCAGAGTCAGTACCAACTTTGGCATTGAAGACACCAAGAACAAGGGTAATATCTCCTTTCGTGACAGAATTCAAAATATTCTGAAGTTGTCCCTAAAACCTATCCTTCTCATCTTCATCGGCATCCTCAGTGGGGGCATAACAGCAGATAACATTCAAGTCTTTAACGCTTGTCTGAAATTTTGCTGTAAGAAACCTTTCATTAATGCACTCATATCCTAGAAGAGCATCTCTAGCGTGTCTGCTGAGAAGCAGACCCACGCCTTGGTGATGCTTATTGTCGTCCCTCCCTGAAAAGAGAAATTTAAGATTATTTTTAAGAATCTGACCTTTCCATTATCTCATCCACAGGGCCTTCACCATATCATCAAACGTGCATTTGCTTTAAAAAAGAAATTTAAAACATTCAATCTATTGCTGTCCCATGGCTTCCACCCAAAATCAATAGAAAAGCTTCTTGAATAAGTATAGAAATGACAACAGAAGAAATTTGGCTCTCCTCCCAATTGCTGATTCCAAGTGGGCAACCTTTGCCAAATCCACATCTTACATTCCTATCCTGTGTGAATCAGTCTGCAAATTACTCAGAGCCCAGAAAATCAATGTTGTTTTTATACCAGCTCTAAATCTAAAGAAAATTGTAAAATGGGACAGATACAAATTTAGCCTCCTTTAAAAATCAAGTGCATACCCCTATATTTGCTGGATAATTCCATTGTTTACTATATCAGAAAAACCATACATTTTCTACAGGAAAGGTTCACAGAGCATCAGACAGATGTCAGAGTCAAAACAAGCTAATGGCTGCCACTGCTGAGCTGGCAATAGAACACACAGCTACCATAGATTGAGAGCACACCATACTGTTAGCTTGTGCATCCTGTAGCACTGCAAAGAGTATTAACTTTTCAAGTTGGATCTTTTGTCTGATCCAAATTTATTCAAAATTCTGGATAGCTTGTCGGGCACCAGGCAATATTAACTTGCCAAATAAAGTTGAAATAAGGTTCATTTTATATTTATAACTTTACTTATTGAGGAAGAATTCAAAAAGGATTGTCAAGTTTAATTAAAGTTTAAATCTAATCCAAAATCAATTAGCATAGCTCAAGAAAAAAATAGCAAAAGTAAAAAAAATTTAAAACAAAGTTTATTTCCAAAAAATTCAAAGACTTACCAATTCAGTTGATGAATACAAAAAGTTGGAGACCTAACAACTCACATCTACCTAAATCTCTACTAAATAATTCCTTCTTTAACAACTCCTTCTATCTACACAACACATTCTTTCTGACTTCTCCTCCTCCTACTAACATCATTCTCTACTCAACTTCCATTAACAATACTGACCCTGTTACCTAATGTCACTTAGTTATAACATGCAGCGTACAAATCTGGCACATGTCTGCTTCACACGGGAAAACATTAGCATAATCTGACAATCACACTAGCTATGATGCAAGAGGGGGTCATGTCCACATGCACGCATTAGCAGCTGGCAATCAAAAGTCAGAGTTGCGCATTCGCAATTCCTATAGCTTGGAAGTAAGAATTGTGATCAATACAAAAATGAAGTAATCTCCAAAATGATAAATATAACATAAATAAAGCAAAACTGATTTAGGAAAAGTAAAAGTGAATGGGTGACCATCACAATCCCCTTACTATTGAACCATCATACATGACACTATTGAAATAATGACCTCGCCCATCCCCCCTGTAACTGAGACACTGGAATCACTCTTCATGACATGGAAAGAAGTACTTAACAGCCCTAACATCACCACGTGTGTCACTTCACTGAAGGAGTAGTGCTGTCCTCCCCAAAAGCTTCTGAGTTTGCTCCTAAAAACTTTTAATATCAATTAGTTTGATGGATAACTTAAACATTTTATTGCTCAACAACAGAGAACTTTAAGTTATATTATTTTCTGAGCAAAAAGATCTTTTTAATTGCATTTATAAATTTTTTATTTTCATAAAATTCAGAATTATTTTTAATTTGGTGTATAACTTGACCAATTTTTTTTAGTTCTAAAATTGATTTGTTTATATGACTCAGCACAGTTGCCAAAAAGTGTGGACTTTCTCAAAGTATGGTATTGAGAAAAAAAATTACAAAAGGAGTAATTTTCTTGCTTCTAGAATATTTTTTTTGTTATTCAGAAAAAATAGCTTACAGATAAATTGCATTTACACAAAAATTACTGTAAAAATTTTTTGCCCAAATTAAATTAATCTGCAATATTAGCATTATGAATCTTTATTATAGCTTAATAAAGAGCTTTTCTCAATTCATGCTTATTATAATTATTTTTATCTTAGAATTTTTTAAATAAATTTTTATTTGTATTGCCAGATGCATTATTTTGCTATATGACTCTAAAAAAATAAAAATGCCCTTTTAAAATAAAACTAGGTATCTTTTTTTTTGTAAAATACTTTATTTACAGAAAATCCAGAATTAACTTTTTACACTAATTAACTGGTTTATTACTAAACACTGCAAGTTTAAGTTACAATAAAAATTTGGAGTTAAAAAATATATATACTTTGTTACGTGTATATACTTTGTTGTATATATAATCTTATGTTAGGTAAAACATATATATATATAAATTTTTATTGTAACTTAAACTTGTAATGTTTAATAATAAACCAATTTATTAGTAAAAAAGCACTTTAAGGGCCTTAAGTGGTGCCTGTTGTGTTTGTGCCAAATTGGTGTCACCTGCTGATGGCGATACTAACAAGAACAAGGGACTGCCAGGTTGCATGCCAGTAGCCATATATCTGTGGGAACATCCTTGCAGCAGTGGAGTGGACTACAGGCCAATGTATTGAATGCATGCTGTTGCCCCCTTCCCCAACACTAGTAGCAGAGAAAAGGTACCAGCAGAAAGCAGGTAAAAAGCCCAGTCTGTGCTTTTATGGTGTGAAATATTTCCACATTACAACATCAGCCCTTCCCCAACACTAGTAGCAGAGAAAAGGTACCAGCAGAAAGCAGGTAAAAAGCCCAGTCTATGCTTTTATGGTGTGAAATATTTCCACATTACAACATCAGGTACAATGGTTCTAGCTATGGTGCAATAGTGAACACTAATAGTATTAATGAGAAAAACTTGTGCATTGAGAATATTTTGAAACTTGAGTTCAAGTTGGTACAACTGATAATCACTGCTGGTTTTACAGTAGCTTCTAATAAATGGAAGTTCAGACAATTAAAGTTTGTGAAAAGACTGATTCATTTAACAATGGCAGATGAATGTTTTGATGCATTGTTTTTGTTGGGTTGTTTTACCTCTGAGTGGAAATTTTTTTTTTTTGCATCAAATGGCTAAATGGCCAGGTCAGAAGGACCTCAGTGCCTAGAGAAGGTTGGAGGAAGGGAACCCACTGGACAGATGGTAGCCTTCCGTCAAGGCCATTCATTGTGTTCTTTAGCATGCACAGGATATGGCTCTCACATGCACAGCTTAACATCCCATCTGGTGGATAGCA
This sequence comes from Ryuthela nishihirai, assembly GCA_038380435.1. Lineage (NCBI taxonomy): Eukaryota > Metazoa > Arthropoda > Arachnida > Araneae > Heptathelidae > Ryuthela > Ryuthela nishihirai. Next base: position 8,949,284 of record JAWZYU010000030.1, on the reverse strand, counting down.
GCCTTTCCAAGCCCATCAGTATACCCTACTGACCAAGAGCAGAGTGAGGAATTTTGTGGATATAAATCTTAAACTGGCAGACTTGGGACTCGAACCTGGGTATTGCAGATTACAAGACTGGTGTGCTACTGACTTAGCCACCTCTGTCCCTGTTTAAATGCACTATGCCATTAGCAAGTGAAAAAGATATTACTGATAGCATTGAGCTTCCTCATATTGTCAGTTATACCTTAATTGGCATAGTGGTTAGGCAGCTAGTGACTGTTCCAGCAAGACAGACTTTGTGTGCTGTGTTAGCTCTAACTGAGGCTGTAGTCAGCAGTAACTTTAGTCTAAGTAGGGCATGTCCTTTTACGAGAAGGCCTGTAAAAGCTAGAAGTAGCTTCTAGGATTCTCTGTCCTATATGTCACATAAAAAAAAGTTCTTGGATACAATGAAAACATAGATGAATTTGCATTGGGAACAAACCAAAGGAAACATAACTAACCTACACTACTTCAGTTTTCAAGCTAATGGCCTTTTTTAAACTCTTTAAAAAATTAAAACTTGTTAAAATATGTTCTTAAACTTTTATACAGTGTATATTTACTCTTAATAAATCTATATTAATGGTTAAAAATTTCATTAAGAGGAAATATATACATATAAAAAGCTGAGAGAAGATACATATGAAGAGAGCTAAAAATACTTTACAAACCAGTTCATTAGATGTTCTCCAACTATATAGGTATTGGACATCCATGCATCAACACTTTACCTCATAGTGTCTTCTTTTACACCTAGTGTCAGTGTCTTTTTGTACACTTAATTAATGTTAGTCACTGTCCCCTGCATTACCCTGCTGTCAAGTCAGCTTCAATTTGTCTGCAGAAGAGCCACTTATTTGATTGCTACATTTGGTTCAATACTTGTTTCTTAAATATCTTTATATTGTTAGTTTTTGTAACTCTACAATACAGTGGCAGATTCACCTGTAGGCTACATAGGCTCAATCCTACAACAGAAAATGTTTCAGATAAAAATTATAAATGTCAAATAACCATATCTTCTGTTTAAAGAATGTAGAATATTTTCATAGATTACTTCAATGACTAATTCTATTTCTTTCCAAATCATGGCCTTTAGCAAGAATGTGCCCTGATGGCAATGTTTTAAAATAATAAGATCGTAGGGGATAATATGCTTAAATCCTATCAGTGGCAAAATCATAAATCCCCCACTCCTTACATAAAAATGTGAACTCACAAATGTATTAATTACCCAGATGATATAATTGTTGTATTTGTTCTCTGCAGACTCTAATTTTACATAGTAGGTTTTTTTTACCTTACTATGTAAAATTAGTTTCTGCAGAGAACAAATACCACAATTATGTCATCTGTATAATTAATCCATTATATCCTGGAGCATCTCCATTTCATTCTCCTATGGAGCTTCTTCAGTAGACTACCATCATGTGAAATGAATTGATACCTGATGAAATAGAAACATTTAAAATCAAAAGGAAATTTCTTCCCAAATAATAAAATATATATAATTCTTTTCAGAGTGGTATATTTTAAAACACGAGCCAATGTAATAAAAGGTGACTGGAACTCATTAATGGGATTTTCTGTCCTGTCTATGAAATGAAGGAACACTTTCTTCGCTGTTTTTTTTAATAAACATTATAAATTTTTACTTTGGGTATTAAATTTTGGTGATCGTGGCTAAGTACTGAAAAATTAGTGCACCAAATCTTGTATATCATAAGAATGACAGCCAAGTTATTGAGGATGGGAGGATGAAATATTTTAAAAACATTCAATATAAACTTAAAAATGGGGGATTTTACTCCCCCTCTTGTCAAAAGATTCTTATCAGCTTTTAACTGATCCTTTACATATTTATTATTTTTATTTTTTTTTGTAATGCTGTCCATTAGGTAAAATTAAGTAAGGTGTTGATTCATATTATTCTGCATTTCCTTCTTTCAGAAATGAGTTTTATAACTTTGTCTCCTCTGTTTTGTTTTTTTTACTCAAAAGAATATTTTTAGTTTCAAGAAAAGCCTGTTTAAACTGATTCCATTCTTTCTTAACTTCAATATTAAACAAACCATGATTGTCATAATAACTAAGTAGCCCAGCGTGGAATTCTTTGGGTATTCTGGATCTTTCAGAGCTTCAGTGTTGAAGGTTATTCTCTTAAGCTTAGCACAACATTTCTTAAGCATCAATTGTAAGACATTTTTGACCCTGTAATGGTCAAACCCAGTTCAACTCTCCTATATGATCTGGTATTCATACACAATCCATCGGGTGAAACAGTTATTCTCAAACTGTTAAGTTTACTTACCTGTAGGAGACGTTCCCCATTGCCATTGGAACTTCCTATGCCAAAGGGACCTATCACCCCTGCCCAAAGGTCAGAGTCAGTACCAACTTTAGAATTGAAGTCACCTAGCACAAAAGAAATATCTTCTTGACAGAATTAAAAATATCCTGAAGTTGCCTGTAAAACTTATCTTTCTCATTTCACCAGATACCTATAGGGGTATAACAATCGATAACATTCAAGTCTTTAATCTTAGTTTTACATTTAGCTGTAAGAAATCTTTTATTAATGCAGTCATATCCTATCAATGCATATATATCCAACATCACTGTTGTTTCTACTGAAAAGCAAACCTACACCTTGGAGATCCTTCCCATCCTCCCTCCCTTAGAAGAGAAATTTAAAATTATATATTTAAGTATCTGACCTTACCTATCCATCTTTCTCTTACAAGCCAAAAATATCTAGGTTATAAATGCTGGTATTCCTGTGTGATGAGGTCAAGAGAATAATCTCTATGCAATGTCCTAACATTTCATGTACCTGCAGAGAGAAATGATTAGTAGGATTTTTAAAGAAACTAGATTTATTGATTGATGTGGGGCCAAAAATATCAAACAGCCTCTAATCATAGGTTTGGGCAAAGAGCCAAACCCCCATTACTAAAGGCTGAAGCCACCAATTCTAGTAGGAACTTCAGACACCACCTTTTCTAGTGCACAGAAACTGACCTGCCTGAGCCACATTACTCCAGGGAAAATTGGTAATGCCGAACTAACTAAAGTAAGGGTTCAGGTACCTGTGATGGCCTCTGATCCACCAGCTGATATAAGGTATCCTTTGTCTCTGTTCACTTAAGGCTGGCAACCCATAGGCAAACAGAAAACACAGCGGCAGATTCTTGTTCAACAGAGGCCCACCAGTGCTTCAAGTCCAGAATCCGTAATCAAGCTCATAGCCATAAATCAGTCCAGTCAAATGGGTATAAATGGTCAGCACCAGGACCCTGTGAAGTTGACATTCCTCAGCAGGGCAGAAAAAAAAACAAAAAAAACTGAAAAGTGGTCATAGCCTCATTGATTTGGCAGCCCTCCCCTTCTGTTCCTTTCTAGAAGAGAATCTCTCTTTTGAAAGGTACTAATGGCTTGCACCACAGGAAGGTGAGGTCGACATTACGTGCTAGGCCTGGCTGGTTCTGCACATCATCACTGTAGATTAGTATACAACTCTTCCCCCAGTGTATTCCTAGCTACCATAATTTCAAAATTGATATTTTTTAATGCTTTACTATGAGAAAGCATTTTTGTTGATTCCAGTGCTGTAAATTAAAAAAAATTGATAGCAAAAATATACCAATATCCTTTCATTTTGTAGTTGCATTTTTGGCAAATTATGACCTATATTTCCATCATTAAAAATTCACTTGAAATATTTGCTGAAAATATTTCGTGTAGTCCTTAGTGGGATTTGAACCCCATCTCCCAGAAGCATGCTAGGTGTCATAATCACTAGTTCATCAGAGACTGCTTTCATCAGTAGTGTAGCATATAAGCATTCCTGCATATTTTGTTGATTTGTTTACTGGCACCATCTTTGTTGGGAATTGGGCAGCTAAGCTGCCTCGTATGATGGAAGGAAGTAATATTTGTTACTCACACTCACAACATTATATAAATACTTCAGTAAAATAGTTACTCTCTGATATGTAGTGGTTATGACACTTAGCATGCTTCTAGCAAATGTGGATTCAAATCCCACTCAGAAACAAATCCAAATTTTTCATAAAAATTATTTCAAGTGTTTCTTGTTAACAGGACATTTCCTGTGATGCTTTATTACTGAATTAAAAATTCGTAGTTGCATCATTTTTTGGGGAGAAAATGCAACTCTAGTGGCAACTCAGCAGCAGCAATGTATCATCTGCTAGGTCATTAGGGCCATGTTATGAAAGAAAATAGCATTGGGACAAAGGCTGAAAATAAACTTTTTGGGATCATTTTGAAGTTAGATATCCATTGTATATAAATCTTTTTCTTTATGGAGAAGAAAAAGAAAGCTGTTCAGCAAAGATTGAATAACATTCTTCCCCATCCCCTACCCAGCAGGCTGTTAAGTTGGTATCTGTGCCATCGTTTGTTTGCCAGAGTAACCAGCTAAACTCTCCAAGTGAACATCAACTTCTCGAACATGCAGACATTTATTATAGTTATTGGCATTTATCAATACAGTAAAATTCCAATTTAATGTATATTTCAATGAATGACTTTTCTTACACTAAATTGAGGCTTTTCAACAAATTAAGGTATGTAAAGTTATATCAAAAAACTGTTTATCTTATAAGATTTGTGTATATACTTACAATATATACATATATATATTTTTTTTATTTAATTACTTTCTCTCTTTCAACATGTGGAGAAGCTTTTATGTTTATTTTCTTATTGGCTCCATCTGTGCTTTTCATTTTTGCAAGTAGAATAGATTCTGTTTTTCAGTATGCAGCATAAAGGTTGTTGCAAGGTCAAATTTTCTCACCATTTATGTTATTGGGATGTTTCAACTTTTCCCCAATTTATGAATAATGGTAATATTACATAACCCTAATGAACAGGAAATAAAAAAAAATACCATGATGGAATTTATTACAACATAAAGCAAAGCCACTTCAGTTGTAAACTAAAGTGACTATGATTTCATAACAGATGTGACTTAGGTGCATGTTCATTATGTTATGGCATCACTTGTCAGAGATTATGGTTGGGAATTAACAATTTCTGACAGAAAGAAAACACTAATATCGGCTGTCGTTTTGACTAATATTTAATTAAATTGAGGTGTGTGTTCTGGAAAGTTGGAAATTTCTTTCACTAATTTTGTATTATTTATTAAATTAAAATTAGTAAAATATATTGGGCTTTAGCAGGAAAATATTCATTAAATATTGAATTTCACTAAGTGCTGGAAAACTAAATTGGGATTTCACTGAGTTTTTATATAAAGTTTTCATAAACATTTTACTTTATAAATATGTACATTACACATTTCATCTTCTTTCCTGTATTATGTTCCTCTAACTGTGGCATATAAACTGACACAGGCTCCTGTCAGACCTATGTGGCAAGCAGCTGCTTGAGGGGGTATTTATTTATTTATTATTAATATCAATCATTATTACTGCTTAAATGTTTAATTGTGGGTGAATTTGGATTTGTTGAGAGTTTAAATAAATCCTGTGGCTGAGTGGTTAGAATTCTTGGCTACTGACCAAAGGGATTTTGAGCCCTTTGGTCAGTAGCCATGGATGTCTGTGTTGTTTTTCTGCTGTGGTCCAATCTTCCTCATAGATCTTCTACTATGGCTTATAAACTGACAGACTCCTGTCAAACCTCTGTTGCAAGCAGCTGCTTGAGGGGGTATTTTTTTTTTTATCGTTCCAGAACCCATCTCATGTATTTTAACAATTTCTTATGGAAAATAGTATAATGATTTGCTTGTGGTTTTCCAGAACCTATTCTTTATACAGAATCAAGTCTTAATGTACTGAATATTGTATATGTATATATATGTATAACATATTAATGCTTTGTGCCTCTTTCCATAGTCTTTGGGCTCATAAACAAACTGATAAACAACAAAGATTTCAAGGAAAAAGGAAGAAGAATATAATAAAGGTTCAAGAAGAAGATTTAAAGAAATTTCCTTGCAAAAAGTTCAGAGAGGTTCGTTGCTAAAATGTAAAACAGCCTTAGCTTTTGGATTTAAAAATATTTTTTTCATAGAATCAGAAAACTGTTTATTTTTGGCATTTGAAATTTTTCTCTAATTGAAAATTTTTATGTCACAAATTTATATACTCCCTTGCAAAGTTAAGGACAGCATTGATATTTATGTAAAGTTGTCCTCAGCGCAAAATCCATTACTCAAGGCAATCTGAATATTTTTTGGCATTCACAGCCATTCTTTCAAACCTTCTATGGTGGTAGCTAACAAGAAAATTAATTTGTCTGGGGATAAAGATAAATTTGTGGAGACAGATTTAAATTTTATTCTGCCATCTGTCCATTTTTCCATCCCAATTATGTTGCAAGGAAGAGCTACACTTTCCCATTCCTGAACTTGGTGGTAGACTAGGAATCAGTTCTACCTGTCAGTTGCTGTCATCAAAGGTACAACTTCACAAAATTTCAATTCAGTTATACATAAAATTTATTAATATGAATTTTAAAGATTTATGTAAAGGATAATTCGTTCTTTGCAAGGGAGCTTGGTGGCTGATACACCAAAATTGCCAACTTCCCTTGGCAGGTCAGTGCCACTATGTGTAAATGAGAGTAGTTGAAAACAGATGATATGAATGTTACAGAAATAGTTTTGCTGGTGCATGGGACTTGAACTCATGTCTCTCTATTACTTGCTGGGTATTCTAACCACTAAACAGCACCAGTTCATCATTTATAATTAATAATAAAAATATAATTAAAATATAATTATAATATAATTAATAATTAAATAGTTAAATTATATATTAATCGAAAGGAAATTTCTTCCTGAATAATATAATATTCAACCTGAAATATGATTTTTATTTCTTTTAATAATTCGTGCATGGGACTTGAACTCATGTCTCTCATTTACTTGCCGGGTATTCTAACCACTAAACAGTACCAGTTCATCATTTATCCACTCATGTGACTTTGATTTGCTATTAATTAATGTGAATTATGCCATACATTACATAGGCAAGAGGAACCCAGAATCAATTGACTGTCTGAAGAAGCACTCACCAGTGTAGTGGGTTAGGGGTGGTTCAGTCAGTAATTCACCAGGCTCATAATCTGCAGTTCCCAGATTCAAGTCTCAGCTCGGCCAGCATTGATATTTTGCTGTAGAAAACTCCCCGCTTTGCCCTAGGTCAATAGGGACACCAATGGGCTTGGAACAGCTGCTATCTGTAAGACTGTGGGACATTACCTCTTCCAGTGTCCAGCCTGAAAAACTGGTTTCCATCCAGAGGCCAAACTATTTTCTCCCTATACTCAGCCAAAATAATATTAACTTTAAAACTTTTTTGCCAAATAACTAATGAAATGAATTATGGCATGTTATGTGCCAAATTAATTAGCTTTTAATTCTGTATTTTTTGAAAATATTTAACAAAAAAGCGACGAATTTTATTTTAATGGGACTTTTTTAGAGTCATATAGTAAAAAAAAGTATCTGGCAACACAAATAAAAATTTATTAAAAAAAACCTAATAGACAGAAATGATTATAACGCACATGAATAAAAAGGCTATTTCTGAATAACACAAAAAAAATTTTTTGGTTTCGAGTTAATATTTCTCTCATTTTGTAATTTTTTTCCTCGGTAACATACTTTGAGAAAATTCCAGTCTTTTAGCCAATTGTGCTGAGTCAGATAAAGAAGTCAACTTTAGAATTTTTTTAAAATCTAACCAATCAATAGAAATAGGTCATGTTATATGACCTATTTTATTATAACAGAATTTTTTAGACCTATTTTATTATAACAGAATTTAATTACAAGTTTTATGAAAATAAATAATGTAAACAAATTTAGAAGCATATTGATTTTAATAAGCCTTTTTCAATGTGATATGGTGGAAAAAAATCGCACTATACAATTAAGGCTTCGTTTTTGAAAACCTGATGCATGAAAATAGTTAAATTATATATTAATCGAAAGGAAATTTCCTCCTGAATAATATAATATTCAACTTGAAATATGATTTTTATTTCTTTTAATAATTCTATTCAGTATCATATATTTTAAACATGGCCAGTGTTATACAAAGTGACTTGGATTTCTCACATTCACAGGATTTTCTGAACTGGTTATGAAATTGAAAAAAAAAAAACTTCCTTGGCGGCTGCTTTTTTTACTAAATTTTACAAATTTTTTTGGATGTTGAAGTTTGGTGATCTTGGCTAGATGCAGAAAGGTGCATCTTGGCTAGAGGCACCAAAGGAAAATGTTATATTGCCAGAGTGTTTGGTGATCTTGGCTAGAGGCAACAAAGGAAAATGTTATATTGCCAGAGTGGCACAGCCAAGATACTGGTGGTGGTGGTGGGTTAAAAATAATAATATTTTTCTAGAGAGGAGGGTGGATGAAATAATCACAGTGAGTTTAGCCAATACCTCCTAGAATGAACAAGCCCACCAACCTGTTTTTGACGTCACACATGCACTAGGCTCGCTGCTAGTTTTTTCCGCACATCGCTTCATTTGAATGAAGTTGAAGGGAAAATTATTACCGACAGTTTCATATGAACCAATTTTTAATGCAGATGCAATTTATCAATCTTTGAATAAAAATAATTCCTCAAGAAAAAAACTATAAAAAATGGAAAATATATCTGCCGAATTTTGCACTAAAGCAAAGCAAACGCAGTTAAATTCAATTGCTGTATCCATTCTGATAGCAATTTCAAAAAACAATAAGGAATTTTTGGAATATTCTGATGTGGACAGTAGTTATTCAAAATTCCTCTTGTAATAAAAATTTTTTACTGAAAACAAATAAATAAAATCTCAGGTAAAAACAATGCATCTTTCACAATTTCAAACAAACCAAAATTTCAGTAGTGTAAAAATTATCAACTATTACAAATTTAAGTAATTTTTCATAAACATTTACATAAAAAATAATCAGCATGATTAGCAACCATACCTGGAAAAGAAATACATAAAACTGGCAAAATGAGTGATTCATTTATAACATATATGCTGAATCTCACTGAAGAAATTGATAAAGCTTCTAAAGGTGAGGAGATGAATATTAAAAATTGCAAAATATTTAGAAGTAAATCATGAAATGATATATACTAAACCAATTGAAGAAATGCATAAATCTCCTAGAGGATGTGGGGAAAAAAATTGAAAATTTTGCAAAACTAGAAGTAAAGAAATTAATTCATATATAGTAAACCATCTGAAGAAATACGTAAAACTCCCAAAGAGAAGTGGAAAAATATTAAATATTGTGCAAAATTAGGAGTGATTCAATTAATTTACATATAATAAACTTAATGCAGATATGCATAAAGCTTCTAAAGTGAAGAAATATTCCCATAAAATTAGCCTGAGTGTTTTAATGAAATCATATGCTAATTCAAATGAAAAAATGTTTAAAATTCTATTAAAAATAACTGAAAATTCCTTGTCTTTGAGCAATAAAATTTTAAAGTTTATCCTTCAGACTATTTGCATGTTGAAAGTTTTTAGGAGAAAACTCAGAAGCTTTTCAGAGTAACGACAGCAGTATGTCTTCAGTGAAGTAACATGACATAGTCTCACTTCACTGAAGACTGAGCACTGTCATTGCTCCAAAAAGTTTCTTGAGTTTTCTCCTAAAAACTTTCAACATGCAAATAGTTTGAAGGATAAACTTTAAAATTTTATTGCTCAGTGACAGACAATTTAAAGTTATTTTTAATTAATTTCTGAGAAAGAAGTTCCTTTTAATTGCATTTAAAACTCTTAAAGTTGAAGGAAAAAATATAAAGGAAATAGAAAATTAACAGGGGGAATTATTAATTTGAGTCATATATATATATTCAAATAACTTTAAAATACACATCAACTTTTCTATGAGTGATGGAAATGAAAGTTAGTAAATAGAACACAAAATGAGCAAATTCAGTAATACATTCTTATCATATACTTTGAACTAGATGAAGAAATATACGTGCTTTCACAGAAAGAGAAATGGTTCATTATATATATATGATAGAGTGGACAAGATTAGTGATTCAATTAAATCATATGAACAAACTAATTGTTGATATATCCAGAAAACAACACAAAAGCTGCAGAGTAGTGATTCGGATAAATGCTATACACTAACACATAGACTACCAGATATGTCAATAAACAAGCATAGAATGTACTTAAAAATGGTGATTCAGATAAATAATGGGGACTATGTAATTGACATCTTTGCCTTGTCATAATTAGACTGCTTATCCCTCATATAAATTAAAATTTTTAGTAACACTTGTCAAATTAAGCTAAAAAAACAACTATTCATAATATTTCAATCACATTTAATGACATGAAATGCCAGCTTGAACGAAATCATTTTGCATTCAAAATGCAATGACATATTAGTTCAAATGCAATGACTATAAAGTCTAATTACTTTACCACTGAAATATCAGTGGTATGTCAACTCTAATCTAAATCAATTTAGCACTAAAATATCAGCGAATGTCAAATTTATCATTTTACCATTTAAATATAAGCAAAATATGAACTATACAACCAAATCATTTTTATCAATTGAATATCAGCAAAATGTTAACTATAAACCAAATCATTTTACCAATTTAAATATCAGCAAAATGTGAACTATTTAACCAAATCACTTTTCCACTGAAATATCAGCTAAATATAAACTATGAACCATTTTTCCACTGAAATATCAGCTATAAACCAAATCATTTTACCACTAAAATATCAGCGAATGTCAACTATAAACCAAATAATTTTATCATTCAGATATCACAGATTTCAACTGAAAAACCAAATCACTTACGTACTAAATTTTCAAAATTCCATTTACATTGGGAGTTCTTGAAAGTGATGATGAAATTCTGATCACAATGATTTTAACAAAATATTACTTCGCACAAAAGAGTATTTTCCATAGCTGATAGTCATTGTTGTAACCAAGCACATAGTACATCCGAGTCAAGTCATGGTGGTTAGGCCTAACAAAGAACTATCACAAAGGGCTCTCACAAAAATTATGTAAACAAACTATCTACAGTCACACCTGAGGGCATTAAACACTCTAATAAATAACAATTCATATTGTATTCACCTCAAAAATGTGTAATATATATCTACTACAAAAGTTAAAAAAATTCAAAAATGCCACCACTGCACTACATCATGGCCAGCGAGAACAAATGAGATGAAAGGCTCACAGGATACTTGCACTGCTTTGTGATGTGGTCCACTAGGACAGTCATTGTTGTGACATATTCCGAGGGTGGTTGGCCTTCAGCTTTAGGTGGTATTTATTGGTTTAGTGGAGGGGAAGCCTTCCAGAAATTGCCTTACCATATGACGGCTTATTTGAGTCTATTTTGCTTCCGTATCCAAGACATCCATTTTCAGAAAATGGTACAAGCTCGAAGTTTTTTAACTCAAAAAACAAGAAACAATCAAAGAAAAATTGCATATAACCTAATGGGATGTTAAATAAAATATCCACAACAACTTTTAAGCTGGCCCCCAATGTAACGTAACTCAAAAAGATCGATACATCAGTTTACCGAAAATCACTAACTTATAAAAATAAATCTACAGAAATGAATTTGTTTCCAAATCCAAGCCCTCATTTATTTTCAGAAAATGATACCAGATAAAAGTTGTACTGGAAAAGTAATAAATAATAAAATAAAAATTAACATATAACCTAATGCGATGTTAAAATATCCACAGCAACAAGTTGTAGGCCGGCCATCTAATGTTTCATAACTATGAAAAATCAATACTTATCAATCAGCCGAAAGATCACTAATTTACGAAAAAATTTTATTGAAATTTAAATTGACTGAAATGAAAACTGGTTTAAATATAAAAACAGTAAGTGCTAACTTTACAAAGGGTATCCAATGTGCTGCACCAACACTGAACAATATGGGAACCATTTATAGCACACAGAACAGAGATAGCAAGTGTCAAACATCTGCTCCTTGTTTGCCTCAGTGAGCAATATGTAATTAAATGCAGCTGCACCCAGAATAATATAACCACCCATCCTATCAGAATAATATAACCACCCATGAATAATATGAATCACAGTGTACCCGCCCAGGCACTTCAGAGTGCACATGACAAGGTCGACCACACGGAAATATAAGCGGCTGGCCAGGACAGATGAGCCATAATGCGTAATGTGATCACAATGAGCAAAGGTATCGATCTGACAGATGTTCAAAAAGGAATGATCATCGGCTACCGCACTAAGGGTGGAAGCATCTCAGAAACAGCACACTTCGTGGGCTGTTTGCGAGGTGCTGTAGTCAGGGTGTACCAAGAATGGACCACTGGCACACCGAGTACCTCCAGACGTTCATAACTGTGGAGCCCCAAAGGCCATCAACCCTTGAGGAGAACGTCACCTCCATTGACTGGTAAAGGTCAATTGACATGCAACAGTACAGCAATTGACCACTCATATGAACGCTGGGGCACCCAGGTACGTGTCCCCGATAACAGTAGAGCAAACTCTGTTATGCATGGGTCTCCGGAGTCGACACTGCAAAAAGGTGCCCACATTAACCAAGGTCCATCAGCAATGATACCTGCAGTTCACACAGGATTACCATCATTGGACAGTGGAAGAATGGAAAAAAGGTTGCCTTCTCCAACGAATCGAGGTTTCTACTCCACAGAAGTGATGGGCAGTGGCAGATACAACAACAGACACATGAGAACCAACACCCAGACACACTTGTTGGCCAAGTACAGGCCGGTGGTGACAGTGTACATGTCTGGGGGATGTTTTCCTGATATGACCAGTCGGTAGCGCGCCAGGCTCGTAATCTGTAGTTCCCAGGTTCGAGTCCCAGCTGGGTCAGCGTTGAGATTTATCTCCGCAAAATTTCCCCGCCCTGCCCACGGTCAGTAGGGGACACCGCTGGGCTTGGAAAGGCCGCCGTCCGTCGGATGGGACGTTAAGCCGTGGCCCCGTGTGCGGGAGAGCCATACCCTGTGCATGTTAAAGAACACGCTGGATGGCCTTGACGGGAAGCTACCATCTGTCTCCCAACAGCTGTTCCAGTGGGTCCCCTCCCCCAACCTTCTCTGAGCCTTCGGGGTCCATGTGACCTGGCCATTTAGCCCATGGTGTGCAAAAAAGTGCCGCTCAGAGCTAAAACAACCCAACCCAACCCAACCTGATATGACCTGGGACCGCTGGTACCACTGGATGGGTCCCTGAATGCCAATGGCCACCTGTCCATCCTCACTGACCACATGCATCCCTTCATGTCGAATGTTTACCCTGGTGGTGATGGGACCAACAGGACAATGCTCCCTGTGATGTCACTAAGGTGGTGCGTGACTGGTTCCAGGAACACAACAGCGATGTCTCTGTTCTCCCTGGGCTAGTGAAATCGCCCGACCTCAATCCCATAGAGCACTTGTGTGACCATTTGGAACAACAGGTTTGGTGTGCGGACCCACAACCACGTCATCTCCAGAACCTCCGTGCTCTGCTGGAGTCCAAATGGGCACGTGTGCCTCTGGCAACCTTCCAAGGCCTAATTGTGTCCATGCTACGCCATCTCGCCACTGGCATCCGGGCCAAGGGTGGTTATTCCCATTATTAGGCAGGTGGTCATATTATTCTGATACGATTGTGTATGACTTAAATTAATCATTACCCCTATTAATTTTCTATTTCCTTCATATTTTTTTCCTTCAACTTTAGGAATTTTAAACATTTCTTCATTTGAATTAGTATATGATTTCGTTAAAACACTCAGGATAATTTTATGGGAATATTTCTTCACTTTAGAAGCTTTATACATATCTGCATTAAGTTTATTATATGTAAATTAATTAAATCACTCCTAATTTTGCACAATATTTAATATTTTTCCACTTCTCTTTGGGAGTTTTACGTATTTCTTCAGATGGTTTACTATATATGAATTAATTTCTTTACTTCTAGTTTTGCAAAATTTTCAATTTTTTCCCCCACATCCTCTAGGAGATTTATGCATTTCTTCAATTGGTTTAGTATATATCATTTCATGATTTACTTCTAAATATTTTGCAATTTTTAATATTCATCTCCTCACCTTTAGAAGTTTTATCAATTTCTTCAGTGAGATTCAGCATATATGTTATAAATGAATCACTCATTTTGCTAGTTTTATGTATTTCTTTTCCAGGTATGGCTGCTAATCATGCTGATTATATTTTATGTAAATGTTTATGAAAAATTACTTAAATTTGTAATAGTTGATAATTTTTACACTACTGAAATTTTGTTTTGTTTTAAATTGTGAAAGATGCATTGTTTTTACCTGAGATTTTATTTATTTGTTTTCAGTGAAAAAATGTTATTACAAGAGGAATTTTGAATAACTACTGTCCACATCAGAACATTCCAAAAGTTCTTTATTGTTTTTTGAAATTGTTATCAGAATGGATGCAACAATTGAATTTTAACTATGTTTGTTTTACTTTAGTGCAAAATTCGGCAGATATATTTTCCATTTTTTATATTTTTTTTTGAGGAATTATTTTTATCCAAAGACTGATAATTGCATCTGCATTAAAAATTGGTTCATATGAAACCGTTGGTAATAATTTTCCCTTCAACTTCATTCGAATGAAGTGATGTGAGGAAATAACTAGCAGCGAGGAAACGCAAAGAATAGCCTAGTGTGTATGGCATCAAATATAGGTGGGTTTGCTCGTTCTAGGAGGTATTGCAACTGTAGGAGAATGTGAGCAGAGGCTTATCTCTCAGTGTAGTTGAAGGTAATAGGAAGTACAATCTGATGTTAATCCTTTTCTTTGGAGAGTGGCAGAGAGTTGGGAGTGGAAGGTGAGGTGTGGGAATGTGAACAAGGGAGAATAGTGTGAGCTAATCCAGAACAAGAGCTAGAGTGACTGACAGAGTGAGGGGGGGGGGGCGGTGCAAGTGTTGGGAAGTGTCTGATGAATGTTGCTAGGATGGTAGCCAGCACAGATGAGTTTCAAAGAATGGAACAGGGATGTTACCAGTGGCAAATACAAAGGGAAAAATTAAAGAAATAAGAGGAAAGAGTGAGATCACCTTTTCTTTTTAGGTAAGAAGGGAGACTCAACTCATGCAAAAGAAACTTTAAATGCGCGAAAAGGCACCAATCTCTTTCAAATATTGAAAAAGTTATGAACTAGATGAATTCCCTAGATTGAGGCAGAGGGAGGGGGGTACAGGTAGATGGGGGGGGGGTCCTGTGTGAACTAGTTAGGCGGTAAAAATAATGCCTTGGCCTGGACATAATGTGGGCAGTGCAGGATGACGTGTTCTACTATTTTAATGTGACTGCAATGTGGACAACATTGGCTATGTTTCTTTTTAATAGTGTGTAAGAATTTATTAATGAAATCTGGGATGACCTATGCAGAGCCTGTAAAGTTTCACCTGTAAAGATCTAGGCCAGTGAGATGGTATAAAATTATTTTCTGTGGGGAGACCATGTACTATTTCTAAAGTTTGTCTGTGTGGAGTCTGTTTCTAATGTGTGCGTAGGTGAGAAGTTTAGTATGAAGTAAATGTTTACTTGCAGAATATGGATAATAGAGTCTAGGGTAGCAGCTCATTTGGCTAACGAATCTGCTTTCTCATTGCCTGCCAAACCACTGTATCCGGGGATCCAAGTGATGTGGTATTTAATGTTGTTTGTATGAAAGAAAGCAGACTAATGTCACTCAAGATGTAGGCCAGAGCTTTATTATCTCTTTTTTTTCTGGGTTTTTTAGAAGATTGAGAGGTGCTGCTTTGCTGTCAGTAAGGATAGTAATGTGTGTGTAGGTGTTGTTGATTGATGTCTGGGAAAGTTTGAGAGCTTCTTTGATAGTTGTGAGCTCTATTTCCATGAGTTAAGATTTGGATTGAATCTAAGTTTTTGTTCATGTTATGTGAGGGGATAAATTTTCCTCCTGTAGCTGTATGGTTGTTTCTGTCCAGGGAGCCATCAGTAAATAATAAGGTGCTGTGGGGGAATATGGTTGATTATGCCTGTCATTAAGTGTTTGTTAAGGAAGTTGCCAGGGGAGTGTTTTGTGAATAATGAGGGGTGTGAGGAAGTGATGTCTGACCAAATCCATTATCCAATGTGTGGGAGTGGCTGGAAAATTTAGTATATTGTTGGAGAACTTAAAGCTCTTGAAAGAAGTTACTGTTTCTGATAGTCTGGATGATGTGGGATTTCCCAGAGGAATGAGTCAGTTTCTTTAAGAGTGGGTATTTATAATGACAGGTGGATATTCTGAGGAAATGGTTAAGCAGTGCTTGTTTGTGTCTAATTTCCAGGGGAGGAAGGTTTGCCTTCATTCTGAGAGATAGCACTGGGGCTGTAAGCAATTGTCTGAGACATAGTCTAATGGTTTTGTGTTAAATAACATCAAGTTTTTTTCTTTTGAGTAGCTGAGGCCTATGCTTCCATAGTCGAATTACGACCTAATCAGTGCATGATACAAAATTAGCATTTGGTTACGAGGGAGACTCCAGTTTTGTCCACACATGCATTTATGCAAATTTAAAGCTTTCTGACCATAAGTAGTAAGTTTGTTGATTTGAGTCTTCCAGGTCAGATGGAAATCAAAGAAAATTCCTAAAAATTTATTTGTGTGTGCAGTATTAATGGGGGTGTTGTAAATATGAAGGTGAATGTCTGGGAGTTTGCCTTTGGCGAATGGGACAAATATTGTTTTGTCAGAGGAGAGCTGCAATCGCAATGTGTCAAAATAATCCTGTACTTTAGTAAGTGCCACTTGTATGTACTCTTCTAAGGTGTGGAAGGTGTGTCCCTTTCTCCAAAGGGTGACATCATCTACATAAATGGTAATATTGATATGGGGGTAAAATGGTGATATGTGGAGAGTAAAATGGATACCTGTTGTACTCCATGACTTATGGTGTGTATATCTGAAAGTGTTTGGTCCAGTTTAATGGTGATTTGTATGTTGGAAATGAAGTTAATGAAGGAAGCAGTGCGACCTCCATTGCCATAGTATGCAAGTTTATGTAACAGTCCCTTTCTCCACATATTATCAAAAGCTTGTTTAATGTGTAAAAAGACTGCTATGACTGGCTGTTTGTGTTCTAGGCCCATTTGTATGTCTGTTAATAAATTTAGGAAGCTATCTATTGCTGATTTGTGTTTCCAGAATCCTTTTTGTTGAGTGTGTAAAATGTTATGCTTTTGAATATGCCAATCTAGACGTGTTTTTGACCATCTTCTCTGCAATTTTAAGTGAAGTGTTGGCGAGGGTTATGGTTCTGTATGAGGTGATTTCTGTTGTCTTTGCCTGACTTATTGAGAAGTTTGATGTGGCTGTGCTTCCATGTGTCAGGGAAAGTTTCTGATTGCCAATGATGGTTAATGATTTGTAAAAGTCTGTGTGTGGTTTTGGAGGGAAGTTTTTTTAGTGTTGGTTAATTGGTCGGGGGCCTGCAGCAGATTTTGAGTTGGAGACATGAATTGCTCTGTTTAGTTCTTCTATTGTGAAATCCAAATCCATATTTTCATTTTGTTTCTTGTGATTTTGTAGGTTTTATTCCAGTTGTCTATATACTTGTCTTTGTTTTGTTGTAGACATTATATCTATAGGAGGGGTGTCTACGATAAAATGTTGGCAAAGATTTCTGCTAATACTTTTTCTGTGATATTTTGTTTTAGAATTAGGGTTTGTCAAGGCTTGGATGGTTCTGTTGGTTTACCTACATGTTTAATTAATTTCCAGGCTTCTGTGAGAGGTGTAAAGATATCTATTTGGTTACAGATGTTTTGCCATTCTGAAATTTCTGATGTATTTAAGTTTTTTTTTTTTGTTGAAGCCACCATTTTTTTGTCGTTAATTATATCCAAAATATTTTTAGTTCTCTTAGCTCTCTTCTCTGCTTGTCGTCGGATGACAATCAGTTTTCTGACATAAATAGTGTTTTAAGTGTTTGTACTCTGCTGTGTTGTGGTACATTATCTAAGATGGTGTAAGTGAGTTTGAGTTTATAGTTTGGGTAGGGAATATGGTGTGTTGTATTTTTTGTTCAGATTGGTGCCAATCAATAACTGTGGTAGTTTGGTGGAGGGGGGGGGAGAGAATCCTTTAAGAAGAATGGATGCATGATCACTACCCATTTGATCATGATGCACTGTCCAGTTGAGTGAGTAAGCTATTTGTGTGAAGGTGAAAGCAAGGTCCAATACTGATGTATTTTGATATGGTCTATAGTAGGTGGTGGACCCAGCGTTCAGCATAATTAAATTTGAGCTGTTTGCGACTCTTTCTGAAGTTTTGTCTCTTGCTGTTATATTTGTACTTCCCCACATAGGATAGTAAGAATTAAAATCTCCACAAAGGATAAGTGGAGGGGGACGTGCTTCAATGAGTTGTAGGAAGAGATATCTTCTGAAATGTTTTGTTCTGGGTTGTAGATGTTTAAGACTGAAAAGGTTGAGGAGCCTATTCTTACTCTAGTTGCTACTGCTCGTAATTTTGTATTATTTTTAGGGAGGCTTATCTGTACCTGCAAGTGACGTTTTTTGAAGAAGGCTACTCCTTTGCTAGATTATGGGGGGGGGGGGGGGGTTCTGTATAGGTCACAAAGTTAGGTATTTTGATGTTAGGTCTAAGTTTTGAAAAAAAAAGACTTCTTGAATGGCAATGACCAAAATGTTATGTTCTTGTATTAGCTGATTGATGTAAGGGATTTTATTTTGAACTCCTCTAGCATTCCAATGCATGATGGAGGGGGTTCAAATTAGGAGAAATATTGTACTTGAAATTAAAGCATAAAGGTAGGTGTAGAAGTGTCTAATGGCAGCTTTGAAGGAAGTTTTACATTTATATTTATTTTGAGCTGTCAGAGTAGCTGGGGCTAGAGTGTGGGGTTGAGCATGTGTCATGAATGTTTTCCATTTTTCTGTGCTATGTATTCAGTGAGATTTGAAAGAAGTGAGTATCTGTTGTTTTCTGTTTACCTTTATTACAAGTTCTTCTGGTTTGAGTTTGTCATATGATACTTTGGTACTGTAAAGGGGTGTTGGGGGTTGATTTGTGCATGAGGGGAGGGATCTTTGACCCTGAGTATGTGAGGGGGAGGGGGGCTTAAGGTATATGTAATGTGTGGAGATGAGCTTTCTAGAGTTTCTATTTGTTGTCGAGTGAGAGGTTTAGTTTTCTATACTGAGAATGAATGTTTGTGTGGAATGTGGGGAGGGGGGGGGTCTCTGCATAATGGGGTCTAAGTGTTTGGCTCTGAATAGATTATCTATACCTGTGTCTTGTAAGGCGACTCTTTATGTGGCTTTGCCCAAGTAATACAGTTTCTAACATGTACTTTTCTCACTTGAATGCCCCATTTGTAGGTTTCACAACCTTTGTATGTTGCTGAGTGAGGACCCTGACAATTGTGGCAGTAAGCTCTATAAGCATTGCAGTTGGCATATTAAAGGGGGTGTGGAGAGCAGCCTAGCTGGAAAGATGTGGAAAATAAGTTAAAGAGCAAAAGCAGCTTCAGTCTTAAAGGAGCAAGTCCTGAACCGGGAGATGAGCCAACATAAATCTCTCAGGTTTGCCCTGACTTTGGCATTCCTGATCAATATTGTAGTTGACCCGCCAACAACCTCCCTGATTGCCTGGGCCCTTCCGAGTTTGTTAGCAAACCCCTTTTTGATTGAAGGATGTGCCCAACATCAGTATCTGGAGCCCCACAGCCACATTAACTATAGGCAGATATCATAAAATGCTCCAGATATAGCGGAAAATTCTCCTGCCCTGTTAGAAACTGTGTTAGGTACTGGTCTGCAGACATTAGGGACAAGCCTACAGTCTGTATGAAGATCTTCATTTGAAAACCATTGACAACCATGTCCCAGAGCCTCTGCCACTCTATCAAAACCTGCTTACCTAATAGCAGCTTCAGAGAGTCCTTACCGCAGTTTCTGACTGGGTGTCAGTGCCTGCTGAGTGGGCTTAATGGTCTGCTCGCTCATTACCTTTGTGACCTATGTGCCCCTTGATCCAGGAGAGAGAAATACTGGGTCTGCTCTTGTTACCAAAAAGTTGCTTGATCTTGTTAACTGTTTGATGCCTGTTTGCATCTTCAAGTACTTGCAGAGCTGCTGAACTGTCAGTATACAGCCTAATGTCATTAAACTGAATGCCGTCATTGAGGGCCCACTTCAGGACATCTGATGGCAAGCAGCTCTGCTTGGAAGACTGAGCCATTGATAGATATCTTCCTCTTGAAGTCTTTGGCTCCTTGATTGTAGACAGTGTAGCCAGGCCCACACCATCCTCACTCTTGGAACTGCAAGTATGGACTACTACTCCTCTTCCTGATGGTAACTCCATAGACCATGGCACTTTCAGTTGCTTCATGGGGTGTGTATCCTACTGTGTAGTTTCAGTCTTGCAATCCTCAGGGTCATACTGGACTCTGGGAAATATTGCCTTCTCCCTTGCCTTCAGAACTCTAAAAATGGTCACTTCCTTTCCCACTGTCAAATACAGAGGCAGAATCCCTGCAATCACCAAGAAGGCATCCATAGATGTAGTTCTATAAACTCTGGTAATGCACAGTAATGCTGGTCTCTGGGCTGTGAGTAGCTATCTGCACATCACAGAGGGGTTCATCGGCTCCACCAGGTGCCCACTCCATATGTCAGGATCTGCCCTGTTCACTGTTAGAATACCTCTGAGCAGAGGTCCCATTAGATGCGAGCCATTCAACCCAGTTTGCACATAACCTTGATGCATTTTGTTTTGAAGTCATGAAAGTGTGGGATCCAGCTCAATCTGACTATTTTCTCTCATCTCTCATTCTCTGTGACCGGTAAATCCTCGCTATTTTCTCTCTGGAGTTGATGTTGGATGTCATCAGAGCTCCTGTCATCTATGGGGAATAACCCCTCCAAAAGCACACAGTTTTTCGTACTGAAAGAGGTAGTCTTGGCCCCATCCTCTTTGCAAATGTACTGTATTTCCAACTGTGTGAGGTCTTTCCCTGCTGCCAGTTTATACTGCAGAGTAAAAGGGTTATATGCAGTGACTTCACTGTAAAATATTTGCCAAGAGTCTGATCTTGGCAGATGGTGAGACTGTACTCCGCCTGCTCTTTCCTATATAATTCCTCTCTGAAACTTCTTTCCCTGTTGTGACACCTTTGGTATTTTCTTCTAAGAGCTCAGGTCCATTTTCTTTTAATTCTGAGCTCCAGTGTACACCAAGGTATAGACTTCCTTTTAGGAAGGTTTCCCTTGAACCCAAAGGTTGCCTCACATTCAGTCCTGATGCACTCAGTCACCTCTCTGACGATGTCATTCAGATAGTCCTCATCTTTTGTACGGGTTATATGCTGGTTAATCTTATCCAGCTCAGGTGTTACCCTCTGTATGAGCTTTCCCCAATTAGAGGATTTGACGATAGTGAACCTTTTGTTTAACTTTAACTGGGTGGCAATGTTGTGCCTCCCCACAAGGAACTCTTATGTACTTGTGGTCGCTGTTGGTGAACCTTATCATTCATGCACCAACCATGAATCAAAGAGATAGTCCAAGGTGCTTCCAGGTCTATCCAGCTTTGGCTTCTTGGGCCATCAAAGGCAGCTGGTTTATCATAATCATTTAATACGAACAGATCGGCAGGGTTAATAAAATCCAGAGTCATATCTCCTCTGACATCTTGCCATTTCGAGCCCCAAAGGGGGTTGCTTCTTATTGAAGTCACTACCCATGGGCATAACAACAGACGACATTCAAGTTTTTAATTCTTGTTTTAAATTTTGCTGTAAGAAATCTTTGATTAATGCAGTCATATCCTAGAAGAGTATCGCTGGCGTGTCTGCTGAGAAGCAAACCTATACCTTGAAGATGCTTTCCATCCTCCCTTCCTGAAAAAAGAAATTTAAAGTTATTTTTAAGTATCTGACCTTTACCTGTCGATCTGGTCTCTTGCAAGTCTAGAATAGGTAGGTTATAATGCTGGAATTCCTGCATGAAGGACATCAAGAGAATAATCTCTATATAACGTCCTCACGTTCCATGTATCTGCAAAGAGAAAATTATTAGTAGGATTTTTAAATAAACTTGGTTTATTGAGAGAGGTAGGGCCAACAATATCAAATAGCCCCTGATCGCAGGCATAGGGCAAAGACCTGTTCCCCCCACTGCTAAAGCCTCCCAGGCTGGTAGGAACTTCAGGCACCCCTTTTCAAATGGGCCTTTTCAAGAGTCATATGACCTGCTTGAGCCACATTACTCCAGTTTGGGATTGGCAATGCCCAACTAGCTAAGTGAGAGTTCAGGTACCTGTGATGGCCTCTGATCAGGATTATCCACCAGCTGATATGAAGTATCCCATTCCTCTGTTCACTTAGCACTGGCAACCCACAAGCAAACAGAAAGCACAGCGGCAGATTCTCTCTCAACAGAGACCCATCAGTGCTTCAAGTCCAGGATCCATAATCAAGCTCATAGCTGTAAATCAGTTCAGTCAAGTGGGTATGAATGGTCAGCACCAGGACCCTGTGAAGCTGACCACTACTCAGCAGTGCAGAAAAAAAAAATGGCGATAGATGACCAGTAGGCCACACTGACCTGGCAGCCCTCTCCTTTTGTTCCCTTCCAAAAGAGAATATCTGTTTTGAAAGGTACTAACGGCCTGCACTGTGAAAAGGTGGGGTCGGACATTAGATACTAGGTCTAGCCAGTTCTATGCATCATCACTGGGGATTGGTACACATCTCTCTTTTCAATTTATGCTTAGCTACCATTTATAGGCCATATAATCTTAAATCCCAAATATTAATACTTACATATTTAAATTTTCTTAGATAAGGACAGCAATTATTTTTAATTCATTAGAATTTTAATCATCAGATGCAAACTCATTTCATCATTTCACTGATTCAAAGCATATGTTACACACAAGCCTGGATCTAGAAAAAAACTGGGAGTGGGTGGGCGAGAAAATATTCGAGGCAGAAAATTTTAAAAGAAGTGGGGCAAGAGACTGGATTCCCAATGCATTATAACATTTCATATCCTGTTTTACAGGTCTTTAAAAAAATTCTTACAAAAATGCATAAAATAGAAGTTTAATAATTTTATGCCTCTATTACCCTTACTAGCATTCAGAAAAGGGCATGGGCCTCTTTTCTTCCTCCTTAGATGAATTAGATTCCCTGGATACACACAATTTTCTAAAAATAATGTAGTACCTGTAAATGTCATGAACTGAGAAGCAACAATTAGTTTTTTTTAATTGCTTGGTTTTGTTGCATCTAGTTATATAACAATACAAATAAGTTACATTTATAAAATCACAGTAAAATGTTTTCTGTTTATTTTCTAGAATGAATGCAAATTAGGTGATGAATGCAGATATTCTCATGATATTGAGACAGAAAAGTGACCATGCTTCTGTACATAGGAATAAAGTGATATTTTATTTATAAAGAGTATTTTAAAATAAATTCTGACAATGTATTTTGGCAGAATAAATCATTTTTTCATAAGTGTGTTATTCTCTGTTTTTCTAAAAATCCTGTAATTTTTTCCAATATAAACGCTGTAAGCTGACATTTGGCAAATACATAAGAGGGTAAAGAAAGTCCATAATCAGGAGAAATTTTGTGAATATGTAGTGCTATGTAAATAATCTGATGGTTGCAGTATTCTAGTGGCATAATTAGGAAGTGAATCTTACGAAACCATAGCAGTGAAGAAAACAATTATAATTTATAGAGCACACCCTTCATTTATTAAGAAATAAAACAGCTCTGAAATAAGAATACAGCTTAAAACCAATGGAGAAAAAAAATAATGAATTACAGATGCGTAAATTCTAATCCATAGACTACAAAGGGAAGTATACCTGTGGTTATACACCAAAGAGCCAAAACATGATCAGCGCACCTGTATGCAAATCGAAGCAACTGCAGGTAAACGATGGCGCGTGTGAAGGTCAGGAAATGAATACCTGAAACCTGATACTAAGCTTTGTTAATCAGTGTTATTTTTCTTCAGATGGGAAAGACAGCGGACTTAAGTGATTGGGGCGGGGGTGGCTCAGTCGGTAGCGCGCCAGGCTCGTAATCTGTAGTTCCCAGGTTCGAGTCCCAGCTGGGTCAGCGTTGAGATTCATCTCCGCAAAATTCCCCGCCCTGCCCACGGTCAGTAGGGGACACCGATGGGCTTGGAAAGGCCGCCGTCCGTCGGATGGGACGTTAAGCCGTGGCCCCGTGTGCGGGAGAGCCATACCCAGTGCACGTTAAAGAACACGCTGGATGGCCTTGACGGGAGGCTACCATCTGTCTCCCAACAGCTGTTCCAGTGTGTCCCCTCCCCCAACCTTCTCTGAGCCTTCGGGGTCCATGTGACCTGGCCATTTAGCCCATGGTGTGCAAAAAAGTGCCGCTCAGAGGTAAAACAACCCAAACCCAACAACTTAAGTGATTTTGACAAAGACCAATTGCAATGGCCAGATGATGGGTCAGAGCCTTGACGTCTTGCAAATGCATGGTCAGCCATGATTAGTACCTTCAAAAAGTGGTCCAAGGAGGGGAAAAACCCACGAACCCCCGGCAAGATGTGGGCCGACTACAACTCATCGATGCTAGAGCTGAGTGAAGCTATTCCGTATGGTATAAGCCAACAGAAGGAATACTGTGGCGCAACTCGCCTGTAATTTGAATGCTGGTGGCGGGAGTAATGTGTCACAATACATCGAACCCTGCTGAAAATGGGGCTGCCTAGCTGCTCTGAGTGCCGATGCTAATTTCGGTTCACCGTCAAAAGTGCATACAAAGGGGACAATTGTAGTTATTGAATGGCAACACCGATGTTCCACTATACAGAGATAGCACTACATCGTATGGGTGATGCCATGTTTTCCCTATCTGTATCCAGAGAATCCTTCAATCGAATAATGGTAAAACTGGCATCTGGCAGCGGAGAAAGGAGCTGTCATGACGAGCAAGACCGTACTGATAAATCAGGATAAGTTTTAGTGTTTAATCATCGAGGTGAGTGGGAGATCTTTTTGAGCGGTGCCTAAACATAAAAGTCAAATATATCGGAGAAATTTCAAATACAATTTATCAAACATAGAATAGAAACTGAACGTTTGATGGTAAATTTTGAATATAAATTGCCAATCTTGAAAGAATACTTTCATAAATATGATTACTAAAGAGAAGAAGAAAAAGGGTGGCCAGCCGAGGTCCAGCACAGATCAGGACAACACTAATCGCATGGATCCAGTCCCTACAAAGGAGACGCGAGTATGAAAACTAGACCGTGAATGACTGGAAGAAGGTTGTCTGCTCTGATGAATCTCGTTTCCTGTTGTACCATCTGGATGGTCGTGTACGTGCGCATCGTTTACCCGGGGAAGTGTTGGCACCATGGGACAAAAACAAGCCGGTGGAGAAAGTGTAATGCTGTGGGCAATGTTCTGCTGGGGAACCATAGGTACAGTCATTCATGTGAGGAAACTATGGGGTGGGGATGGCTCAGTCGGTAGCATGCTAGGGCTCATAATCTACAGTTCCCAGGTTCGGGTCCCAGCTGGGTGAGCGTTGAGATTTATCTCCGCAAAACTCCCCGCCCTGCCCACGGTCATTAGGAGATACCGATGGGCTTGTAAAGGCCGCCGTCCATTGGATGGAACGTTAAGCCGTGGCTCTGTGTGTGGGAGAGCCATACCCTATGCATGTCAAAGAACACGCTGGATGGCCTTGACGGGAAGATATCATCTGACTCTCAACAGCTGTTTCAGTGGGTCCCCTCCCCCAAACTTCTCTGAGCCTTCGGGGTCCTTGTGACCTAGCCATTCAGCCCATGGTGTGCAAAAAAAGTGCCGCTCAGAGGTAAAACAACCCAACATAACGCAAGAAACTATGACGTCTACCACCTACCTAAACATCATTGCAGACCAGGTACATCCTTTCATGGCAACGGTATATCCCTCTAATAGTGCTTTCTTTCAGCAGGATAATGCGTCATGCCCCACTACCCGGATTGTTCGAGAATGCTTTGCGGAATATTGAAGAAGACTTCCAGGTATTGCCCTGGCCTCCAAATTTCCCAGACGTCAGTCCAATTGAGCATCTGTGGTTTGTGTTGGAACAGCATATCCGATCTGCTGTAGCTCAACCATGTGTTATAAGAGTTAAAGGATCTGCTGGTAACATGTTGGTACCAGATACCACATGACACTTTTAGAAATCTTGTAGTGCCCATGCCTCACCGTGTAAGAGCTGTTTCGGCGGCACATGGATGACCAAAGTTATATTGGCCATAATGTTTTGGCTCTTTGGTGTATGTTCAATAAATCACTATTGGACACTGAAAAGTTTTTATTGTTAGGAGATACTTTCATCAGCTGCAATAAGTGACCAAGTATTACACACTCCTAGAAGTATTGGTCTTGGGAACATAGGCCAATTCATAAAACAATAATGTGGTTTGTATATCCAACGCTTCGCATCAACCGTTTATGGTTGCTGCACTGAGAGTGTAGAGAAAGACAACCAAAAATATTTGGTAATCTCGAAATCTACGGGAACATGGGAATGACGGGAGATCAGCTCCTAAGTAATATTTTATCTAGATTGCAAGTCATCATTAATGATAACTTTTAGCTTTCTCTATTCGCCATCAACAGTTGTCCCTGAAGTATGCAGCAAAACTGCAATCTCTGCCAGGCCATCCCACCTGCGACTGCATTTTTAGTCCCAAGTGGGAAATGTTATACCAGAATCAGCTGACTGCCATTCGTCCTTTCGGTTTGCATGTCCAAGGTTACTTGCGAGACATTAACACCAGTCTCGATAGAGTCTCACAGTCAACAGCCTACCCACTAGTACCGTGGCTCGCTGTTTCCCCTTCCTGCGACTTTTCTCTTTGCAGGACAGGGAAAGCCTTTACTCTGTCTGACTGTGTATCAGCACCTTTTTGACAGCCATTGTGCTCAACACCTGAACTTCTTGCGTGTTTTCACATATGGCTCGAAGTCTGGCAGATCCGTGGGATCAGCCATGGACTATTGTGATATAATCATTGCAGACCAGATCCCACATTAAGGTTCCATCTTCACTACAGAGTTGCACACTATCAGCCTCACCGAGAAACAATAGCGACTAAGAGTTGTCGTCGGTGTGGTCTGTACACTGACTTGCTTAGCTCGCTACAGGCCTTGACCTTGGTGAGGTATTGTCTAACCTTGTTCTCTCCCAGATTATCCAGCAGCTCCATTGTCTGGCAGCCACCACCACAGTTCTCGTCTGTTGGGTGCCCAGTCATGTTGGGATCATGGGGAATGACTTGGCAGATGCTGCTGCCGAGTTGACCAATCCCCTGTCTGACTCTTCACTGCTGGTTCCGTACATGGACTTCCATCAGAGTTTCTCTACCGAGCTCCAGACACAGTGGCAGACAGAGATCTTGATCTGAATAGGTCGGTAACAAACTTTTCTTAAGCCCATTATCAAACCATGGCACTCGTGTTTTCGCAGGAATCTCAAGGAGGAAGTTGTACTTGCTCTGCTCTGCTTAGGTAATTCGTTTATCACTCATTCATTTCTTCTTTGGGCGGACGACCAACCTAAGTGTGAGTGTTGTGACACCATTTTAACCATTAAACACATTTTAACAAACTACAATCGTTTATCTTGAACGTCTGTTTTATTTTCGCTTTCATGATTTTATGGCGGAGCCCTTTACACTTAGCCACCTTTTATCTGACGAGTCGTCAGATAAAATCCTTTTTACGTTTTAATGGCTGTTTTACTGGTCTTTGAGGATTTTACAGTTTTAATCTTCTGAATTATTGCTTTTATGGGTCCTATTCACCTGTTTTTCAGTATTCTGCTTTTACCCTTGTAGTTTATGTTTTACACTTGTTCTTTCTCCCGACTGTTTTAGTTATAAATTATTTCTTTCTTGTGTCCTTTGTAATTTCTTTTCCTCTTTGCGTGTTGTTTTTAAATTTGGTTGTTTCCAAGACTTATTTGTTTACCTTTTACTGTTCATCATATGTTTGGTGCAATACGGCCTTAGCTGCTGTTGCGCCATAAAACCTCATTATTTTTTTTCCCATCACCCAAACTCTTAATTTTATCCATCACTTTTTTTTTTTTCGATCCGCTGTCCGTTAATTGCCCCCCCGATAGGGGACCACCTTGTCGTGGTGGGGGGGCCTAGGGCCCAGCAACCCGGCTGAAGGCTGTGCCAGCCGGATTGGGTCACCGGTTGGACATGGCTAAAGCCAACCGAGATCGAAGATGCTGCCGGCCGGCTTGATTGTCGGTCGGATGGTGACGGCGTCGGAGACCTCACCTCTCAGGGACCTGTGTGGTCAGTTCAACGGCTCTGCCGAAAGGTACCCCCGGCCTAGTAGGCACGAGCTGTTCAAAAAGTCTGGGTCTTACTAAGAGTCTCCACCCCGGGTGCCGATCGAGCTTGGATCTTTATATCCTTGCACATTTGCAAACCGGGGAATAGATTAAAGTAAGGTTTCTTCCGGTGGTCAGCTTTCCTTCTATAGGACTGCTGCCATGTGAGGCCGGGGTTGAGGTGCGCCTATAGGGCGTATTCCTTGCCCCCGGCTCTAGGTAGTCATGGCTTTTCTTAACCAGGTAGTGCTGTCAGGCGGAACCGGGAATTGCCGTGGTTGCACAAGATCGCAACATAGAGATCAATTGTCCGTTAATTGACTGTTGTGCTGTTTGCCTGAGCAGAATAGAATTGACTGGGTTATTTGGATGTACTTCGAATGATGAACAAGGAGTCCTAACAGGATGCCCTTTTTTTCCACGGGAATGAAGATCCACCTTGGTTGACACACTGGGACATCCAAGACCCACAGGACTAAGCAACAAAACCAGAAGCCAAATGAGCACAAACCGCCTCTGAAGTTCACCTTCAGCCAAAGAATAAATGGTAATAGAAAGGATCACTTAAATTTAGCAATTAACATAAAAATATTATTTAATGACTCTTTACCAAATTTTGCAGCTGCCATCTCTTAAATGGTTGTAGGCACATTCACTGCGCAAAATAAAATACACAACTAAAGGTTTTTGACTATGGTGTGTGAGACACTAGACAGCCTACCTATTTAAATTGGGAACTGTCGGATCACGTAAACAATAACTGATCCAATCAGTTAATGTTTACGTGACAGTACAAAGTTGTTTTTTGCTTCTTAAAACGGCAGTGAATAAACGATTCAGAGCCAACAACTTCTGCTACATTATATGCTTTGGTGATGTCACGAAGGTTGCTACACATTAGCTGATAGGGAAAGGGGGTTGGGTTGTTTTACCTCTGAGCGGCACTTTTTTGCACACCATGGGCTAAATGGCTAGGTCACATGGACCCCGAAGGCTCAGAGAAGGTTGGGGGAGGGGACCCACTGGAACAGCTGTAGGGAGAAAGTAGGTAGCCTCCCGTCAAGACCATCCAGCGTGTTCTCTAATGTGCACAGGGTATGTCTCTCCCGCACACGGGACCACGGCTTAACGTCCCATCCGACGGACGGCGGCCTTTCCAAGCCCATCGGTGTCCCCTACTGAACGTGGACAGGGCGGGGAATTTAGCGGAGATAAATCTCAACGCTGACCCAGCTGGGACTCGAACCTGGGAACTACAGATTATGAGCCTGGTGCGCTACCGACTGAGCCACCCCCGCCCCTAGGGAAAGGGGAAACAGGATCTCCCATCTCAGGGGGATTTACTTTCGTGTATATGTGGGAAGGCTTGGTGATGGAGACAGTTAAATAGGAATGTTTCCACAGGGTATTTTGGTTTGGGACTTTGGTTGCAGCAATGTGCTTGAAGTGGTCACTGATCTTAGATAATGAGCGTTCATAGGAACCATGTAGTTATCCAATTCTGCAGGATCATGAGGCACAGAGCTTCATTATTTTGGACAGGATTAACGCTTTTATCAATGCTCATCATCTTGATTGTTGATTTTAGCAAGGTTTGTTGACTTTTTTGTTGATAGCTCTGCCCCTCTGTTGTGAAGCTCCGAGGATGCTAAACGCAGCCATATCTCACTTTTGTGACCTATATTCAATCTGATGTATGTAGACCACACTAATAGAACTGCAAATTGTAGTCTAAAGTGCTCCACAAACCTCAGTTTTGTCCTCAGGTCTAACGGAAAATCTCAGGACTGAGCAATTCGGCCTTGAAGTCCAATTACCCTACACACGGTTCAGATAAGCCTGAAGGCATTTGCTCAGTTCACTAGTGTCTTCGATGTGAACAGTTCTAGGTATGGCGAGTGTTGATGAATTGTATTACGCTGCCATAGTTATGCCCTCAACGAAAATAAGAAATCAAAACGCAAGTGGGCCAAGGAATGGCTATTGAAAAGGAATCGTTTTTTTCATATTAATTTATTAAAGGAATTAAAATTCCATGAAAGAGATTGGCCAATTATCTCCGAATGGATGAAATAATGTACCTAAATCATACTTGATCCCCGTGCTTTCTTCTCCCCTAAAAAAGGGGGAAAATGCCAAAAATATTCTTAAGGTATATCTCCAGCACACGAAGGCCGAAAGTAACAATCTACAGTACTGTGCGAATTAGTTGGGACAAGCGAAGGAATGCTAAATACCTTCCGCTGCAGAGTCTAAACTGTTGCAAGTCTAAACTTGTACGTGTCCCTGCAATGGACATGCGCAAGTTTAGACTTGCAGCAGAGCGATATCTGCAAGTCTAGAATTGTCTGTTGTGTTACTCTGCTATTATTTACACTTCCACTTTAGTTGGAATTGATATTTCATAGGCTGAGGACGTGATTATGTAAGTAGTTCACAATTTTCATTGGAAACTTTTTTTATTAAATACATCATGAACACATCATCATCATACACATCGGTATGGTTTTCTTGTTTTCCAGAAGAAGAGTTTGTTTCAATCACGCCTCGTAAACGAGCTACAATAATCGCTTTAGACGAAAACACTTCACTTACTGGCAGATATCTAGGCAGATAGCAAAAGCAGTTGGCGTCGGGAAATCTAGCGTTTCATGGATCATGAAGATGCATA
The DNA here is from genome assembly GCA_038380435.1 of Ryuthela nishihirai. Lineage (NCBI taxonomy): Eukaryota > Metazoa > Arthropoda > Arachnida > Araneae > Heptathelidae > Ryuthela > Ryuthela nishihirai. The sequence goes on along the minus strand of JAWZYU010000030.1, from coordinate 8,918,136 downwards.
AGGAGACAGGGTCTGTGGACACGTCCTGTAAAGGACATCGTGGAAAGGACTCGTGGAAGAAAAAGAAAAACCACCCTTAGAGAGGGTAGTCTAATTCGAAGAATTAGTATCATTGACCCGAAGAAGACCAATGGAGACATCAAAAGGGAGATTGCATCTCATGGGAGTAGTCTAGGCATAGAGTCGGAAGTTAGGTTCCTCCCCGCACGCCCCCCCCCCCCCCTACGCCAGCAGCTGATGTTGAAGTCGAATGGGTTGACATTTATGCCCGCTTAAAAAATTATTTATTAGCCTTCTCACTATTGTGGGAAGCCCTATTCATTATAATGTGCAGCTGGCACCCGTGAGAAAAAAATTTTAAGTCCCCTCTGGCATTCAGCAGATTCGTTTGAAACAGCCAAACGGGTTGACATTTATGCCCGCTTAAAAATTATTTGTTAGCCATCTCATTGATGTGGAAAGCCCCCTCTGGCATTCAGCAGTCCCGATTGACCCGTGAGAAAAAAATTAAGTCCCTCTGGCATTCACCAGGTCGGTTTGAAACAGCCGAACGGGTTGACATTTATGCCCGCTTAAAAATTATTTATTAACCTTCTCATTGATGTGGAAAGCCCCCTCTGGCATTCAGCAGTCCCGATTGACCCGTGAGAAAAGTTTTTATCAGAATGTCCAACGACAGTATTTTGTTATCATGAGAGTGCTATGATTGGCTGGTGTTTTTATAGCGTTCTGCAACTTTATTGGTAGAGTATTGTATAAAAAAGCTCGGACATCAGGTTGGATCAACAGTCATGACTTTCGCAGACACCATTTTGGATTCTGTGTTTCGTTTTTGGTGTGCACAACCTTCCGAACCATTAGTGAAAATCTTTCCGGGTCTTTTGGAACAATTACTTGTTGGCATTATTGCAGATCAATTACCAGAGCCGACCCCCGAGAAAGTGGCGTATGTACCTTGGAGGCCTACAAATACGGTTTTCCTGTGCTTGATGGACTGGAGACAATAGATTTTAACGAATTGGTGGAAATAGCGAAAGCGTCATATGCCATCGGCCAGTAGACTCTACGACTTAGTCATCGATCTGCTGACAGATACGTTCAGGTGACGAACCCGTGCCATCGCATATACCCAGGTCTGCTAGAACACCCTCTCTTCGACATCGTGGTCCTACGTCTCCCCAACCCGAACTTGGAAATTGTGGGATCTGTATTTGTGCTTTAACATCACGACTCTGCGCTGCTGGACGATTTAGTAGAAACTGTAAAAGCTGCCAGTACTCTATAAAAACGACCGGGTGAAGGGATTTTATTATGAACCATGTATGCTGCGTTAGAGATTTAGACGGTTTCACAGTAAACGGGAAATTTCTAACACGTGAGCTTGGTTATTTGGACTGTAGAGGTCTTATAGACGTGTACAGATTCGACCTCTCCTTCGTCACGGACATTTCTCCCCACGACTGGAAAAGCATTCGTTACGTAACCAAGCACATAACAGGCCTTCCTTTTTACCCTCGAACCGGTGAAGTGGTTTGGGAATATGATTGTTTAGACGATATCGTTCGCCATATCCATGAAAAGTGTCTACCGTCGCCTACAAGGGAGGATTCCACGAAAAACGTTTATTAGAGAGACTCTGCATAGAATCTCTGGATCTAGAGAAGTTTGGATGTCCACGCTTTAAAGATTTAACAAAAATACCAGGAACTGAATGTGGTTATCACACGGGGAAAGAGATACATTGCTCTCAAACCGAAGTTGCATCGTTTAGTACATGGTTGAACGACTATATAGAGAAAAATGTATCACTCATTAATCGGTGAACCGCACAATCAATTAGCGGCTTGTTCTTGGAGTTTTTATGAAGAATATTTTTTCGGACATTGGTTAGACGAAGATCATCTAAATAATGAAAAGTCTTTATTAGCCGAGGATTCGACTAATAAAGACTTTTCACATAATGAAAAGTCTTTATTAGTCGAAGATCCTCCACATAATGAAAAGTCTTTATTAGTCGAAGATCCTCCACATAATGAAAAGTCTTTATTAGTCGAAGATCGTCCAAATAATGAAAAGTCTTTATTAGTCGAAGATCCTCCAGAACGACGGAAACCGTTCCCGGTAAAATGCATGTTACCCGAAGAGGCCTCTCCAAAACGGAGGTTCATAAGAAAGTGGAAACCTGTATCTTTGAAGTATGAAAATTCTCCGATAGAAGAGCTGACAACGCCTCCCAGGGGGGTGAAACGGGTGCCATCCGCCGCTGAGCTTAGAATTAAACGCCTGAAATGCTTGTAACAGTTCAGTTTTCACCATGCATCCTGGTAGTGAACATACTTATCCCCTTGGGGGCGATATTTTCATCGTTCCCGCACTTTTTCGAGAGAAACTCCACGTACATCTCCGTCGCTATCAAAGGTTTTCGGATGGAGGGACACTTTATCCTACGAAAGAGGGGGTCACTCTAACGCTCCCAGAATGGCAAGAGCCGTTATCTGCATCGGACAGAATCGACGTGGCAAATTCTACTGAAAGAGAAACGTGGTTTGTGACTCGCGATCTGCAACTATGTGCCTATTGTGTCAGCAATGGAAGGCGTTTCATAGACGTCATCAAATCGACCTGTGCCAAAAAAGAATTCACATGTGGTGTAACTCTCACCCTAGCCCAATGGAACGAGGTCTGCATCCGCCGTGACGACATTAAGAAATGTCTGGACCACCACCGCAGATCTGATGCTAATTTCCACCTTCGTCAGGCCATTGCTGAACAGAGAGACCTTCTGCTCGCTTTTCTCCTGTCACCTCCTGCAGAGGGGGAAGGCCAGTTGATTCAGCTATTGACAGATATCATCGAACGTGATCTTGTGCACACCTTACTACCCAACACGAGAGTCATCGAACCCGAGGATAAAGAACACTCTCTTAATAGGTATCTGTCTGATGCAGTGCATGCACTGGATATTGACTCTATTGCTAACGCGTTTGTGGATACTGCCTGGACCCGGGGCTTGCTTTGCTATGTGGATGATGCCTTTCTTTCCTCTCTGACATATTGTGACGTGGTGAAGAGAGTGAAGGATAATCTGTATACTTCTGATAATTGGTTTTGTAAATAAAAGTCTGATATTACCTAACAATCCCTGTGTTGTGTACTCATTTGAATCATGAATCGCGGGAAGATAGCATCTGTTCTCTGCACGCTGATAGGTGTCGCTGTGATTTGCGGGGTTACGTTATCACCAGACTATTTAACTACACGTTGTGGCGATTCGCGACACTTAGGCGGGAATATCTGGCTAAGCGTGTGTAATCAAACGGTAGACATAAGATTATTTTTGCATAAGCAGCCGACTGTGAAAGGGATTAACTTATCTTTTTCTCAGTGGAAGAAACTTGTTTCACTAGAAAGCTGGGTCATTCAAAATGCTGTGGGCTCCGAGTTTCAGGTTTTGTCTGGTAGAAGCGAAAACAAAAGCGATTTACTACGACCATCCAGTCATTAACACATCTAAGGAGCTTTGTGAAGAGGCTGCAGACCGTACGTCTCTAGACGTCCCGGATTCACTCCCCATCGAGATTTGGATTAAAGAGGGAAAGCTATTGCTCGTCGATGAACGACGTGTTGGAAAAAGTTTATTACGATCCCGAGAACCCTGGCAGCTTTGGAGGGTGAATCGATTATCCCAGAGTACTAGAGTGGATCGAAACACAGCCAAAGAATGGTTAGCGGGTCAGGAGACATACACTCTACACAGACCGGCAGTGAGCAAGTTCAGAAGGAACAAGACGTATGTAGCGGGATTGGATCAACAGTGGCAGGCAGATTTAATGTTCGTGAAAAATATTGCACGATTTAACGACGGCTACAGATACATACTAGTTGTTATCGACATTTTGTCCCGTTATGCATGGGCAGTGCCGGTGAAAAAGAAAACGGGAACTGCAGTGAAAGTTGCTTTCGAAAAGATTCTAGCTCAGGGGCGTGAACCCATGACTCTAACTGCAGATCAAGGGACAGAGTTCACAAACCGAGTGTTTCAAAAATTCTTAAAAGAAAAAAATATTCACTTCTTTGTGTCTTATACTGAAAAGAAAGCTGCCCTTGTGGAGAGACTGAACCGAACACTAAGAGAAAAATTATGGCGTTATTTCACTAAACATAAAAACTTCCGATTCGTGCATGTCTTGAATCGCATATTGAAGGGGTATAACGCCTCGAGACATCGCGCTCATGGGTTTGCACCCAAGGACGTTAATCTCTTTAATGAGAGTATTGTTTGGCAGAGATTATATGGAGGTCCGAAGATGGGAGAGCCCACGCATTTTAAAGTGGGCGATCATGTGAGACTCAGTAGTCTGAAGCTACCGTTCAAGAAAGGCGCATCACAGCAGTGGACTCGTGAAATATTCCATGTGAAAAAAGTCGTACCACGATCCCCTCCTGTTTATGAAGTGGAAGATAGTGATGGTAAACAGATACACGGAACTTTCTACAGTCAGGAACTTCAGAGAATAAACCCACCAGAACTCTATGCTGTGGAAAAAATCTTGGCTCGTGATCGGAAAAAAGGTGTGTTAGTCAAGTGGCAAGATTATCCTACTCCCAGTTGGGTTCCTAGAAAATGGCTTTCTACTTAACCCTTCCTTCCACGGCCAGCAGCGATATTTACCCTCATAACACTCAAAGCGATTATTCCACGAGACTCGCCCAAGCTGTCGAACTGAATGGAGAATGGGAAGTAGCACTAGCCAAGATTCACCTCCCCACGAGTTGGTATAATATTGACGATTCGAACAATACCTTCTCCACGCAATTCAGATGGTTTCCCACCATCCCTCAAAACGCCATTAAGGTTGCTCTAAACCATCAGTTCGATGGAAAGAAGATGAAGAGGGAGCGGATTATAAAAAACATCCAGAGTCAAATTCCTAAAGGCATACAAGTGATAAAAAAAGATGATTTGTGGGTATTCCAAGGCGGGTCCATGAATTACGGTGTGGTGTTTAAAAAAGAGGCAACGAGCTTCAACAATTTCTTCAACATCGGAGACGTTGATGCGGAAATTCCGCATTATTCAAACTTCGTTTCCAAGGTGGAGGAAGACGACGATGATTTCTTCACGCCCGATGTGGCAACATTTTATTTTTATCTAGTTCCACATCCCATCATACGGGAAGACACGCATCACATCCCTCCTGGACGTTATGAAAATGTAGAAGATATTTTTACTGCAATGCTACAAGCTATACCCAGCGAGGATAGAATAAATTTCGCCTTCAAGAGACAGGCTAATAATCACTTAAAAATTGCTTCACATGACGGACATTATCTGACGTTTCCTTCTTCTTCCAAATGTTTGGGAGAATTATTAGGTTTCGATAAATTTGGATATCTGTATAGCAACGACGTGTCCAAGTATGCCGTCGACATTAATGCAGGAATATCTGGTATTTATGTGTATACCGACCTAGTCGCTCCTCATTTACTAGGCGACACGTATGCAGAGCTGTTACGAGTGATTAACCCTTCTACGAGAACGACGAATAACGAGGCCATAGTGAAAATTTTTACAAGTCCTGATTATTATCCTCTTGCTCGCAACGTCATCAGTAGGGGACACCGATGGGCAGTAGGGGACACCGATGGGCTTGGAAAGGCCGTCGTCCGTCGGATGGGACGTTAAGCCGTGGCCCCGTGTGCAGGAGAGCCATACCCTGTACACGTTAAAGAACACGCATATTAGTAAAGGAAAGGAGTCTTTCTTTGTTACGTCATTTAATCTGCGATAATCTACACAAAATATCATTGGAGCGCATCTTGCAGGAGCTTCAGTAACCAGAAGGCGAAAATTGTAGGTGTAACACGAGGAACTGTATCGAAGATTATGACTACCTATCAAAAAGGACAGGGTAATACCATGGCCGTCTATATACCTACCAGACCCGAACATTCTGTTTTTGACGTTACCAACGTGGTGTGGAAGAGTCGTAGACCAGAACAAGATATAAGGTTCATTGCTTGCTCTTGGCAAAAAGATGTTTTAAACTTATAAATACATCGAAAAATGGGGAAATTACTATTCAACCAATTTTAGTCTTGATTACTGGGAATGAAATGGAAAAAAATGCTTTTGTTCTGTAAATCCCGCCATACGAAGGAGATAAAAAAAAATATCGAATGTTAGAAGTCTTATTACAAGCAACTGATATGATGATTTGTACTATATTGAAAGTAAACTTGAGTTTTAACTCTTCAATTCTTATATTTGTATTTTAACTAAGAGAATGCAGCAGAAACAGAAACATTTTACGGTTTTATGTAGAAATTTATTCTTTATAAGTGAAACTGGCGAAAAAAATATTCCACATTTCTTAAGGTTTATATATTAGGTTTTTAAAAATTATAAATGTATATATCATGAATGGAAAATACTTATGTGAAAAGACTTATGTTGAATCAATTCAGAATCTGTTCTACATATCACTTTTCATTGGTAATGAATGACCAGTTTTTTCCATATTGCATATATGTTTGCAGTGCAATTTCAAAAAGAATATTGACATAACCTTAATATCCAAGTTCAAAGAAAAAGAAATGGTAGGATTAGATTGTATATATTATATATATATGTCACTGGGCAAATATTTAAACTACTAAGATTACAAAAAGTAAAGCAGCTTGAAAGAATTGAATCACTAGAAAAAAAGCCATATATTTTATATATATATTAAAAAATTAAATAGATACCAATTAAAAAGAACCCAATTAAACCCAATTAAAAAACCCAATTAAAACCCTATTAAAAACCCAATTAAAACCCAATTAGAACCCAATTAAAATGCCTTGCTCCTTACTCAGAAATTTATTACAATAAATAAAATTCTCTGTCGTTAAGCAATCAAATTTTTAAGTTTATCCTTCAAGCTATTTGCATGCTAAAATTTTTTATGAGAAAATTCATGAGCTTTTCGGAGCAAGGACTTCCTGAAGATATATCACTGTCCTTGCTCTGAAAAGTTTCCATTTTTTCTCCAAAAATTTCAACATGCAAACAGTTTGAAGGATAAACTTAAAAAGTTTTTGCTCAACACAGAATTTTATTGTATTTGATACTATATACTATAGGTTCAATTAACAAATTTCAAAGTTAGCAAAAAAATATGTATTATCACAATCAGTGATCTTGGTGAAATGTCCAAGGCATTAAAGTTGCAATATTCAGTTTTAGGTTGAAGCATGTATGGTAACTTTGAGATTGCAGTTGATGCAGCAACAGTTCTTACAGTTCAATGAGATATCAGTTACTCCTTAACTAGTGATTTATAAGATCATTGGTTGATTTTAAATTGATAGTAAAATCGACCAATGATATATGAGTATTACGGACACATAGATGAAATTCTCAGTTGTTATATTGCATAAGCTCTAGCTTGAAACCATATAATTTTTCTACAATATGGTAGTAATAATATCCTTACCATATATCTTGAATATTGCTCTTTTTTAAACTCTCTCTCTGTGTGTGCATATATTATTTATACTAATGTATTTAGTTTTCACATATATTCCTTCTGCAAAATTGCCTCTATATTTCTAACAGAAATTCTGATTTCAGTAACTTTTTCTCTTAGAACATAAAATATGACAGAGTAAACAATACTATATGCTGAGCATAGTTGTATCAAGAAACTATATGTGCGATGTTATCAATATTACTCATCACCAAAACCAAATGAATATATTTTGCTTCACCAAGTTTAGTGGTGATTCAACAACCAAATAATATATAATAGCTTTCATATAATGTTAAAATATTACTAGACTTAAAATTTTCACTCATTCTGTAGTTGTCACTTTACTTATTCCTGTGCATATTGCACAGGAAATTAATAAGTAGAAAAATTTGCTTTGTCATGCTACTTCTCATATGCTCCATACTAAATTGCACGATCTTTTGTTCAGCTAGCATTAAAACATTTTTCAATGAATTTCTACTTACATGTGATTGAATGCAAAACCAAAAACTCTTGACAAAATCTAGGGAAGCCTAAAAATTGGAAGCCACTTGGTAAAATACAGGGGAGTTATGAAAATTGTGCCTTTCTTGTGCAATTAAGGAGAATTGATAAAATTTTAAGTGGCTTGACAAATTCAGGGAAGATGTAAAAAGTGCGATTTTTTCTGTAAAATTATGGCGAGTTGGCAAAATCTAGAGTAGTTTGCAAAATTCGAATCCACTTAGTAAAATATAGGCGAGTTGTGAAAATTGAGATTTGTTTTGTGAAGTGAAGGAGTGTTGGATAAATTGAGGAAACTTAACAGAGTGTAGGGCAGTTGGCAAAATTCGAATCCACTTGGTAAATACGGGCGAGTTGTGATAATTGGGATTGGGTTTGTGTAATTCAGGATAGTTGACTAAAAACTTTCAAACTCCCCAAGATATTGCCAAGTTTACTCGATTTTAGTCAACTATCCTGAATTTGCTACTCTGAACTCCCTACGATTTTGCCAAGTCACTCCAAATTTTGCGAACTGTCCCTAGATTTTGCCAACTCGCCATAATTTTACAGAAAAAACATCCTAATTTTTACATCTCACCTGAATTTTGCCAACTCCCTAAGATTTTACCAACTCACCTGTTGGCCTCAAGGCCAAGTTGCCTCGATTTTGACAACTCGCCTTAATTTTCTAAAAAAAGAAAATTGGGGAGTTTGAAGTGATTTGGCAAATTTAGGAGAGATGTAAAGATTGGGATTAGTTTCGTGAAATTAAGGAGATTTGACCAAATCAAGGCAAAAATTCCTACTGATTTGCTACAATTCAGATGTTCAGACGAGATGTAAATATTGGAAGTATTTCTGAGAAATTATGGCTAGTTGGCAAAATTGGAGGTCAAATGGCAAATTACGAATTACGGGAAGTTGGCAGAATTAATTAATTGGAAGGCAAATGGCAAAATGTAGGAGAGACGTTAAAATTGTCTAAGCAAGTTTGCTCAGTTGGCAAATTTTGCCAAATTTTTTGCTCGAGTTGGAAAATTTTGGACTTCGCGATGCCCTTGTCCCCTCCACACATAATTTCAAAAATGTTTCTATTTACACTGTTATTGTCTGATATTAGAGATATTACAGTATAACCTGAATCAGCTAGAGCCTTTAGCACCTTCATTGTGATTTCATAGAGTAAATTAGATGTAAGATTTTTTACAGGATGCGAAGAAACTACATCTTTGTTTTTTGAAAAATAGACACAATCATAAAAGCTTGAACACTTTTGGCACATAAACTTTCATATTCAGAGAAGCTTTCTATCACACCTTTCTTCAAATTTACTTTAGGATTAACATATATTTCATCCAAAAGAAAAATAACCACTCTTTCATTTTGCTGCAGCAAAGAAGCCTTTTCTTTTAAAAATTTTATATGTGAATTATGTAATGTGTTCAGTACCAAGGCCATAACAAAATCGTCTCAAATGAGTTGGATGATGCAGAGACAATATGCCAGATTTTAGTAACCAAAAATATGCACCAGAATTAAGGGAAACAAATCCAAAAGCCTATATCATTAACTCTGTGGAGTATCTTGGGCATTTCATTGTCAACAAATGCAGCTGTTCACAAAGAAAATTTAACATTGTTTCCTTCTCAGCCCCACTATCTGAAATGCATCCTTTGATTCAGAAATAATGCTTCTTGCAAGTTTCAATTTGTTGTCCAATGGAATAGACTGAAAATTGAAAAAACTTAAATGGCATCAAACTTTTATTATTAAGGCATCAAACTAACTCCATTTATTAACTTTCAGTTCATCACCTAGAACCCACTTAAATTGATTAATAGGTGACACATTATCATTCCAAATTTCACAAGAGAAATCAGGAAACAATTTTAAAGATACAGTTATTTTTGGACATTTAGAAAAATTAATTTTCCAAATTGAAACAAACTCTTCTTCTATAAAACATGAAAATCATACCGAGTTAAATCTTTATCTACAACATCTTCTCTAAATGATGCAAAACTTACAATATTATCACATTCCAACCATTTTTTAAACATTTCGTCATAATTTTTCACTTATTCAGTTACACGGTCAGCAGGATCTTTACGTTTGACACTAACCATTTTGGTAAAATACGATGGTTGATTGAGGAAAATACCTACATAAGAGGTTAAAGTGGGACTATTACATAAATAATATAATCTCCAAAATAATTCATTGAGGGGCCAGCTAGGCCCACTCTTTAGGAGAAATTCCATTTTAATGATTGATCATAAGCTTTTACTCTATAATATGATCACCAGGCCGGTGATTCTTTATGCTTCACCTATATGGGCGAATACTACACCCACCAATATTCTTAAGATTCAGGTCTTACAAAACAAGATTTTGAGAACTGCAGTCGATGCCCCCTGGTTTGTCACTAACAGACTTCATAAAGACCTGGGCATCGACTATATATATACACATATAAAACGCACCTCAAAAAGATTTTTTGAGGTTGTAAGCAATAATCGCAATGAGATTATTTCTTCTCTAATTCTTTACGATCATACTGTTTTGAATAAGTACAAGGGGCCTAAAACGGTAGCGTTCTCTGAGGAGACCTACCCATTTTAGGTTTCTTATACAATTTTACTGCTTTTGTTTTTTGCTTTTGTTATGTTTTAGCTTAGGGGTCCACCTAAGAGTGGTTTACTTATATATTTTGTTCTTACTCATGCCAAATAGACATATCGTTATGATGGAGATGGTTAAGGGTAAAATTATTACCCGCTACATCGAATATGATTATACGATCTACGACATCGTTTTGGATTCAGGTTTGAGGTAGACCACGACATTGGAGAAGTCACAAGCTTTAATTTGAGATACAACTTGATAAATGTGACCTCCGCGAAAATCCGCCCCACGCCAGATTTTATCAGGAGGGAATAGTACGGGTGACATTCGAAATAGTTACGACCATCATTACATGAGCTTCCATTTGATTTGTATCTGTAAGCCCTGGCATTCCGATGATATGGCAGAACGACAATTTCCCATTTTTAGGGGGGAGGTGAGCATAGGGTGTCATTTTATATAACCTGCGACAATCCCCGCATCACAAGCTTTCATTCGACACATAGCTCGTTACTTTCCACACTCGCATTCAGGAGATATAGAGGAGCAATCATTTTCACATTGTCCCCCTTTTTAGGGGGGACAACAAATTTTTTGTCCCCCTTTTCCAGTCAATTTTTCACAGCCTACGACATTCCCCACTTTATAAAGCTTTTGTTTGTAAATCTTTATTTCCCACTTTACAAGCTTTCGTTTGACATATATCTTGTTATTTTCGGCATTTGCGTTTTGGAGATATAGTGGGACAATTGTTTTACATTTCCCCTTTTCATGAGGAAAGAAAGCTTCATGGTCAATTTTTTATAGTTTACAACACTCTCCACCTCTCAAGAATTCATTAAACACATAGCTCTTTACTTTCTGCACTCGCATTCAGGAGATAAAGGGAAACAATCATTTTTCCGTTGTCCCTCTTTTTTAAGGGGGAAGAAATCACGGGGATCAATGTTTCGTAGCCTATGACAATCCCCGCGCCAGTAGCTTTCATTCGGCGTATAGCTTGTTACTTTCGGCCTTCGCGCGCTGGAAATATGGCTTAAGAACAGTTTTTACATTTTCCCTTTTTTAGGGGAGAAGAATGCACGGGGATCGTTTTTATAGACTATGACACTTCTCGCGTCACAAGCTTTCATTTGTCACATAAATCAAGTTCCTCCTCGCATTCGAAAGATATGGTGGAACATCGTTTGTCATATCCACAAACCGACCAACCCTCAATTGTCAAAGCCAAAAGCAATAGGAAGAATGAATAACCATTCTTCTACGTTTCATCATCATCATCATCATCATCATCATCATCATCATCATCATCATCATCATCATCATCATCATCATCATCATCATCATCATCATCATCATCATCATCATCACCACCACCACCACCACCACCACCACCACCACCACCACCACCACCACCATCAAACAGTCATGTTTCATCATCTTCATCATCCTCAAACACCCATGTTTCATCATCATCATCATCATCATCATCATCGTCGTCGTCGTCGTCGTCGTCATCATCATCGTCATCATCATCATCATCATCATCATCATCATCAAACAGCCATGGGCTACGGAGGTCCAACCAGACTGTGCAATTTAGTTCTCCAAGCAAGTATGTTCTGAGCTACATCTGCTGCATCTGGCCACTGCACACCAATTCTAACAAGGTCCTGTTTGACATTGTCTGCCCACCGCATCCTAGGTCTTCCCTTCTTTCTGAGGCCTTTAGGCACACTGTTCATAACCCTATTCGCCAATATATAATTTTCCATACGGGCAACATGGCCCAATACTTATTCAAAAGAAAACGGGTAGCCAGATTACCAAAGCATTTGTAGAAGTTTTTAAACAACGTAATCCATCCATGTTACAAACGGATAAGGGAACTGAGTTTATCAATAAAGGAACTCAAACATTGTTTAACTAACGAGGTGTTCATTGGTTTGCCACTTAAAATGAGACTAAAGCTCAAATTGTGGAACGATTTAATTAAGATTAAGTTCAGTGATGCGAAGTTACCTTACGTCGAGTACTTTGATCCATTCGGTTTATCGCCACCAGAAGAAATAAAACACTATTTACTTACATCTTCAAAGCCGATCATGTATAACTCTTCGCAAATTCAAGCAAATTACTCTATAAAATTGGGTTACTATTGCATCTATTACATTAAACGAAGGAATAATAACATAAGCCCTTATGATGTATTGTATCAGTTTGAACAAACTCCTAACGATAGGAATGAATTGTTGGTAACAACTGGCATACAACCCCGAAGATTTGGAAATTAATTATGAAACGCCGATCACACTCAATGGTGAATACGAGATAGCACTGATCGGTAGCAATATGTGATATTCCTGGTACAACATCAGTGATAAATATAACAATAACACTCTGAAATACTTCAATGGAAGACAATGGAATATACGATATAGACGGATTCAGTGACGTTTTGAAAAATGTCTTTGGGGATCTTAGCCCTATAAACACTAGAAAGCAACTTCCCCACATTAAGATTTGTTATTCGTTTGGCAAGTGGATATAAAATATATTTTTCTGAAGGAAAGTTACCAGAAATACTACGGTTCGAATGGAAAATTATCGATGCAGCAAAAAACGAAAGAAAGTTTCCACCCAACATAACGAGAGGGGTCGATCGCATTCTAATTCACTGCTCTATTGTCGAATCTTCCTATCTCAGTAACCAGAAGAGCGACGTGTTGTACAGTTTCGTGCCTCAAACACCGCCTGGCAGTTTAATCGACACACATCCATTCTTCCCCATATATTTACCACTGAATAAAACTGATTACATTTACAACGTTAGAATGAAAGTAACCGATCAGAACAATAAAGTAATTGACTTGAACAAGGAAAACGTGACTTACATGTTACACATCAAACCTAAATAAAGATGAAGATACTGAGAAAGAGAATTAAAATATTTTATACAAATCAGTCGCCAATCGTTCGAAAAAACGAGAAAATATCCCCCAGAAGCAGAAATATTCTTAATCAGTTAATTTACGGAAATGGCCTAAAAATCATAAAATCATAAAGTTAGTATAGGATGAACGTTGAAGCTACTTACTGGAATTTGTTCGAAGACTCAATAGACGATAATTCCACGACAAAATACGAATACTTGGAATATCGAGAAACCAATGTGAATGTTAAAAATCTCGAAAAATACGAAATATTTATACCAAAATATGGACGTTTTTCTACATCCGCACAATAGTTAATATACACGTCAGAGGCAAAATACTGAAATCAGATGGGTCTGATATTGGCCGCAATGATATAGTTACGATGGTCAATAAGGGTACAACATTTTTAAGAGAGCTCAATATTATATCGAAAACAGAGAATTGGAAGATATTGAATTGCCAGGAGTGACGACACGATTCACAATTTAATTGATTTTACGGAAGACTTTTCACACAGTGCTGCCACAAGTATGATGTGGTTCAAAGATACCGCAGACATTTCAAAAATGAATAAGTATTTGTACGACGGAGACGAAGATAAACTGGACACGAATAATAAGATAAAGGATTTTGCACAAGTGTTGAAGAAAAATCCTGAATTAAATCAAGGATTCTCGGACAGATATGAAATTACAAAGAATAGTCAAAATGTAAGTTTATTCTTACCACTGAATCGGCTGTTTGGATTCTGCCGAGACGTGGATAAATTGTTTCGCGGTGTAAAACATACCATAAAACTGGAAAAAGTGACGACAAAGGCATTATTCAGAGAGTTGGGGCTACGTTGTATAAATTTGAAATATCTCACGTATCTTGGTTTATTCCAAAAGTGGAACCATCACTACAAGTACTTGCAAAAGTAGAATCTTAGTTAGCAAGCAGGAATCCACATGAAATCTTTTGGGAATCATGCAAACTGTACAAATCTGACACTCGAATTGACTCTCATGTCATTTGGCGGGTTACTACAACGCAAAACAAACCTGTCCATCTTTATGTCGTCTTACAAAAGTGTAACCGATTAAATAATCAAACCAGAAACAATATGGTGTTTGATCACATGTTACTAGAACGGATTCAGATCAGAGTGAATGGCAAACAGTTTCCCGAACAAGAATTCGAGTGCAACTTTGAACCCAACAGTTTAGATTATGTGCGAGTTTACAACATCTTTTTAGCTGCAAAAAATATGGATATCGATTTGGGTACACGAGTTAGTTTCCAAGATTTTATGAAACTGTATCCGATATTCCACTTCGATGTCAGCAAATACGAATCATGTCTATATAAATTATCAGCAACTGCTGATATCGAAATACGATTTAAATTAAATAAACCACCAAACGAATTATATCACGTATATTGCATAATTGTCTCAGAACGGAAGCAACTTTACAACCACTAGAGGGAAAACTTTTTGTTGTTGGCTAAAAAAATTATTTTAAAAACAATCAAAATTTACATCTATTTGAACGTTTTAAAGAAAAAATATGTATGTTCCCCACTTGTAATTGAATCTGATGAAATGTTTTTAAGAGAAAATTTCAATTAATCCGTTGAAATGTTGTTGAAGATCCTAAAAATTCTGATCCATTCAAATGTTGTTTAAGGATTTTTTTTCACTTCAGGAGACATTTTTTTCAAACTTCTCTAGTGAATGCTGGACTTTGAAAATTGACGGCAGCCCGCACCAACGAGCGACCAGCGATTCACCTAAGCGACTTTGTAAAAAACATACAAAAAACATACAAAAATAACTACTTACTCTTCAGGAGGGAAAAGTCAAAGTGACTTGGAATCGCTTGAGACCCTTCCCTCAAGAAAAGAAGACCCTTCCCTCTTGAGACCTTCCTTCTTCTGTGTAATATGGGGAAAGCGGAATCGCTTTCCCCATATTACACAGAACCAAAACTGAATCTTGAACTTTGGTTTTGGATAAAAATTTCGGTTTGATAGCAAAATTATTACTTGGACTGTGCTACTGAATCTTGAACTTTGGTTTTGCACAAAAATTTCGGTTTGATAGCAAAATTATTACTTGGACTTTGCTACTGAATCTTGAACTTTGGTTTTGGATAAAAATTTCGGTTTGACAGCAAAATTATTACTTTGACTTTGTTACTGAATCTTGAACTTTGGTTTTGGATAAAAATTTCGGTTTGACAGCAAAATTATTACTTTGACTTTGTTACTGAATCTTGAACTTTGGTTTTGGATAAAAATTTCCGTTTGATAGCAAAATAATTACTTGGACTTTGCTACTGAATCTTGAACTTTGTTTTTGGATAAAAATTATTGCTTGAACTTTGCTACTGAATCTTGAACTTTGGTTTTGGATAAAAATTTCGGTTTGACAGCAAAATTATTACTTTGACTTTGTTACTGAATCTTGAACTTTGGTTTTGGATAAAAATTTCCGTTTGATAGTAAAATTATTACTTGGACTTTGCTACTGAATCTTGAACTTTGATTTTGGATAAACATTTCGGTTTGATAGCAAAATTATTACTTAGATTAACTGAATCTTGAACTTTGGTTTTGGGTAAAAATTTTCTGTTTGATAGCAAAATTATTACTTGGACTTTGCTACTGAATCTTGAACTTTGTTTTTGGATAAAAATTATTACTTGAACTTTGCTACTGAATCTTGAACTTTGGTTTTGGGTAAAAATTACGGTTTGATAGCAAAATCATTACTTGGACTTTGCTATCAAACCGAAGTTTTTTTTATCCAAAACCAAAGTTCAAGATTCAGTTTTGGTTCTGTTGAGTATTTAAGAAGAGTCTGAAGCGATTCCAAGTCACTTTGACTTTCCCCTCCTGAAGAGTAAGTACGATTTAAATAGAGTTAATTGTAAAGCTAGAACGAGAATTATTACGTGGACTTTAGTTAGATAAAGTTTTAATATTCTTGTAGCAAAATTATTACTTGAACATTGATTAGATTAAAATTTTAATATTCTTCTATGTTAAATTATCACACACTTCACAAAGTTTCGGTTTGATAACATAATTATTACTTTGGCCTTTTATTAGATAAAAGTTTTTGATATTCTTGTAGCAAAATAATTACTTGGACTTTGATTAAAAGTTTTAATATTCTTCTATGATAAAAAATTTATTCACTTTTGGATAAAACTTTTAATATTCTTCTTTGATAACAGAATTAATACTTGGACTTTGCTTAGATAAAAGTTTTGATTCTGCTGTATCCAGTGAAGTGTATGATAACTTAACAAAACACATCATTTTTATCTCATATACACATACACCTCATTTCAACCTGATTCATTTAAACTAATTCACAAATTAGTTTAAACCTTATCTTTAAAAAAACTTAAATTAGTTTTTTCACATGCTAAAATTGCCCGGTTTTTTCTAATTTTCACACATATTTTCACAAAAACCACAAGAAACATACTTTTTCCCTCACCCCCCATAACTTTTCTCATGAATTTTCATAGAATTCTCGAGCCCCTTTTACTGTGCCAGAACTCTCATTTATGCTACTACTTGCGTATGAGCAGTGAACTACTGCTGAAACTGATAGCTCCCCAAACCATGACATCAGGCTGAAGAGCTGTATGACGCTCAAGGATGGCAGAAAATCAGCCCGGTGACCACGCTGTCTCCAGACTCTGAATCGGCGATTGTCGGTACTGAGACAGAAGTGAGACTCGACACTGAGTATGACATGGTTCCATTTGTCCCGCCACTCATGTCTGGTACGGCACCATTGCAACTTTGTGTTACGATGTGCAGCAGTGAGTGGCAGTCGTCGCAATGGCTGGCAAGAGTGCAAATCTGCCTCAGCCAATCTGTGATCCACAGATTGGTATACTGTATCTGTATACTGTGTCAAATGTTGTTCCCTGTGGAGTTCAGGATCTGCTATGGCTTGCCGTCGAATGAGGTGATCGAGACGTTCGAACGCCTGCTTATATGCGCCAGTTCCACTATGGCAACGCACGTTGCCTTCTTCCAATCACTCTCGCCAAATTCGGCAGACAGTTGTTGCATCCCATTGTGTTTCTACCACGGTGTGATCAGATCAGCTAGCCGTACGTAGCCCTATGATGAAGCCTCTGGTAAAGGTGTCTGTGTGATGGTAGGATTCCAGATGATATCGCCCGGCATTCTCACTCCTTACACGTGCTTTCGCCACCGAGATCACTCCGATGCGCCTCCACGCTCAGGTGAGGACGACTAAATTTAGTTATGCCGAGCCGTTATTCTCTGTTATCTACCTCACCTACCACGTGATTTTTCACAACTGCACTCATTTCTATAACCCGACTGTCGACACATACCCACCTATTTGCATGGCGCTACGACAAATATTTCCTGGTGTGGCATTTTCTATGTTGAGTAGTGTATTAAGTTATTGGAAAGGAAACAAAACTGATAATGATGGAAAAAATGAGAAAATCACCACTCAGAGTTGCACAAAAGTAAGCTTTAGCTATAACTGGGTCTTTCAGAGCTTCAATATTAAAGGTAAAATTTTTAACCTTAGCACAACGCTTCTTAAGTTAAAGTTGCAAGACTTTTTTAACAAGGTAATGGTCAGATTAAATTTCAGCTCCCCTACATGACCTGGTATTCCTAACAGAACTAGCCCATTTGCTGTTAATATATAATCAATCATATTCTTATGCAGTCCTCTGGTGAAATCTTAGAAACTATAATTGAAAGTTTTGCACTTCAGAGAGCGGAAAGGTAAGGAAAATTAAATTTTTTCATTGAAATTTTCTCCTATGCAAAGTATTGAAAAAAGGCTACATTTTATCGCAAATGTGATTCACATCGGATATCAGATAATGCAAATAAAACATCTAATAGACGATTGAAACAATTTTTTGTTCAAATTGCTATTATTAGCGTACGTATTATTTAATCTTCTAAATTTTTATTTAAAAAAAGGTAAGTACAATGATAGTGAGAAATACATTGACTTAGAAAAAAAAAACCTCCATTGTTCAATTCTAAAAACCTCAGGTATACTTGACCTAACTTTCTAGGTGTGAGTAGACCTTCTTAGGTACTATTCGCAAAAAAATTACCTGCCCATATTTTATATAATAGAGGAGAAGAGGTGGATGAGTCGGCAGCCCGTCAGGCTCGTAATCTGCAATTCCCGGATTCGAGACCCATCCTGGGCCAGCGTTGATATTTTTCTCCACAAAAATCCCCATCCTGCCCTCGTCTAGTAGGGGATACCGATGGGATTGGATGGTCTTCCATCGGATGGAATGTTAAGCCGTGGTCTCTTTTGCAGGACGCACCCAAACCTAGTGCACCTTAAAGAACATACTGGATGGCCTTCATGGAAGGCTACATCTGTCTCCTGACAGCTGTCTAGCTCTCCCAACCTTCTCTGAGCCCACGGGTTCCTTGTGACCTAGCCATTTGGCCCATCGTGTGCAAAAATGTACCGCTTTTTGTACACAGCGGCCTAAAAAGGTAAAGCGACCTAAATTTATATAATAGACTAGGTTTTTATTTTTTAAGTCATAAGTTTAGGGTTTTCCACTAGATGGCAGCACCATGTTCAAATGGTGCATCGGAATTGCCGATTTGCGGAAGACTACAATAAAAATATTTCTTTTTGCATTGATTCAGCAAGACATATCAAAACTACCCTTCGACTATGATAGGATAATTTTCTCTTGTGATCAGTAGCTTCCAAATATCCAAGTGAGATAAGAAAAAGGAACAGGGTATGATATCATCGTCTTTTGAATGCCCATGACGGCATCACTGCTCACGGTGGACCACAAGCGATTACATCTCATAATTTATACCGCAGTAAACTGCTGCAAATAGTCAATACAATAATGGTAGAAATATTTTTGTAATGACGTCAGCAATAACTTTCGTATGTGCAAAAGAATGGGACTTCCCAGAATGGCACAGATTGCTTAGCTAGCTGCAACATCTAGATGACTGGCAGGAAAGAACATAATCCTTCGAGTCGTTTTTAATCTGGAGAAGTTCCAAAAATCTTTACCTGGAAAACAGACTTCGCTTCCTACAGACGCAAATGTGAAATTTGTATAGACCAAATGCGGTTAATGAGAGCCAAAGGTTTAAGTTGGGGGAAATACCGAAGGTGTTTGCTTGTTTGACCAAGAAAAGCTTCCTTCATTCAAATTCTTGATCTCCATTTTTACATATAAATATAAAATGGATATTTTTAATATGAAAGCAGCATCTGTTTTTTTATGGGTGCAAGCTTTTATGATATTAATAGTTGTTAACAGTGGAGCAATCAGAATTTAATATTAGTGGCTTTGTGTTTTTGGTGATGGGGTGTGAGTTCTCCCGCGCTTTCACCCAAAGGACAAACCTCGTGAACTGCTCCGATGAAATGTCTCAGTGAGGCATACTGATTACTCTGAAGAAACTGAGTGCAGGTGTAGGTTTTAATACAACAAGACATAATAAAGACAACACCGACACTTAACATTCATATTTACAAATAACGGTGACACGTACATGCGCGGTCACAACACGCAGTCCCAATCTGCACTTTTCAACACTTGAGGCAACAGCAAGTCAAACTGCAAAAGTTTCAAATAAAGTGAAAGACAAATAACGAAATGCTGACTCAAATTCGATGCCTTTCCTTGTATGTAGCTCTATATGTAGAATGGCACCAACTTGCATATTGTGTCCGTGCTCAGTTATAAAGAGGGGGGAAGACTGTCTACGGTACGAATTACGGTTCTAATTCTCCGAGTGATCGTGAGAGCTCCATTTCAATGCTTAATTTCATTCCTTTGGGCTCAGTAGTATTGTCACCAAAACTTTGGAGCTGAAAAAGCGATCAGCTGTGAGAATCTGGAAATGTGATCCTGACATGGGTTATAGAGAAGAGATATTTTGTAGTCGTAGTAGAATAGTCAGTATGTCTGTGGTAACAGCCAATTAACGACTGACTGGTCATTTGGCCAAACAACAGTTTCATTGTACGTAAGCAAAAAAGGAATAATTAGGAGAAGAAAGGTAATTAGTTATGATAATAAACAATGGGGTGAAAAATTGGTTCCAGGTTTCTACATCGGGTTCTATAATATCCAGTGACTTGAATTTTTAATTTATCATGGGGTGACAGAGGGGATATCTGTATGTGAAATTTAGAATCGATCAGTCAAGCATTTTGGAAATGATAAAGTATCATAACTATTCAAAATGACAGCATCTCTATACTCAGTAGAGTGGAGAGCGTGCTTCTAGTGTGGTGTCTATTTGGGACTCTATCAAGAGTCCATGACCACATATGTTGTGGCGTGCGGTGCCCTCTTTCAAGCGAAATTTTCTGGAATAAAAGAAAAACTCTTCTGCAGTTAAACGTGTAAATGTTTTCTAAAATCTAAACGTAATGGTGTAATATAAACAAAATTGCCTACCACCAAACTTTACGAGATCTCGGGCTACAAAAAATCGGCCCACAAAGATACCTAAGTGTCTCTATTTTGAGAACTGCTGTCGATGCCCCTTGGTTTGTCACTAACAGATAACTCCATAAAGACCTGGGCATCGATCATTATATACACATATAAAACGCACCCCCAAAAGATTTTTTTGAGGCTGTAAGCAATAATCCCAATGAGATTATTTCTTCTCCGATTCTTTACGATCATAGCGATAGTGCATTGCGAACGAGCGTTCTCTGAGGAGACCTACTCGTTTTAGGTTTCTTATGGATGGATGTGTCGTTTTTCTGCTGAGGTCCTGCCATCCTCACAGACCTACTACTACTATGACATATAAGCTGACAGGCTCCTGTCAGATCTCTGTGGCAAGCAGCTGCTTGAGGGGGTATTTATTTTTTATTATGCAAATTTACTGCTATTTTTAGCTTTTCTTATGTTTGCCTTTAGGGGTCCACCTAAGCGTGGTTTACTTATATATTTTGTTCTTACTCATGCCAAATAGGCATATCATTATAATGGAGATGGCTAGGGGTAAAATTATTACCCGGTACATCAAATACGATTACACGATCTACGATCTACGATACCCAAGTGTATATCCGATCTTTTGGCAGTGCTATTGTTAAGAGTTCAAATACTACTGAGATGCCAGTTTATTAGGTACACCTACCTAGTAGCGTCTGCTTTGGCCCTAAGAACAGACCGAATTTGCGGGGCACGGAACTTACAAGATGCTGGATGCGTTGTGCAAGAATATCATGCGAAATGATTGTGTCACGCAGTTGCTGCAAGTTGGATGGCGGCACAATTCAGTTCGATTTATGTATGAAGAAAACAAGAGGGTCGAATTTTCAATTTTTCAATCTACGGTTAACAGAAGTCATGATCCTTTGTGTTACGGATAATTGGGCTCTACTGTTGGCATAAAACGGAACTACTCGATTATGCCCCACTTTCTGTAACTTTTGTAACCGTTTAAGAGAAAAATCGGACTGAAGATATTAAAGGTCACAATAAAGACTATAGAAATATTGATTTTCAATGATACTCATTCAATATACGTACAGTCGCTTCTGCTATAACGCGATAATTAGGTAACACCGCTTTATCGGAAAATCGTATTGTAATACATATTAATTCAATTTGGAAATATGATTTTTAGACAGCAGGTTCAATAAATAGATAAATAAAGAAAAACTAATAGAAGGGCATTTTTCCCTTCACATTCTGCTACATTATAGATACTTTTTATTTTACGTTATATTTATTGTGTTTCATTACACAATTGTTCTTAAATATTGAAATAAAAAACATGACAAAAGGTGAAAAAAAAAGTTGCTCTAGTGGGAATCGACAAGTGATAGAAACTGCAGTCGTGTAGAAGGTAGAAAACGGTAGCCGTGTAGAGAAATGAAAACCGATGAAGGGTGATTAGTTTAATATATTTTAATTATGAAATGTTTTCATTTAAACCATCTGTAAACAAAAATATTTTATGAATTGTAAATAAATAGAAATCTTTTTTTAGATTGTTTATACATAGATTATTGATTACACTGAGCAACACACAAAAAGGCTTTGAAATGAAATAGCAAATTTTTACTAATTTCGAGGTGCTGAACACGAAAATGGCAATAAAATTTGTCGATTGGCTCTTGTTTAGGAGAGACAGAGATAGTCATGTATAACCGACTCAGCTTGCATTGAGTACATAGATAACCATTTCGCAACGCTGTATTTTAAACTCCAGATTGCAACATATTGCGTTGTATTGCATCAACACGCCATACACATAACCCCCAGAGGTTTTGCATCATTGTCTGATGCAATGTAGTTGAGTCATGACATCGCGGCTTTACGATCGCGGGCAAATGATCATGCAATCATTAGTAGTAAGCGAAGTCTCGTAAGGTGAGCAAGTCTTTTGAGCGACTCCCATTTATTCCTGAGTCATAAGTACAACACAAGTGGTCGTTGCCGTTTTAATCCAGCAGCAGTGATGCCTCGCAACTGGCTAATAATGCAGATACATTTTGTTACATTTGCGAGGAGTGACGTTTGCAAGCCAGATAAAGGCCATCACTCCAATAGTGAAAGTGGCGTATGAGTTTTATTTTGGATGTTAGATTGGAGCCCAGGCCTTGACCTGGTCCCCACACATATGCTGCAGTACGTGTGCAAGAAATCTTCTAAAGTGGCTGAAAGGCGAAAAAGTGGCGATGCCGTTTGCTATACCTATGGTTTGGAGAGAGCCAAGCAATCACGCAAATGACTGCTACTTCTGCATGGTTCCACCTGTTTCTGGAGGCATCACAAGAAAAAAGAAGTGGACAAAAGCGTACCCCAATATACAATCTGCTCTCTGACCAGTTCTGCACAGCAAAGGTCTTCCCGTTCCCGAACCTGCAAAAGAATTTTCCATCGATTCAGACGATAAGGAGGGACACGAACCGACGTCGGGTTCTTCGCAGTCTTCGGTATCTAATGATGATCCATACATCTGCCACGGTGTGTCATCTGCACCACACATTCTCACTGAAGAAGAAATGAACGATCTTGTTCGCGATCTGGAGCTGTCCAAGGCCAAAGCAGAGTTACTTGGATCAAGACTTAAACAATGGAATCTTCTCAAGGAAAATGTCCGAGGACTTTGTTTTGAACTCGTCATGAGAAGTTTGGGCCTTACTTCAGAAAGGAATATGACCTTGAGTTCTGCTCCGATGTAGATGGTCTGATGAATGCCTTCGGAATCAAACATGACCCTCAAGAATGGCGACTATTCATAGATTCCCCGAAATTGAGTCTCAAGGCAGTGTTGGTACATAATGGAAATCGACTTCCATCCATTCCGGTTGGATACGCTGTCTTCATGAAAGAAACCTACGACAACCTAAAATAGCTGTTGAACTGTCTTCAATACAGCAAGTATGGCTGGCATCTCTGTTGTAACTTGAAGGTAGTGGCTGTGTTGATGGGTCTGCAGCTGGGATATATGAAGTACTGCTGTTTCTTATGTGAATGGAACAGCCGAGCAAAGACTTTGCACTACGTGAAGAGAAACTAGCCTCAGAGGAAATCTCTGAAGGTCTGAGAGAAGAATGTGAAACACCCAGCACTGGCAGAAATTCACAAAATCCTGCTACCGTTCCTACACACCAAACGCGATGTGATGAAAAATTTCGTAAAAGCCATGGATCAGACTGCATCAGTTTTCAAGTACTTGGCTGACAAATTCCCTCGACTCAGCGAAGCGAAAATTAAAGAGGAAATTTTTGTGGGCCCTCAGATCCGCGAGCTGTTCAGAGAGCAGATGTTCGACAACCTGATTCAGGATGACAAGAAAAAGGGTGGGGACGCGTTTCGTCTGGTGTCAACTAAATTCCTCGGGAATGTCAGGGTAAACAACTACAAGAGACTGGTTAAGGACATATTGTCTCTGTATCACAAACTTGGCTGCAATATGTCCTTAAAGATCTACTTTTTCCATTCCCACTTAAATTTCTTCCCCGACAACTGCGGCATGGTTAGTAATGAGCACGGTGAACGTTTTCACCAGGACATTGCAACGATGGAGAAACGATACCAGGGAAAGTGGTCCACTTCAATGTTGGCTGACTACTGTTGGACACTCGCCAGAGATGATCCTGAGCATCTGTACAAGCTACGGGCAAAGCGACGTCAGAAGTAGAAGCGGTGTTTTACCGATACATGTCATATGTACGTATTACTCTGTTATACATATAAGAAACTATTGCGAATTTCTCAGAAATTGTATTGCATTTTCATTGTCATATTCGTGTTCTGCACCTTGAAATCTTTAAGAAATGGCTACTTTTATCTCAGAGGCATGACTTTTATGAAAATTTGTTGCCCAGTATAATTTGTTTTTAACCTTACATTCGCGTTTTGAAAGGCTTGCATAGAAGCACCCTAATGAGTTGCGGATTGATAGTCTTAGGGTCCCATGTTGCTTCTTTTTAGCTTTCGTGTTTAAGCGAAGATTGGATAAGAAATTCCTTCAGTGGGATTCATTTCTTATATGAAACACATAGAATATAGCAGAAGCTTCTACCAACATCCAGCCTTGAGCGATGCTTGTGTGTCGAGTTTACAGCACAACAGCACACCTTACCTGATTGCGTTATGGAAATATGTTCCTTAATTTTTGATCATGTTCTATCCAAACAGCGTTATGCAAACAAGCTTTATAATAGAATTGATTGTATTGGTAATTGACAAAATTTCACACTTTTAAAACCTAATAATAGTTTTAATGTTTACCGTTAGAGGGCCCTTAAGTTGAAAAATTCAAAACTTCAAACGACTGTTGTGAAGGATCTATTCGTGTTAGGGATATCAAATGTTGGGGGTCGAAAATGATGGTCAAGGGATTTACGCTGACAGCAGCGATCAAGGGTGTTTGAAAACCGATATTTTTCTGTTTTAAGTGATAAATTAAATTTTCTTTTTGAGATGAATAATTTATACCAATAAATATATTGCTATTCGCATTTCCGAATTATCCAATTAATTTGAATTTCCATTATTAGAGGGTGCTAAAATCGGAAAATGACTCTTTGAAAACGACCATTCCGTATTCGCCAGAGGCGATTTGTTATTCTTCTAGTATTTTTTGAAGGGATTTTCACACATTCTCCATAGACCACAAAAATTTCTTTCCTCACCGCCGTATGAGTAACCCTCATATACAGGGTGTTTCAAACCTTTCTGTACAAATTTCAATGGGAGAGAAGATTTTTCGTCTATGAATGTATGTCTACTGACGCAACGCTTCGGTGCTAGAGGGCGCTGACAGAAATATCGGTGGAGCTGGTACATAAATGAATGGAAACTAGTATGAACAACGTTTTTTTGAAGAAGGTGCTCAGAGTTGCGACCGGCAACAGCATTGCATGTATGACAGCGTCGAATCACTGATTGCCGTACGTGTTGAAATATTCCCGGAATTTCGCGAACAATTCAAGCGACGGCAGCGATTCTTGCGACGAGGTCTTCATCTGAGTCAATGGGAGTCTCATACACGAGGTTCTTCATGTGTCTCTAGATGAAGAAATCGATACATGTTAAATCGGGAGATCTTGGTGGCCAGGCGATGGTCCACTCCAGCCTATCCATCGGCCTCCAAAAGTGATGTTCAGAAAATCCTGCACATCATTTCTGAAGTGTGCTGATGCCCCGTCGTGTTGAAACCACATTCGTCTGCGAATAGCCACGGGAACATCTTTCAGCAGTCCGGGCAACGTTTCTTCAAGAAATGCCCGATAAATCTTCCCGTTGAGTCAGGGAGGCAGCAGGTATGGCCCAATCAAAATGTCATGGACGATACCCACCCAAACATTGACAGCGAACCATTGTTGATGACCATGCGCCATTGTGGCATGTGGACTCACATGTGAAAGAGACTTCATCTGAGAAGCGCACATGAGCTGGAAAATCAGACAGCACCACAGTCTGCTGCAGAAACCAATGCACGAATTCCACACGAAGAGGGTAATCTTGAGGTTGCAATGTCTTCATTCTCTGATGATGAAACGGATTTAACTGCTGCTCATGCAACACTCTCCAGACGAGGGCGTGGTTCACACCGAGGCTATGTGCAAGATCTCGCGTGCTTGTACCTGGATTGTCCTCAATCCGCCATAGGATCTCTTCTTCCATGTCAGGAGTGTGCATGGTTCTCTCACGACCAGTATCATGCATGCTTGCATGAAATGTTCCAGTTTATCGCAGTTGCCGGTCAAATGCGCAAATGCTTGATAGCCGCCAAACAACGCCTTCTAGTACTGAAGGGTTACGTCAGCGGACATACATTCACAGACGAAAAAGGTTTGTCTTGGTGTTCCCTATCTTACGTTGAAATTTGTACAAAGAGTTTTGAAACACCCTGTATAAGCATTAGGGCTGGTTTTGAGGAAGGGGGGGGGGGGGGCAAGGCTTCCCTTTCATAATGGTATTAAGGGTAATAGAGGCAAAAGAATTGTTAAACTTATTTTGATTGCGTGCATTTATCGAGATATATTTAAAAAACCTAGAACACAGAGTGGGAAATTCTACACTGTAATACAACAAAGGGGAAAAAAAGGTGGGGGGAGGGTTTCGTCCCCTTACATTTTTATGGCTCAATTGTGTTCCTTGCCCCACCCCCTCGATTTTTTTCTGGGTTCGAGTCTAATAAGTATCAATCATATTATGCATATAATTAATCCATCCTCTAGCAAAACTAGAAATGCAACATACCAGTGTGCAGATTTTTTAATATGTATTTTAGGGCATCATCTAGCTCGCTAAAGAGTATTTTAGTGGTTGTTGTTTGGTCTCCGAACTTTACTTTTGTGCACAATGGCGAAGTTAAAAGAACCTCAAAAAGTTCAGAGCTGGTTACGAGAAAGAGATCCATTGGACAACTGTTAGGAGTCAGCTGGAAGCTGACTCCTAACAGTCCATATCATCCAGAGTTTCATATCATCCAGCGTGTTCCTTAACATTCACCGAGTATGACTCTTCTGCAGAAGGTATCAGTTCTTTAATGGTGGCCATTCTTTGAACTTGATGAATTAATAGCTAATAATCTTTGTTTTATTGGAAGCGTATGGTTATTGTCAGGGCCAAACTATCTGTTCTGTAGTAGTCGCTACAGAACAGAGAGTTTGGTCAATAAAATCGCTCTGGAACAGATAGCTACAGAACAGATGGTTTAGTCAAATAGAAGTCGCTTTTCCTTCTGGACTGATGGATGGACTCCGAGTGCTTTTCTTCCTACAGCGCTTATTGATTTAACACTAAGCAGTTTTCACACGGAGAACGCCTGAAAGGACCGCGCCCCATTTAATTAACTCTTGAAATGTTGCATCTTTTTTAAACCGTTTCGCACCCTCCCGTAGTATCCCAATTACCCGACTGCCGGTCCCAAATTTCACATGTTTTCCCCGTCATTTATCATACTGTGTTAAAATTCAAGTTCCTATCCATAATTGAACCCGATTCAAAACCTTAAACCACCTTTTCTCATATTCTTACAGTTTGCCGTTTTGTATTTTAATTTACAATTTTCGATCCCTTTTGTAACTAAAAGTACTTGACCACTTGATTATAATTTTCTCAATTGTGTTTTCTCCTTTATGTTTAAAACCAAAGTCTCTACCTCAATAGAACACTAATAAAACTCGGGTTCGAGTTTACAACCGCTTTATTTTCTCACTTCATTAGATAGGCGAGTGCGCGCGTGTGTGGGAAATCCAATCCAAGGGACCCGTGAAATTTCAACGGGAAATTTGATAGTATTGTAAAAGAAAAATTCATGAATAATGTTAGCGCCATTTTACCGAAATTTGTCTGTGTTAAAGTTTCATGTTCACGTTCAACGCTTTTTGAGTCGACTATGTGCTAACGAAATATGATGATTCATAGTTTTGCAACCACAAATGGCTTCAATTTACATCGTTAGAGGGCGCTAGATGTAGAAAAGGTAAAATTTGAAGTAATGTTGCAAATCATATATTTATGTTAGAAACAAAAAATTCTTGTGGTAGAATGTGTTATCCAGAACATTACTAACAGAATTAAATTGATATTCATATGTGTTTTAATTAAATATCGTTGATTCAAATTCGACTGGTTCCTTTTTATTTTTAAAATGGCAGTGTTTAATTTTAAAATTGTTAATAATGTTTTATTATAGTAATAAAAATTATTCTATGTTACGTATACCGATTGATTTGCCCCTTAACCCTTGGGGATGAGAAAATAATTTTTTTTCATTTTTAAGGATAAATGAGAAACATTTTTGCGATGTATAGGGCTAATAATATTATTATTTAAATTTCCAATCACCCATTAGTACTAATTACTACAGTTATGGTGCAAAGTTTGGAAAACACTTCATTTTCTTTGAAAAGGTATTCCACAATCGTCATTTTCCCATTCCCCTGGAATGAAGAGTCAAATTGTTTCTCTCATCATAAATTCCTTGATCATCGCATTCCATCGCTAAAATATCGGATTCATAGCCCAAATTGGTCTTATGCGATATTCGTTTAAAATTTGAAAATTTTTCCATCATCAAAGGGCGCAATTAAAACTTTTACGAGATTCGAAAAGTGTGAATCGTAATTGTTTATCAATACCTATTGAACCAAAAAAGAATTTTTATCTCTTAAAACAAGAGTTATAATCTTTTATAGAAATAAAATATCCCATCAAGCAGCTGCTTGCCACAGAGGTCTAACAGAAGCCTGTCAGTTTACGCGCCATAGTAGAAGATAAGGGGAGGATGGAGGGTTGTTGGGTTGTTTTACCTCTGAGCGGCACTTTTTTGCACACCATGGGCTAAATGGCCAGGTCACATGGACCCCGAAGGCTCAGAGAAAGTTGGGGGAGGGGACGCACTGGAACAGCTGTTGAGAGACAGATGGTAGCCTCCCGTCAAGGCCATCCAGCGTGTTCTTTAACGTGCACAGGGTATGGCTCTCCCGCACACGGGGCCACGGCTTAACGTCCCATCCGACGGACGGCGGCCTTTCCAAGCCCATCGGTGTCCCCTACTGACCGTGGGCGGGGCGGGGAATTTTGCGGAGATAAATCTCAACGCTGACCCAGCTGGGACTCGAACCTGGGAACTACCGATTACGAGCCTGGCGCGCTACCGACTTAGCCACCCCCGCCCCTAGAGGATGGAGGGACTTCAGCGAATAAAGGACATGAACATCCATGCATTTCCCTGGACTCGAACCCAGGTCCCTTTTATCAATAGCCAAGCGTACTAATCACTCGGTCACAGGACGTCAAATTTGAAAACGAAAAATCTGCGTTTTCCCACCACCGCTGAGGATGAGGGTGACTCACTGTTGTTAGTGCAAACTTCACGATCTTCACATTTCACCATCAAATTTTCAAATTTCTAACGTGATTACAATATTCTTTAACTTTTTGCAATTTTAAACCTTTGTCATCATTAGCGGGTGCAATTATAGGTATTGAGAGATTACCAAAGTGCGAATCGTAATATTTCATCAATACCTATCCAACCCAAAAATGCTTTTCATTTATTTCTAAAAACAAAAAACTGCATGTCTACAGACAGACGACTCATTTTTTCCGGAAATGAATTTATTTCTGAATACGTTGTAACAATGTTCTGTTGCTGTACTAACGGGTAATGTCACAAAAGATAATGCTGCACTATATAATGATTTCTCTAACTTTGATCTATTCAAAAATATGTGGGTTGTTCTGGGAAATACCGAGGCATGCAAAGAAAAGAGATATCTACAATGATCAGTTCTAGGAAAACTATAGAGGGGGGGGGGGGGCGATTAGGCTCAAAAGTAATTTTCTTTACACCTCTCTTTCTCCTACTCTTAGATCTGAATAAATATGACTACTTAAATAAGACAAAGACATGTGCGATTTATTTAACCATTGACTACTTTGGGAAGCCTTTTCCCAGATGACGTTGACGTTTTCCACGATGACGTTTGCATTGTTGTCACTCTAGTTGATGCTGTTTAATAACGATCATAATTACGAACTAGAATTAATTCTGGTTGCATCTCCCAAAGACTTTGAAACTTGTGAAAATATGTATAACGTTGCATATGTTGGGTTGATTTTTCTCTGAGCTGCTCTTTTTATAAACGTTGAAGCTAAATAAAACAATCCACGACTCCAAAAATCTCAGGTATGGATAAAGTAGGGAGTTCCCACTGGACATGCTAGACCACTGGACATCTGTGCCCTGACAACTGTTAGGAGACAGATGGAAGTCTTCTGGGAAGACCATCCAGCATGTGGATCCAGCCACCCAAATTACAGACCATGCCAAGGATTACGGATACGGTGAGAAAACGAAAAGAAAGCCACCCACCATGTTCTTTGACGCAGAGAGGCTTAACGTCCCATCTGATGGAGACAGCTTTTCCAACCTCATATACATCCTCTTTCTTACTGAAGAAGGAGAGGGGTGCTTAGCAGAGAAATTGTGAAGGCAGGCACAATGGGTGATCGAACTGCGAACATCAACAATTGATAGCGTGACACGCTATCAATTCAGAAAATCCAAGCCCAGCATCACACATGAAATTTGATGACTGTGATAAACCAAAGTGTATGAGGAAAGGGGGGGGGTGGAGTTAGTGTAGAAGAGTAGAATAGAAGAGTGAAATTTAGAGTTGAGCAATTAAAGCGTTAAACTCTATTTATGTTTGGAGAAAAGGGTATGGGGTTATTTAAACACCACCAGGACAACTGTTTTGCAAAATTTGACCTGAGAAATTAAGGGTTGAAAAATCCTCAAGCAGCTATGGGCTATGAAAATTCACCCTGGATGTGTAACTTAGTCTAAACAAGTTCAAAGCTATTAGCCAGTCCAGTAGGTGTAAGTGGTCATTACCAAGACCCTGAAGTTGACTACTCCTCAGCAGAGTAGAAAAAAAAATATAGTGGTCCCGGAAAAAGGACACACTTATCTTGCTAACCGTTCCGTTCCCTTCGAGAAGTGAATAATATCTCTTTCGAAAAGTCCTAAAAGTTTGCACCAGGTGAAAGTTGGGTCAGACTTTAGGTGCAGGGCTTGGCCGGTTCTGTGCATCGTCACAGGGGGTTAGTGCAGAGCTCTCCTTCCAGTTTATGCCTAACTACCCATTTTTTTAATATTTTCCGAAATCTCAGGGTTTTTTTGCCCTTTACATTGTTAAAGAAACGAAGAAAAGACTTAAATATTGAATTGAATCCGTATGAAGTAATCTGATTTCGTAAGAATCGAAATATTAAATATTGGAAAGCTAACTATTGAGCCAATTAAAAAAAAAACGATTTCGTGATGACGAGGCTTTACTGTACTGATATTAATTACTGTCGGTTAAATATTTTACAAAGCACTTTCATTAAGTTTATTTGTAATTCTTCTGTTTTAATAGCATTGTCTTA
The DNA here is from genome assembly GCA_038380435.1 of Ryuthela nishihirai. Classification (NCBI taxonomy): domain Eukaryota; kingdom Metazoa; phylum Arthropoda; class Arachnida; order Araneae; family Heptathelidae; genus Ryuthela; species Ryuthela nishihirai. The sequence goes on along the minus strand of JAWZYU010000030.1, from coordinate 8,886,129 downwards.
ACCAAAGCGTTTTATTTGGAAGAATGCCCCAACGTCTCATTTAGTATGGAGAGAGGGGGAAAATCCCCATGAAGAGGATGTTTCTTTGGAGATAATTCGTTCTGGTTGTTGGCTGGGAGCTGTCATTGCCTGGGTTGTGGTTGTTGGCTGGGAGCTGTCATTGCCTGGGTTGTGGTTGTTGGCTGGGAGCTGTCATTGCCTGGGTTGTGGTTGTTGGCTGGGAGCTGTCATTGCCTGGGTTGTGGTTGTTGGCTGGGAGCTGTCATTGCCTGGGTTGTGGTTGTTGGCTGGGAGCTGTCATTGCCTGGGTTGTGGTTGTTGGCTGGGAGCTGTCACTTCCGCCTTGCAACTGTTGTCGTAAATCTCAACTTAGCTCAGTTGTGCTCGACGTCAAGTTGATTAAGGTATAATAATTGTTACACCAATTGACAGACATTAAATTCAACGATTTTGAAAACCATTTAATCTAAACATTAAAGTTCATCCACAGCAGATATGTGATGGCTCTGGGCCATCAAGTTTCTCTTCTGTAATTATTTTTTCACATAGCTTCCTTAATATTACTACTATTTCAAATTAGAGTACAGCATTTTATTTTTTGAATGTTAAATATTGTTAATTATATAATTTATGTTTATTATTCATTTTTCATGCTAAATATGGCTAAGGTTCATTTATCCAAGAAGTTTAACTTCTGGCACGAATGAGAAAAAAAAAAGATTAATTCTTACAAGAAAGTCGGTTAAAACATAACACTACGTTTACGTGGAACCAGTTAACAGCGCTTAACGGGGGGCGGGGGGAGGGGTTTGCCGTAATACATAAGCAAAATAACCCCACCGAAATTGTGGACAGGTACTTATTAATACTTCCCACCGTACTAAGAGAAAGTGCATAATTTGCTCCATTTACTGAACTAGGAGTGTTACGTATACATGTACTTGTATAAAATAAAAAAAAAATTGTAAATGAGCAACAGTTTAGTCCCCCAATTGCATTGTGGGGAGTCACCACTTGACCTTGTCCGTTTAATGCCTCAGAGATGACAGCGCTTCATTAAAATGTTTGAAATTATCAATGGAAGATCTGACCAGATCTAGTCACGAAAGGTTTAGCTAGAATTTTAATTATCAGGTTTATGCCGACCTGTCTCTAAGGATCTCCATCGTGATACGAACGAATTCATGAACATGACGCTGCGGATGATAATTTCCCGTTATCTTCGTTCACCTGTTCATCAAGATGAGCAGGTTTCTTCTTCTAACTGGATCGGTTTCATTTTCGAGGGCAAAGGGGCTGCAAACAGGAACGAGGCACCAGTCGCCGTGCCAGCTTCTGTCGTAGCCTCTGTCACTCAAAGGGAATGGCGGCCAAGGATTTCTTTTATTCTTGGTCAATCCAACAGTGTGGGAATGCTTCCGGAAATTGGAAACGTTTCTTAGAAGTTCACTCCATATCTGTTGGTTTAAATCTTCAAATTTTGATTGTTTTGTTGTAGATATTTTATTCCCAAATCTAATCGGACTGAGAAAAAATTAAAAGAGATTTTAAATTTTCTCGCTCTTTTCCTACTGAGTGTGAGTGTTTCAATTCATGAACCGTTCTCTACCATCTATTCTAGGAGAAGAGGGCAAGTAATGCGAATGAAAGAAAAAGGGGGGGGGGGCAGACCAAGATTCAGCAAGAATCCCATTCTGATATTAAAATTATCTCTCCGTTTTAGCATTCTTTAAAAAAAAAATACTTGAAATACACTATATATATATCAGGAACACAAAAAACGTTCGTGCGGTTTTTGAGAGTAAAATGAAACTATACGTAAAAAGTGAATAAAGCTATTTTATTCAGAAAAGTAAGTAGCAGCACAATCTACAACCTTTTCCCAACGAGATACAAGTTTGTAAATGCAACTCCGGTAGAACTGCTGTCTTTAGAAGCGAAGAGAGCAGCAAACTCCGTTCCCAGTGCTTCTCGGTTTCGAAATTATCGGTTGCGCATGTGATTGTCCTGCTCCAAGAAAAGTTAGTAGCCGGATGGCGCGATGTCTGGCGAATACGGAGAGTGGAATAGAATTTCCCAACCAAGGCTGTGGAGCTTGTCTCGGGAGAATGGACATTGTCCTGAAGGACCACAATGCCTTTGTTATGTACAAGTGCAGGTTTATTTTTGGAGCAGTGCATCTTGCAACCGTTGTAGCTGTGCCGAGTAAGACGTCCACAGTGATTGTTTGAGCAGTGGCCAGAAGGTCATAATGGACGATACCAGCTGTAGTCCACCAGACACACAACAAAATTTTCTGTTCATGGATCCCGGCTTTGATGTGTGTAGTACAGGTTACTGGACGTCAACCAATGATACGAACGTTTGGTGTTCCTATAGACTAGGAGTTCTCAATGAGGGGTACGCGGTAAAAGTTTTTGGGGTACGCCGTGAGAGCTCAGAAGTCGCTAGATGTATGTTATATATATGTATATGTTTTATTTTATTCCCATTGTTATACTAAAACTATAGTTTTATCTATCTATACAAGGGGTACGCCAGTTACACATTTCCAGGGAGTACGTGAAGCATAAAAGGTTGAGAACATATCAAAAGTATCAATGAAGGAAGAATTCCTAAATTGATTCTAGAATGGAACCCTAGATTCTAAACCCAGATTCTAGAATGGAACATATCTGAAGGAAGAAGAGTTAAAGTAGACTGAAAAAATCATGGATCGAAGAGAAAACGAAAGCGATGCTACAACGAAACCTCACAGATTGCTTTAATAGAAACGAAACCTAACAGATTGCTTTAACAGAAACGAATGCAGAAATGTAATTTCCGTATCAAGTTTTGGGTTGCATAAAACCAAGTAATGTGGAAACCAGACGTTACAATTACATTCATCCAAGAAAAGAGGCCATTAAGCTATTTTGCATGTGACTCGAGATCCAGTGGGCTTCAAAATTTTGGCAGTTTATTAATGTATTTTAAAAATATTAAGGCAAGACACTTCTTCACTAAATAAAATATTAAAAAAATTGTAAGTATTTATTATTTTAATGCATATATTAAAAAAAAATTGCAGATTTTAGTAAATTTTCGTGAAACTCATCATATGATTGATTTTAGGAAACATCATAAAGTGATGAACATTATATAAAATGATGAACATTAAATAAAGTGATGAACATTATATCTTTATGATTTTAGGAAACATCATAAAGTGATAAAGTTATGAACAGTCAAAATCAATCATAATATCATTATGATTGATTTTGACTGTTCATAATTTCTATACACAATTTAATCCATTCACTCCTACACGAAGGTAAGATAATTGTTCTGTTGGGGGTTCCATTCTGGTGTGCTTGGGCCATTTTACTTCGAGGTCACAACACCATCGGGGATGGGGGGGGAGGACGTGCACTTGTGACAGGATTACGGTTTGGCATACTTCTGGAGGACACGCTTTTTCCAGCATCTCCGAAGAGGATAATTTTGAACAGAACTCTGTTCATGTAACCACCGCATATCATGAGGCCCTTGAAGGATGTCTTTAGGATGCACTTTCATAATAATTTGTCATTAATGACTTTAACAAAAATGACGATCCTCAACATAGCCAATGATGGCTATGTTCCGAGTCGTAATTTTTGCCCTTATATCTGTAAGCTCTGTAGGAGTCTACTATACGAAAAATACAGACGTGTTAAAAATAGTCAATTCAAAAAAATTCAATATCTGTTGCGGTACATTTTCATATGAGATCTGTAAGTGTCTGGTATCTCATAGGACGAACTTTACGCCACAAGACCAAAGAAATGGAGTATTTTTAGCACCGTGTTCACTTAGATATTATGTACTCATTTGACTCCCTCCTCGTGGGACGAGGAGAGTTGGCCCAGTAAGTAGTGCTGCAGTTCCCAGATTCCAGTTCCAACTGTGTAGAGTTCAGATTTATATCCATCAGCCCCATCCTGTCCTCGGGCTAAAAGGGAACACCGATGGGCATGAAAAGGTCGCAGTCCGTCGGATGGGATCGAAAGCTGTGGCTCCATGCGTAGGAAAGTCATACATTCTGCACATTGAAGAACATGCTGGATGGTCTTGAGGGAAGTTTACCATCTGTCTATAACAGCTGATCAATGGATCCTCTTCTCCTACCTTTCTCTGAGTAGTTGGGGTCCACGTAACCTGGCCATTGTGTATAAAAACGGCTCTAGGAGTCTAAAGAAATAAAACAATCTAACCCTACCTTGTTGTGGGAACGAAGTTTGCTCAGTCAGTAATGTCACCCGCAACTTTTCCTGTTCAAGGCATGCAACATGAACTACAATTATATTCCACGTTTATCAAAAATAATTATCCATACATAGTTATAACGCATCTAGAACTACATATCTATACTTGTCGATCTGACTTGAAACAAAAATTTACTTTCTAACAGATACTTCTGAAAGAGTGGCTCAGAAGATTCGAGTTCGAACCAGGAACAACCTACAAGCTAGAAATACACAGTCACGTACTCACTAACTGTAGCTGTGATGGGTAGAGGATTTAATAATAGACAAATGCAAATTTGGTTTAAACAATAACAAAAAACATATTTAAATTTATTTAAATTTTCAAAATCAACATAATTCCTCCACCAACTTATAAAGCTGGATAAATTCACATTACAATACATATCATGTTTGTTATCATGTTTCTAATACACTCGAATAAATTCAATATTAAAAAGTGACAGTCAAAGTAATAAAGAAAAGTGACAACAATCAGATTAATATGAATTAATATGATTATACCCTGATTGAAGATTTATCCATAACGAAAACAGAGTTCCGCTGGACTACAGTTGTGCACTCGGAAACAATAAACAATTATTTCGAAGACAGGAGACGGAACACGGGTCTTATTGGCACCATCCCCCTATCAATAACTCAGGCAACCGCGGGGATTCTCTTACACTAGGGGCCAATCAGATGCCATCCCCGGGCAAACACAACGTCCGCTGTTATTACACAAATGGGACGGAGTCTTGTTGCCATATCCCAAAAGTGAAAAGATGAAATTACAAATACCAATAGGTGCGTGACCTATCAGTAATGTGCCACCCTTACTTTATGATGTTTCCTAGTTCGAGTCCACATTGTGCCTGCATTGAGACTTCGATGTCATCCTGTGAATCTCATACACTTTTCAAAGACACTCTTTGCAGTTTATCGTTCACGATGCCATCCTGTGAATCTGATACTGTTTTTCCTTCTTTAACTAAGAGTGGAAGTACTTTAGTTGGTATAGTGCAGGCTCGTAATTTGATGTTCCCAGATTTGATTCCTTATCACACAAGCACTGAGGTCTTTTCTAACTTTTGCTCTGTCCTTGATGAAAAAAGGGGACACTGAATGGCATCGATGGAGATTGTGAAAGGGTCTATCCGTCGTAAAATATTAAATTGGGGTCCTATGTGCAAGAACGCCATATCCTGCACTAATAACGTAGCCTAGTGTGGTAGTCGTAATTCCGCCTAAACACCCAATAAATTCTAGGATGATAAAAATTTAGGATATTGCGATTCAAGAAACAAATGTTTTAAATATTAGATACTGTTAATAATACTTTATTACACAATCATATCTAGGGGAGGTGCCAGCCATTCAAGGAGGCAATGCACCTCCACCTCCAACTTTAAAGAATGTTATTAACTGAAAAGTAGGCAAAACAAATGTTTAACGTATATATTATAGATATTATACTATTAAGTTGAAATTTATTTTTTATGTTAAGATTCATGCCGACAACAGACGAATGTACCGAGTGTTGTAGATGAGATAAATTACTTCTTTACTTACTTATTTATGCAAGGACAGTTTTTATAGACCAGTTAAACGGAGAAAGGAGGTAAAAGTTCCTTCCAATCACTTGGACTACCTTTTTAGTTTCTCTAGATCCAGGGGTGGTTTACTAGCAGTAGCTATGGAATATTTCATCTCTATAGAATTTCTATTTTCCATTACCATTTTTGTTTTTATTTCCTCACCCACATACAACCAAAAATATTTTCTGGATTATACGTTAAAGAATAAGAGGAGTGGTCTCGGCGGGAGACTTTCATCCATCTACTAATAGCTATCCACTGATCCCTTTCCTCCGTTTACAACTGAACACTAAGATACTTATGTCCTGGATATTTAGTCCATTATGAGCAAAAAAATATATATATATTTAGAGACAAAATAATCCTCCTTTAGCTCTGTTCTGATCTTGGGGTTCTTATGATTAACCATCTAATTATTGTGCAGCACAGCGATTAAGCAACCCAGCCCTGTGGGCGAAAGTGACAACGAGCAGAACAAGGGAGGAATCCACCTCAGTAAGCAGTACATCAGAGCGAAAACTTTAATTTCCAAAATTTAGTGTTCAAAGTTGTCTTTGGTTTGCACGATTCCCAAAAGATTTCATGTGGATTGCCGCTTGCTAACTGAGATTCTAGTTTTGCAAGTACTTGTAGTGATGGTTCCACTTTTGGAATAAACCAAGATACGTGAAATATTTCAAATTTATACAACGTAGCCCCAACTCACTGAATAATGTCTTTGTCGTTACTTTTTTCCAGTTTTATGGTGTGTTTTACACCGCGAAACACTTTATCCACGTCTCGGCAGAATCCAAACAGCCGATTCAGTGGTAAGAATAAACTTACATTTTGACTATATTTTGTAATTTCATATCTGTCCGAGAATCCTTGATTGAATTCAGGATTTTTCTTCAACGCTTGTGCAAAATTCTTTATTTTATTATTCGTGTGCAGTTTATCTTAGCCTCCGTCGTACAAACACTTATTCATTTTCTAACTGTCTGCGGTATCTTTGAACCACATCATAGTTGAGGCAGCACTGTGTGAAAAGTCTTCGGTAAAATCAATTAAATTGTGAATCGTGTCGTCACTCCTGGCAATTCAATATCTTCCAATTCTCTGTTTTCGATATAATATTGAGCGCTCTTAAAAATGTTGTACCCGTTATTGACCACCGTAACTACATCATTGCGGCCGATATCAGACCCATCTGATTTCAGTATTTTGCCTCTGACGTGTATATAACTATTGTGCGGATGTAGAAAAACGTCCATATTTTGGTATAAATATTCCGTATTTTTCGAGATTTTTAACATTCACATTGGTTTCTCGATATTCCAAGTACTCGTATTTTGTCGTGGAATTATCGTCTATTGAGTCTTCGAACAAATTCCAGTAAGTAGCTTCAACGTTCATCCTATAGTTACTTTATGACTTTATGATTTTTAGGCCATTTCCGTAAATTAACTGATTAAGAATATTTGTGCTATTGGGGGATATTTTCTCGTTTTTTCGAACGATAGGCGACGGATTTATATAAAATATTTTAATTCGCTTTCTCGTTATCTTCATCTTTATTTGGGTCTGTTGTTCAAGTCAATTACTTTATTGTTATGATCGTTTACTTTCATTCCTAACGTTGTAAATGTAATCAGTTTTATTCAGTGGTAATTATATGGGGAAGAATGGATGTGTGTCGATTAAACTGCCAGGCGGTGTTTGAGGCACGAAACTGTACAACACGTCGCTCTTCTGGTTACTGAGATAGGAAGATTCGACAATAGAGCAGTGAATTATAATGCGATCGACCCCTCTCGTTATGTTGGGTGGAAACTTTCGTTTTTTGCTGCATCGATAATTTTCCATTCGAACCCTAGTATTTCTCGTAACTTTCCTTCAGAAAAATATATTTTATATCCACTTGCCAAACAAATAACAAATCTTAATGTGGGGAAGTTGCTTTCTAGTGTATAGGAGTTTATAGTTTTATAGTTTTATAGTAGAGGAATTGATAGTTATGAGTACCATCTTTATTAATATAGCGTAGTACTATGTGGTACTCATATGCTAGTTGTTACCAACAATTCATTCCGATCATTAGGAGTTTGTTCTAACTGATACAATACATCATATGGGCTTATGTTATTATTCCTTCGTTTAATGTAATAGATGAAATAATAACCGCATTTTACAGAGTAATTTGCTTGAATTGCGAAGAGTTATACACGATCGGCTTTGAAGATGTAAGAAAATAGTGTTTTATTTCTTCTGGTGGCGATAAACCGAATGGATCAAAGTACTCGACGACAACGTACTCCGCATAATATGTTACTCAAAGGAGGTTGCCGACTCCTTTGCCTAACCTCATCATTATTTACCGAGTTGAACCACCTAAATGCCCAAGATAGTGTGTAAGCATCTAAAATCAAAAGCATCTAGTTTCCTGTTATCTTGTTTACACAGCGTCCAAGTTTCACTACCATAACTAACCCTAGAAAGAACCACACTATTATACAGTCTAATTTTAGTCTTTAGGTGTATACACCTATTTCTCCACACTCTCCATAGATCCTTAAATGTCCCGGCAGCAATCCCTATTCGTCTGTTAATCTCATGCCGCACATCACCATTATCTGTTACATAGCTCCCAAGATAATTAAACTGTGACACCTGCTCAAGACTGCAACCATTCAGATTAACTAAATCACAACCTACCTGACCAATTTTCATCACCTTAGATTTCTCTCTGTTTATAGCCAAACCTACTCTACTACCAGTTTCAATCAACAGCTCGAATGAAAGAGTTCATCTCATCAACATCATTTGCCAAAAGGGCTAAATCATCAGCATAATCTAAATCAGAGATTTTCGTATCTCCAGTCCATTTAAAGCCAAAATCTTTCCCATGAAGTGAATTTCGCATAATCAATAACCAAGCTAAATAGAAAAGGAGACAAAATGCACCTTGTCGAACACCAGAAGTAATGCTAAACCAATTGCTACAAGCCTTACCAACTATCACACATGACTCAGTGTTTTATAGAGAGCTTTCATTATGTCAACTAACTTGTCTGGTACACCATATGATCTCACAATGAACCATAAATTATGACGATCAACAGGGTCGAAAGCCTTTTTGAAATCAACAAAGCTAGCAGCAAAAGGTTTCTGAAACTCTAAACATTTCTCAAGAATCTGCCTAAGTGAAAATATCTGATCCACACATCCCCTACCACTTCTGAATCCACATTGCTCATCACGCAATTGCCTGTCAACCAGATTCTTAATTCTATTAAGCACAATCATGGAAAGAACTTTACCTGGAACAGAGAGTAGGCTGATACCCCTATAGTCATCAAAAGAAATACGATCACCTTTTTTAAAAATAGGGATAATAATAGCTCTGGTAAAATCCTTAGGAACCATTTCTTTATCATAAAAGATATTCAAAATTTCACTCATCTATGTGCCAACCGAAACATTCCCAGCTTTAAGAATTTCGGAAGTAATTTCATCTACCCCTGGGGATTTATGTAGTTTAACTTTAGAAACAGCCAAAATGACTTCAGATTGTGTTATAGGGCCAACATTAAAGCCAGTAATGTATCTATCATCATTACAAACAATGGGAGTAGAACTAAACACACTGTTTAGAACATCACTGAAATACTCAGCTCACCTAGCCATAACAGAATCCTCACCTTTTATAACCTTACCTTGTTTATCCTTCCATCCTTCTATACCTGTCCATTTTCTGACACATTAAACATTAACTATCTGGTACAGCTCTCTGCTGTTGTGCTATCTAACTGCTTCTTCGGCTTTGTCAGCCATTATTTACACGTTTATTATAACTCTCTGTAATGCTTTCTATTAGGACTAGTAGGGTATTGTTTAAAGACATTCCTGCAGTTCTATCTTTCCGAAATAATCTCAAGTGCCTTATCACTCAGATAATTCCGCCTCCTCTGCTCCTTTTCTCCTAAAAGAGTACTGTTATTTTCCAAAAAAAGTCTGTTTAAAACTGTCCCATTCTTCGTCCACTTCAGTAGTAAGTAAACCATGAGTGTGATAATGAATAAGTAATCTATCAAGGTAAGTTTTAGCTATAATTGGGTTTTTGAGATCTTCAGAATTGAAGATAAATTTTTTAACCTTAGCACAACACTTTTTAAGTTTAAGTTGTAAGACAATTTTAACAAGGAAATGGTCGGATCCAATTCTGCTGAACTAGCTTCCTAACTGAACTAGCCCATTTGCTGTCAATTAATATATAATCTATCATACTCTCTGCAGCCCATCTGGTGAAACCCATGTGTACTTATGTATGTCGCAGTGTGTGTAATAGGTGTTAGTTATTTTCAAACCATTAAGTTTAGTTACCTGTAGGAGACGTTGCCCATTGCCATTGCAGTTACCAATACCAAAAGGCCAAGTCAGTACCAACTAAGGCATTGAAATCACCAAGAAAAAGGGAAATATCTCCTTTCTTGACAGATTTCAAAATATCCTGAAGTTGCCCGTTAAATCCTATCCTTCTCATCCTCCATCGGCATCCTCAGTAGAGGCATAACAGCAGATAACATTCAAGTCTTTAACGCTTGTCTGAAATTTTGCTGTAAGAAACCTTTCATTAATGCACTCATATCCTAGAAGAGCATCACTAGCGTATCTGCTGAGAAGCAGACCCACGCCTTGGTCATGTTTATTGTCGTCCCTCCCTGAAAAGAGAAATTTAAGATTATTTTTAAGAATCTGACCTTTATCTGTCCATCTGGTCTCTTGCAAGCCGAGAATATTTAATTATAATGGTGGAATTCTTGTGTGAGGACATCAAGAGAAAAAGCTCTGTGCAGAGTCCTCACATTCCAACTACCAATGGAGAGAAAATGGTTAGTGGGGTGTTTAAAGAAACTATGTTTATTGAGAGAGGGAATGACGACAATATCAAACAGCCCCCTAATCGCAGACATGGGCAAAGACCCGTTCCTCCACCACTAAAGGCAGAAGCCATCTATACTGGAAGACTTCCTGCAATGTAGAATCTGGCGATGCCCGTAGGTGCCTGTGATGACCTCTGCTAAGGATTATCCACCAGCTGATAAACATATCCTCTGAATCTATTCACTTGGGGCTGTCAACCACAAATAAAGAGAAAACACACGGAAGATTCTACCTCCACAGAGGCCACCAGTGCAGCAAAATCAAGTTCCATAATCAAGCTCAGAGCCTTAATCCAATCCCGTAAGTTGATAAAGTCAGCACCAGGACCCTGTGTCGTTGCGTCAAATTTGAAAGTGGTATCAATTTTGCATCAGTTTTCAAGTGGTAATATATATTTATATTAGTTTGTAAGTGGTAATATACATATGCATCAGTTTGCAAGTGGTAATACATATTTGCATCAGTTTGAAAGTGGTAATACATATTTGCATCAGTTTGAAAATGGTAACATACATTTGCATCAGTTTGTAAGTGGTAATATATATTTGCATCAGTTTGAAAATGGTAACATACATTTGCATCAGTTTGTAAGTGGTAATATATATTTGCATCAGTTTGCAAGTGGTAATACATATTTGCATCAGTTTGCAAGTGGTAATACATATTTGCATCAGTTTGAAAGTTGTGATATATATTTGCGTCAGTTTGTAAGTGATAATACATATTTGCATCAGTTTGCAAGTGATAATACATATTTGCATCAGTTTGCAAGTGGTAATACATATTTGAATCAGTTTGCAAGTGGTAATACATATTTGCATCAGTTTGTAAGTGGTAATATATATTTGCAACAGTTAGCAAGTGGTAATACCTTGTAAATGGTAGCTAGGCGTAAACTGGAAGGAGAGCTGTGTACCAATCCCCAGTGATGATGCACAGAACCGGCCAGGTCTAGCACCTAATGTCCGACCCCGCCTTCTCGTGGTGCAGGCCGTTAGTATCTTTCAAAAGAGATATTCTTTTTTGGAAGGGAACGGAAGGGGAGGGCTGCCAGTTCAGTATGGCCTACTGATCTGGTCATCTATGGCCACTTTTTTCTTTTTTTTCAACCCTGCTGAGGAGTGGTCAACTTCACAGGGTCCTGGTGCTGACCATTTATACCTACTAGACTGGACTTGTTTATGGATTTGAGCTTGATTATGGATCCTGGACTTGCTGCACTGGTGGGCCTCTGTTGAGGGAGAGTCTGCCGCTGTGTTTTCTGTTTGCTTCTGGGTTGCCAGCTCTAAGTGAACAGAGGCATGGGATACCTTATATCAGCTGGTGGATAATCCTAATCAGAGGCCATCGCAGGTACCTGAACCTTACTTAGCTAGTTGGGCATCGTCAAGCCTAAACTGGAGTAATGTGTCTCAGGCAGGCTATATGGTTCTTGAAAAAGTCCACTTGAAAAGGAGGTGCCTGAAGTTCCTACCAGCATCGGTGACTTCAGCCTTTAGCAGAGGAGGAACAGGTCTTTGCCCCATGCCTGCGATCAGGGGGCTGTTTGATATTGTTGGCCCTACCAATCTCAATAAACCTAATTTCTTTAAAAATCCTACTAATCATTTTCTCTCTGCAGGAACGTGGAACGTGAGGACATTACATAGAGATTATTCTCTTGATGTCCTCATGCAGGAATTCCAGCGCTATAACCTAGATATTCTAGGCTTGCAAGAGACCAGATGGACAGGTAAAGGTGAGATACTTAAAAATAACTTTAAATTTCTCTTTACAGGGAGGGAGGATGGAAAGCATCACCAAGGCGTGGGTCTGCTGCTCAGCAGACATGCTAGTGATGCTCTTCTAGGATATGAGTGCATTAATGAAAGGTTTCTTACAGCAAAATTTCAGACAAGCATTAAAGACTTGAATGTTATCTGCTGTTATGCCCCCACTGAGGATTCTGATGAGGATGAGAAGGATAGGTTTTACAGACAACTTCAGGATATTTTGAATTCTGTCAAGAAAGGAGATATTACCCTTGTTTTTGGTGACTTCAATGCCAAAGTTGGTACCGACTCTGACCTTTGGGGAGGAGTAATAGGCCCTTTTGGTATTGGTAGCTGCAATGGCAATGGGCAACGTCTCCTACAGGAAAGTAAACTAAATGGTTTCAGAATAACTAACACATATTACAAACACCGCGACATACATAAATACACATGGGTTTCACCTGATGGGCTGCATAAGAATATGATTGATTATATATTAATTAACAGCAAATGGGCTAGTTCTGTTAGAAATACCAGGGCATATAGGGGAGCTGAAATTGGATCTGACCATTACCTTGTTAAAAGTGTCTTGCAACTTAAACTTAAAAAGTGTTGTGCTAGGGTTAAAAAATTTACCTTTAATACTGAAGCTCTGAAAAACCCAGTTATAGCTAAAGCTTACCATGATAGGTTACTTAGTCATTATGATAGTCATGGTTTGCTTAATACTGAAGTTGAGGAAGAATGGGGCCATTTTAAACAGGCTTTTTTGGAAACTAACAGTACTCTTTTAGGGAAAAAGGAGCAGAGGAGGCAGAATTATTTAAGTGATAAGGCACTTGAGCTTATTTCAGAAAGAAGGAACTGCAGGAATGTCCTTAATCAGTACCCTACTAGTCCTAATAGAAAGCATTACAAAGAACTTAATAAACGTGTAAAGAATCAGTTAGCTACTGATAAGAATCTTTGGCTTGATGGCCTTGCTGACAAAGCTGAGGAAGCAGTTAGACAGCACAACAGCAGAGAGCTGTACCAGATAGTTAATGTTTTGTGTGGTAGAAAACGAACAGGTATACAGGGATTGAAGGATAAACAAGGCAAGGTTATAGAAGGTGAGGATTCTGTCATGGCTAGGTGGGCTGAGCATTTCAGTGATGTTCTAAACAATGTGGTTAGTTCTACTCCCATTGTTTGCAATGATGATAGATGCATTGTTGGCTTTAATGTTGGCCCTATAACACAATCTGAAGTTAGTTTGGCTATTTCTAAACTTAAACTTCATAAATCCCCAGGGGTGGATGAAATTACTACGGAAATGCTTAGAGCTGGGAATGTTTCGGTTACCATTTGGATGACTGAAATTTTGAATAACTTTTATGATAAGGGCATGGTTCCTAAAGATTTTACCAGAGCTATTATTATCCCTATTTTCAAAAAAGGTGATCGCAGTTCTTGTGATAACTATAGGGGTATCAGCCTACTCTCTGTTCCAGGTAAAGTTCTTTCCATGATTGTGCTTAATAGAATTAAGAATCTGGTTGACAGTCAATTGCGTGATGAGCAATGTGGATTCAGAAGTGGTAGGGGATGTGTAGATCAGATATTTTCACTTAGGCAGATTCTTGAGAAATGTTTAGAGTTTCAGAAACCTTTGGTTGCTAGCTTTGTTGATTTCAAAAAGGCTTTCGACTCTGTTGATCGTCATAATTTGTGGTTGATTGTGAGATCATATGGTATACCAGACAAGTTAGTTAACATAATGAAAGCTCTCTATAATAACACTGAGTCATGTGTGAGAGTTGGTAAGGCTTGTAGCAATTGGTTTAGCATTACTTCTGGTGTTCGACAAGGGTGCATTTTGTCTCCTTTTCTCTTTAGTTTGGTTGTTGATTATGTTATGCGAAATTCACTTCAAGGGAAAGCTTTTGGCCTTAAATGGGCTGGAGATACGAAAATTTCTGATTTAGATTATGCTGATGATTTAGCCCTTTTGGCAAATGATGTTGATGAGATGAACTCTTTCATTCGAACTGTTGATGAGACTGGTAGTACAGTAGGTTTGGTTATAAACAGAGAGAAAACTAAAGTGATGAAAATTGGTCAGGCAGGTTGTGATTCAGTTAATCTGAATGGGTGCAGTCTTGAGCAGGTATCACAGTTTGATTACCTTGGGAGCTGCGTAACTGATACTGGTGATGTGTGGCATGAGATTAACAGACGAATAGGTATTGCTGCCGGGACTTTTAAGAATCTATGGAGATTGTGGAGAAATAGGCGTATACACCTAAAGACTAAAATTAGACTGTATAATAGTTTGGTTCTTTCTAGGGTTAGTTATGGTAGTGAAACTTGGACGCTGTGTAAGCAAGATAACAGGAAACTAGATGCTTTTGATTCTAGATGCTTACGCAGTATCTTGGGTATTAGGTGGTTTAACTTTGTAACTAATGATGAGGTTAGGCAAAGGAGTCTGCAACCTCCTTTAAGCAGCATATTGTGCAGAGAGAGACTCCGCTGGTTTGGCCATGTTGCCCGTATGGATAATTATAGATTGGCGAATAGGGTTATGAACAGTGTGCCTAGAGGCCTCAGAAGGAGGGGAAGACCTAGGATGCGGTGGGCAGACAATGTCAAACAGGACCTTGTTAGAATTGGTGTACAGTGGTCGGATGCAGCAGATGTAGCTCAGGACAGATATGCTTGGAGAATTAAACTGCGCGGTCTGGTTGGACCTCCGTAGCCCATGGCTGCTTGAGGATGATGATGATGATGATGATTACATATTTGCATCAGTTTGCAAGTGGTAATATACATATTTGCATCAGTTTGCAAGTGGTATTACATATTTGAATCAGTTTGCAAGTGGTAATACATATTTGCATCAGTTTGTAAGTGGTAATATATATTTGCAACAGTTTGCAAGTGGTAATACATATTTGCATCAGTTTGCAAGTGATAATATACATATTTGAATCAGTTTGCCACTGGTAATATACATTTGCATCAGTTTGCAAGTGGTAATACATATTTGCATCAGTTTGCAAATGGTAATATATATTTGCATTAGTTTGCAAGTGGTAATACATATTTGCATCAGTTTGCAAGTGGTAGTACATATTTGCATCAGTTTGCCATTCGTAATATACATTTGCATCAGTTTGCAAGTGGTAATACATATTTGAATCAGTTTGCAAGTGGTAATACATATTTGCATCAGTTTGTAAGTGGTAATATATATTTGCATCAGTTTGCAAGTGGTAATATACATATTTGCATCAGTTTGCAAGTGGTAATACATATTTGAATCAGTTTGCAAGTGGTAATACATATTTGCATCAGTTTGTAAGTGGTAATATATATTTGCAACAGTTTGCAAGTGGTAATACATATTTGCATCAGTTTGCAAGTGATAATATACATATTTGAATCAGTTTGCCACTGGTAATATACATTTGCATCGGTTTGCAAGTGGTAATACATATTTGCATCTGTTTGCAAATGGTAATACATATTTGCATCAGTTTGCAAATGGTAATATATATTTGCATCAGTTTGCAAGTTGTAATATATATTTGCATCAGTTTGCAAGTGGTAGTACATATTTGCATCAGTTTGCCATTCGTAATATACATTTGCATCAGTTTGCAAGTGGTAATACATATTTGAATCAGTTTGCAAGTGGTAATACATATTTGCATCAGTTTGTAAGTGGTAATATATATATTTGCATCAGTTTGCAAGTGGTAATATACATATTTGCATCAGTTTGCAAGTGGTAATACATATTTGAATCAGTTTGCAAGTGGTAATACATATTTGCATCAGTTTGTAAGTGGTAATATATATTTGCAACAGTTTGCAAGTGGTAATACATATTTGCATCAGTTTGCAAGTGGTAATATACATATTTGAATCAGTTTGCCACTGGTAATATACATTTGCATCAGTTTGCAAGTGGTAATACATATTTGCATCAGTTTGCAAATGGTAATACATATTTGCATCAGTTTGCAAATGGTAATATATATTTGCATCAGTTTGCAAATGGTAATATATATATTTGCATCAGTTTGCAAGTGGTAATACATATTTGCATCAGTTTGCAAGTGGTAGTACATTTTGCATCGGTTTGCCATTCGTAATATACATTTGCATCGGTTTGCCATTCGTAATATACATTTGCATCAGTTTGCAAGTGGTAATACATATTTGCATCAGTTTGAATGTGGTAATATATATTTGTTTCAGTTTGAAAGTAGTAATATATATTTGCGTCAGTTTGCAAGTGGTAATACATATTTGCATCAGTTTTCAAGTGGTAATATATATTTAAAGTCCCTAAAGTCTCTTTAATTCACCGTAAATGTCTTCAGCTTAATGATTTACAATACAGGTTATGTTTTCACAATCAATTTCATTGGTGTTTGTATTTCATATATTATACAGAATTTAAAATTGTCATCACATTTTCGTATATTTCACTTTTGCAATTTTTTTGTATTAACTCTTTTGTTAAACTCCCTAATTAAATTATCCACGTTGTCTCTACCTAATATTCGGTACTATTTCTTTTATTTTAAATCTCTTTGTTTTGCTCCTCCGTTAAATTGCCAAAAACTACACTTGTATTTTGTGTAATATTTTTATTATTGTTGCCCAATGGTGAAGTTTTAGTCGAATTGAGCATGTGGGGTTGAGGTAAGTGGCGAGGGGAGCAGGGCGATATTTCCCATAAGAGCGCCAATATAATATTTAATTATATTGGCGCCCCTCGGCATTTAAATGCACATTTTCTTTAAGTAATAGCAAAATTATGTCTTTAAAATTCTTAGAAGGAGTCAAAAACTAGTTGAAAATATTCTTGATACAGGTAAACTTATTTCAAAGTGAGGAAATTTGGGAGAAATTTTTCAATTTACGCAACATGGAAAATTATCCCAATGCTTCTGATAATTTAATGTAAATTTTTCATGCAGAGAACAAAAAATAAAATGCGAGGAAGAAAAAAATGCTTAAATATGAAAAAGAATAATTTTGATTTTTAAATCTTACTGCATATTGAGTATTATAAATTACGTACACTGAGATCCAGTTTATCAGTGCACCACCCCTTGTCACATAAATGGTTCGTTCCAACACGTAATACTCCACGCGGCCGCGGTGTGCGGTATAAATCAAATAGATCTCTTCTCTCCTAGCACCAGTTAGAATTGTATTGAGCAGCAGAATGGGCAAAACTAGCCACCTGAGCGACTTTGAACGAGGCATGATAATTGAGGCTAGGCGTGTCGGTTCTAGCATTTCCCAAACGTCCGTCCTCTTGGGTTTTCATGAACAACCGTTTTAGGGGTTTACCGAGAAAGGTGCGAAAAGCAAAAAATTACCAGTGATCAGCAATCTTGTGGACGAAAACAGCTTCTGGATCAGAGGGGATCAAAGGAAGCTTGCAAGAACCGTGCAAAAGAACAGATGTATCACAACTAGGCAAATCACAGCAGATTTAAACACTGGTGGGCAGAAGGTCATCTCTGAGCGCACCATGTACTGGACCTTGTCGCGAATGGGCTACAACAGCCGCCGACCATATCATGTGCCGATATTGTTAACGAAGAAAATGCAAAAGCGCATCTCCAGGGGACGCAAGAACATAGACACTGGACCATTGAGGACTGAAAAGAGGTGTCGGCTGGTCGGACAAATCAAGGTTTTTTCTACATCATGCTGATGGAAGGATCAGAATTTGGCGCAAACAAAATGAAGCCTTGCAACCATCTTGTCTGGTAACAAGAGTAAAGGCCAGTGGTGGCAGCGCGATGGTGTGGGGAATGTTTTTCTGGCACTCATTAGGTCGCCTGATACCCATCAAAGAACGCCTGAACGCCAGGGCGTATTTGAACATCGTTGCTGATTAAATTCATCTTTTCATTGCTACAGTTTATGGGCACGTTCACTCGAATGGGCACGTTCAGCATTATAATGCGCCTGATCACAAGATACATATCGTCACCGAATGGTTGCAGGAACATACCAATGTTTCTTGCTTCATTGGCCTGCCATTTCCTATATCGAAACTCTATCGAACATGTGTAGAATGAGGTGTTAAGGGTTGTTTGCAGCGAGAAGGCCTTTGTCTGAAGGCCAAAGGGGGGTGCAACACGCTACTTTGTAGGTGTACCTAATAAACTGGTCTCTCAGTGTACGCTGTTAATTCAGTACGTTAATTTTTTTCAGTATTTGACAGCAAAACTGTATTACTTATCATTAATTTTTCCCACATCCGTTCCAATTACATTATTTCCTTTCTTTTTTGGTTGTGCGAGCGATAATAAAAATACCGCGCTATCGATCAAAAGGGCACACTAACACTTCTTGTACCTAGGGGCGCAAGAGGTGTAAATCAGGCGCATGATCGCATGCTGAATCTTCGATTTTTGGGGCTCAAGGGGGAAACGGTTTATAGTCGCCCCCCCTCCATACACACACAGACCTCTTGTGTTATTAATTGTTTTCTCGCATTCTAAACACTTCCTTTCAGAGTTTGATGTGATATCATTAATAAACAATTTGAAAAAAATTTCATTTAATTCCTTTAAAATTTCATTTAAATTTTTCTTAAATGAAAAAAAGTTAATTTAAGTTCAATCCAGATGATTGCAGTATTGGAGGATTCCTCTACTGAACTACTCTCTGACATATTTAAACAACCTGACGCTGAATATATAAAACATGACACAAGTCTCTCTTGCTATCGGTATGGCTTCCACAATGAGACAGTTTAAACTGATGCCTTGAATCCCAAAGCCAGAATCCCCAAACTGATGCCGAAATCCAAAGAGTGGTAGAACCTTTGGATTTCGCATGCTTCGTCTCAACAGAAAAAAGCGGGTTTGATTCTCAGGTTTAAATTCTAAATGAGATTTGTTGGTCTGAGTTTGAAATGAGATTTTTTTTGTTTGAACCCAAAGTAAGATTCATGCTTTGGATCTTAAAAATGTTCGTAGGTTTGAACCCACATTAAGGTTTGCTGGTTTTTGTCATAAATGAGATTGATAACTTTGAATCCAACTGAGATGTTCAGGTTTGAGTTATAAGTGAAATTTACAGGTTGTCTCAAATTCAATCTGTAAGTGTATGAATCAAATAAGATTTGATGTTTCCGTTCTAAATGAAATTCATAGTTTTAAGTCCGAACTGAGATTCTCAAGTTACAGTCGCAATTAAGATTTTCATGTATTTTCTCTGCTGTTTCTCAGGTTTAGTATCTGAGATTTATTGATTTCAGTTTCAAAGGAGATTCCTAGCATTTAGTCATAAAGTTATCAGGTTTTTCTGAAATTCACTCTTCGATTGTTTTAGTTTCAAACAAAACTGAATGAATTTGAATCTCACTTCAGACTGGCAAGATTAACTGAGCAGAGGTTTGAAGAATCTACTCACAAACGTGATTCTCAAACTTCAGTACCATCTGAGACTCGTAGTTTTAATCGCAAGTGAGATTCATTGATTTGGGTCCCAAATGCGATTCATAGGTTTACATAAAACGAGATCATCTAATTTCAGACACAAATCAATTACACTCCATTTTTTTTTGCGGCGTCCATAAATTTTTATAATGTAAATATTTTTGGACGCCGCCATTAAATGGCAACGTCCAAAGGCCCTCTCACTAGTCTCCCTCAACTTACTCTGAGACTTGGGATTCTTGTGACTCGACGTGTCTAAGAATCCTATGAGAGCAATATAAAGAATTTTTAAAGTAAGATATTGTCGGATTAAGAACTTCAGAAGCCGTACACCAGATCTTAAGGATTACTGGCTTATTACAACTATTCCTTGTTACTCTCAATTGAAATCCATTTTCCCTAAAACATTTTTGGGGAGAGAGCTGATTCTCGATAAAGCGCTGGATTGTAAATTTGATTTTCCTCTGATCGAATCCAAACTTTTCCTGAGTTGAAATTTTCTCCGCTAGGCCCACTCTGCACTCATTGAGAAAGGTGACATGATAGACTTGGAGAGGTTGCCGTCCATCAAATGGGCCAATAACCGTGCCCCATATGTGAGAAATATATATACTCTGCGATCTAAAGAACACACTGGATTTTTTCGTGGGAGGCTTCCATTTGTTTCCTAACAATTGTCCAGGGAATTCCTTTTTCTCAACCTGATCTGAGACTTGGGGTCCTTGTGATCTCGCCATTTACTCCATTGTGCGCAAACCTATGCCGCATACTGGTTAAACAACCCAATCCGTAAAACATTTCCATTTTTTTGATTTAACGAAAATTTTAATTTTAGAATGAAAGAGCATGAACCAAAAAGTGATATATATCTATCTAACTACCCACAGAAAATGCACTGCCCTCCAATGTACACTGAGATACTTCCATATTTTGTGAATGGAAAGTTATATTCAAATTTCATAACTTTCAAAATAAGCTTTTTGTTGAAAAATGCCATAAGAGAAAAATCGTAAATCTCAATAAAATTTATCCAAGTCTTTTTAATAATATGCATTTAATATTTAAACTTAATAAAGCTGAATTTCTGAACAGCAGCGTTAATAAGAATTTGCCTTAAAAGTTAGTTAAGACAAAAATAATTATCGTTGGAACAAATTGATTGATTGTTTGACTAGCCTCCAACATTCCAACGTTTTCCATCGTTTTGAGTCGTCTAAATTATGATCGATCATCTGCTAAAGTACTTCTTTTAGAGGGGCTGATTTTTGAAACTACTCATTGAATTATCTACGTACATTCAAAACATTTTATTTATCTCTAAAGATTACATTTTTTTACTCATATTTTAATGATCCGTGCTTAATTACCTATCTTCCTATTGCTTTTGGTTTTGATATTTGTCGGTTGGTCGGTTTGTCAATTCGTCCGTTTGTGGGTTTGACAAAAGTTGTCCCACCATATCTTTCAAACGCAATGGAAAACTTAATGATTTATGTGCTAAATGAGAGCTTGTGACGCGGGGAGTGTCATAGACTGTAAAAAAATGACCCCTCATGTTTTCTTCCCCCCTAAAAAAAGGGAAACACGAAAACTATTCTTAAGCTATATCTTCAGAAGAAAGTAACAAGTGATACGTCAAATGAATGCTTCTGACTCGGGGAATGTCGTAGGCTATGAAAAATTGACCGGTATGCTTTCTTCTTCCCTGAAAAAGAAAGGGAGGGGCAGTAAAATTGTAAAATTAGTCTACTAAATGTAATGATATAAATGCCCAGTTTGCTACAGCTGTGGATCTCAACGAGATCAAGATTAAGAACGGAAGATAATATCACAAAAATTTATTTTCCTTCTCTTCAAAGCAAACATCTTTCGCAAGCCATTTTTGTACACCTTTGATATGACCATTTGATTAGCTAACTTTTTAGTCAAAGTCAAAAACTTTTTAGTCGTCCTGAAATCTGAGCGGTAAGCTCAGATTTCAGGACGATTTTTCAAAAGGAAGGAAAATGTCCTATAACTGACATCAAACAAAACCGTAAGAAATCCTCATTTGTCTGAAGCCGACATTCGGTCCTTTTGACATCATCGAGCCAATTTCACGCACCTCGTGTAAAGAAGACTTAACGAGCTATCACCTTAAATGGACAGTGAGGGGGGGGGGGAGACAGGAACACGAATTAGAAAACAGGAAGACTGCTTCTCGGAGCGTAGCCCACTGAGCAGGCGGCAATGTGTCGAGAAAGGCACGATCTATCTTCGAGAGAAAGCGCAAAAAAACGTCAAGTTACGCCAGCAGCCTTGACAGGTCAGTGTAATACCTCCGACTTGCTAGTGAACTGATACAGGGTCAAGAGCAGATGCAGAAGAGAACCACCCGTTTCGATCCCTGCGGGAAGGCGTGGTTGTTCGGCATGTTGGCTGTAGAGGGTGTGGCTTCGACCGCCCAGGGCTCTACCACTCTTCAGGGATGGTAGCAGGTTCACACAGTGTGTGGCATGCAACATCTTAGCTCATGCATTAATTTATTTGTAATATCAGATCCCACTGTTACAGTTTCTCAAGGCGCGGTTCGCATAGAAGGTCGAGGCAAGGGGGAAGGTAACGTTGTAAATCACAGCTCACTTGAGACTCTTAAGACTTTAGGACCACCACCAGCTTCCAGCTATCGACGACTAAGAGTATATATTTTTCTCTTAGGAATTCTAATTGCTCTCTTTGGTCTTCCGAACTCAGATGATTATATGCTGAGTTCGTTTTCATTTTAACCGGTTGAGCTCTAATACTCTTTGATGAGAACATATCTTTTTGTATACGTTGTACTTGGTGTAGGATGGCTGACAGAAACAGAAAGTTTTTTCAAGATACTGATAATACCAATCTTGTTTTGAGAGTCTAATTGGCACAATACATTCATTCTTATCCAATCATTTCATGTTGTTCAATCATTTGAGAACTTTAAAGCAAACGTAATTAAGAAGAGCCAGTGTTGCACCTTGATTTGCATATATAAAATTTTCAAGTATCATTCAATATTCATTTCGTTCCTTTGGCGGCCTAACAGTTTACTACGTTTTGTTGCATTGTATATTTGCTTGCATTATTATTAAATTTTTTTTGCACTGTCTAGGTCAGAGGTTCTCAAATTTTGCTTTTACGGACCCCTTGGTGAAAGTCTCGAAAGTGGTGAGTCTCGGGGAACTTCATAATGACCTCTGCACATTCCGTCTAAATCTGTTGTAAAGCAGAGCGTTTTTCTTATAATAGAGCGAAAAAAACCTAAAAATATTTGATATAATTCAAAATTTTTAGACGATGAAAATGTGATAATTTAAATATTTTTAACTAATGCAAGGGATGTGACTGTTGTTTTGAGCAGGTTCAGTAATGATGGATGCAATGTTTGCCAGATTTAATTTTGAACCGATTCAGCATTTATCCTGCTTTTGTATTTGAATGGGTGACAAGTGATGAAAATCCTATCTCAGCTGCATGTTGACAAATGACCTTAGAAAATATACTTCCTTGCCTGAAAGTTCTCGGAACTCTCCAATTTTTTAAATCCAAAATTTAATTAGGTGTCTTTTAAATTCTGTCTCGTTTCGCTGCATGACAGTTCCAACCAGGGCCGGATCTAGGGGGTGGTTGGGTGGGTGGGGGTCCTTTTGCCCCCCCACTTTCAGAATGCTAGTAAGGAGAATTGAGGCTAAAAATTATTTAACTTATTTACGCATTTTGCAACAAGTGTTTTAAAGACCTGTCAAAAGAGGAGAGGGAGGGAAATGTTATACTACATTGAAAGCCACTCTCTTGACCCTCCCTTTTACATTTTTCCGGCTCCATTGTATTTCTTGTCCCCCCCCCCCCACCTCCTCTCGATTTTTTTCTAAATCCGGGACTGATCAAACAATCACTCTTGTATTTATTGGACAAATCAAAGGACAGCTCGCATATTGTAATGCGGAAAGAATTACGTATCCAGTTGTTTGGTTCAACTTTTACGGGAGAATAATCTTCCAGCTCCTGTTTCGGAATTGAATGTTGTCCTTTTATATCATTTCTTTCTTCACAAACAGTTCATTGTCTGAAAGAAAGTCTTTCAATGTTCAGAATGCACTGAAATTATTCATTTCTAACAAAGAGAGAACAAGAGAAATTTCTTGATCATTGCGTTGATTTTGCTTTGCTGATTCAATAAAGTCGCTGAAATTTGCTGATTTCAAATCACTTAGGCGTGTGAATATAATCATTGTCAATTGTGCAAACGAGGACGAATTTGAAGACGACTTCTCAATTGGAAATTGTGAACTTTGAAATTTCATTAAATTCTGATATTGTCATTTTCTCACAAAACCACGCACAAACGAATGTCGAAAAACTAGGCTCTGGGGAAGAAACGTTGCACAGTTTGTTGCTTTTAAAATTATATTTAGCATGAATTTCTCTTTTTTAATATCAACTGTCAGAAACTGATTCATTAATCATAGCATGAATTAAGAAAAATGAAAGAATTAGTTGTTTCTATTGCCTCGTAAGAAATACCTATCTACCTCTAAGATATTTCTTTCATATCTTTGATTTAAAACTTTAAGTTAAAGACTTTTTCCCCCATTTTGATCATTATCGCATATGTTGTCGATTAATCGGTTTCGACCGGGTGCTAATATTTTGACGTGTCGAAATTATTTTCCTTTTTTCATTTGTTATTGTTCTGTCATTTGTTAAATAGCGAAGTCACAATGATAGGATAAGAACGGCTATTAGTGTGATAACGGAATCTTTTGTTTAGCCCTGTAAAACACATGTCTCGAGTAAACTGTGATGTCTTACTGCCCAATCGATGAGGAAAGGGCACGTCTTTGCCTCTTTTCTCATCTGGTGCAAAGGTGCTGGTTAGAGGAATGTAACAGTTGAAACTCGAACCTGGAAAAATCAATAGCCTTTACCATACCGGCTGTGTTAACCGTGTTCCATATATGCACTCAGTTAGGTCCAGATCTAGAAGAAAATTTAACGGGGTTGTCCTCCCCTCCTCCAATCCCAAGAAATTTTCTTCCAGATTTGGAGAGGAGGGGAGGAGGAATGCAAATTACTGCATCAAACTGGAGTGGCATTCCGATATAGAATTTTTCTGTTCGTTTCACGGATGTGTCAAAAGATTTCTTGCAAAATAGATAATATACTTTTCATCGCCTTTGTTCTTGCTATTAACAATATAAAAGGGTTAAGGACTCCTAGATATAGCTCTGTACTCAGTGAATGTTTCATTAAGAATAAACATCTGTTTTTAAGAAGTCAATTTATAATCTCACTTTTAAATAAGCTTTTTATGGAAAAATTCACTGAAGATAAATATATCAAGGAACTCTTTCTAAATTTTGATTTTCAACAACATTCGTTCGGTATTTAAAGAATCATAGAAGCTGAAACATTTAACAACAGCAATTATAACAACAGCAATTATAGTTTAATAAATAATTGATTTGAAAAGTAAATTCAGATAGGTTAAAACGGAAGCGCTGACAATATATTGAACTTTGCTTAAAACGACTATGCATATTTTTCAGTTAATGCAATGATCATTTCAATTGTTCCACTTTGAATGATTTTTTGCTAAATGTTTCCAGCTTTCATAGCGCTTTAAATACCGAATGAATATTATTGGATATCGAGATTTAGATCTGTTTGGTTGAGAGCGTTAATTTATTATCATTCCCATTTTCCCATCGAGGACTTACTTAAAAAGTTTCTGAATTTTGAATCTCAATCATTGGCATACATGTATCCTCTTCCTTGTATGTGTCCTTATAGTACTGGCATAACATGGATCTCTTCCTTGATGTCATCAATGAGTATATTAAGACTTTAGTTTCGTAAAAGAGTGTTGACTATTTTTTCACAACTTTGGAATTTTAAACGATATTCATTTCGTAAAAAAAATATTTCTCCCATCGTGTTCGCTTTTTCCTTCATCGCATTTTGCTTTCTTTCCTTCTGTTTTTTTTTTATAATCCCGTTTCAAAAAAGATTTAATTTAATTTCTCCACCACGTCGCTCCGGTAGCCACCATCAATTACACGCAACTTTAAAAGCAAAAAGTGAACTTCTCCAGAATCTCATCTTAGGACTATCATTTACTCCACTTGTTTGTTGTTTGATATATTGTCTTCCCTTCTCCCTTAGCGGGAGCCATCAGACCATGTCTCCCTTGCACGCACACGCATTAACTGCAGACAAAAAGCCTTCGGAAGTGTCACATGCCTCCCTTTGTGGGAACCACTCTTATCGACATGCAGAGATCACCAGGGATTATAATTAAGAGGTTATTAAGCGACGATGCTCAATTAGAGATAAGTCCTGAAATTTATGGTTAGCCTATATTAGTCGCAGCACGTCAGGAGACTGTTCGAGTTTCTCAGAGCTCGATTCAGTTACTCCGATGGTGGGAAGATCCCGAGGGCTCGCAGCGCAGCGCAGTGCAAAGCAAAGACAAAAAAAAAATATCTGTATCTCAGTCGCGGGAACTTGCCGGGGGCAACACGAGAGTAAAACCATCCATTTATCCGCAGGGTGACGCTCGAACACGCTATCTTCTTTAGCTATGCGTGATCAGACAAATGCTTCATGTGGTTGTCAGTGGGAAAAGCTAACCCATTAAGGGAAAGGTGTAAAAAGACCGAGAGCGAAATCTCGGACTCTGATTGAATGAAATGCGTGCGATCGGAATTGGCCACTCCAGTTACTTTTTCTGAGAAGGAAGAAAAATGGAAAAGAATTGTATTTGCTTTTAAGGTTGATTAGTTCAATTTCTGTGCTTTAATTAATACGCAATTGCAGTCGACGCAGAGATACTAAAAATAGGAAAAGCGAAACCATTTGTAGGGGACATTTTTTTATTGTTTCACTCCAATTTGCTATAGTAATGGAATTTTTTTATGTTTGGAATAAGATGGTAATTTATAAATATAAATCGTCTCTAATTTTCAGTTGACTTATTTTCATATCTATGGTTCTTTCCCTATTTGCACATATCTATCCATACTAGAAACTCTAGTTTTGATTTCAATATTGATTTCAATCATTCTCTAGTTTCCATTTCCGTTATCTACTCAGGATCGTTCACTATCGTTCCTAACTTGCATCATTGTCCTTTCAATATGCTTCTTTTTCGACTTGCATCATCTAACCAACTCAGAAGAAAAAATATGTATGCAGAATTTTCCAGGAACAGAAAACAGTTGGATATCTTTGCAATTAGCACAAGAACTGCGATCACCTTCTTGGAAATAAGGAAAACTATTCTTCTAGTTCTTTAGAAATAACACCTTTATCATAAAAAATTTGGTTATTTCTCAAAATCGAAATACGAATAGTTCACATTTTAGGGTTAACAAAGAATAAAGCGCAATACGCTGAAATGAAACTAAAGAGTACAAATCACTCTCACGTGGACATATTGAGCTAAAAATTGAAAGCCATACAACAGTTTCATATTAGATAAAAGGTAAACATCAGAAATAACTATTTGTATCTGTTGCTAAACATAACAATATACTCATTTGAAAAACATTTCGATATTTTCAATTCCATCAAGCTAAGAAAAGAGTTTGAAATAATTATATTTATTTAAATTCCATTTAATACTATTTGGCAAAGAGTTATACATTTCAATTGCCAAATAAATACGAAGCTTTTGTATAATTTTCCTTCTAGGCAACAAAACGTCAACATTCTTATAAATATTGTTTTTGGTAACAAATTACATATTACTTATTAATGAAAACATTTATATCTTATTAATGAAAAAAAAATATATTTTATTAATGAAAAAATTTATTAAGATGATTTTTTTCATTCTATTCTTAAGTATAGACGTACAATTTCTTAAGCAAATGAATGTTTAAAATTCTGTAATAAGCATTACCATACTTTAAATTTTTTTATCGTAGATTAAGTTATCTAATTTTGTGTAATCATGCACATGAATGCAAACAATATTAATGAGATATTATTCGTCTCGCTCAGGGTTTCATTTTCGTGGAATAAGTCAACGACACTAAGCAGGATTGCTATATATTCAATAGGTCAGTCCGCGATAACAGAATTATTCCAAGCTCTCCGCATTTCAGCAGCAATTTCATCTCTTCCTGGTCTTTCTACATTTCAAACCATAGGAGATGAATTAACCACATTAGTCAAAACAACTTTTGAAAAATTTAACCAATCTTGCTACGACTCAAACCTCCTTTTCAGAACCTCATTATCTGTATTCTGCAATCATTCCACAATAGTATTTTTTTTGTGCCAAAAATATTTTTTATTGGTTAAACTAACTTTTGATGTGCTGACCAGAAGCATTTTGTGCTTTGTCAGCAAGGTTCAGACGAAACATTCTTATCAGCTTTCAAATGACCTTCAAATTTTTTTTTAATTACGATGCTGCAATGTTGTCTGTAAGAATATCATAGTATTGTTCAGCTAGTTCATACATTATGTTGTCTCAGAAATGAATTGCATTGTTCTATCCGGAGCTAAATGAGTGAGGCGACGGACTCAGACCTTTCAGAAATGGCAAAAAAAAACAGTATTATTTTTATCAGAAATAAAATTTTTATAGAAAATTTACGAAGAATACGTAAGTGCTTAATATTCAAATGCGGCAACAACAATTAATATTTTACAGGATACAATTATTACGATATTCCTAACTAATAAAGATATCCGTTTTTATTTAATAAGCATAAAACTAATGTCTAATAATTAGATCTGAATGTAGAAATATGGATAATTACTACTACCCAACTTCTTCCCGAAAATAAAACCAAAATTTTAGTTTATTGCATGTTGGTACATCTAGTACCATGATTAGATAGGACTGAGCTATTACGGCAAGTACAGGACTCAACGCAACTAGGGTGCCGAGGTCACAAATTAGAATTTACTTTCTTGCTCTACTGCTGTTCGATGTGACGATGTGGGTGTCAAATTAATATCTGAATAAACCTTTTTTTTATATTTTTATTCTTTTTATTAATACACAAAAAAACTCCACTTTTTATCAAATGAGAAAACTCGAACTCCACATGAAGAATTCACTCCTCACCATAAAGGAGAATATTGAATAATTTCGCCTCAGGCAGCAAATCATCACACTATAAACTGGCTCTATCACAGAAGTGATTCTGTATCCTGTGTGGCTTTTACAGTCTAATTTCAAGATAGCCTGCCTTAAAATGGTCCGATTCTTCCTCAGCCTCAGTTGTAAGAATACTACTTACACCGAAGAGCCAAAACTTTATGACCAGCGCATCTTTATGCAAATCGAAGCAACTGCAAGTAAATGACAGTGCGTGTGAAAGCCATGAAACGGTATAAATAACACCTGATACGGAGCTTTATTAATCAGTGTTATTCTTCAAATGGAAAGGCAACGGACTTAAGTGAGTTTGACAAAGACCAAATTGTTATAGCCAGACGAATGGGTCAGATCATTTCCAAGACGTCAATGTATGTGGGATGCTTGCGGTCAGCTGTGGTTAGTACCTTCAAAAAGTGGTCCGAGGAGGGAAAATCCACGAACCGCTTGAAAGGTGTGGGCCGACCAGGTTCATCGATGCTAGAGGTGAGCCAACAGAAGGGATACTGTGGCGCAACTCGCCCGTAATTTGAATGCTGGTGACGGGAGTAATGTGTCACAACACACAGTATATCGAACCCCTAAAAATGGTGCTGCGTAGCCGCAGGCCGCTCCGAGTACCCATGCTAACCTCGGTTCACCGTCAAAAGCGCCTACAATTGGCACACGAATATCAAAACTGGACCATGAATGATTGGAAGAAGGTCATCTGGTCCGATTAATCTCGTTTCCTGTTGCATCATATGGACGTCCGGGTACGTGTGCGTCGTTTACCTGGGGAAGTGTTGGTACCAGGATGCACTTTGGGATGAAAAAAAGCTGGTGGAGGAAGTGTAATGCTTTGGGCAATATTCTGCTGGAATACCCTGGATCCAGTCATTCATGTGCAGGAAACTATGACGTCTACCACCTACCTAAACATCATTGCAGACAAGATAAATTCTTTTTTCATGGCAACGGTATATTCTTCTAGTAGTGCCTTCTTTCAACAGGAAAATGCGCCATGCTACACTCCCCGGATTGTTCGAGAATAGTTCACGGAACATGAGGTAGACTTCCAAGTATTGCCCTGGCTTCCAAATTCCCCAAAATTAATCCAATCGAGCAACTGTGATTTGTGTTGCAATAGCATATCCGATCTGTGGCGGCTCAACCACGTAACTTATAAGAGTTAAAGGATTTGCTGGTAACGTTAGTATCAGATACCACAAGACACCTTTAGAGACCTTGTAGGTCCATGCCTCACCAAGTAAGAGCTGTTTTGGCGGCAGATGGGGGACCAGCATCATATTAGGCAGGTGGTCATAGTGTTTTAGCTCTTCGGTGTATATGGTATATATGGTAATCTGCCCGATTCTGTGGGTACTTAACTGCGCTCAAGATTTCTCAGAATCGCTTTATAGATGTTCTTGTAGCCTTTCTCCAATCAGCTTAATTTAACCTGAATGCTTCTTTACATCTGCAGGCATTCATTTGAGAGGTAGAAATCTGTGCTTTACAGAAATCTCTTTCCCAACCTCAAAACTTGGCGAGAGGATATCTTAATCCCTGCCTACATACCAGGTAGCCCAGTAGGATATCTTAATCCCTGTCTACACCACTTGGTTCACACTGAACCCTACCCTAGGTCACACAGAACTGTGCCCTGGCTCACCGAACCCTGCTCCTTTAGGGCTCTCGAGAAAGAGCTACATAACTTCGACGCGCTAAAAACAAACGACCTCTCCGTTTGTCAGCAACTCTAAGTCTGCTGTTCTTTTCATTTCCTCGTCGCTCCTCTCCCTGGTTCGCACTAGTGCCTTTGCCTAGTGATGGAAGTGCAATAAAACCATTTAGTCTCGCTTCCCGAACGTATGGAAACTGCCATGCTTGGGGACAACTAATGAGCCACATTCCCATTTCAGACTCTTCAGAAAATACACATAACACAGATATAGGCAATAACAGTAAATACACTAACTAAATAAATTAGAGGTCACGACACTGCCCATCGCATCCTAGACGTCTCCCCCTCTTTCTGAGGCCTTTAGGCACACGTTCCATAATCCTATTTGCTAATCAACCAGTCAAGAGTCAGCGAGTCAAGGGTACTGTAAGTACAAGTATTTAAAGCCATAACCAGTAGAGAGTTCAGATGTTTTAAATGATCAACATAAAGAAGACCAACTGAAGTTGACCATTTCTCATTTGTGGGGGAGTGAAATTGTAAAACTAATGATAATAAATGGTAATAAGTAGACCAAGTTTTTAGTTTGCATTCATCCATTATCATTCTCTTCCAGAAGAGCGATTAGCTCTTTCGGAAAATATTAACGGCTTATACCATGGAAAGGAAGGGGATGCTTGGAGGATTCTGTTCATCATCACTGGGCAATGATTTTGCTCTCTTTCCAGTTTAGGTTTAGATATCATTTATATTCCCACTACATTATTTCCGTTGTTATATTCGGTCTTATTAGTTTTCGCTACACAAAATCATTTTTTATATTTGACTCATCTGTTTGATTCATTTACATCTCCACTTATGGAAATTACGCACAATTCGAATTAACGTTTTTAAAAGCAGTTCTCTGATTTCGACCATCAGCCGTAAGTCGATTACTTTTGAAATGTTATCCCAGGAATCCTCTTCATCCACAAAATAAAAAACAACAACATGATATTAAAACCCTTTTCGTTTCATCTTACCTCATTGTCAGCTGTATAATAGCAATTTTTTTTTCAGTTTTTCCCTTTATCGACACCAATTGACAGCTACTCTTGAATATGCAGCAAATGGACTATGTAGACACACGTTTTCTCTGTGGGCCACTAAAAACAGTTAGAAATTAAGAAGGCCGTATTGAAAACCCTATCAAATCATATATTATGCACAATGCTACGTGGAATAATAAGGAAGTGATTATATCCATCTTTGAATAATATTTATTAAACAATGGTAAGAAATATTACGTATAAAGAACATGCATAATTAAACTCATGTTTTAATGAGGTGGATTCAGTTGTATTTTCCTTGTGATTTCATCAAAATTTGGTCTTTTACTAATTCTTTACTTGCCGGCGGGCTACAAAAAACATCTCGCATGCCGAAGTTTCCCCATCTCTGATGTAGAACAATCAGTCTGAGGCAACGGAGTCGGTCGCATGCCAATGATAGGTCGCGGGCCTATTGGAAATTTTAATTTCATTTTTTTTACTTTTGGGATCTGGCAACAAGACTCCGTCCCACTTGTGAAATACTGCGGACGTTGTGTTTGTCCGGGAATGGCCCTAGTATCGGAGAATTCCCGGGGTTGCCTGAGTTATTGCCTCGCTTCAGCCGGCGAAGGGAATCTGTGCGGGGTGATGGTGCCAATAGGACCCATGTTCGGTCTCCTGTCTTCGAAATAATTGTTTATTGTTTCCGAGTGCACAACTGTAGTCCAGCGGAACTCTGTTTTCGTTATGGATAAATCTTCAATCAGGGTATAATCATATTAATTCTTATTAATCTGATTGTTGTCACTTTTCTTTAATATTTTGACTGTCACTATTTAATATTGAATTTATTCGAGTGGATTAGAAACATCATAACGTATTGCAATCTGAATTTATCCACCTTTATAAGTTGGTGGAGGAATTATGTGGATTTTGAAAATTTAAATAAATTTAAATTTTTTTTGTTGTTGTTTAAACCAAATTTGCATTAGTCTATTGTTAAATCCTCTACTCATCACAGCTACAGTTAGAGAGTACATGACTGTGTATTGCTAGCTTGTGGGTTGTTCCTGGTTCGAACTCGAATCTTCTGAACCACTCTTTCAGAAGTATCTGTTAGAAAGTAAATTTTTGTTTCAAGTCAGATCGACAAGTATAGATATGTAGTTCTAGATGCGTTATAACTATGTATGGATAATTATTTTTGATAAACGCGGAATATAATTTTAGTTCATGTCGCATGCCTTGAAGAGGAAAAGTTGCGGGTGACACCAATCTAATAATTTGAAATTCGTTTGTTGGGTCCTAGCATTATAGCAGTGGGGAGATTTTTCTGCTGGTCTTCATCCTGATCATGACCTTCGCTAGTTTCCACATCGACCCAACATTACCAGTACGAAGACCTAGATCTAGAACAAAATCCAGGGGGGCGGGCAAAAAGAACACAGTCGAGCTGGAAAAATGGCCTATGGAAAATGTGTCAAACATTACCAGTAATTCGAACATTACTTTTCCCTTATTGCCCATGACCTGCTCATAAGTCAGGATTAACGGAGGGACAAAGTGATCTCTTTCGCTACAGATACCTAGCATTATTTTAAATAAAAGTAACTTTTTTTAACTTCTTCAAAATTTTAAATTGGTAACAACAATATTATACTGAAAGAAAATGGTACAAGATCAGTACTTTAATTTATTTAGTTTGTGTTTCATTTCTGAGAACATGAGGGAGAGGAGATATTTAAGTGCCCGGGCTACAGAAGTTCTTAATGAGGGCCCTGACTGCTCATGATCCGTAATTCATTGGTTTGACTTCTAACGTTCCTTAGTGTGCAGATTCCCTCTGCTTGCCGCGCCCTCTGCTCATAACCTGAAATTCGCTGATTTGTGCGCATTAACAGCGTGGCTAAATTCTCTTTTTGCCAATGCTCTGAGCATAATTTGAAAGTCATTGGTTATAAACCCTAACGTCACTAGTGTAAAGATTTTCTCTGCTTTCCCATGACCTGCAACTTAGGTATGTGTCCACTATTATCATTGTGAAGATTCATTCTATCTGTCCACGCCTTGCTCCATGACATGAAGTTCTAAAGTTTGATTTCGAAGAATTTCTCTCGTTACTCCTACCCTGCTCTCATGGAGGAGACCTCGATGGGAACTAGAATGATCATCAGTATGATGGGACTACAACGCACCGGAGGAAAAACATTGCTACACATATTAATAAACATATTGGGTAACCATTGTAACCTGACCATAGAGCACTTGTGGACAAATCAGAAAAAGGAATTGTTAGTGTTATGTGTAAACAAATTTCTCCTTAGGTAGTCCTGACAGGATTCACACTGCCAACTTCATGTTACGAAGACTGGCATTGTAGTACGCTATAGAGAAGACCTCTGAGAGAGGTGATATCTCGGCACATTGGTTATGAACCTGCAGCTCATAGGCAACATATTGATCGCGTATGATGGTTCGTTCGTTTAAGATGCCAATGATTTTTGCCCATTTGTGGTTACCTAAAGCTCATGCAGGGGCATCAGTTGAGAGAGACTTCTTTGCTAAATCCATTCCAATCTTCCAGTTGTACAAATCTCCATGATGTACCATGAATAGATAATCACTTTTGATTTAAATAATTTAGCTCCCCGTGTTGGCTCTCTGCGTTGCTGTCATTTCTCTGCAATGTTATATTTACTCATGCTGTGCTTAGAGGCGCTCACTATCCGTATCATTTGCATTAAAACAGAAGGGCTACTTAAGAATGGAGGAAGAGAGAAACTTCTAGAAAATCGTTGTTTATTCTTATTCACCACTTTTTTGCAAACAGAGAAGTTTCGATGCTTAGTATCTTCCTCTTCCATTTCGTTTGCTATTTGTATATTTTTATCTCCTTTTCAAAAAAACAAGATAATAGTGTCATTTTATCGTCTGTCCGTCCATCTCTGTCCATCTCTTGACATCAAGCATTTGGTTTATAGAGATAAATTTAAAATTCTTTTTCTGTTGGATAGGACTTGATGAAATATTACTATTTACACTTACGAAACCTTCCTATAGTTACAATTGCGCTCTCTAACGGTGGAAAAGAAGGAAAATTCGAAATTTCAAACGATAATTTATCCTGTAAATTTTAAATTTTGGTGGTGGAAGGTGAAGGTCGTCAAATTTCCATAGGCAACAATGGGTTAACTTGGGGGACAAAGTGGTCTCTTTCGCTGCAGTTACCTAGCATTGTTTTAAGTAAAAGTAACGTATTTTTAGAACTTGTTAAAAATTTTAAATTGGTAACAACAGTTTTACACTCAAAAAAAAAGTGGTACAAGATCAGTACTTTTATTTATTTAGTTATAATTTGAAATTCGTTGGTTGGGTCCTAGCATTACCAGTGGGAAGGTTTTTTTCTGCTGGCCTTCATTCTGATCACGACCTTCGCTAGTTTGCTTAGACCCAGGGGTTTGTCTGTGAGAAAACACAACTTTTGAGTTTTAAGGGTTAATTATTTGTCCTTAGAGATTAAATTAAAAATTCTCTTTCCATTGGATAGGTATTGGTGAAATGTTACTGTTCGAATTTCCCGAATCTCCCAAAAGCTACAAATGCTCCCTCTGACGGTGGATAATTCGAAAATTCCAAAATTCAAAACGCATGTTACAAATAATGTATTTATACAGAAGATTTAAATTTTCGTAATGGAATGTGAGAGTTATCAGGTTTTCGTTGGCAATAATGAGTTGACTCTTTACTCTTGAGGGGGGGGGAAGGAACGATTGTATTTCAATATATAATTGTTTGTTTCCAAAGATATATTAAAAGTTATTTTTGAGTGGGATAGGTACTGATGAACTATTACGATTTGCACTTTTCGAAAATTCCAAATGTACTCTCTAATATCGGAAAAAAGCGAAAATTGCAAAATGTTTGAAGAATATTGCAAATGGTGAATTTATGCCAGAAATTTGAAATTTTGATGGTGAAATGTAAAGGTTATGAAGTTTCTGTTGGCAGCAATGAGTTGACCTCTTACCCCCAGGGTGGGTGAGAAACTGTTTTGCTCTAAGAGAGAATTGGAAAACTGGTTTTTAGTTGGATTGGCACTGGCAAAATATTACAATTCACAGTTTTGAAATCCTTAGTTAGTTTTAATATATATCGTTAGAGATCACTAAATACGGAAATAGCGAAACTTTTAATGAATGTTACAAGTGTTCTATTTATGGTAGAAATTGGAAATATCGGCGGTAGAGTGTCACGATATATTCCACTGACAGCAAAAATCTACCCACATTTTTCACAGGAGTGTGAGAAAATCAACTTTTTAGAGTTAAGAAATAAAAGACAAATAGTTTTTGTGTTGTATAATTACAAATTAAATGCTGCTGTTTGCATCTTTTCCTCCATCATCCCTTAGCCCGAATTAAAACATTTAAGAAGTGAAAAATAGGCAAACGAAAACTCATTCTCTTTGAAAACGAGATTCCCATATTTGCCAGAGGCAGGCACGGACATAGGATTTAGTTTCTGGGGAAATTTAATTTGAGGAGGAATCCGAGAATTCAGTTTCAGAAAGGTTCCGAGAATATAGCTTCGGTGGGGTAAGGGGGGGCGGGGGGCGGGGGTGAGTTTGAGAATAAGACTTGAGAAGGGATTTCCCATTTACTAAAATGTTCCACCAGGCAGGAAAGTTTAAAATGATATTCTGTATGAAATGAGATTTTATAGTTGTGATTTTTTTAATCTATTTTTAATGTCGGACATTAAATATGGGGATAAAATTATACAAAGGCAACTATTTTGGGATTTGAAAGTAGATAGACAAGTTTGAGATTTAGTCTAAGACAACAGGAATTTCGGGAGGGGGGGGGGGTCTATCCCCCATAGTACGTCCCTGTCCAGAGGCAATATGCGTTCTTCCAGTTTTAATATATATATACCATTATATGACATAATAAACACCGTGGCCTAAATAATAGCCTGTACTTGAAATGTACCGAGTAATAGCGCAGAATATGCAAATAGAGGCCTGTTTCAGACAGGGTTGTCAGTCATTTGTTTGGAAGTGCTTTTTCCATTTTGTGGAAACAGAATTGTACAGTTACTTTAGGAAAGTGTTTGATTCGACATGGAAATATTTCTAAAATCTAATACAGGGTGTTTCAAAACTCTCTGTACAAATTTAAATGGGAGATAGGGAACACCAAGACAAACCTTTTTCGTCTATGAATGTTTGTCCGCTGACGTAAACTTTCGGTGCTAGAGGGCGCTAATAGTAATGAATGAATACATAATGAAACATAAATGAATGGAAACAAGTGTGAACAACATGTTTATTAAAAGAAGGTGCTCAAAGTTGCAACCGCCAGCAGCATTGCATGCATGACAGCGTCGAAGCATTGATTGCCGTACAAGTTGAAAGATTCCCGGAATTTCGCGAACAGTTGCAGCTGTAACAACGATTCTTGGGACGAGGTCTTCATCTGAGTCAATGGGAGTCTGGTAAACGAGATTCTTCATGTGTCTCCAGAGGAAGAAATCGATATATGTTAAATCGGGAGATCTTGATGGCCAGGCGACGGGTTCACCCGGCCTATCCATCGGGTCCCAAAGGTGACGTTCAGATAATTAGATTTCAACACGACGGTGCTGGCGCCCCATCATGTTGAAACCACATTCGTCTGAAAAGAGCCACGGGAACATCTTGCAGCAGTCTCGGCAACGTTTATTCAAGAAATACCCAATAAATCTGCCCGTTGAGTCGAGTAGGCAGCAGGTATGGCGCAATCAAAATATCATGGACGATACCCGCCCAAACATTGACGGCAAACTGTTGTTGATGACCATGCGCCATTGTGGCATGTGGATTTTCGTGCGCCCAAACGTGAGAATTGTGCACATTAAACAAACCCTCATGTGTGAAAAAGACCTCATCTGAGAAGAGCACATAAATAAAAAAAATAATAAATACCCCCTCAAGCAGCTGCTTGCCACAGAGGTCTGACAGGAGCCTGTCAGTTTATATGCCATAGTAGAAGGATCTGAGAGGATGGCAGGCCCTCAGCAGAAAAACGACACAAACAGCCATGCCTTACCCGGGGCTCGAACCCAGGTCCCTTAGATCAGTAGCCAAGCGCGCTAACCACTCGGCTATGGGACATGAGTTGGAAAATCAGGCTGCACCAAGGTCTGCTGCAGAAACCAGCGCATGAATTCCACACGAAGAGGGTAATCCTGAGGTTACATTGTCTGGGATTTTGACAATGAAATGGATGTAACTGCTGATCATGTAACACTCTCCACACGAGGGTGTGGTTCACACTGAGGCCATGTGCAACAGCTCGCGTGCTTGTGCCTGGACTGTACTCAATCTGCCATAGGATCTCTTCTTCCATGTCAGGAGTGCGCATGTTCTCTCCCGGCCATTGTCACGTATGTTTACATGGAATATTCCAGTTTCTCGCAGTTGCCAGTGCAAACGCACAAATGTTTGGTGGTTTGGCACACGTCTGTTTGGAAAACGCTATCAGTACAACCTCATAGCAGTTCTTCCATTTCCATCGGCAACCCCATATGCCAGATGCATGTCAGCCATCTCAGCAGTCGTCCACGTTACACGTGTGTCTGATATACGAATGCCGACGGCAAATACAAGTCCGTTGTCTGTTCCCACTTTGCCCCTCTAGCCAATTGCAGCGCCCTCTAGCATCGAAGGGTTACGTCAGCGGATATACATTCATAGACGAAAAAGATTTGTCTTGGTGTTCTCTCTCTCCCATTGAAATTTGCACAGAGAATTTTGAAACACCCTATACGGTATCTCTTGTTAGTGGGTAATGGAGTCCGGTTGCCAGAGGAGACACGAGATACGCTAGCTGACGTCATGCCTCTGTGAGGCTCAGTCTCACAGAGTTAGTTTTTTAACGTTATTTTATTGAGTTATTTGTTTTTTAGTCTATCATTAGAGGAAACTGTCAATTGACTAGAAGTCGAAATGTATTTTACTAGATTATCAAAAGATTAGTTTTCATTGAATGGCAACTCTACACCTTCATAGTAAACATAGTAACTTCATAGTAACTTCAAACGTATGTTACGTTCTATGAATCTAATGAAGTTCTTTAAATGCTCTATTCCCCAGAGAGACTTAAGTTGTAAGGGTTAGAATTTTCCAAATGTATTTTATGACTATTATGCAAAAGATACAGCAATCATGTATTGTATGACCTTCATCACCTGTCTATCCAATTTTTATATAT
The DNA here is from genome assembly GCA_038380435.1 of Ryuthela nishihirai. Lineage (NCBI taxonomy): Eukaryota > Metazoa > Arthropoda > Arachnida > Araneae > Heptathelidae > Ryuthela > Ryuthela nishihirai. Next base: position 8,847,043 of record JAWZYU010000030.1, on the reverse strand, counting down.
TTGCGAACCAATGCATATACCCTGTTGGCTGGCTACAAAAGCATCTACCCTTTGTTACATCATCAATAAATACAAATTTTGATATGGTTGTGATGAATCACTTCTTTGGAAGGAAAGAAGTTCAGTTTTGGCGAGGTTGGCGGCCCAGACAGCAGGGATGAAGCAGCTATTTTTTGTTTTAATCACTGAAACAGTTTTGTGTATATTTTTTTTTTATGTAATTATACGTTCAGAAATTTATTTAAAAAACTCCGCTCAATAATTTTACAGATCTCAGCTAGTTTTAATTTAATTTGCAGCCTGGAATTTTATAGTAGCCTGGGCACAAAACGCAGCCGGATACAAACAAGAAATTATAAATTGCAGCCCAGGCTACAATTCAAACATTAAAAAAAAAATACCCTCTCAAGCAGCTGCTTGCCACAGAGGTCTGACAGGAGTCTGTTAGTTTATATGCCATAGCAGAAGGTCTGAGAGGATGGCAGGACCTCAGCAGAAAAAACGACACATACATCCATGCCTTACCCAGGACTCGAAACCAGCTCCCTAGATCAGTAGCCAAGCACACTCACCACTCGACCATAGGACGGCTTTTCAAACATTTACGGTATCATATATATATATGTAAATGATTGTGAGTGATTGGCCGACCGACTGACAAGGGATCACGCTAATTCTAACTAAGATGCAGAAATGGTAGAGCTCTGAAAATTTGCGCCTAGGGTAATCCGGGTCGTAGATCGCGGGGAAAATCCGAAATTCGACTACCGAGGTTCCTTTTAGATCAAATAGAGGTCACTTAAAGGCTAAACTTTGATCTACCAGTGCTAGAAATGTGGTAATTGTTATCTGGGGGTGTTTCGGGTTGCAGATGTAGGAAACGTTACGAAATTTCGAATTTGGAGACATGAAGTCAAAGGTCAAATTTAGATCTATCGGGATGAAGCAGAGCTAAAAATTGGTCCCTGGGGGTATTTGACCCCCAGATCTCAGAAATGTTGCGAAATTCTGGAAACGATTGGTCCTTCGAAGCCGAAGGTCAACTATAGTTCTACTGGTGCTAGACGGATAAAAATTAGTGCCGAGGGTATTTCGATTTCAAATCCCAGAAATTATGCCAAATTTTGGATGCGAGGGTCCATCGATGTCAAAGGTATTCGATATACCAGTACTGGAGAACTAAAAATTGGGGAATAAGGGCCATTTAGGGGGTGGAACTGAAAAATAAGAAGAATTTTTAGATCCAGTGTCACATTTAAGGTCAAATAGGGATCGAAGTGTAGGACTAGAAATCAAGAGATGCCGAACCCACCGATTGATTTCATGTATCGATATATACCGATGCGAAACGAATGCTTTTGCTTCCCATTGTGCTCTCAGTTGACGAAGTTAAGTGCCTGTCATGTGCAAAAGATATTTTTTGAAAATTGCTCCCCATATGAAAACATGTATTAAATTTACAATTAATATATATATATATGTTTAATTTTGCGCTTTATATTTTTCATTTAGTATTTATTTTTCAGTATTTTTAAAATTTTTGCCAAAAGATGTTATTAGGATCCAAATGAAAATAATATCCTGCTCGAAATGTCATTAGATTAAACAAATTAATTCATGACTGAAAGGATTAAAAGAAAAGACAATAACTTCTCTGGGATCTGTATCCTAGTCATTTTCTCCCGCAGAAAGAATCCATAAAGACGATGAAACCCTAGAGCACTTTTTAATGCCCACTTCATGGAATTGAAAATATTTGTTCCTCTTTTAAGTTAATTGAAATAATATTTACAGTGAATACAAATTTAGGAGTATTTTGCATCTATGACATAGATATGAATACATATCTATATTAATCTAAGAATTATTCGATATCCTCTTTAATAAATTTTTATTGAATAATTATGCCTTCCCCACTGCCTAGATCATGGAATGATTTTTCTTAAGAAACTTCACAATAATGCACAAAACCAAAAGATCAAATTCCTCAAATGCATTTTATACTGAAAGCTTTAAATATATGACTATTCTTTCCACTTAAGGTAATTGCAGTACATTGTAAGTTAGCGGTGCAGAATTATTAAATGATTTACGATCTGCTGAGTAGTGTTAGTTACTTCTTGTAAGAGAATGCTCCCATTGATTCTGAAATGTAGGATTTATTCATATACTGGAAATCCTTCCATTCAAGTGAGTGTAAGTCACTATGAGTTAAGCCACACTGCAAAAGTTTCCATCTCTGCTTACAATAGTCCTCTTGAACCATGACTCAGGATGACTGTCACAGAAGAGTTGTTTTCCACCTTCCATACGCACGAAAAGGATGAGCAATTGGGTTATGATGGTAATGCTAAGTTGGATTCTTTAATCCTTCATTGTTACTCTTGTTGCTGCACCAAACAGCCAGGTGAGAAGAACCCCAAGGCTCATCATATGATGAGCAAAAAAGACCTACTGGGCAGCTGCCACGTGTAGATGGAAGTTTCCAGAAAGATATTCTTTAACCTAAATTGCAAGCTCATCAACATTTCTTTTCTTTTAGAAACCAGGTTGTAGTAAAGCGAGAAATTCTGAACTCTGGCCGTAATCGACCTGGAGCTTTGATTTAAGAGATGTGGCGCGCTACTGATAGAACTGCTTGCGCCCAAGCATGGATCACTGGGACAAATTGTTGCATCACTCCATTCCCTTTAACTGCACTCACTTCTCAGTGCATCCAATCACTCAGTTTGGTTTTCGCTTCTCTAAACAAAATCACCTTCCTTTCTTTTCGAATTTCCCACCCCTCCCCTCTGTGGTTATCCTCCCCCCCCCCTCACTTCTAATGAACATGCGTCTTGCATTCGGTTTCACTGACGCCACATGACGTCACTGGAATCTGTGGGAAACGTGCAAAAGACACGAACTTCCGGTGTGAGATGCACTTCATGTTTGGGAACCAGGAGCCTCATTTATTTTTTTATTTTTACCGCCGCCTGTGTTAATGACGCCTTATCTTCTAATAGCTCCCGCCCTGCGTCGTCGTCCGATCTTCATCGGCGTCGCGGTCCGTTCCGCTGGCCAAGCGATCGTTCCACGTCACTGGGTCATTTGTGCGCCACGCTAGTCCACTTACTGTCACGAAAGTCACGTGCGCGTTCCTTCGCCGAGTGAGTGGCACTGTGTAAGGGGAGGGGAAGAAAGGCACACCTCCCTGTGAGAACCCGATCGAGCTATCGTTCTCCTATTATCGTATCTGGAGGGAGATGACTTGTCAAACTGAGAAAAGGTGGATGCTGGTGGGGGAGCTATGCGGGGAGGGGGAGATTAAATAAGGAAACCATGACATCCGGTCTATAATCTCCCTCGGGCGTAGCCATTGGGTGGTTTAGGTACTGTTACAGAGAAAGAAAACGATGGGAAAAATAGCTCCCGTTAGAGCACAGGCGGTAGACAAAGTTATGTCATTAGATTCGATGTTATCTCTTGCGATTTAAACGACTGTTTTGCGATTGTGGTTCTGACTTAAGTAGCCGAGAGAGGATTTCACGCATAACTAAGAAGGTGCGATGTTGCTAATGTATTAACATAATGCAACATTGCCTTGGAAGAGAAACTTGGAGCAGAATGATTCATAATATTTTGATTAAGTTTCATTTCCTTTCTGTTCTTCAGGGGATGTGCTTGAAAACAGATTCACTCTTAAATATCTCTATGTCTCTTGTAGTAGGGAGTCTCCATAATTAAGGAGAGATATGGCAGGGAGGGGGACTAAAGGGGGTCAGTGATTTTCAACTACAAAGCAGGTGCTGCCACCTAGTATTGATAAGTGACATAGCTAAAGCCGGTATTTCAGCAACTTTCTATTTTTAAAAGGTATAGACTTACCTACGAATTTAAATTTCATAGTTTCTATTAAGATATTATTTTTAAACGGCACTGGAAAGTAATGAATGTTTTATCTTTAGATTTTGTTATCTGGTCTTTCTTCAAAGAATTCAGGGCCCCTTGACTTGCGTTTTGTTTGGTTCTGGAGCAAAAACACGGGTTCGCATCGCAATCAAGGAATGGCCAAAATGGCTGCTGAATTTTCGGCGAAGGAGAGGATAGTGGAGCTTCGCTCCAGGAAATTAAAATCGAAGGATGTCGAATCTTTAATAGAAAATTTTCCATTTTTTAAGGAGATGAAAATGATTAAATTGATAACTCTTATGATAATTATAGGGGAGTCAGTCTACTTTCTGTTCTAGGCAAAGTTCTTTGCATTATTTTCTTAATAGAATTAAGAATTTGGTTGATGAACAACTGCGTAACGAACAGTGTGAATTCCTAAGTGGTAGATAACGTATATATTAAATATTTTCATTTTGGTAGATTCTTGAAAGATGTTTCGAGTTTCAGAAATCTTTGGCTACTAAGAAAAGTAATTTCAGAAAGACTTTTAATTATATTCATTGTTATAATTTGTGATTGATCGTGAGATCTATGACATACTGAGAAGTCAGCATCAGGGCTTGATCTGTAAACTATAAGAGGGAAGGGGAAAAAGAGACTGGTGAGATCCCGGAGGAAAATAAAAGGAGAGAAAGAGGAAGGGACTGGATCGGCATTCCAAAATAAAAATTTCCCTTCGTTTTAGAGGTCTTTAAAAGTATCTTCAAAAATGCCTAACTGTGCATATGTTTAATAATTGTTCGTCTCCATTCGGGATTGGGATGCATTATCATAGGAGTGATTCGGTCCTTACATGCGCTCCTGGTTATCATAATGATGGCTTTCTCTGAAATAACTCTTTCATATACGAATGTTGGTGAGGCTTGTAGCAATTCATTTAGTATTGCTGCTGGAGTTGGATAAAGATGCATTTTGCTTCCTTTTCTGATTAGTTTCGTTATTGATTACGTTACGCGTATTTTGGCCTTAAATGGCCTGGAGCTAGGGAAAAAGCTATATTCTTAACCCTTTCACGACCAAGGGAAACATTTTTCCCATTTCAAAATTGGTGATTGTCGTATTTAATTATAACCTTATCTGCATTTTTTATACAGAATGTCAAAATAGAACGTATGCCGAACGCAATTACGTAAACGGGAACGTTTAGAAAAAAAAAAGAACTGTCAGGACGCATAATATATTTACTATGTGCAATGTCCATCTTTGCCTCACTACCAAAAGAAATTGCTTCGCCGAATATCATAATTAGCACATCATTTCGTATAGTAATTTTATTTCATAATTTTATATTATTTTAGTTAACATTTTGTTCTAATAAACCAATAAATAAAAGACATTGCATAATAAGCCTAACTATAATTTGTGTTACCTTTATAGTCCATTGGGAAAAATATTTCCCATAAAATTCCAAAAAAACTACACATTGTTATGTATTTTTCTTACTATTTTTATTTATTTTACGTCTAAACAAACTAAAATAAACAGTTGCATACTAATATTTACTCTTAGAAACCTTATGGTCCTGAAAGGGTTAAAGTGGGGCAGGAAAAATTGTCTAGTTAAGTTAACCATTCTGTCGCATATGGTGATTTTATGTTCAAAAGGGAATAACGTTTACCTGCATTTTTTCATGTAATCAACGTCAACTTCACATTCCACCAGCAAAATTTCAAATTTCTTGTAAATGTACATCGTTTGTAATATTCGTTTGGATATTTGGAATTTTCAACTTTCTCCACCGTTAGGTGACGCAATTATAACTTTTCGGAGATTTGAAAAGTACGAATCGTAAGATTTCAATACCTACACAGAACAAAAAGGATTTTTTTAAAATTTTCTCTGAAAGCAAGACAGTTTGACTTCTACAGAGATACAGCAAAGTGAATACATTATCTTGTTGTCTTTTTTGAAAACGAGAAAATAATGGTCACTTTCATTAATGTAATAATGAATTAAGAAAAAAGAAAAAAAAAACTATATTTTTAAGGAATCAAGAAAATATGTTGATTAAAAAACAAAAATATACATTTTTAATAGGTATTGTGATTTCGGAAAATCATTTATTTATGCGCCCCAAAATGTTGGTAAAAATTGGGAGAAATGAACCAGTTTGGTATATTGATTATTTGCTTTATGAACGCAAGTTCTTTTTGCAATGACTCACGGACTCGACTGGCCTGATATAAAGATTCGAAAATTCCTGATTGGAATTTAAACTGATGATTTAAGAAATAATGTTGATTAGATTAATTCTTTCATTAGAGCTGTTGTTGATGAGACTGATAATAGGGGATATTTGATAATAATATGAGAGAAAAATAAAGTGATGAAATTTGGTTAGGCTGCTTGTGTTTCAGTTATTTTGAACTGTCGCACCATTGAGCAAGTGTTTCAGTTTATTTTTCTCAGGAGCTGTAACAGATATTGATATTGTGCAGCATGAGATAAACAGATGACTAGGGATTGCTGATTGGACTTCAAAGAATATATGGAGACTCTAGAAAAATAGACATATAGGCCTGAAGACTAAAATTAGGCTGTATAATAGTTTTATCCTTTCTAAATTTTGTTATGATGGTGAAACTTAGACATCTGTTTAAGCAAAATAACAGGAAACTTGATGCATTTGATTTAGATGCTTACACAATGTCTTGGGCATTAGTTGGTTCAACTTTGTAAGCAATGATGAGGTTAACAGGAAACTTGATGCATTTGATTTAGATGCTTACACAGTGTCTTGGGCATTAGTTGGTTCAACTTTGTAAGCAATGATGAGGTTAACAGGAAACTTGATGCATTTGATTTAGATGCTTACACAGTGTCTTGGGCATTAGTTGGTTCAACTTTGTAAGCAATGATGAGGTTAACAGGAAACTTGATGCATTTGATTTAGATGCTTACACAGTGTCTTGGGCATTAGTTGGTTCAACTTTGTAAGCAATGATGAGGTTAACAGGAAACTTGATGCATTTGATTTAGATGCTTACACAGTGTCTTGGGCATTAGTTGGTTCAACTTTGTAAGCAATGATGAGGTTAACAGGAAACTTGATGCATTTGATTTAGATGCTTACACAGTGTCTTGGGCATTAGTTGGTTCAACTTTGTAAGCAATGATGAGGTTAACAGGAAACTTGATGCATTTGATTTAGATGCTTACACAGTGTCTTGGGCATTAGTTGGTTCAACTTTGTAAGCAATGATGAGGTTAACAGGAAACTTGATGCATTTGATTTAGATGCTTACACAGTGTCTTGGGCATTAGTTGGTTCAACTTTGTAAGCAATGATGAGGTTAACAGGAAACTTGATGCATTTGATTTAGATGCTTACACAGTGTCTTGGGCATTAGTTGGTTCAACTTTGTAAGCAATGATGAGGTTAACAGGAAACTTGATGCATTTGATTTAGATGCTTACACAGTGTCTTGGGCATTAGTTGGTTCAACTTTGTAAGCAATGATGAGGTTAACAGGAAACTTGATGCATTTGATTTAGATGCTTACACAGTGTCTTGGGCATTAGTTGGTTCAACTTTGTAAGCAATGATGAGGTTAACAGGAAACTTGATGCATTTGATTTAGATGCTTACACAGTGTCTTGGGCATTAGTTGGTTCAACTTTGTAAGCAATGATGAGGTTAACAGGAAACTTGATGCATTTGATTTAGATGCTTACACAGTGTCTTGGGCATTAGTTGGTTCAACTTTGTAAGCAATGATGAGGTTATGCAAAAGGAATCGGCAATCTCCTTTAAAGCAGCTTATTGTTCAGAGACTCCGTTGATTTGGCCATGTTGCCCGTATGCAAAGCTGCAGAATACCAGATAGGATTATGAACAGTGTGCCTAAAGGCCTGAGGAAAATGGGATGAACTGAGATGCTGTGGCAATGACAAAATGCGGCAGTTGCAGCTCAGAAATGTTTGGAGAACTAAATGAGACAGTCGGGTTGGCCTCCGTGGAGATGGCTGCTTCAGGATTATGGATGCATGTATGTAAGTACGCAATCGAAAAAGTGAGAGTTTATATTTATCGATAACTCCCCTCCACCACCTCTATAAGCAAACCTATTTTTTTCACGATCGTCTTGCTGATACATATTGTTATGAATTAAACAGATGGAAACTGAGCTGGAGTTAAAAAATAGTATTTAACAATTATAATTCTAAAATAATGTAATTTATTATAGAAGTATGAATAACAATATTTATATAAAGTCAACCAACAGAAATCTTCATCAGTATAAAAATTCAGAAGAACAATGAACCTTTTGCTATTCCTACAAAGAGAAAATAAGGCTTTAACAACAGTCGATAAGTGTCATGATCATATCTGTGATCTATAAAGAATCTATAAAGAATAACCTTACCAATTCCTAAACTAACTAAATATAACTATGCATCAATTGATGAACTCTTCCTGCTGAAAAGTTGACATCAGTTCTGCTTGTTCGATTAATATATAACCTCCCCAGCCACATCTTTAAATCCTTCTTTTTCATTCCAGTCCGCAACAGGAACATCACTAAAAAAAAATTATTTAACCTCCCGAGAACACATCAGATAAAATCATTTTTTTTTATATTTTAGTGCACAGACAAAGACAAACTACGTTTTCCTTCACACTCTATTTTCTCTTAATACAAAAACTTATTCTTTGTTTTTTAAGTTAGGTTCTTTCGAAATGGTTGGTGACGTAATTCTCACGCTGTAGTTCAGCGAGCATCAAGACGGCACATCACATCACGGTTTCATTATTGCTCGTTCATCTGTCGTAACGTGCAATCGGAACGTGGTCTTGGTGATACATATAATAAATTTTTCATTCGTTGGGGTGTTGTATTGTGCGGGCTTGAAACGCTTCAAAATCTAATGCAAGTTATATAGTGTATTGACAAAGCATGCTCTTTTTCTACGTTTCCTTACAAGAAATTGTAAAGGGAGATTTTATATCCTTTGCCTAGCCAAGAACGTTTCTAATGGGGTGGGTGGAGGGATTCGGTCAATCAATTGGCAATCATCTATTTTGAGTAAATTTATCAGTTGGAAAACTTTCCGTTTCCAGATTGTTACTTTTTCCGAGTTTCGAGATAAGACGTAAATAATTTCCCTTTCTTTATGCAAATACTGGAAGTATCAAGCTCAACCTGCTAATCAGAACGATACATATCAGCTGAATATCTCTCGCATTCTGCACTCGTGATCAAAATACAAATTGCTGCCAATTTGCTAATTATCTTGCATTCAAATTCTCACCCAGTGCGCAAAGAAAGTGCCACGCGCAAACCGAAACAGACGTGCCTTTCCCTCCGCGCACACCATCGCCACGGACACATCCGGGTCTTACAAGGCACGGATGCAATAGCTATGGGTAAACAGAGGCTGGAAGGGGTTTGTTTGTGGCTAGGTTTTCGAGGCCACAGCAACCATTTCTTGGTGCCAAGTTCCACGATGCGAACCAATTGTAGAGCGACGGAATGCCCTTGATCTTGGAGTGCGTAGGCGTGACATCATCACACACCGTCCCATGCACGCCCAGCTCGGAGACAGAGCCAAGACCTGCACGGAAGACGTTCGAGTTTTCATGGACAACTGACGAAACGCCATATCAAGGTTCCGGTACCCATAATTTAGAAACACTTACTTGTTACGTGTGGGTTCGTATCAAGAGATTTGTTTTTTCAATTCATGCCCCGATTTGCGTCTCCATATGTGGTCACTTATCGATTTCGATTGGCGGTTAAAAAGCGAAAATTGCTTCAAGTGGTGATTTGTGCGGGAAGCGACGAAATCTCCCTGAAAGACGTGACCCTGAATCGGGCATTCAGGTGGGAAATTAAGGCCAAGGTTATATTGGATGGAGGGGCGGGCGGGAGCGAGGTGGCCAGGGAAGTGTACTGTTATTTCGGAGGGCAATTTGAAGAGTGTCTGGAGCTTCTTGGAGTGCTTAGGTTTTTCCTCGCTACTCCCGCCACGTCGCCTTCAAAGAACTTCTCGAAAATGAAACAATACGACACGGAACTCGATGGCGGACACGCGCCTCACTGAGTCATTGGTATTTGAAAGGCACGTGTGCATATAGATCGTGATAAAAGGGACAAAGGAAGTCGTTTGCACGCGGAAACAAAGGAAAAGACACCTTTTCAGAATGCTGGGTGTTCGTTGAATCTTTTGATTGCGAGACTCTCTTCTTTGGCATCTTTTCAGCCCAAGGTGTGGATGCATTTAGTGACATCAGCATCGTGAGCTGTTTTAAAGTGACGTCGTAGGAAGGGACCGTTTCAGACTCACATTCCCAACACGTAAGGAAATCCTGAAAGCGAAGGGAACGATCATTCATCATTGTGCACAATATAAAGGGAATTCATCTTTTTAACCATAAAAATATTCAGTTATGTATATAAAATTTTTAACATTATGTAGGTGATGATTGTTAATTTTCTGCTAGAAAGAAAAGTATTGGCCTTTTTTTATGATTTTTTTTGATGGTTTTTGTTACAGAAATATTTGAGTCGCTTAGTCGAGAACCATATCAGTCGCCGAAATTTCGGTTTTCATTTTATTGAGTTGAAATTGCCTTAAGTTGGTAGTTATGCTTTTCAGAGCGAAGCAAGCTAGTGAGACTTTCAGCTTTAACTCTGGACGTAAAAAAAAATTAAGGGGGGGGGGGGCAAGAGACTAGAATGAAGGAACAGACCAACCTCTCTCACACGATCCGGTGTGATTTTTTCTCTCCACAGCTCTCATTGCTAAATAATTCAATATTTGTTTTGCCTTCGTTTCAGTAGTTTTTTAAATATATTGTTGCAAAATATTTCATATTCGTTTAATATTTCCAAGTTTCATTTCAGTTTAATTTAATTATTGGGACAAAGTGCGAAGTATTATTATATTAAGATTCTCTAAAAGAAAAAGAGGTAGGATCAACTCCGGAGCCAGGAAAATTTGACAGGGGTGGGGGGGATACATAATAAAAACATCTTTACTAAATGGTTGCGTATTGCAATGAACAGAATGAATTAATGCAGATAAGTAATTTAATGAATATTCGCTGACTCAGGGGAAGGGGATCCGCCACCGGGTAGGGCATGGCCCTCCTCCCCAGCCAGATCTAACCATGTATAGCCATTTTGTCAGAAACATTCTGACTTTAAACAAGTCACTACTCTTCTCCTCTAATGCAGCAGTTCTTAAACTTAGTGATCTCTAGCCCTTGGAATCAGCGAATGCTTACAGTTACGTATCTCAGAGGATTTTGTTGCTAATTCAAGTAATAGCGAAACTCTTTGAGGTATTTAAACAATATCGATATGCTTAAGAGTCTCTTTATGCACAAACTAAATATGGTGATCTGCAACATAAAGTTTAAGAACCACTGCCTTCATACACTGTTTGCAGTCCAATTAATATCGAATATTACACTAGGAGAAAATAAAGCCTTTGAGCGAGAAATTCAACCCGAACATAATGAATAATACTTTTAAATATCAGGACTTAGAAATATTATGAAGCTTCTACCTAAAAATATTTATAAAGACTTGTACCTTTTTTTGTTGGTTGTCACGATATAAGTATTTGTTCAGTATGGGAAGAATTGAAAAACTGAGATAAAAAATGTCATTGCAAAAAAAAATACTTCATTTTGGCCGCCGTGAAAAAAAAGTTAAGAAAATTATTTCAGGATGAGGTAAAAATAAGAAGATGCTGAGATTGATGCAGATTCTCCAATTGCCAAACATCTCTGAACAGGATTTTTTTTTTTATTTACGGTAATTAGTTATTTTCTGCTGAGGTCCTGCCATCCTCTCAGATCTTCTACTTTGGCATATAAACTGACAGGCTCCTGTCAGACCTCTGTGGCAAGCAGCTGCTTGAGGGGTATTTATTATTTTTTTTATTTTATTTAATTAATTATCAACATCTTTTGCATTCACAATCTCAAAGACATAAAATAAACTTGTTTCTGTATCGTGAAGGACAAGGAATGAAAAGATTAAATAAATGACGTTTTCTCATTCTTAATAAGGTATATAAATGATCTCCTACCTGATAACGTCAAGCATTGGCATATTTTTTGGACGGAAGTTCTACACAGAATAATAATCAAACTTTTATTTTTCTGAAGTTTATATCTTTCGTAGCTTTGGATTTAAAGTTTCTGTCTTTATGAAAATAATTATTTATAAGGATAGGTTTATTTTTGCCATGCTATGACGATTTCGAAGAGAAAAATTAAAAAAGTTATAAAGAATGACCATAACTACATATATTGCGAAAAAAGTGCAGAACAGGTTACAATTTCCAATAGTAAATCGAATTCTATGGTCATGATGCCCAACATAGAAAATCTTATTCATTTGAAGAATTGGCAGCGTCAGTTCTAAAAGATTAGCTTTCTTCCTCTTTCATCTTTAGGAAGAAGTGTCAAGAAAGGAAAACCTCTTTAACAATCACTGACCTCTTGCATTTTATATCTGAGAAAATTAACCATAATCTTTGCTAGAGACTTTTTAAATGGATTTTGCATTTGTGCTCTGAAAGTAGGTAGCTTTGCCGAAAGATCTTATTGACCAACAACAAGGCATTGCTCAAAAAATTACATTAATGGGGATAAAAAGAAAAATATCTTAAATCTGAAGCCATATTTTTCAGAAGAATGAGATATTGAGTTATTTTGTGATAGAATTTTTTTGCAGTTTGCGGCAGACGAGAATCAGGAACCAGAGGTGGGGGGGATTAACAGTATTTGCCATACATTCTTGTTGCCCTCCTTTAAATTTTTGTTGCCTCTTAAAATTTTTTGTTCTCTCTTAAAATTCTTGTTGCTCTCCTTTTTTTACTGCTCTGTTTTAAAAAAATAAAAGGAAACTAAAAGTTTTCAAAAACACAAATTTCAAAATTTCAAAAACTTATCTTCCTATATGCTCCCTAAAAAGTGAATTCGTGTTCACTTCAAAAGAAGACATGGCGCCATGAATTCTTATTGAGTAAGTAAATCGGAGCCCTATCTTCCTTTGAATTATATATGAATTCAGCAATCGTGAGATCGTATGCATACCAGACAAGTTAATTAATATAATGAAAGCTCTCTGTAATAACACTGATCATGTGTGAGAGTTGGTAAGGCTTCTAGTAAATTCGTTTAGCATTGCTTCTAGCTCTCGACAAGGGTGCATTTTGTCTCCTTTTCTTTTTGGTTATATATTTATTATGTTATGCGAAATTCACTGCAAGTGAAAGATCTTGGGCTTAAATGGTCTAGAGATTGGGAAAATTTCTGATTTAAATTATGCTAATGATTTGGCGGTCTGTAAATGGTAGCTAGGTAGTCACTGGAAGGAGAGCTATGCACCAATTCCCTGTGATGATGCATAGAACCGGCCAGCCTAGCACCTAATGTCCGACCCGCCTTCTCGTGGTGCAGACCGTTAGTACCTTTCAAAAGAGATACTCTCTTGTGGAAGTGAACGGAAGGGGAGGGCTGCCAGATTAGTGTGGCCTACTGATCTGGACAACTATGGCTACTTTTCTTTTTTTTTCTACCCTGCTGAGGAGTGGTCAACCACACAGGGTGCTGGTGCTGACCATATAAACCCACTGGACTGGAAAGATATATGGCTCTGAGCTTGATTATGGATCCTGATTTTGCTGCACTGGTGGGCTTCTGTGGAGGGAAAATCTTCCGCTGTGTTTTCTGCTTGGTTGTGAGTTAGCCCAAGTGAATAGATTCACAGGATATGTTTATCAGCTGGTGGATAATCCTGAGCAGAGATCATCGCAGGCACCTGAACTCTTTGCTTCTATTGGCCTCGTCAAATTCTACATTGGAGGAAGTCTTCCAGTGTAGATGGCTTCAGCCTTTAGTGGTGGGGAAACGGGTCTTTGCCCCATGTCTGCGATTAAGGAGGTGTTTGATATTGTCGGCATTCCCTCTCTCAATAAACATAGTTTCTTTAACATCCCACTTAACCATTTTCTCTCCATAGGTAGTTGGAATGTGAGGACTCTGCACAAAGCTTTTTCTCTTGATGTCCTCACACAAGAATTCCATCATTATAATTCAGATATTGTCGGCTTGCAAGAGACCAGATGGACAGATAAAGGTCAGATTCTTAAAAATAATTTTAAATTTCCCTTTTCAGGGAGGGACGACAATAAACAGCACCAAGGCGTGGATCTGCTTCTCAGCAGACACATTAGTGATGCTCTTCTAGGATATGAGTGCATTAATGAAAGGTTTCTTTAAGCAAAATTTCAGACAAGCGTTAAAGACTTGAATGTTATTTGCTGTTATGCCGTCACCGAGGATGCCGATGAGGATGAGAAGGATATATTTTATGGAAAACTTCAGGATATTTTGAATTCTGTCAGGAAAGGAGATATTACACCCTTGTTCTAGGTGACTTCAATGCCAAAGTTGGTACTGACTCTGACCTTTGGGGAGGAGTAATAGGCCCTTTTGGTATTGGTAGCTGCAATGGCAATGGCCAACGTCTCCTACAGGTAAGTAAACCCAATGGATTCAGAATAACTAACACTTATTACAAACACCGTGACATACATAAGTACACATGGGTTTCACCAGATGGGCTGCATAAGAATATGATTGATTATATATTAATTAACAGCAAATGGGCTAGTTCTGTTAGAAATACCAGGTCATAATAGGTGAGCTGAATTTGGATCTGACCATTACGTTGTTAAAAGTGTCTTGCAACTTAAACTTAAAAAAGTGTTGTGCTAGGATTGAAAAATTTACTTTTAATACTGACACTCTGAAAGACCCAGTTATAGTTAAAGCTTACCATGATAGGTTACTTAGTCATTATGACAGTCATGGTTTGCTTACTAATGACATTGGAGGCAGAATTATTTGAGTGATAAAGCACTTGACCTTATTTCGGAAAGAAAGAACTGCAGGAATGTGCTTAATCAATACCCTACTAGTTCTAATAGAAAGCATTACAGAGAACCTAATAAACGTGTAAAAGATCAGTTAGCTGCTGATAAGAATCTTTGGCTTGATGGCCTGGCTGACAAAGCTGAGGAAGCAGTTAGACAGTACAACAGCAGAGAGCTGTACCAGATAGTTAATGTTTCGTGTGGTAGAAAACGGACAGATATACAGGGATTGAAGGATAAACAATGTAAGGTTATAGAAGGTGCGGATTCTGTCATGGCTAGGTGGGCTGAGCATTTCAGTGATATTCTAAACAATGTGGTTAGTTCTACTTCCATTTTTTGCAATGATGATAGATGCATTGGTGGCTTAATGTTGGCCCTATAACACAATCTAAAGTTATTTTGGCTGTTTCTAAACTTAAACTACATAAATCCCCAGGGGTAGAAGAAATTATTACGGAAATGGTTAGAGCTGGGAATGTTTCGGTTACCACTTGGATGACTGAAATTTTGAATATATTTTATGATAAGGGCATGGTTCCTAAAGATTTTGCCAGAGCTATATTATCCATATTTTCAAAAAAAAGTGATCGCAGTTCTTGTGAAAACTATGGGGGTATCAGCCTACTCTCTCTTCCAGAGAAAGTTTTTTGCATGATTGTGCTTATTGAATTAAGAATCTGGTTGACAGGCAATTGCGTGATGAGCAATGTGGATTCAGAAGTGGTAGGGGATGTGTGGATCAGATATTTTCACTTACGCAGATTCTTGAGAAATGTTTAGAGTTTCAGAAACCTTTGGTTGCTAGCTTTGTTGATTTCAAAAAGGCTTTCAACTCTGTTGATCGTCATAATTTGTGGTTGATTGTGAAATCATATGGTATACATGACAATTTAGTTAACATAATGAAAGCTCTCTATAATAACACTGAGTCGTGTGTGAAAGTTGGAAGGCTTGTAGCAATTGGTTTAGCATTACTTCTGGTGTTCGACAAGGGTGCATTGTGTCTCCTTTTCTCTTTAGCTTGGTTATTGATTATGTTATGCGAAATTCACTTCAAGGGAAAGATTTTGGCCTTAATTGGGCTGGAGGTACGAAAATTTCTGATTTAGATTATGCTGATGATTTAGCCCTTTTGGCAAAGGATGTTGATGAGATGAACTCTTTCATTCGAGCTGTTGATGAGACTGGTAGTAGAGTAGGTTTGGTTATAAACAGAGAGAAAACTAAAGTGATGAAAATTGGTCAGGCAGGCTGTGATTCAGTTAATCTGAATGGTTGCAGTCTTGAACAGGTGTCACAGTTTAATTATCTTGGGAGCTATGTAACAGATACTGGTGATATGTGGCATGAGATTAACAGACGAATAGGGATTGCTGCCGGGACTTTTAAGAATCTATGGAGATTGTGGAGAAATAGGCGTATACACCTAAAGACTAAAATTAGACTACATAATAGTTTGGTTCTTTCTAGTGTTAGTTATAATAGTGAAACTTGGACACTTTGTAAACAAGATAACAGGAAACTAGATGCCTTTGATTCCAGATGCTTACGCAGTATCTTGGGCATTAGGTGGTTCAACTTTGTAACTAATGATGAGGTTAGGCAAAGGAGTCGGCAACCTCCTTTAAGCAGCATATTGTGCAGAGAGAGACTCCGTTGGTTTGGCCATGTTGCCCGTATGGAAAATTATATATTGGCGAATAGGGTTATGAACAGTGTGCCTAAAGGCCTCAGAAAGAAGGGAAGACCTAGGATGCGGTGGGCAGACAATGTCAAACAGGACCTTGTTAGAATTGGTGTGCAGTGGCCAGATGCAGTAGATGTAGCTCAGGATAGACTTGCTTGGAGAACTAAATTGTACGGTCTGGTTGGACCTCCGTAGCCCATGGCTGCTTGAGGATGAGGATGATGATTGATTTGGCTCTTTCACAAAATAATATTGATGAAACGAAATCTTTCATTAGAACTATTGATGAGATAGGTATTAGAGTAGGTTTGGTGATAAACAGAAAGGAAACTAAAGTGATTAAAATTGGTCAAGCAGGTTTGGGTTCAGTTAACCTGAATGGTTGCACCCTTCTTCAAGAGTTTCAGTTTGATAATCTTGGGAACAATGTAACAGATGCTGATGATGTGCGTCTTGAGATTAACAGACGAATAGGGATTGGTACCGGGACTTTTAAGAATTTATGGAGAGTGTGGAGAAATAGGCGTATACACCTAAAGACTAAAATTAGACTGTATAATAATTTGGTTCTTTCTACAGTTAGTTTTGTTAGGGAAACTTTGACCCTTTGTAAACAAGATAAGGAAACTTGATGCTTTTGATTCTAGATGCTTATGTAGTGACTTGGGCATTAAGTGGTTCAACTTTATAAGTAATGATGAGGTTAGGCAAATGAGTCGGCAACCTCCTTTGAGCAGCATATTGTGCATAGAGAGAGAATCTGTGGGTTTGACCATGTTGCCCGTATGCAAAATTATTGATTAGAGAATAGGGTTATGAACAGTATGCCTAAAGTCCTCAGAAAGAGGGGGAGACCTAGGAACCAGTGGACAATGTCAAACAGGAGATTGTTAGAATTGTTCTGTTGAGGCGAGATGCAGCAGATATAGTTCAGGACAGATGTGTTTGGAGAACTAAATTGTACAATCTGGTTGGACCTCCGTAGCTCAAAGCTGCATGAGGATGATGATGATGATGAATATTGAATGAAAAATTAGTACCTCGATTCAAAAGGTTTGGAAATTTCTGATTTCCTACATCGATTATCATCAACCATTTTTCATAATGGGTTGAAGTATGAATCCTACTGTTGCCAAAATTATAAGAAGTCTGGAGATGTTATTGCTTACATAAAGAATGCAATAAATAATTTTGCTTCTACTTATCTCAATATGAAAACAGCTGAGATTTTAGATATTTTTGTTGACTTAAATGATATCTATATTATAGTAGTTTATAGAACCCGTTAATTTACAGTTTTTGAATTCATGGGAGAATTTAGACATGCTATACAGGGCATAAAAATTAAAAATGTTTATATATTAGGAGGTTTCAATATAGATATTTTCAGTAATATATCTGTCTCAAATGATTACTTAAATATGATGTCTGAGTTTAGATTTTCTGTTATAAAATTTCTGTTATAAATGAAATAACAAGGTCTAAAGATTTTAACTCATGTTTAGATTTCTTATTTCTGAGTCATTTTTAGTTACAAGTACTGAAGTAGCACTTCTTAATTACACATTTACTTATCATTTACCAATAGGATGTAAAAAGCGCTAAGAAAAGAATACCTCTATTCAATTTCAAATAAGGAAAGAAAGTTTCATTCAAATTTTGAAAGATTGAAAAACTTGCAAATCAATATAAATGGCGTTCTATTGTTCGCGAGACTAAAGATGTTAACATATTATATGATGAGTTGCAATATTTTATTCAACTATTAAATAAAAAATGTAATACCAAAAGGAACGTTAAACCATTCGAAGGTATGAAATCTTGGACGACTGATGAATTGCTTCGATTAATTAATACAAAAGAAAAGCTTTATAAAATAATTAGAAAAATTCCGTATAATATTTAAAATGAATTCATTTGTAAAAATTATGATGAAATGGTAAAAATGAAAATAAATATAGCTAAAAATGTATACTATAAAAATTAGTTTTTTGAATGTGGTACCATCTAAAAGGGACAATGGTCAATGATAAATAAATTGATAGGTATGCATAAAAATAAGTTTTCTAAATGATTTAAATCAAACTGATTTGGTAGATGTATAAGAGGAATATAATTAAGTCGTATGATACCATAAGAGGAATATTAACAAATTTATATTATTATGGAATATTAAATAATTATAATTATGAAATATTAATAAATTAATATTCCATAAGATGAATATTATTAAATCGTATGGTGCCATAAGAGGAATATTATTAAGTCCTATGGTGCTATAAAAGGAATATTGTTAAATTCTATGATGCCATAAGAGGAATATTATTAAGTCTTATGGTGCCATAAGAGGAATATTGTTAAGTCGTATAGTGCCATAAGGGAAATATTTTTATAATTCCCTTATGAATGATTATTTTTATATTCCCTTATTTTATAAGTAAGACGAATAGTGCAATAAGTCGTATAGTGCAGTAAGACGAATATTGCTCTCGTACATTCCCATACACCCAATTCATGCATTTCTATATGTCGAATGTAGTTCAGTCTCATATTCCCTAAGAGGAATATCGTGTATTTCTTTAACTGAATATTGTCCAATTCTATGCTCATTTTAAATTGTATATTGTTAAATCACACATTCCCATAAGTTGAATACTGCCAAATATATATATAATCATAAGTTGAAAAATGTTACGTTGTATATTCCTATACGTTCAATATCATTAAGTCGTTTATCCCCATGGGGATATTGTTAATAGCATACTCGCTAATACAAACATTTTAACTCATATATATTCCAATAAGTTAAATATTATTTAGTTATACATTCCCCTAGGTCGACTATTGTTAAGTTATAAACTTCCATAAGTCTAACGTTAAATGGGATTTACTGATAAGATGAAATAAACGTTAGAAGTCAACAAAGCTCTCGATGTAATTCGAGGCAAACGTGACCCAAATGGAGTTTTTGTGATGTGGACACAACAGCGAATTATTTTCAGCCAGGTCCTTACTGTAATTGACCTGTCATGCAAATCGCGCTCTTTTACATAGGTCAGAAATTTTCCCAGCATTCCTTACTTCATCATAAACCATCCTGTATAAGCTTCGCGTCCTAACCTTGTCGATTATCAAGCCGTTTAACATAGTTCAAGAGTAAACGAGCTTATTTTCCTTTTCTCTCTTACCAGTTCTTAAAAAGAAAAACCTCACATTCAGACATAAATGTTTCCCAGACCATTGCTCTCTTTATGTGCTTGCTAAAAATTCACTTTCCACAAACTCAACAACCTGGAACAACTCCAAAACAACATCTTCAGCGGGCGAAATGTGTGCAACCATTCTGGGGAACTTGTTTCCGAGCATTTATTGTAATATCTCTGTCATCTCGTTGTAAAACGTTTCCGAGGAGTTGGGGTAAGGTGGGGGGCGGATAATATATGTGTGTGGGGAGAGGGGGAGGGTTAGCAGAGTTTCGAACAAGACAGACAAGATTATCAGCACCTCAGTCTGCTGCAATGCAACCCACGTAGGATAAAGAGTTGTAAGTATAATGGATAAGATTATAACGTTGACCTGAAACTGCCGCAGAAACTAGAGCGCAGTTGCAATACTTAAAATCTGCCTTGCCTCTGATTTTTGCTGCAAATGGTGCATAATAGATGCGACCCAGTGTGATGATGGAATTGTTAAAAATTTGTATTCACTTCTTCTGTCACTTCCCGTGGGATTACGTCTCCCATTAGGAAATAAACGCCAGTCAACTTCAAGAACCAGAATCAGTTCTAAGGTCAGGTCGTTATTTGGATGAACATTAAGATACGTTTCGGTTAGCGCTGTGCTGATAAGGTCACCTGATAAGGGGTCGTCTACGAGGGAAGTAGTTCGACGAGCGGCAGGTCGGAGGTTACGGTTTCAAGTTCCGTCCCTGGATTTTCAGCTGCTGTCCATTTCTTCCCATAATTTGCTTTTTGCAACACTCAATGACTTCCAAACCGGAAAAGAGAAGCTCTAGCCTCCCCCACTACACTCCCCACTCTTTCTTCTCTCCCTTCCAAGTTTTATCGTTTCTCTTGCACGTGTTCTCAAGTGACATCTTCATCTCAGGGGTGGTATGCAAATGATTCCTTTCTGATGAGTTCTCTCTTTGTTCAGATGCGATCATCGTTACCCCGAGAAGAAACGGATCAAGGCTGTGAAGAAGATGAGGATCACCTTTGCCGTTAGTGCATGAACAACCTGGAATTGGCGAAACGGATGAGAAAGAAAATAAATGCGCATCTCTTCGGGACATATAGCTCAGTCGGCAGTGGGTCACGTTCATGATCTGAGTGTTGAATTTACCAGCGTTGACTCCTTGCCAAAGTCGTTATCCGAAATGGAAAATGTTTAGAAGTTTTCTCTTCTTAGCTTTGTTGCACCTCCACTTAGGTTTAAAATTCGGCTAAAATCAAAGAGCATAATAAAGGGTTCTCTGGTTTCATGAATCCCCGTCAATAATCGACTCAGAATATTTACGAAGCACATACATCATTGGAAATACTGCAAAACGAAACTCCCGGAAGGATAATGTCTTTTAAATGAAATAAAGCACATTATTTTATGGATCATTAATTATTGTATTATAACATTAAACGTTGTCACTACCATATATAGCATTATATATATATATGCACACTGTCTGGCCAAACTATTATGAGCGCTGCATCGTGCGCGAGTTACCATGAAGCATGGCAATGTATGGAAAAATAGTTCACTGATGTAAGTATTTTACTGCGAAGTCCTATAAAGGCCGTAAAGGCATGGTGGAAAGCAAAGTCGTGCGACATGGGCAAAAAGGCTGATCTTACTAATTTCGAAAGGGGCCCATCGTTGGAGTGCGATGGGCAGGAGCATTCGTAACGGAGGTGATGGAACTCAGCGGAAAATCACGAGGTACAATATTCCAAGTGCATAGAGAATGGCAACGGACTCAAAAAAGTCCGCAAATCGCGGCAAATAGGGGAAGAAAAAGGCTCTGACAGAGAGGGACAGTCGTACGAAGAACTGTACGGCAAAACGGAGTTGTTACAGTTCATCAGCTGAGTGAGATGACCGCTGGCAAATCGTTGGAATAGCTTCAAAATCCATTTCAACGAGAACTCTGGGAAGAGAATTGGAAACGTTTGGAATTTTGGGGACTGTACCGTGATACACATGACGATGAATTAGATAGGTGTTCGTAATAATTTGGCCAGACGTGTATATGTGTGATAATTACTCAAAGAAACGTTTTTGCAAGTACCGGTAATTCAACAAATTGTGCAGCTATCAGTTCAGGGCACATTTGTCACACAGCTTATTTTCATCAAGTGCTGCATCAGATACTGCAAAAATCATTGTAGCAAGTGAAAGCTCGCGAGAATATAGGAAAGCAACATAGGAACACAAAGATACGCAGTTTGTTTGCAAACTGACTTGCTATGCTGTTAGGTTTTATCAAAAGCGATTTAATTGAAGACCTTGGTGCAACAAATGTGATAACCTTCTTATTCGAAACGAGAATAAAAAATGTAGGCAAAAATCCTGTTGTGCATCAGATGCAACCAGGGATGATTAACTAGAGCGTGCTTTCGTCAGACGGTTTTCGGCCATACCCTCCTCTCCCCTCCCCCCAAAAAAAATTAAACAATAAATGAAAATTAAATAAATAAAACACCATTTTACAACTATGTGGCAGCTCTATTTTGTTTTCAAATTGATAAACTCATGATTAAAAATTATTAAAATGAAAAATTATTAAAAATAATTTAAAAATATTAAAAAAATAAAAATAATAATCATGATGTTAAACCATATTTAGGATTATTGAGTTATATTTCAAAGACTTATAAAGAGATTTTAAGTGATCAGGAATATATGGGTTACCCTTCATTCGAATACCTCTCCACGTAATCCGTTAATGAATGCGACAAAATATGAAACTACTACAACATTCCATTCATTGTAACCCATCTGTATAGCATAGTAAACGGGTCCACCAAACTCAGTTTTTAACACAATGTAGGTCACTCCACTGGTACATTTACTATATCCTGAATTATCAGTTATTATATATGCCACATGTGTGATTATTGACACAAAGAGGAAACTAGATCAACTCAGTCGCGGATTTAGGGGTTGCTGGGTAAGAAGAGGAGGGGGGGGGGAAGGGGCAAGCACAAGTCACTGGATCGAACCGGAAAGAACTGGAATACATTTCTGATATGACATTTTCACTCGTTTCAATGGTTATTCAAAATATTCTTGAAAAATATATATTATATATACAATCCAAAGTATCCGGATATCTTCTGAGTAGTGAATTCGCCCATATACGCCACAGCCATGGCCCAAACAGGTATAAAAGGACGCACGTGGCCTGGTAAAACTTATAGACACGCATGAACAGACACTGTATATGGTGATCCGGCCATACGGCAGAGCTCAGTGACTTTCAACGTGGCACGGTCATAGGATGCCATCTTAACAACATGTCAGTTCGGACGGAAATTGTTGCTAAAGAATGTTCCGATCGAAAATGTTCCGTTCGGAACATTTCGGTCCTACTGCAGCTGCCCCGATCAGTTGTAAGTGATGTTACTGTGAAGTGGAAAAGCCTAGGAGCGACAACAGTGCAATCGCGACCCGGTAGGCCACGTAAAATGACGGAGCGGAACCGCCGAGTGCTGAAGCGGGTTGTGGGACAAAATCGCCTGTTCTCGGTTGCAACACTCACCACCGAGTTCTAAAATGCCTCTGGAATCAAAACAGTTCTTCACGAGCTGCAGGAAATGAGTTTCCATGGCCCAGCAGCCGCACACAAGCCTAACATCAACAAGATCAACGATGATGGAGTGGTGTATAGCACGGTGCCAGTGGAGTCTTGAGCAGTGGAACCGCGTTCTCTGGAGTGATGAATCATGCTTCACCATCTGGCAGCTCGACGGACGAGTGTGGGTGTGGAGGATGCCAGGCGAACGCTACCTGCTTTACTGTGTAGTGCCAACTGTGAAGTTGGGTGGAGGAGGCATCATGTTCTGTTACCGTATTTCATGGTTTAGGATGGGACCCTAGTTCCAGTGAACGAGACTCTGAACGCCGCGGCCTATAATGACATTATCGACAATTCTGTGCTCTGGAATTTATGGCAACAGTTCGTGTTCATCCTGTACCAACATGACAATACCCCGTCGACAATGCGAGGGCCCTGAAGGAATGGTTTGATGAGACGGGTGTGGAAGAACTTGACTGGTCTGCCCAGAGCCCTAATCTCATCCCCATGAAACACCATACCGGAAGAATTGCAACACAGATGCGAGCCAGGCCAAACCGACCGACATCAGTGACCGGTCTCATTAATGCTCTTGTGGCAGAATGGCAAGCAATTCCTGTAGCAACGTACCAAAATCTAGTGGAAAGCCTTCTCCGCAGAGTGGAGGCTGTGACAGTAGCAAAGGGCGAACCAACGCGATAATAATTCCTTTCCTATTACCGGGAGAGGTGTTCAACATACTTCGTTTCCCTGAAACCTTTTAATTAGGCAAAAAAGCGCACTATCGTGCAATGGAGGAATCACTGCTAGAGATGAATTCAAGAATTTTGCTTGTCGTCGTCGTCGTCATCATCATCATCATCATCATCATCATCATCATCATCATCATCATCATCATCATCATCATCATCATCATCATCATCATCATCATCATCATCATCATCATCATCATCATCATCATCGTCGTCGTCGTCGTCGTCGTCGTCGTCGTCGTCATCATCATCGTCGTCATCCTCAAGCAGTCATGGGCTACGGAGGCCCAACCAGACCGTGCAGTTTAATTCTCCAAGCATATCTGTCCTGAGCTACGTCTGCTGCATCCGGCCACTGCACACCAATTCTAACAAGGTCCTGTTTGACATTGTCTGCCCACCACATCCTAGGTCATCCCCTCCTTCTGAGGCCTCTAGGCACACTGTTCATACCCTATTAGCCAATCTATAATTATCCATACGGGCAACATGGCCAAACCAACGGAGTCTCTCTCTGCAAAATATGCTGCTTAAAGGAGGTTGCAAACTCCTTTGCCTAATCTCATCATTAGTTACAAAGTTGAACCACCTAATGCCCAAGATATTGCGTAAGCATCTGGAATCAGAAGCATCTGGTTTCCTGTTATCTTGTTTACACAGCGTCCAAGTTTCACTGCCATAACTAACCCTAGAAAGAACCAAACTATTATACAGTCTAATTATAGTCTTTACGTGTATATGCCTATTTCTCCACACTCTCCATAGGTTCTTAAAAGTCCCGGCAGCAATCCCTATTCGTCTGTTAATCTCATGCCGCACATTACCATTATCTGTGACACCTGCTCAAGACTGCAACCATTCAGATTAACTGAATCACAGCCTGCTTGACCAATTTTCATCACTTTAGTTTTCTCTCTGTTTATAACCAAACCTACTCTACTACCAGTCTCATCAACAGCTCGAATGAAAGAGTTCATCTCATCAACATCATTTGCCAAAAGGGCTAAATCATCAGCATAATCTAAATCAGAAATTTTCGTATCTCCAGCCCATTTAAGTCAAAATCTTTCCCTAGAAGTGAATTTCGCATAACATAATCAATAACCAACTAAAGAGAAAAGGAGACAAAATACACCCTTGTCGAACACCAGAAGTAATGCTAAACCAATTGCTACAAGACTTACCAACTCTCACACACGACTCAGTGTTTCATTACGTTAACTAACTTGTCTGGTATACCATATGATTTCACAATCAACCACAAATTATGACGATCAACAGAGTCGAAAGCCTTTTTGAAATCAACAAAGCTAGCAACCAAAGGTTTCTGAAACTCTAAACATTTCTCAAGATTCTGCCTAAGTGAAAATATCTGATCCACACATCCCCTACCACTTCTGAATCCACATTGCTCATCACGCAATTGACTGTCAACCAGATTCTTAATTCTATTAAGCACAATCATGGAAAGAACTTTCCCTGGAACAGAGAGTAGGCTGATACCCCTATAGTTATCACAAGAACTGCAATCACCTTTTTTAAAAATAGGGATAATAATAGCTCCGGTAAAATCCTTAGGAACCATGCCTTTATCATAAAAGTTATTCAAAATTTCAGTCATCCAAGTGGTAACCGAAACATTCCCTGCTCTGAGCATTTCTGTAGTAATTTCATCTACCCCTGGGGATTTATGAAGTTTAAGTTTACAAATAGCCAAAATAACTTCAGATTGTGTTATAGGGCCAACATTAAAGCCACCAATGCATGTATCATCATTGCAAACAATGGGAGTAGAACTAACCACATTGTTTAGAACATCATTGAAATGCTCAGCTCACCTAGCCATGAGACAATCCTCACCTTCTATAACCTTACCTTGTTTATCCTTCAATGCCTGTATAACTGTCCGTTTTCTACCACACAAAACATTAACTATCTGGCACAGCTCTCTGCTGTTGTGCTGCCTAACTGCTTCCTCAGCTTTGTCAGCCAAACCTTCAAGCCAAAGTGGCTTATCAGCAGCTAACTGATCTTTTACACGTTTATTAAGTTCTCTGTAATGCTTTCTATTAGGACTGGTAGGGTACTGATTAAGGACATTCCTGCAGTTCCTTCTTTCTGAAATAGGCTCAAGTGCCTTATCACTCAAATAATTCTGCCTCCTCTGTTCCTTTTTTCCTAAAAGAGTACTGTTAGTTTCCAAAAAAGCCTGTTTAAAACAGCCCCATTTTGCCTCAACTTCAGTAGGAAGCAAACCATGACTGTCATAATGACTAAGTAATGTATCATGGTAAGCTTTAGCTATAACTGGGTCTTTCAGAGCTTCAGTATTAAAGGTAATTTTTTTAACTTTAGCACAACACTTTTTAAGTTTAAGTTGCATTCTCATCGGCATCCTCAGTGGAGGCATAACAGCAGATAATATTCAAGTCTTTGACGCTTGTCTGAAGTTTTGCTGTAAGAAACCTTTCATTAATGCACTCATATCCTAGAAGAGCATCACTAGCGTGTCTGCTGAGAAGCAGACCCACGCCTTGGTGATGCTTATTGTCGTCCCTCCCTGAAAAGAGAAATTTAAGATTATTTTTAAGAATCTGAGCTTTATCTGTCCATCTGGTCTCTTGCAAGCCGAGAATATCTAAATTATAATGGTGGAATTCTTGTGTGAGGACATCAAGAGAAAAAGCTCTGTGCAGAGTCCTCACATTCCAACTACCTATGGAGAGAAAATGGTTAATGGGATCTTTAAAGAAATTAGGTTTATTGAGATTGGTAGAGCCAACAACATCAAACAGCCTCCTGATCGCAGGCATGGGGCAAAGACCTGTTCCTCCTCCGCTAAAGGCTGATGTCACCGATGCTGGTAGGAACTTCAGGTAACACCTTTTCAAGAGGACTTTTTCAAGAGCCGTATGGCCTGCCTGAGACACATTACTCCAGTTTAGGCTTGACGATGCCCAACTAACTTCAGGTATCTGCGATGGCCTCTGATTAGGATTATCCACCACCTGATATAAGGTATCCCATGCCTCTGTTCACTTAGGGCTGGCAACCCAGAAGCAAACAGAAAACACAGCTGCAGATTCTCCCTCAACAGAGGTCAAACCAGTGCAGCAAGTCCAGGATCAGTAATCAAGCTCAAATCCATAAATAAATCCAGTCTAGTAGGTATAAATGGTCAGCACCAGGACCCTGTGAAGTTGACCATTCCTCAGCAGGTTTTAAAAAAAAAAAGAAAAAAGTGGCCATAGAAGACCAGATCAGTAGGCCATACTGAACTGGCAGCCCTCCCCTTCCGTTCCCTTCCAAAAGAGAATATCTCTTTTGAAAGGTACTAACGGCCTGCACCACGAGAAGGCGGGGTCGGACATTAGGTGCTAGACCTGGCCGGTTCTGTGCATCATCACTAGGGATTGGTACACAGCTCTCCTTCTAGTTTATGCTTAGCTACCATTTACAGGCCCTTGCCATTATACTGTTTTCAAAATAATAATAATAGTAATAAAATAACTAAATAAAACAGAGAAAATCGGGCCGTTGTTACGATTTGTTTTCTGTCCCTGTGGCAAAATTCAACCTTCTTTGTTTTTAATAAATAATTGCAAAATTCTTTTCGAGTTAGATTGGTATTAATGAAACATTAGTATTCAAATGTTATGTATATTGCAATAATTTGCATTCACACCTTCAGAGGGCCTTGAATTTAAAATGCGAAAAAGTTTAGACGGATATTGGGAGCGATCTGTTCAGGCTAGAGAATTTAAATTTTCGTATGGTGTCCTATGATGTTGATCTGTATTTTGAAATCGATTTTAGGGTAAAAAGATTCCTGTAAGATGTATTGACAAAGAGAGCCCTGTGATCGGATCAAGATGGAAGCATTTGCAGGTGACATTATGTTTCCGTTATACCACGTGTTTTATAGTCTCACACGGATTAATCTCCCTAGATATCTTTATTGTGTCCTGCAACTAAAGGTGAGGGAGGCCGGCTCAGTCTGCAGAGTGCCAAGGTCTGCATTTCCAAGGTTCCAGTCCCACTTGTGCGAGCGTTGAGATTTATCTCCGCAACAACCCCACTTTGCCCTCGGGCAGAAAGGGGACACTGATGGGCTTGGAAAAGTCACCGTCCATCGAATGGGACTTTAAGCCGTGGCCCGTGTATATGTTATAAAGATCACGCTGGATGGCCTTGAAGGGAGGCTACTATCCTCCCTCCTACCTCCGCTGAACCCTTGGGGCCCTTCTACCCTGGCTGTTTAGCCAATTGTATGCAAGAAAGTGCCGCTCAGAGGTAAAACAACCCAATCCTGCAACTGAGTTATTCGAGAGAACACTTAAATTATATTGGTTCGGAATATTTAATTAATATCCTCTTAATTAATATTGTTGCTTAATCTTAGGCATAATAAATGTTAATGTAGAAATGAAACTGAAAAAATTCGTGTTAATTATATGAAGTGAATTAGTGAAGGAAAAACATTGTGAGCAAACTTGAAAATGACAACTTCAAATAAACTTCAACGTAGGTGGCAGCACTACAATTACAAGAGGTTGAAGATGAAGAATCACTTCGAAGATGAAACGAAATAACCCGTTCCTAATAAAAGGAGACGCTCCTGCTTCTACCTTGTATGGGTGGCATAGTGATAAGGCTTAAGTGGACTCAGAAGGCCCCGCACTTCATTACGAGGTGGAGGAAGATTAAGAGACAGAAGAGGACAATCAATTCTCTGTCAGGCGTCTTCTTCTTGTTTGCTAACAAGGCGTTCGATTGGGCCAGGTAATTGCCAGAATCATCTACCCGAAATTATCACTCTTCGCCGTCGTCCTTGCGCGCTGCTATTTCGAACAGCAAGCAGCTATTTGTAACAATTTGCTTTGACACGCGCTTTCAAGTGGCAGAGGCAGCGAGCAGCCAATCAGCGACAAGCGGAGACCCACCCAAAATTCGAGATCAGTCTAATTGATATAGCAAAGGCCGAAAGAGGTTCTGGCATTGCTTCAGCACAGGTGGCCCATTCAAGTTCTTTTAAGGGCAGTTCGTTCTCAGTGTCTGTGTGTGTTCCACATTCGCGGCGATCCAAAGGGAAGAGGAATACACGAGAGAATTGAGGAAAAGTATTTAATCGGGCTGAAACGACCTTTAGTAGTAAGGCAGTCTTTAGTACGGGGTGAAGAATCGAAGAATTTATTTGATGTAATAGGTAACGACAGATAATGTCTTTCGAATGGAAAACGGATCGATTATAAACAGGTTTTAGAGGAAATATTTGCATATTAAACGATACATATTTACTTTGACAGATCACTGTTTATTTAAAAGGCTAAAAGAGATAAAAGTAATGAATAAATTATGACTGCTCATTGCGTCAGGGTGAAAAGACATGAAGCTTTTTACTTTTATTGATTTGAGATTTGGTTTAAAAAATTTTCACTAGAAATAGCAGTACAAAATATTATATAGCGTGAATATTAAACAAGTTTAAACGTGACTTAACTCTATACCTAGAGATATGTATAGAAGGCAAATATGATTTTTACAAAGGATGATATATGGTTCTTACCAAAAGGCTTCTAATTTGACCATAAAATGTCACCATTTTGTTTGAGATTATCTTTACATGTGTTTTCGTCTTCTTTTGTCCTCTGGGAAATTTGAGAATCTATCCACCACACCTTGGTTACAGAGTTTGTGTGACATAAGTTTTAACAGTGCGTTATATAATGAAAGATAGAAAGTGCTCATAAATTAAATTGTTAAAGAATATGAATTTAAGATCCAAGATTAATTTTCTCATCTGTGGAAATTGTTGGTCGTATTAAATCGCAAGAGAGCAATGCCGAGATGTTCTCAAAGTCTTGTTAAAATAAGACTCACATAACTAGCTATAAAGGATATGGAGTATGAACAAAATCAGTCTGCAGAGAATTTAATAACAAGATAATGGTGCACCGAAGTGATTTCTTTTGCTCTCAGCGACACCATGCTCGAATCCGTGTGACTGTCTAGACAAGCGGCGTCATTAAAAATTTTTAACAACATATTAGCTTCAATTGTAACTTTGCTGTACTGTTTTTATTTCAATTTCAAAACGTACAAGATAATGTTTTCCCTTTCTCGCCTGTCTCTTCGTCTGTAGACATTGAACTTTAGTTTTTACAGCTAAATTAAAAATACTCTTCGAAAGGTTGGGAGGTATTTCGATGAAATCGTACGCTTCCCATTTTCTGCACCTCTTAATAGCTTTAATAGTAACCTGTAACAGTGGAAAAAGTGGAAAATGCCAAAATTTAAACAAATATTGCAAACGATCTATTTATGCTAGAAATTTGAAATTTCGGTGGTAGAGTGTGAAGGTTAAGAGGTTTGCATTGGTAGCAATGATTTTTCCCTTACCCAAACGGTTGCGGTGGGATGGAAAAACACATATTCAACTTTTATACTTTGAAAAATTAAAAAAAAATAAATTTTCGTGTTTTATAGGTGATATAACTAAGGTGTCCTATTTGCATTTACCCAATCACCTTTTAGTGCGAATTTCCGCTGTTACAGGCGATAAAGTTGGAAAATAAAAATTTCTTCTCTGTGAAATGGAGCATCCTCTATATTCGTCAGAGGCGATGTTTGCTCGTCTTCTAGTTTTGAAGATAAAGTGCTACGAGAAACATTTAGGGGAAACAATTTTATTTTATGTTAGTACAAGAAGGAACAACTGCAACGATTCGTTTTAAATACGTATGATTCATTATTAATATTTTTTATTATTTCAAATTTTTTATATCTTTGTAATAACTGGTGGGCCGAACAGGCGCTAAAAGGATTGAAGACACTACTGGTTTAGATTAGACTGTATTCTGCACACTCTTAAACATATTAAAATATTCTACAACAAACTTAATATTTAGGCAAAAGAACGAGAAAGGCTATCGAAAATGTTTAAAAGGGCTAGAAAGGCAGACATTGCAAAAGCAAGAGCCAAGGACCAAAAAGTAGAAGAAAAGCTAGAGAACGACTATTACGTTCTGAAGAAGGTCACATAATCAGAAGCGAAGGTTCGGGAAATTAAGATTATAAAAAGGAAAGTAATCTAGTTTTGAAAGGTTTTGTAGTTAGTCATGAGAGAGTAGAATACAGATTTGTGTATTGACTGCATGAAATCAATGCTTTTTGGATTGCATTATTTTTCATGTGGGTAGCGTATTAATTTCAGACCTATAAAAATGGAATTATATTATTCTTAACTCCTCCATTGCTCCTAATTCTCTTTTCCACCTTGTTCTGTAAATGAATAGACCGATCCAGAATCAATCTTTTTCTTTAATTCAATAAATTGAATAAAGATATTGATAGGGTGAGAGAAAAATTCATCTCAGAATGTACACAACATTTTTTGACAGGTTAGTGCAGATAGAAGGCTAGTGTAAGCAATTGTAAAATTTTACTTTATCATGTTGAATTTTTAGAAATGAATTCCACCTTTCATATTCTGCTGCAATCCATTAAAATACTAACCATAAAATATTAAAAAAATGAAGACTTGTGTCACAATTGATGGCGGAACTACGACCAGATATAACTATAAAAAGCAAAATCTGTGAGAAAGTAGAAAAAACATAAATGTCCTTATTAAACGAGATCGTTTCTGAAAGTGATGTAGAAGTAAGGAAAGAGAGACTTCTCCCTTCTACAAGAATTTTAGCATCAAGAATTGAAAACATGGAATTTATCTTAGTTCTGGTGAAATTGTAGAATCATTTCATTTTGGGAATCGATTGGTGAAACTCTTATTACGAGAAAAAGTTAGAGGCTTACATTCCTGTGGTCCATCTGCTCCCAACTAATATGCAAGAGCTCTTAAATTCTAATAGAGATAAAAAAATAAATAACCTCAAGCAGCTGCAAAGGCCTGACAGGAGCCTGCCAGTTTATATGCCATAGTAGAAAGTTTATGAGAATGGGGGACCTCAGCAGAAAAACAACAAAAACATCAATGCCTTACCCGTGGCTCGAACCCAGATCCCTTTATATATATATATAGGATGAAAATTTGAAGATTAATCGTGGGCTGCTATTGGAAGAGAATGCACATGGTAAATTGGGGAATAAAATACTGCAAATCAAAAGTTTACGTATCTCATTTTGGGTAGTTTACAGATGTGTACTCTGGTCATTGAATTAAACCATTCCTCCTCACGTGTTATCAACGGGAAGTTAATTTCAAATTTCTGTCTAATATATAAAGAAGAAAATTTGTTTCTTTGTTTGTGTGTCTGTCCGCTTATGCACTCGGCCCCCAGAAGAGCTAGTGGCTTCAAACTATTCATGAACATTTCCTTCACCAGGGGAAGAATATAAGCTATTTGCGTAAACGCTGGGGTCAACCAAAATTGAGGTGGGAGGATTTGAATATTTCAAAATTCCCATAGACTTAACATTAACGATTGAAATTTATTCAAAATAACTGTTGCCACCAATAAATTTGAAATAATAAATGCATCAAACTAATTCCTAATTTCATATAATAAACTCATTGTTCAGTGTATTGGATCGCGAACTCTGTGGATATTGAAGTCGTTCTAATTTAGCAAAAGCGGAAGATGAGATTCTTTGTTGAAATGAAACCTTAAAAACATAAATTCGTATCGGAAGTTAAAATCATTGACTTCATTTGAAAAAATATGCAAAAGTTAATAAAGGTGTATACAAATGATTAATAAATGTTTTAAATATTATGTTAAGTAATAAATAATTTTGTTTAATAATAATAATTCTTTAGTACCTTTACATTTTTTATGCACCTCAGACCATAGTTATAGCCTGGCAAATTGTATCCGAGGTGCTCTGTTGGGTATGAAGTAATTTGAAAAGTTCGATTATCTAAGCGAGGAAATTCCAGTTTTTGGTTCAGAAACCTCTGACGTGGGAAAGATTATGGGTAACTTTAACGTAACGGTAACGTGGGAAAGATTATGGTCTTTCCTACCTTAAAAGAGAGGGAGAATATTTTAGTTGGAGGGGGAGGAGGTCGATCGTAACGATTTTTACGTCAAATGAAGCTTGCGACGTGATGAGTGCCATCTACTCTATATTCTAGAGTTTCAGACCCGAGCAACGCCGGGAAAATCTGCTAGTGATTTATTAAAAAAAAATCGTTTTATGAGAAAATGCGGCTGAGGATTATTTAAAGATCTCAATTAAAGCTATCTGAAGTTCGATTTTCAATGATATCCTTTCAGCAGAGGCGTAGGAACGTGTTGGCATCGGGGCAGTTGCCAAGGGCGCCGGAATCACAGGGCGGTGTTGGGGCGGAACGAGCCGTTCCATGATATCTGACGTTTATGTGCATAAAATCGAATGATTAGCCGCCCGTTGTTCGTTGAATTGAATGCATATTGTTTACATCGTCGTATCGTCATGACAGAATATTATAGACTTTCGTTATTTCCTACAAAAATATATTTTTCCATTTATCGGGGACAATTAGCCGCCCCCCTCCCCTACACCGCGCATGCCATAAAACAGCTTTGGGGCGCAATTCCCAACTGTTCATATTACTTTTACAAATTATGTCTTTACAAAATAAAATTTTGTTACGGAACGTAATTAAAATTTTGTTACGGAA
Source organism: Ryuthela nishihirai (assembly GCA_038380435.1). Classification (NCBI taxonomy): domain Eukaryota; kingdom Metazoa; phylum Arthropoda; class Arachnida; order Araneae; family Heptathelidae; genus Ryuthela; species Ryuthela nishihirai. The sequence goes on along the minus strand of JAWZYU010000030.1, from coordinate 8,813,351 downwards.
CAAATTATGAACTTTGGACGGAAGTTCATAATTTGTACATTGTATTGAATTATTTTGTTTATAATCCCCGGGATTGTTTAAGATTAATAATAGGACAGGATCATACATCATCACTTTGTTTTCTATCAATCGAGAGAGAAGTGACTCAAAAAATTAATTTTGATAACGATTTTGCCAACGAAAAAGTATAAAAAATTAAAATACTTAAAAAAATAATTAATTGCAATTTCTTTTGCAATTATTTATGTGCAATTAATATTTATTCATGTAACTGTATTAAAATAATGACAATAAATATATATAATATAAATAACGTGTGTTTTTTAATCAATAAGTGAACAAGGGTGGATAATTACAAATTTGCCAAGGGCGCCAAAAGCATAGCCTCTGCCTTTCAGTATTGAAACATTTCAGAGGAAGCAATCAGTTCTAAGAAATTTATCGAAAAATTAAACAAATGTTGAAGGAATTATTTGCACACCATTTTAAGAAATGTAATTATTTATGAAACGATTTAAAATAATGCTGCTTATTTCAGTTTCAATGAACTTCGAAACGAAATTCGTTTGTTTGTCATTGCTGTTGTTAAATGTCCAATTCTGCATAACTCTTGAAATAGCGAATGAATATTGTTGAAAATCGATATTTTGATGGAATTGATTAATTGATGGTCTTTAATTTACGTTTACATTTTACATTTGATTAAGGTCTTTAAATTACGTTACATTTATCCATCAAGCGTTTATTTTAAAGCATAGAGCTTCGAATTTAGCATCCTATTGACACAATATGGGGTGTGGTTTCATAATTGATCACTGAGTAAAAGCATTCTCAAAATTTATTTAGAAATTTTTTTCGTCAAATTTACCTTTTGACTGTTTCAGAAATGTGTGTGTTCGTTACCTATTGGTCTTCTATGGAGATATGTTATTGGTTCTTCAAAAACTTACCCAATTCAAAAACTTGTAACTTAGAAACCCACGGTCTTCCCAAAATTAAATTTTCATGATATTTCTTTTATTACACAGTGAAATTTAATTATCCGGATCAATTGGGGATATATTATGGGTTTGGGATAATCGACTGCAAGCGAAACAGGTATATAAAAAAGTATTAAGTACCCCCTCAAGCAGCTGCTTGCCACAGAGGTCTGACAGGAGCCTGTCAGTTTATATGCCAAAGTAGGTCTGAGAGGATGGCAGGACCTCAGCATAAAAACAACACAAACAGCCATGCCTTATCCGGGGCTCGAACTCAGGTCCCTTAGATCAGTAGCCAAGCGCGATAACCACTCGGCCATGGGACGGCTGAAACATGTATATGCATATAAAAAATTTTATTTCGTATTAAAGCATTATAACAATAATCATTTAACTAATTAAATTTTGGGTAATTATAGAAATAATGTAAATAAATTGCATATGAAAACTAACCTCAATCTCTAAATACGAAAAATTCCCTGCAGTTGAATTTTAAATTTTGAGTATGTATATAAAGAGAGTAGCGCTCAACTGTAATCTTGAAACTCGACCTATATTGGTGGGAACGCAGCGCTGCAATGTGTCTTTTTTCAAACCGATTTTTTAAAATGTGGCATGCAATCTGGATAATCGTGTCTTGGCTAATCGAGTTTTTACTTTATATGTTTCTGCAAAAAGTTCTTTTACAAAAAAATTAAATCTGTTTTAAGACAGTCATGGTTAAATGAAAAAGGTCAATGATCTTAAAACGTTTTAGTTCTAAACATATTAGGTCAAATACACTCTGTGACATTGAAATTGCACCAACTAGAAGAGGTGGTTGAAATCAGATGAAAATTACATTTAAAAAAATAAAACAGTTACAGAGCAAAGGCACAAATTTATTTCGCATATATTGGATTACATAGAGGAAATGAATACCATGTAAATCCCTCATGATTCGGGATGCACTCAGCTACGGGTCATGACGTGGAGTCGCAGAGGCATCGAATAGCGCCTGTGAGTCCTGGGCCCACCATGCTTGTTGCATTGTTACAGCTGGTGTCTCAGGGCAGCCACAATCTGTGCTGGTTACTGACGAGTCTGCAGATGATATTCTAGAAAATTCCAAACATGTTCGATAGGTGATAATTGAGGGACTTGGCTCTCCATGGAAAAGTGTCGTCAACAAGTTGTATTACCTTGCTGAAACAGAGAGTGCTATGGGTTCAATGATGCCATTGATGTAGCCATGAGGCCATAGTGCCTGGGAGACGCCACCAGAGAAGACTGGCTATTGTGACTGTTAGACAGTTGCAGTTGGATTGGAGAACTGACCCTCTTGTCACCATATAAACGCCGATCATCTGCTCCTAGGCAAAATTGGGATTAAAATTACAACACCATTCCGCATCTCAAGTTGTTCGCGGTTGACACCATTCCAAGTACAGTTGGCAATCAGTGGAAGACAATGCAATAGAGAACATGCATGCCATCCTGCCTCCACAAGTCGTTGGGAAATGGTTCATCTTATTATGGGGTGATGCATCATAACCATTTGTCTGATGGGTGGCTAGCGTTGTTGTTGGGACAGCAGACGCCTGGAGCAAAATCAGTCGGTGGTCTCTTAGTGTTGTCGTCTGGTGTCTGCCAAATCCTTGTTGATGACTGTGCTTATCACAATGGTTGTTGCCAACGTAGAATGACTGCCATATGGTTGCGACGCATACGTTCTGCTATATGCCATCTCGAGCACCCCTCTTCATGGGGTCTGATGATCTGCCCTCTCTCAAACGCCCTTCGTTGCTGATATAGCTGATCTACACGTTGCCTTGTCGTTCCGTAAATGATGCTCTTCATATCGGCTTTGTTTCAATGAAGCGATCGGAGTTCTACTAGCCACGAACTTCTGGAGGGGCCAGTAGTCGAGGTGGCGGCCTGATTTGTTTCACAATCGAATCGATTGAACATCCCACCGTGCTGCGTTCACCTGCCGATTTGCATAATAATCGAACCTCTTCTTGTGGGTGGTGCAAATTCAGTGTCTATAAAAAAAATAAATAAATACCCCCTTAAGCAGCTGCTTGCCACAGAAGGACATGACAGGAACCTTTCAGAATAGTAAATTGTATAAAAGATCTGTCAGGAAGGCAATATCTGAATAGAAGGATAAAACAAGAAAGAAAGAAAATCCGTCTCTTACCCGGGGCTTGAACCCAAATCCCTGTGATCAGTAGCCATGAGCGTTATCCATCTAATTACCGGGGTGACGGTGAGCTTATATTTAAGGGTCGGAAATGAGCTGCAAATTGAAACCAATTTTTTTCGTTCTAGTCAGATTTGGTTCAAAGATATTCCTTTTCAAATAACAAGGAGTTTACAGAAATTTGCTGCTTATCCGGTTTTTTTTTGAGTCTATATTTTCAAAATTCATTTTCGCAGAAGCTGAAATTAAGTGAATTTGTCGAATTAAAAGCAATCGTTTTTGTGTTGACTTGGCATGGAATCACAGAAACAAGAAATCCGCAAGATCAATGGAAACCGGAGAAGCGGTGTAGGTCATGTGTGGAAATGCTTCGAATGCCGACGAGTGAATCCTTGAGATATATGCATTGAACCAACAAATGGAAAGATTCAAAGCCATCTTTTTTGGCGATGAGACCAGTCGGCTTCGACATGCTGCGTGTATTTTCAAATAGTGGTAATCTAAAGAGAAATAACCTGATCGTAATATTAATAGGCACAACAACACTATATGACCATATATTAATTTTCGCTTAAAAATGATGATTTGATTCAATGTTCAACGAATCTGACGATAAACAGGCGTTTCGTGTAATATGAGCCATTCTATGTCCACATTATACAGACGTCTTCAGTCACCCTCCAATCCTCTGTTGAAATTTTTTATGCTCTTTATGCCTTATAATTCAAGCATGGGAACATATGTGAAACATATGCAGTTGGAAATGTATTGTAGGCATTTCCATTTTAAGCAGTTTGGAGAATTTGTTCAAGCTTTTGAATCACGCTTTATAATTTTCTGTCGCTTAATATCCTTAATTATCATTAATGAGTTTGAAATTTAATGAGAATTAATATTAAAGACATAAAAGTAGCCTAAGGAAACTTGCTTGTAGAAATATATCTTTTGTGTTCAGGAATACAATATAGCCCCAGTGTAAAAGTCTTAAATTGAAACTCGTGAGCGCAATTCATCGTTAAGGCTTCTCAAAGAATGCAAACCCGCTTCTCTCATGATGATCACATATGAATGCAAAAGCTGCAAAAGAGCGTAGAATAAAGGAAGAAATTATGTTAATTTACAGGGATATCGACTGTTCATGGCGGGACCTGCCCGTAGTAGGTGCTTGTTAGTCTTTGTTTACGTCATTTCCGTATGCGCTTAGCCTTGGCCCTCTTTCCTGCCATCGGAAAACTCCACCATCAGGGGGGAGGAGGAGGAGGAGGTGAGGGCGGAAGTTTCTCTGCTTCGTTGGCTGGACACGGAGCCCGCCTCCTCGGATCAGGGACACTCTTGGGGAAGATGGCCAGAGGTCATCCCGGCGTCATCCGCCAGTTTTGCCTGCTATCATCTCATTGTAATCACGCGTCAACCAAAAAAAAGTCTTTTATGTGCAGTGGACAAGGGCATGGGGTTTCGCAATTTTTAAGTGGAAACCGTGGATGGCGTAAATGACATGGAAAACTTTTATTGCTTATTAATTTTTCAAGCATTTTAATGCTCCCTAACTCGCCAAATGTAGAAGCTTTTATTTTTTTCCCTTTCAACTTAGCGAAGTGAGATTTCTTTAAAGTGTTTCTGTTCCAGTGATTTTCGCATTTGATATAGAGTAAAAAAATTAAATTAAATCAAAAGTGAAATCACAACTGAAATTATTGTCTTCTTTTATACAAAAACCAAGGAACATCCTAGGTGGCTAATTTTTTTTGTCAAATATGTAGGTGAAACTATGACAAGATGTTTTAGAAATGAAAGGTAATAAGCAGTAATCTATATAATAAAAGATGTCTGTCTGTCTGTGAGTCTGCCTTTGGCAGCCATAACTCATCGGGAAATCAACGTACACGCTCCAAATTTTCAGAGAACGTTTCTGGTTGTGGTCCGGATTGCAGTGCCAAATTTCGGGTCGAAAGTCCAAACGTGTGGGGGAGGGTGCTCATCTAGTGTTTGTGGATTTTTTTTAGACATTATTTTATATTTTATTAAGTTAAATTTGTAAATATGAATATTTACTAATGATATTTTCTCTTGCAATATCAGATTTCACTAATATAATCATTTTCGATGATAATGCCCAAAAACTACAATATTACATACACATACACACACAAAGTTGCGCCAACCAAAAACAAATAAGATCAAATTTTTACCAGCAGGGGGCACTATCGGATGGAACGGTGGTTTGATTTCAGATATGCGATATAAATGAGAAATTTCTGAAACGGAATTTATAAATAATGGTACCACGGAAGTGGATAAAAATTCTATAATCTGAAACGCTTAACAGCAGCATTGCGAGTCCAAAAAATTTATAACAGAAGATAATTAAAATATAATTAAAATATAATTGCCGTAATGATATAATGCAGTGATAAATTAGACTGTCTGTTTAAAGACAGAGTAGATTGCCCTTTGAATTTGGAAGGGTGCGAATCGATGGTATCAAACAGTGACTGAGAAGTTGCGAGCTAATGCTGCAGCAGCTACCAAAACAGTTTTGTAAATCTCCTTCCGTTGATTTGATCATCAAATTTCCCTATTTTAGGAATTCTCTCAGTAGAAATTTAAGAAATTCATTTTCTATCGAAATTTCTATCTTATCTTTATCTTCCTGATTAATATGGCCTAATAAGTTTCTAAAAGAAGCATCCTGTTAAGGACATCTGGTGAGTTCCGTACCGTGAACAGGGATGGCTCTCATCCAAATGGGACCTCGGCTTAACGTCCGACTGATGGTGTGCCTGTCCGGCTTATAATAAATATTTATATTAGATTGTTTGCTTCTCGGACGATGTGCACTGCCAGTTTTGTTCTAAGAGATTTTGTTTATAGGGTACATGAACTTGAAACGTAGTTTTATATAACAATTTCATCATCATCATCATCATCATCATCATCATCATCATCATCATCATCATCATCATCATCATCATCATCATCAAGCAGCCATGGACTACGGAGGTCCAACCAGACCGTGCAATTTAGTTCTCCAAGCAAGTCTATCCTGAGCTACCTCTACTGCATCTGGCCACTGCACATCAATTCTAACAAGGTCCTGTTTGACATTGTCTGCCCACCGCATCCTAGGTCTCCCCTTCTTTCTGAGGCCTTTAGGCACACTGTTCATAACCCTATTCGCCAATCTATAATTATTCATACGGGCAACATGGCCAAACCAACGGAGTCTCTCTCTGCACAATATGCTGCTTAAAGGAGGTTGCAAACTCCTTTGCCTAACCTCATCATTAGTTACAAAGTTGAACCACCTAATGCCCAAGATACTGCGTAAGCATCTGGAATCAAAAGCATCTAGTTTCCTGTTATCTTGTTTACAAAGTGTCCAAGTTTCACTACCATAACTAACCCTAGAAAGAACCAAACTATTATACAGTCTGATTTTAGTCTTTAGGTGTATACGCCTATTTCTCCACACTCTCCATAGGTTCTTAAAAGTCCCGGCAGCAATCCCTATTCGTCTGTTAATCTCATGCCGCACATCACCATTATCTGTTACATAGCTCCCAAGATAATTAAACTGTGACACCTGCTCAAGACTGCAACCATTCAGATTAACTGAATCACAGCCTGCCTGACCAATTTTCATCACTTTAGTTTTCTCTCTGTTTATAACCAAACCTACTCTACTACCAGTCTCATCAACAGCTCGAATGAAAGAGTTCATCTCATCAACATCATTTGCCAAAAGGGCTAAATCATCAGCATAATCTAAATCAGACATTTTCGTATCTCCAGCCCATTTAAGGCCAAAATCTTTCCCTTGAAGTGAATTTCGCATAACATAATCAATAACCAAGCTGAAGAGAAAAGGAGACAAAATGCACCCTTGTCGAACACCAGAAGCAATGCTAAACCAATTGCTACAAGCCTTACCAACTCTCACACACGACTCAGTGTTATTATAGAGAGCTTTCATAATGTTAACTAAATTGTCTGGTATACCATATGATTTCACAATCAACCACAAATTATGACGATCAACAGAGTCGAAAGCCTTTTTGAAATCAACAAAGCTAGCAACCAAAGGTTTCTGAAACTCTAAACATTTCTCAAGAATCTGCCTAAGTGAAAATATCGGATCCACACATCCCCTACCACTTCTGAATCCACATTGCTCATCACGCAATTGACTGTCAACCAGATTCTTAATTCTATTAAGCACAATCATGGAAAGAACTTTACCTGGAACAGAGAGTAGGCTGATACCCCTATAGTTATCACAAGAACTGCGATCACCTTTTTTGAAAATAGGGATAACAATAGCTCTGGTAAAATCCTTAGGAACCATGCCTTTATCATAAAAGATATTCAGAATTTCAGTCATCCAAGTGGTAACCGAAACATTCCCAGCTCTAACCATTTCCGTAGTAATTTCATCTACCCCTGGGGATTTATGAAGTTTAAGTTTAGAAACAGCCAAAATAACTTCAGATTGTGTTATAGGGCCAACATTAAAGCCACCAATGCATCTATCATCACTGCAAACAATGGGAGTAGAACTAACTACATTGTTTAGAACATTACTGAAATGCTCAGCACACCTAGCCATGACAGAATCCACACCTTCTATAACTTTTCCTTGTTTATCCTTCAATCCTTGTATGCCTGTCCGTTTTCTACCACACAAAACATTAACTATCTGTTACAGCTCTCTGCTGTTGTGCTATCTAACTGCTTTCTCGGCTTTGTCAGCCAAACCATCAGGCCAAAGATTCTTATCAGCAGCTAACTGATCCTTTACAAGTTTATTAAAGTCTCTGTAATGCTTTCTATTAGGACTAGTAGGGTATTGATTAAGGGCATTCCTGCAGTTCTTTCTTTCCGAAATAAGCTCAAGTGCCTTATCACTTAGATAATTTTTCCTCTTCTGCTCCTTTTTTCCTAAAAGAGTACTGTTAGTGTCCAAAAAAGCCTGTTTAAAATGATCCCATTCTTCCTCAACTTCAGTAGTAAGCAAACCATGACTGTCATAATGACTAAGTAACCTATCATGGTAAGCTTTGGCTATAACTGGATCTTTCAGAGCTTCAGTATTAAAAGTAAAATTTTTAACCCTAGCACAACACTTTTTAAATTTAAGTTGCAACACACTTTTAACAAGGTAATGGTCAGATCCAATTTCAGCTCCCCTATATGCCCTGGTGTTCCTAACAGAACTAGCCCATTTGCTGTTAATTAATGTGTAATCAATCATATTCTTATGCAGCCCATCAGGTGAAACCCATGTGTACTTATGTATGTCGCGGTGTTTGTAATAAGTGTTAGTTATTCTGAATCCATTGAGTTTACTTACCTGTAGGAGACGTTGCCCATTGCCATTGCAGCTACCAATACGAAAAGGGCCTATTACTCCTCCCCAAAGGTCAGAGTCAGTACCAACTTTGGCATTGAAGTCACCTAGAACAAGGGTAATATCTCCTTTCTTGACAGAATTCAAAATATCCTGAAGTTGTTCATAAAACCTATCCTTCTCATCCTCATCGGCATCCTCAGTGGGGGCATAACAGCAGATAACATTCAAGTCTTTAACGCTTGTCTGAAAATTTGCTGTAAGAAACCTTTCATTAATGCACTCATATCCTAGAAGAGCATCGCTAGCGTGTCTGCTGAGAAGCAGACCCACTCCTTGGTGATGCTTATTGTCGTCCCTCCCTGAAAAGAGAAATTTAAGATTATTTTTAAGAATCTGACCTTTATCTGTCCATCTGGTCTCTTGCAACCCGAGAATATCTAAATTATAACTGTGGAATTCTTGTGTGAGGACATCAAGAGAAAAAGCTCTGTACAGAGTCCTCACATTCCAACTACCAATGGAGAGAAAATGGTTAGTGGGATGTTTAAAGAAACTATGTTTATTGAGAGAGGGAATGCCGACAATATCAAACAGCCCCTTAATCGCAGACATGGGGCAAAGACCCGTTTCCCCACTACTAAAGGCTGAAGCCATGTACACTGGAAGACTTCCTCCAATGTAGAATTTGACGATGCCAATAGAAGCAAAGAGTTCATGTGCCTGTGATGACTTCTGCTCAGGATTATCCACCAGCTGATAAACATATCCTGTGAATCTATTCACTTGGGGCTGTCAACCCACAAACAAACAGAAAACACAGCGGAAGATTTTCCCTCCACAGAAGCCCACAAGTGCAGCAAAATCAGGATCCATAATCAAGCTCAGAGCCATATATCTTTCCAGTCCAGTAGGTTTATATGGTCAGCACCAGGACCCTGTGTGGTTGACCACTCCTCAGCAGGGTAGAAAAAAAAAGAAAATTAGCCATAGTTGTCCAGATCAGTAGGCCACACTAATCTGGCAGCCCTCCCCTTCCGTTCACTTCCACAAGAGAGTATCTCTTTTGAAAGTTACTAACGGTCCGCACCACGAGAATGCGGTGTCGGACATTAGGTGCTAGGCCTGGCCGGTTCTATGCATCATCACAGGGGATTGGTGCATAGCTCTCCTTCCAGTAACTACCTAGCTACCATAAAGCCAGAAGCAAATAAGCAAAAAAAAAACTGAATCTCAAAAGGTCTAGTTTCGCCCGGTCGTTTGATTTCAAAATTCTCGCAATTAAGGGAATATCTTCTTTTCAACCATTCATTTATATACGTCAATTAGTTCTTGAATATATTTCATTATATACGTCAATTAGTTCTTGAATATGTGAAAGAAGGAAACACTTCCTTTAGATAATAAGAGGGTGAGGGGTCATTTCTCTGCTTTCAATAATTTCACTTATCGGAGCGGAGACGAAAAAAATGTAAGCCAATAAAATGGAAGAGGAAAAAAATATGTACTCTTATTTATTTTACTCATTATTCATTGCCAATTCTCTGCTAGGTGTTAGAAGGCTCCAAAATCAATAAGAGCTGGGGCCTCAGAATTTCTTGACAATACCTGCCTCGCACTGGAAAAGTCTTCTGCATCTTGCGAGATATTAGCTATTCAGGACTGAAAGCTAAAAAATTTTTAAATTCTCCGTTTGTCGTTTATTGTTCCCTCGTCTTTTGACGATAGAGATAAATTAAGAAGGAAAAGTGCGCATTTTTAAGAGGCATATAAAGCATCTGCATTCTGGAGCTTTTTGAGGCAAAGGTCCTTCGTAATGAAGCCTGCATTCTGTTCCGTTTCCCTAACAAGAGCAATTAGAAAAAGAAAGAAAGATCCGCCTCGTCTTTCTTGACTCCCATCAGCGAGCCAAGACCATTTCATAAATATCACGATTCTTCATTCAAGTGGAGAAAATGCTCTCGACGAACACAATGGCTTTTCTCGCACGCTTTGTGATCGCCTCTCCAACCCAGTGTCCTAATTATTTCTGGTGGCTGAGGGGTCACGACCCGATGGTCAAGTGCCAAGGTGAGGATGAACTGCTCCTCCAACACCTGAGCACGTCTTGCGAGGTGGCAGGTGAGTTCTGGCGCTGCTGACACATCTCCCGCCTCTCGGGAGTAGAGCGGAACCCTGCATTTCGCACAGACCTCACCCTAGGATTAAGAGTGCAATCTGAGGAAATTAATGATGCCGTGACTTACCGTTCTCAGCCATTGCGTGACAGTTGGGATGGCGTGAAATCTCGCAAAACACCGCGAGACAGCAGGTCTCAAGGATTTATAGATGATGCTAATTTGGCGTGCTTTGCACCGCCTGCCACGCTTGATATCATCCGCGTTTTCTCCCTCATTTCTCTCTGGCATTCGTCGCCTCAGCTTTAAGTGGTGATTAGTCATGTAGGAAGAAACATGAACTCTTTATAACGGTATCACTTTAAAGCGACAATCTGTTAGATCATTTTTGCTTGTAAATTCTCGATAAGAGTCCTCTTACCTTTTCGTATGTTGCATTGAAGACCAGCGGCATCCAATATTTATAACAATATCTCGTTAAAGTGCGGACGGGAGTTGGCTCAGTCGGTAGCATTGCCAGGCGCATAATCTTCATTTCCCAGGTTTGAGTCTCACCTGTGCCAGCGTTGAGATTTATCTATGCTAAATTCCCACCACAAACGGGACACTGATGGAGTTAGAAAAGTGCCCGACTGTCGGATCGGAAATCTAGTCCCTGTGGGCACGAAAGGCATACCGTAGACAAATTAAAGAATACTCTGTATGATGACTGTATGATTTGATCTGTATCTTGATGGGAGAGAGGCTACCATCTGTTGCCCAGTGGGTCTTTTCCCCCAAACTCCTCTGAACCCTTGGGGTAAAAGCCCATTGGGGGTTATCCCATTGTGTGGAAAAAATGGGCTCTAAGAGATGAAACAGCCCAACCCTCATTATAGTGGCATTTTAGAAGAGAAGGGTTCGGCTTATTTCAATTTTCGTAAAGGATCTATCAGTCATCTGTCAATCAACTTACGAGAGCTATCTAAGTGTTAACTGCACAGTCTCATAGTCTCCCCAGTTTGCATTCACGCTCTGACACTAGCATCATCAGGCACATCATTAAAACCAACAAAATTTGATAACATAATCTGACGAACATTTTTTCCCCATACATCATTAATCTTTTTGCTTAGGCACATCATTACAATTTTCGACTGTTTGACTGATAGCATGATGTCAAACATTTCTTCTAAATTTCTGCAGTTAAACTGTTAGGTGGGTTAAGATATTTCTCTAATTGAGAACATTATTCGAGGTTGAGCAACCGAGAAGAGGTAACATTTTTGAGTCTCATTAGTACGATTTGCCTGAGAGAAATTTGCAATGATTGATGGCCGGGGAAAACTGACCATATTCGGATATTTCAATTTCGGCCAGCAGCTTCCCATTGTTTATGAAGCGAATTTCCGATTTTGACCACAAACCTGCTGATTAATGAGAAAAGATTATAATCGTTTCCTGTCTATAAATCGATAACAAAACGTCGGTGAAGTAGAGTATGGAAAAGGGAAGGACGTCTGTAACCCGCTTCATGAGAGGTTTACTAATTTTTCATTATTAACATTTTTTTCTTTATCATTTTGTAAGTTAATTTGCATTATAACCCATTTAACTACAATGCCGAAGTATTGATATGTACAAGTAATTATTCAGAATTAAATTTTTTTCTCGATATTTATATAATACGACTAATTTCTCGTCATTTTTTCTGCATATTCTAAAGTTCACTCGGAAAAATGAACTTTCTACAGATTCGTATGGAATAAGCTACTCGGTACTTTAAGGGCTAGTGATAAAGTTTCAAAAATTCTTTTTTTACGTGATATTTTTCTTCCATCATGAAGCGTTTTATAATCAACTGATATGTTTAGTTACTTTCCTCCATTTTTTTGAAATGTCCACATTAAAGATACGCAGCAACTTGCGAGCTATTGTGTTTTTCTTTGTCATTAATATGGAGGTAGCATAGCTAATGTTGTGCAACGTTAGTGAATTGAATTGATTTACTTAACATATAATCTAATATTAGCAGGAGATTTTAATCTTCATGTACTGAATGTTAAAAAATGTGGTGTCGAAATGTATGTAAATCTTTTAGTTGAGATGGAATATGATCTCTTAATTTCTGACGTAACTAGAGAAGAAGTAATAAGTAAGCAGGAATTTATAAACTAGAGAAGAAGTAATACTTAAGCAGTAATTTATGCTGCAAATAGAGAAGAAGTAATACTTAAGCAGTAATTTATGCTGCAAAAGTATCGACCATATAAATGTAAAATTGGATAAAAAAAATTATGTCTGAAACTACGGTTTCACTGAGTAAGATCGCTGATCATTATCTCATTGCAGCTATATTTGGATCAAAAGATGAGAAACTATATGGAAAAGTCGCTACCGATATCTACCGATATCAAAACAACAGAAATTAACTGGTATTGCATGCATAAAAATATCGAAAGGAAAATAAACTTAATGGACTGGTCTAAATATAACAAAAACTCATCGAACATAAACAAAATTACTATTGTTACAATTTCTTTAAAAAGAAATACATGATAGTTTAGAGAAAAATAAAAAACCGCATAAAAATTTAGAACATCAAATAACAGTAATATTACCTAACAGCGGATCACAATGGATATTATCAATTTAATGGAGCGTAGAGATAAGTCTTGGATTAAATATAAAAATAGCACAAAAAGTGATAGGTATGAAAATGAGTGTAAAAAATTACGCAACTTAGTTACAGCGAAAATCAGAAATCAGAAACAAAATTTTTACAAAGACCAATTAACGCTAAAAGGAAATGATATGAGACAAACATGGGAATTAATCCATCATGCACTAGAGAATAAAAAATCAAGCTCTGTTGACGAAACTATCATTAAGAAAACATCTAAAAGTTTAACGTCTTTACATATTGCAAATGAATTTAACAATGAATATTGCTCGCTAATTTTGAATATAAGAGAAATCAATCAAGAACCGGATGTTGAATTTGAAACAATCAATAACACTACAAACAAAAACTCAATTTATATACCTGCTGCAAATAGGACAGATATTGGGAATATAATCAAAATTTTAAATGATAACAAATCCCCTGGATATGACAATATACAAATCAAACACATTAAAAACTGTATCGAGGTTTTTACTGATGTCATAAAAGAAATAGTTAACGAAAGTATTTCAACTGGTGCAATACCAACTGAGCTTAAAACGTCAATTCTGCGACCAATATTCAAAGGAGGAACAAAGTCAATTATAACTAATTACAGGCCCATTGCTGTTTTATCTTCTGTACATAAAATATTGGAAAATATGTTTACAATACCTTATATAAATTTCTTAGTAAACATAACACTCTCAGTTAAAATCAATATGGGTTCCACAAGGGGAAAAGTATCGTGAATTTACTAACGAAATTTACTGATTTAGATAGAGGGACTAATAGATAATGGCAATAAATAGAGGTGACAGGGCGGTTGCAGTGTTTTTACACTTACAGAAAGACTTTGTAACTTTGGATCATGATATTCTTCTACACAAATTAGAAAAGTATGGAATTAGAGGAACTGCATTACACTGGTTTCAAAGCTACTTATCAAATAGATTTACGATAACTAAAATTAACACCTACAGCGAAAAGTGTCAAGTTAAATTCGGTGTTCCTCAAGGATCTATTTTAGGTCCGCTTTTATTTCTGATTTACATAAACGATTTAACAAAATTGAAACTAAATAGTACCATATTTTTATATGCCGATGATATAGGTTTAGTTAATATAAACAAATTGGAAGAAGATGCGGTTAAACATATTCAAAAAGTCTTCAATATTATTAAACGATGCTTAAACTCAAATAAACTTTATCTAAATAGCAATAAAACCAAATGGATGACTTTTCATTCATCTGGTTGCAAAAAAAAACAAAAACCTAATTATTAAAACACACAAATTAAACTGCAGAAAAAAGGGAACCATTTCTGAGCTAGATAACTGTGGCTGCATTAAAATTGACAGAGTACATACAATAAAATATTTAGGATTACATCTCAACAGTACCCTCCGGTGGAACGTTCATACTGAGAAAATCTGCTGCACAATAAGGCTTTGTGCTTTGAAATTAAATAAATTACGATATATTGTGGTTACCAACAAATGTATTATGTTTCATAAAGCAATCTGTGAGTCTCTCTTAAATTATGCCATAACGATTCATGGTACAACCAACTTAACAAATATTAGAAAAATAGACCGTATTGAATCTTCAATAGCTAAGAATATTATACCAATTAAAGACCGTACACATCTAATTACAGCTCAAGATAGATTTATATACTTGGATATTTTACCTTACCAGTCTATATAAATATAGCATAGTTATGCGTAATTGTTTTGACAATACACATAAATTAAAGTACAACATGATAAAACGAAATGCAGCATGATTTAAAGAAAAAAATTATTTTGAAGTACCGAATTTTACCAATAACTATGGGAAGTGTAGAAGCTGCTACCAAATTCTATACATTTTTCGATCTCTTACCAAGGGAATTTGCTGGCCGCAAATTCCTTTAGAGAATTAAAACACGAGTTAAATAGTTTTTTAAAAATAAATTGGAAAATTAATATTAACACCTACTAACAAATTATGTAGTACTGAATGTGAATATAATATTCCCTATGTTATTTTAAAATATTCAAAATGAGAAAAAAAATTTAAATTTTAGTAAAGAAAGCAAGTTTTTTAATGTCGAAATTTTCAAGTGAAATAGTATAAGAAATGCAACAAGGTGTAACTGTATTAAGATTAGCGGATGAAGATAGAACGAAGATGTAAAATACCATTATGTTAATATATTATTCTCTCCTGCAGAGAAGCTGTTGGCTTTGTGGGACATTTGCAAACAGAATTATTCATTTGAAATTGTTTGATAACTCTTTTTCAAAACATTATCTCTTAAGCATCAAAAATATGAATACCATAATAAATAAGGAGATAGGTACAGAAAGCTTTAGCCACTTCAGGATTGGTTAAAAGTCTTACAACAGTAGAGTCTGGAACATCTGACATTAAAGGGCAACAAGAAAAAATTTCGCAATAGAGATTAAGCAATTTTAGGTATATCCTACAGAAATAAATACCTAAGACAGTGCTTGCAAACTGTTTTGGTTGAAATCCAAAATTCAAGTTCCCATTCACCTCGAGGTCCAAATAATAGTGGTACCTACATCCTGAACTGGCAGGGCAAGAACCTATCGAGACCTTGGGTTAAGGAACCTCTGACCTAAGGAATATTAATGCCTCGTAACCCTTTTTTTTTTCTTTAAAATAAGGTAAAAGAAATAAAACAAATCTTGTTATGCACCCACTTGTCAAGTAGGTCTGACAGCTGCCTGTCAGAGCAACAAGGCACAGAGAAGATCTGTGAGGGAAGTGAATCTTCAACAGAAGCCAACATAAATCAGGAAGAAATCGCCAGCCTGTCTTATCCGGGATCTGAACCTGGGGACCTTTGCCTCGCAGTCAAACACGCTAAATCCCTCGACTATTGGGTTGCAGGTATTGAAATAAAGCGTGTTACGAAAAAGGGATTTTCGGCAGATGATCAAGGCTTAAAGAAGTCAGTAATGGCGCCTTGTTTTTCAACTTGCGTGTGTTGTTTTCTCCTCAAGGTCACGCCAACTTTTCAGAAGTACCACATCTGACCTCCATGTATGAAAGTGCAATTTCAAGGGCATTCAACCGCCCTTGCTATGAGACATATTATTCACTCTCTCGCATCCTGCTGCATCTTCCTCTTTTTTTGATATATCTGTTCTGTTAGGTCATTTTCAGTCGATTCTTGTTGTTTGACTTTCAATCAACAAGAAAACATCCTTTTTTCCGGACGACCTTGCAACTTGCTCCCATGAAATATTTTAAAAAACTAGAGCATAAAGCAATTATATACTAGTGTGTCTGTTATCCACTCAACTCTGAATCCGGACCCTAATTGCTTTAAAACGCTCAGGAGAGTCATAACTTTAACTTAATTATTGTTTAAAAAAGTTAATTTCTCTAAGCAACTTTTTCAAATTAGTAATCAGACTCAATATCTCTCTGTTGAGTCCTTCGATTCTAACCTATTTCCGACCGAAACCTTAACCGATTTCGACCTAACGCAGATATGTTGAGGAACAGTGGGCACCCGCTCAAGTGAAAGCTTTCCGTTCCCCCCACAAGAACCTGTAAGAAATAAAATTCGTCGACATGTGCCACCATCTTTTGTCAATTCCCTTTAGAAATCGTCTAATGGATATTTTAATATGTGGGAAAAATTCAGATAAAGTTATCTTATTCTGCTACTTTTCTTGATATCTAATTTATTGATTGTTAATAAGAACATGATAAGATTGTTTGCTTCCTCATCTCTTAAATTTCTCATTATCAGTGATTCGGAAAAGTGATCTAGACCAACACCATTCCATTATGCAAATTCATATCCAACGTATCGTTAGAGCCAAACCAATTCATTAAATTAATAATGGAAGTTCTCACGGTATTGGTGCTGTGATTTCTAAATTCGAAATGAACAATGACTTCCTGTGCATGCCAGTCTAGACTCGGAAAGAATCTTCAAGGATGCTTTAAGTCAGTGGTACAACATTCTTAGAAGTGTGCAGGCCAGATTCATGAAGCCCACGGGGCCTGCGAACGAAATTCATAGACACCATATGAACTGAACTCCAGAACGTTTTGTAATTTTTAGTTGCATTCATAAAATACAAAAATCTCAACATGAAGAAGCAAAAACTGATACAATCAATTATGAAAATAGCAGTACTTGCACACTGCTTGCTGAACTTAACTAGAGAACTATTCCAATTTTATATGTAAAAAAATAAAGAAAAAAAGACTTATTCATCATCATCATCCTCCTCCTCATCATCATCCTCAAGCAGCCATGGGCTACGGAGGTCCAACCAGATCGTGCAATTTAGTTCTCCAAGCAAGTCTATCCTGAGCTACCTCTACTGCATCTGGCCACTGCACACCAATTCTAACAAGGTCCTGTTTGACATTGTCTGCCCACCGCATCCTAGGTCTCCCCTTCTTTCTGAGGCCTTTAGACACACTGTTCATAACACTATTCGCCAATCTATAATTATTCATACGGGCAACATGGCCAAACCAACGGAGTCTCTCTCTGCCAAACCAACGGAGTCTCTCTCTGCACAATATGCTGCTTAAAGGAGGTTGCAAAATCCTTTGCCTAACCTCATCATTAGTTACAAAGTTGAACCACGTAATGCCCAAGATACTGCGTAAGCATCTGGAACCAAAGGCATCTAGTTTCCTGTTATCTTGTTTACAAAGTGTCCAAGTTTCACTACCATAACTAACCCTAGAAAGAATCAAACTATTATACAGTCTAATTTTAGTCTTTAGGTGTATACGCCTATTTCTCCACACTCTCCATAGGTTCTTAAAAGTCCCGGCAGCAATCCCTATTCGTCTGTTAATCTCATGCCGCACATCACCATTATCTGTTACATAGCTCCCAAGATAATTAAACTGTGACACCTGCTCAAGACTGCAACCATTCAGATTAACTGAATCACAGCCTGCCTGACCAATTTTCATCACTTTAGTTTTCTCTCTGTTTATAACCAAACCTACTCTACTACCAGTCTCATCAACAGCTCGAATGAAAGAGTTCATCTCATCAACATCATTTGCCAAAAGGGCTAAATCATCAGCATAATCTAAATCAGACATTTTCGTATCTCCAGCCCATTTAAGGCCAAAATCTTTCCCTTGAAGTGAATTTCGCATAACATAATCAATAACCAAGCTAAAGAGAAAAGGAGACAAAATGCACCCTTGTCGAACACCAGAAGTAATGCTAAACCAATTGCTACAAGCCTTACCAACTCTCACACACGACTCAGTGTTATTATAGAGAGCTTTCATAATGTTAACTAACTTGTCTGGTATACCATATGATCTCACAATCAACCACAAATTATGACGATCAACAGAGTCGAAAGCCTTTTTGAAATCAACAAAGCTAGCAACCAAAGGTTTCTGAAACTCTAAACATTTCTCAAGAATCTGCCTAAGTGAAAATATCGGATCCACACATCCCCTACCACTTCTGAATCCACATTGCTCATCACGCAATTGATTGTCAACCAGATTCTTAATTCTATTAAGCACAATCATGGAAAGAACTTTACCTGGAACAGAGAGTAGGCTGATACCCCTATAGTTATCACAAGAACTGCGATCACCTTTTTTGAAAATAGGGATAACAATAGCTCTGATAAAATCCTTAGGAACCATGCCTTTATCATAAAAGATATTCAGAATTTCAGTCATCCAAGTGGTAACCGAAACATTTGCAGCTCTAAGTATTTCCGTAGTAATTTCATCTACCCCTGGGGATTTATGAAGTTTAAGTTTAGAAACAGCCAAAATAACTTCAGATTGTGTTATAGGGCCAACATTAAAGCCACCAATGCATCTATCATCATTGCAAACAATGGGAGTAGAATTAACCACATTGTTTAGAACATCACTGAAATGCTCAGCCCACCTAGCCATGACAGAATCCTCACCTTCTATAACCTTACTTTGTTTATCCTTCAATCCCTGTATACCTGTTCGTTTTCTACCACACAAAACATTAACTATCTGGTACAGCTCTCTGCTGTTGTGCTGTCTAACTGCTTCCTCAGCTTTGTCAGCCAGGCCATCAAACCAAAGATTCTTATCAACAGCTAACTGATCCTTTACAAGTTTTTTAAGGTCTCTGTAATGCTTTCTATTAGGACTAGTAGGGTATTGATTAAGGGCATTCCTGCAATTCTTTCTTTCCGAAATAAGCTCAAGTGCCTTATCACTCAGATAATTTTTCCTCTTCTGCTCCTTTTTTCCTAAAAGAGTACTGTTAGTGTCCAAAAAAGCCTGTTTAAAATGATCCCATTCTTCCTCAACTTCAGTAGTAAGCAAACCATGACTGTCATAATGACTAAGTAACCTATCATGGTAAGCTTTGGCTATAACTGGATCTTTCAGAGCTTCAGTATTAAAAGTAAATTTTTTAACCCTAGCACAACACTTTTTAAGTTTAAGTTGCAACACACTTTTAACAAGGTAATGGTCAGATCCAATTTCAGCTCCCTATATGCCCTGGTATTCCTAACAGAACTAGCCCATTTGCTGTTAATTAATATGTAATCAATCATATTCTTATGCAGCCCATCAGGTGAAACTCATGTGTACTTATGTATGTCGCGGTGTTTGTAATAAGTGTTAGTTATTCTGAATCCATTGAGTTTACTTACCTGTAGGAGACGTTGCCCATTGCCATTGCAGCTACCAATACCAAAAGGGCCTATTACTCCTCCCCAAAGGTCAGAGTCAGTACCAACTTTGGCATTGAAGTCACCAAGAACAAGGGTAATATCTCCTTTCTTGACAGAATTCAAAATATCCTGTAGTTGTTCATAAAACCTATCCTTCTGATCCTCATCGGCATCCTCAGTGGGGGCATAACAGCAGATAACATTCAAGTCTTTAACGCTTGTCTGAAATTTTGCTGTAAGAAACCTTTCATTAATGCACTCATATCCTAGAAGAGCATCGCTAGCGTGTCTGCTGAGAAAGCAGACCCACGCCTTGGTAATGCTTATTGTCGTCCCTCCCTGAAAAGAGAAATTTAAGATTATTTTTAAGAATCTGACCTTTATCTGTCCATCTGGTCTCTTGCAAGCCGAGAATATCTAAATTCATACTCGTACATTATTAAAGAAAGTTGCATATTAGTTCATTCAAATATGGGGAACAAAATTCTTTTACAAATCTGAGTAAAATATTTTTATTTGACCTGATGTTACTTGTGGTCAATTTTACGAAACAAGAAAAAATTGAATCAGTGTTCTGGTATAATTGCTACATGAATTGTTTAACACCGTACGGGATGGCATGAATAATTTAGGATAGGATGGTGAACCCTTTGGGGAAAGGAGGGAGGGAAGGGCTAAAAATATGTTAATTAGGGAGAAGAATCGATTTCTAGTTAAATCTTGATTCATGTCATGTGAGAAATCTTCAGGCGTAGTATTATAACAAAACAAGTACGTAACGATGGAAACCATCGATTTATAATCAGATTGTGACTTATTATGGCTATCAGGCAGAGACCTTTACTGAACTCGAAATGAAATTTACAATTATTTTCTTGCAATTCTCAAATTTTAAAACCTTTGTCACATATTATTCATAACGTAATGAAATATATAATTTAAGTAATACCCATCATCCTGTATTCTTCCTAAAAAGAAAACTACAATGAAATTCACCAATTGCGAAATCACTTATTCAATTCATGTTATCCGCAAAGGAAGATAACGGCGCCAGTTGTTTATGTTTATTGCTAAGAGAAACTGGTTTTGACATCCAATATTTTTTTTAATTAATGCGAATTCAGTAAGTGATTACATCTTTGGCATGTTTTACTTCTGCTTTTCACACTTTTTAGAGCACATTAGGAAGATAGGCAATTTGTAATCTTTTCAATTTGCATGTTTTTAGTGGCAATTGTTGCATGGAGGTTTATTACTAAAAGCACCTACTCGAAGGGGAAATTGCTCATTTTCTTATGTTACTTTGCATACCTTAAACTTTTATTTGACATATGACTAGCTGTGATCGAACTATATTAAATTTAATTTTTTTTTGGGGGGGGGGAAGAGAGAAGGCATAATTTGAAGTAGCCCATAACTTACTCGACGTCATAAGCTCTCATCTAATGTACGAGTTTATAATTGATTTTGAACGAATGATGGGGTGGGGATGATTCTAATTATGATACAGAAATGGTAGTGCTCTGAAAATTTGTACCTAAGAAAAATCTGGGTAGTTCTCAGGAAAAGTACGAAATCTGACATCCAATGTGTCCTTCAAAGTCAAACAGATGTCAAATTTCGATGTACTTGTGGTAGAAAGTAAGGATTTGGTTCCTAGGGGGTAATTCGAATTGTAGATCTCAGCAAACTGCAACGTTTCAGATCCGCCGCGGCTTAAAAGTCAAATAGCGGTTAGAGTTCGATTTAACCATGATCTTCTACACGTGCTACAACCATCAGAAATACCATATAGTAATAATATAAGAGTATAATGTCTATCCCAGAAAAAGTGACAGAAGGAATTTTTTTATCGTTACAAACAGGGCGTTCCGAAGACGATAAATAAAGAAGTGGATGGATTTCTCATTTGAATATAACTCGTTGTAACTGAATTTTTTTCCTTTTTTGAGTGAAAGAAAGTGGGGGCGGGGGGGGGAGTGGAGCAGTATAACTTTTAAGATAGTTTATGACTTATCTCCACGTTATAAGCTATAAGCGTTCACTTCCTACCTATGTCATTACGCTCGGAAGATCTAGTGGAACAATCGTTTGCATTTCCTCCAGTTTTGCTGAGGAGAGAAGGAAAAAAGCATGGAGTAAATGTTTTATAGCCTATGGCCTCCCCGCAGCCCAAAGTCTTATTTGGTCAATGTCGTTACAATCGGTCAATGAATGGAAACAACTATTTTGACAAATATGCAAACCGTCAAATGATGAGCAAAAACCGAAAGGATAAGTAAACGTTATTGCGGTCGCATCTGACATCCACCTCCAATCTTTTTGACATTCCTGCTCTAGTCTAGGTCTTTGGAGAGATCAGAAAAAGAAAAAAATCTGAGTAAAAAGTCATGTGAAAATCCATCATCTCACAAGCGAAAAGTGAGTTTTTGCGAGATTTGGGACTTAATAAATTTATCACACTATAAGCTATAATGTCTACATTATAACTTATTGTGTGACTAACAGCTGCTATTCGTTAAACACAAGCCAAAGATTGTTTTAAAGCAAGTTTATAGGCATCGTACAGTATTTATGTAATGTGAAAGTTTCTGTTATGCTATTAGGAGTTCTGCATTGCTTGTAATAAAAGCTGTTCGTTTTAGGCAAACTTGGGTTATTAGAATAAACAATTATACATATTAATTCTAAACATTTTGCAGATAATGTGCTATGAATATGTATGCATTCCACATAGTTCTCGCTTTACGCGCTGTCCTATAAGATACACATTTTCTATAAGATACACATTAAGTATCCATTAAGATTTTTTTATATAAGATACACATTTGGACAAAATATCCATTTGTCAGAGAGACGCAAAACGTTTTGAAGATATGAGATGTGGGAAAAAATTCCTTCGTGTCCCTGGTAAAAACAAAGAAATGAGAAAGCGATTCAACAAATTCAAGAGTCCGTACTGAATCACATGGGATCGTGCAAGCATTCGTTGTCATTTCTCCCTAGAGGACAGAGACTATAACGACTTCAGAAGCCCGAATTATAACTTCTTGGCAAAGGAGACAGGATTTGAAGAAGTGAATGTAGAATATCTGGTAAAAGAACCCAGAGAGGAGTTGAGCAAGAGGGTTGTGAGCAATGGATCTTCACAAAGAGCAGAAACTTATTGAGAATCTCCGGATGAAGGTAATAATGACAACGCACAAAAACTGATTGAATAACTAGGTTCTTTAATGATTCATTAATATGATCGAAAATGAACCCCAAAACTTGGTAGATGGAGACCCAAGTTCAGAAAGAAATAGAAAAGTAACAAGAGACGTGGGAAAGTGTTTGCAGTCTTATTATCTACTAATGCATGAAAAGATGAAAACAGTGATTATTACTTATTAAAAGGGCATTTATTACATACCTCATTAATACGATCACCAAATTCTTCTCCAGAAAGGAAGAGATTAAACACCTAGTTTTCCTTAAAGGAAGAGATTAAACACCTAGTCATCATTCTCTAGAAGTATATTGTACGGTTAAAGGTCCCGAGATTATTCCAAATGTAATACTCTACTCTTTTATTTTACTGCAATGGATTTGTTTTATTTTTTACTGCAAAAAACTATGTTCTTTCTAACTGAGCGTATTTTATTTAAAATATTTTTCTAGAAGTCAGAAATTTTATTTTATATCTGATTTTTAAGTGTCTAATATATTGTACATATTAATTGGTTTTAATAAACACGTAAATAGAAAACGCAGCCATTTTAAGTAACCACCTATCGCGAAACCCTAAGATCTAGTTAAAAATTGTGTAGTTACCAATACAATTTATCTTCTGCACACTATTTTTGAATGCAACTTAGACTCAGCAGGTTATAATAATATAATAATTTATTTCATGCAGGGGATTACAGTAAAGCCAAGGTACAAGTAATTTTGGATATTAATTTAAACGTTCCAATGGTTTGATGCCCCAATACATTTGAAAAATTAAAAAGAAATATTGAGGAAAAAATGCAAACATATTTACAGGAATTGCATAATCATTTGATACATATAAACAAAATGATAAGTTACACAGGCGAAGATAAAATATACTGTAATATGAAATATGATAAAAAAACATAGTAAACTTAGGGGGAAGAAAAAGAAGGTTTAAGACAACAGAGAGTAATATTAAATGAATGAACAAGAGGAAAAAAAGATTGCGGATAATCCAGACAAAGGGAAAAGATGGGGAGTGGGAATAGGGGTGAGGAAATATTGTTGGTAAAAAGTTTCAATATTCTAATAGGAATGGAGTACTATCGTTTTTGAATTTTATTTTAGAATTTAAAGAAGTGATATCGCTCGGTAGAGAGTTCCAAGTTGAGGTTGCTTGAAAGGCAAATGAAATTTCATCATATCTAGCTTTGAAAATTTTGGGAGTAGAAAACGTTTTATTATCAGGGCGAATGATGTGGCGATGTCGTAATGGAATATAGGGTGTAGGAATCGAATGAAGAGGATGAGACTTGTTATAAACAGTGTCGTGAATAAGGGTAATAAACCGCAGCTTTCTTCTAGATTCAAGAGTGGGAATTTGGTAGTTGGAACGAATATCAGTAATTGTTAGAGATTCTCGTTTGTTAAAAAAGATTTTGCTGATGATTTTGAGAGCTTCATTTTTAATTGTTTTATAATTTATAAGAGTTCTTTTTATTAATACCAAAAAGATTGGAAGCACATTCGAGTTTCGGTCGGATGTAAATTTTGTAGAACACTGGGGCATAGGAGGATATATAGTTTCGAATGTACCTCAATATATAAGTTCTTTTAGAAGCGACGGTTTTATTAATGTGAATTCCAAATTCAAGATTATATCTATCTTCATACTTAAGTATTTCATGGAAGTGGAAACTGTAACATGGGTTTATTAATTTTAATGTTTGTGTCAAGCAGGAGAGATTTTAAAGTTGAAAGAAAAACAATATTGCTTTCTTGATATTGACAGTGAATACATTTTCGTACACCAATGAAGCACATTATGAATATTGTTTTCTATTTTTTGTTTAAGAGAAGTGAAAGAACTTGAGGTAAAAGAAAGGAGACAATCGTCTGCATACATAAAAATATTGTAGTTAGTGGAGGATTCTAGAAGATCATTAACAAAAAGATTGAAGAGAAGTGGGCTAAGAATGGTTACTTGAGGTACTACCCGATTGATTTTAAGAGGTTTAGAGATCTCATTAGTGCTTAATTAAGTTCGGATAACACGGTCGTTGAGATAATTTTTAAATCAGGAAAGAGCTGAGGGCGATAGATTGTAGCAGAGTTTTTGCAAGTTTGTGTTCAACTGAATCCAATGCTTTTGAGATATGAAGGGAAACCAGTCCCACAACCGTTTTCACTTTGCTGTCTGAAGACAATCGCCATTGATTATAAGAAGTGTCATGAGAGTTTCAGTTGACCGATATTTCCTAAACCAGAATTGTCTGCATGAAAGTAAATTAAATTTTTTAACAAAAGTCGATAATTGTCTCTCGACGGCTTTTTATAAAGTTTTGCGTAAAACACGTTAAGCATGGGTGTAGAGCAGATTTTTTTTCACTAAGGACGGGGAACTATTTTGATAGTATTTCATTTTCAAAATATTTATAACAAATATTTTACACAGTTTCAAACATTTAAATACAGTTTCATCAATTTTTAATTACTCAAATTATGAGGATAAAAATAATAAATTTGAGGAGCGCAAGAAAAATCGATGTGTGGTATGCTATGCCAACAATAAAGAACAATTTGGTAGAAATGTAGCTCAAAATAAATCGACCAGAAGCAAGTGGTACTGTCCAGCTTGTGTTAAAAGTTATTGTATTCCATGTTTTTTTTCTATTCATAATGCAAAAAAAATGTAAAAATAACATCGCTCAGGTATTGTTCTATTTTTATTTTCAAGTTGTATTTACTTTTACTGTTATAAATAAATAATTATTTCCTAATATTTATTATTTCGAAGTTTTGTCACAAATTACCATAAAATATAATGTAATTAGCAAACATGTACAAATATTCATGACCAGGTAATATAAATAGTTCGTACAGACGGTGGATTTTGAATGGCTATCTATTTAACATTGTCACTACAATGAGACACATAATAAAGCCGCGCCGTCTTATAGAATTTTCGAGCTGAGGCATTCATTGATGTCACGCCGGTCAAAGAAGAACAGCCAGTGAGACATCAGTGCTATGCCACACCATGCTGAACGTGTTAAAGCACATGTAACTGAAATAGGTCGATAGTCCAGAGGGTTTGAAGAATGTGAAATTTTAGGTATAGGTGAGATGATGGCTTCTTTCCATGGAACTGGGAATTCATTAGAGTTAAATGAACAATCAATTAGGTCACAAATGGGTGCATAAATTAATGGGGAAATAATTTTTTATAATAATGACAGGGATTCCATCTGGTCCGATACTGCGAGTGTTTTTTAACGAATTTATAAGGCTAAGAACTTAGATTTTGGTAACATTTCTGAGCTTAAAAGTTTCCAGATTATTAAATGATTTATTGTAATAGGATAATGACTCATTTGCGTTTGCATAATTTTCTGCAAAAGTGAAAGATTTACAGAATAACATTATTTAAAACATTAGCAATATCTTTAGGATCATAGAAGGAGTTGTCATTGTAAACGATTTTATTAATTTTGGTTTGGTTTCTTAAGTTACCAGTAATAGAATAAAAAATTCGAAATATTTCATTACCATTTGGATTAATAACGGAAAGTCGATTAAGAAAATATAAATGCTGGGCATTTTTAATACTACTCTTGACCAGATTACGGAAAGTTTTTTAGTTCTCCCATCTGTATAGGTGATTAGGGTTAGTAGCATTCTTAAAGCGTTTGCTTTTTAATGTGATCATTTTCAGAAGATCTTTTGTAATCCAAGGCTTTCGAGAAGGGCGAACTCTGAAAGTTTTATAAGGAACATAGATATCAAGTGCAAAATTGATTAAACAGGAGAGATGTTGTGCTTTTGAGGTAGGAGTTGTGCATTCGGAAATATTCTTGTGGAAAGGGAGATATTTTGCAAACTCAAAAAAACTCATCATTGTTAAAATTTTTAAAGGATCTTTTTTAAATTAAAACTTTAGGTGCACGAGGTGAATAATACAATAGAGATGTGCTAATAATAAAATGGTCACTAATGTCTTCGAAGAGAGTAAGTGTATGCACGTGAAGTGAAGGTCTATTGGAGAAAATCATATCAATGAGAGATTCACTGTGATCAGTAATGCGAGTGGGCAATTTGTTTAAACGAATATGTCCGAATGTTTTTAGACAAACTTCAAGCTTGGAATACGCAGAAATATGTTTTAGAGCATCGATATTAAAAGCTCCCGTAAGAATGGAAGTAATGTTGAAAGGGAAGCTTTCAAGGACTGAGTACAATGAATTAATAAAATCTTGAATATTGCTGTTCGGAGGACGGTAAAGTGTGCCGATAAAAAGAGCAGGGTTTTGTTTATTGATAGGGGAGATTTTGACCCAGAGACCTTCGAAACAAGAGCAAGAAGGAATAGACATTACTTCGACATTAAATGTTTCTCTCACATATAATGCAAGTCCTCCTCGTGTCCCACTAGATCTGTGGAATATCCTTAGAGTTCAAAAAGATCATCTGTAAGGGAGATATTGAGCCATGTCTCTGTAAGAACAATTACATCAAATTTCAAAATGTCAGAACTCAGTAGATAAGAGTGTTTAGATTTAAGAGAACGAAAATTGAGATGACAAAAGTTTAACCTACAGTGATCTTGCGGAAGAGATATATTTGAGAAAGTTGTGATATAAACTGGGAAGAAAATTTTTGTTAGCGGTAGATAGGGACATGAAGTTTTAAATATGTACAAATGAAAAACAAATACAGAATAATAAAAATAGATAAATAAAAGGACTAATGGTTTTAAAAAGTCGTAAAAGTACTCATAGTAGGAGAGTTTTTACTTTAAAAACGACAAACTGTGTGCATTTTTAGCAATGATAGAAGTTGGTGCACACAGTAAAGTGCGTTACAGATCACAATATACATGTGAACATGGGTAAAAATATATATAAATATACAGGTAAACAAAGAAAATTTTTTAAACTAATTTTAAAATTCATTTAACTTATTTTTTGATTTAATAAAGCGCTTGTTACAGTTTTTAATTTTTACCACTCTTGATCCATCTTGAGTCCAAACATTGCACTGACCAAATTTCTCAATAGCCGAATGAAGTACTTTGTCTTTTTGACGTTAGATCTTCATGAACAGTGATTCCACTGCCTTTAAGTTTCCTTTTAGCACGGAACACAGCATTTCTTTTCCGATATGAACAGAATTTTACAATGATACGTCGGGGCTTGCCCTTCCGACCAATCCCCACTCGATGACTGCGGTCAATGTCATTTCCGGAAACGTCAATGTTTAATTTTTCCTTGAAAATTTTAATGGCAGGGTCATCAGTAGGCGTATCTACTTCTACCACTCCAAAAATACTGATAGAGTTTCTGCGTTGATACTGTTCAAGTTCATTGCACTTCAAAGAAATCTCAGAACGCAGTTGATTTATTACTGCATCTTTCTCTAAGTTGATCTCTTAAATTCCTTTTATTTCTTGCAGAGCAGCAGAAGTAACTGCTTCAGTGAGTAATTAGACAATCGTTTGAACAAAGTCTTGGAATTTGAAGACAGTTTCAACATATTTAGAGACTGACTCCAACAAATCATTGTCCGAAAGCGACAAACCAGCGCTAGGGGCAGGGGCTGACCTTGGAGGGCTGCTTATAAAACCGGCTGAGTCTAAATTGTAAATAAACTTGATTTTAATGCTTTCCAATGTGTAAAACCTTTTTTTCTCCAAAATGATTCTCGCCAAATAGTGGAATATATTTTTTTGTCTTACAGTTCAGCGGTCCTTTAGAAATGTTCTTGCGAAATATCCATAACTTAATTAATCTCAACAGAAGTGTAGTGCGACTAAGTAAGGGATGATATTTTCACAGATTTTATCTGTTTTTAAGGATTTTCTAAGTAATAAACAGATTACAGGATATTTGAATATTTTCACGGATATTCAGCCTGATGAAGGTTTAAAGGGATGCAATGATTTTTGATCTTTATCATAAACAATCAGGAGAATGGGTAAGAGCAGAAACTCCGGCAAATCGGTTTCCAAATCTTATTCCAAGATAAATATCGAGAGCTATCAAATGTAGAGTTCTTTGCCTAGCTCTGCAGAATCCCCCCCCCCCACTTCCTCTCATGAAGCAGTATTAGTTCTGACAGTATTGGCAGATGCTGTCACAAAATATCAGAACAGAAGAAAAAGGCAATTTATATTTCCAACATTGTGTAAATTGCAAAGGCAAATATGTAAATGTTCACACTTCCACATTGCAATGCAGCAGTGAAAAGAGTTTTCAGCAAAATGATTGACTATGACTGAAATTGCTCATTGATCATCACTTTAATCATTATCAATGCATTAAAATATTCATGCTCAATGCTACGTTGCATTGTTCATGCAGAAAACACCTGGCAGAGGTAGCAGATGGATTGAGGAATAAAGCGATAAAATGGAAAAAATGAATGAATGAGAAGTGTTCAAGCTTAAAACTTCTCACATTAAATCAAGTTATTTTATGTCAGCGGTGTGGGAACTTTCCATTTAACCTGTTCCCTTTTTGTTGTTGTTGTGATCAGAAAAGCGTCCTCTAATTTTAGGTCTGAGATTATACTTATGTTTTTGTTTTAAAAGCAAAATCCATATTTTTGTTACTCAAGAATCTAGTTGGCCCAGAGTTGTGGCGAGTTTTAATTTACTTTAAAATCAAGGCCTAGCTGTACAAGATGTGAAGTTTTAATCACATAACGTTTAAAATAGACACAGTTAGCAAATACCAATGTTTTAAATTTGTGCTTTTTGCTAAAAGCTATACATAATGTTTTGAAGATTTAAAAAATTTTTGAATGTAAGAACAGGATGGCTAAAAAAATGGCGGCAGCCCTGCATTAAATTACCATAAAAGTCGGAGCTCGGTCTCCAGCTCTCCATGTTCGTAATCAGCAATTCCCAGGTTCGAGTCCCAACTCAGCCAACGTTCAGATTTATTTCTGTTAACTCCAACTCGGCCCTTGGTGAGAAAGGGGATACCAAAGGCTACCATCCTTCGGATAGGACGTTAAAAAGTGACTCTGTAGGCGGGAGAGCCATACCCTCTACTCACTAAAGAGCAACCGAACAGATCTGTCCGCAGACTTCCATCTAACTCCTAACAGCTCTGCAATGCATCCCCTTTTCCAAGCCTTCGGGTCCTTAAGATCTAGCTATGTAGCCCATTGTATGCAAAAAGTGCCACTCGTAGGTTAAAATAGAGAACCAACTGATTTTCTATTGGTTATCTTCTTTTGTTGTCCTTTGCATATTTTTCCCTTCCCGGCATTGTTTTAAGTCTCTTTCAATTCAGTATTCATTTTCATATCTCGTGTTTAGAAGTTTGTCAGTGTTTATAAGCACCAACAGCGGCTAGTGAGTTTCGAAACATTCAGGCCAAAATATGTATATTGAAAGTGAAACCAACTATGCAGGGGTTGGAATAACGCAGTATCCCCCCCACATATCAATGACAGGGGAGAAATAGCCAGAGAGACATTACTCTCGCTTAAAGTAATGAACTTTGAATGTAGCAGAGGTGATGTTCATGGAAGAAATAAAAAACAAACGAATTATGTTAAGCAGCAGTTTGTAACAGAAATCTGACAGGAGCCTGTCAGTTTAACACGCCGTAGAGAAGATCTATGAGGAAGGTGAAACCTCATACAGAAAAAGAAACATTCACATCTTATCTGGAGTTCAAACCCATGAGGTAGTCAGCAGCTAAGCACGCTAACCACTCAGTTCACTTCTTGCCGGATCTCATAATAAAGGAGTGTCAAGAAATAATTATCTAACAGGTCTGCAAAGTAACTTTTTTTTTTGTGTGTTTTTCATGTCTTTGATGATGACGGCAGTGATGCTCACAAATAGAAATAAGCAAAATAACAAGAAGAAAAACATGTTCACCCCTTTCGATTAAAGAATGATCATTTTCAAAGAATATAAAGCTCATTTCCTGACATTAGCAGTCTCTAGTGGTGGAAATTTGAACTAATGGATCATTCAGAAATCGTAATATTAAATTAATACCTAACTAATCCAAACAAGAATTGCTCATTTATATCTTAAAACAAATTAGTTTGGTTTATTAGTAACGCCCTCCCCCACAAGGGATAAGGAAGGAAATCTGCTGTATGGAAATCTCTTGTCCATTACATTTTATAATCAAATTTCAAATCATTATCAGAAGTAAATTGCTTACAATACATTTTTTAAATTTTGAATTTTTCCATCTTTAGAGCGCTGTTGTTTTCCAAGCCAAAGAATTTTAACTCTTTTAAGTTCACATAGCTTCAAAAATCAAACGTCATTTTAAAACTAATAAAAATGACTTTGCTTCCTTTTTTTATAATTTGCCCAAAAAATCACATTTCATTACTCCCTCTGGTGTCATTGTATCCCAATTTTTCACTAATCACCTACTGCATGGCGTTCAATCGGTAATAATAGCTATGTATGGATTGATCAGTGATTAGCTAAGGCCACTTCAGACTTGTCCCAAACCACGCCTTAACTCCCAAGCTGTGTTGCAAACTGCGAGAAGAATGACTGACTCCGCTTTCTTTGTCACGGTGAAGGGGATTCGGAGCCCTTAGAGTTCAAGCGTTGAGATCTCTGAAGGCGAAACACGGCAGTTTTGAGTCTAATGATTCACTCTGGGAGAAAAAGTAGTAAAATAATTCATAAATTAAAACGAATTTGTTTTCTGAAATGTTAGCCTTAAAGCTCATTTTCTTATTGGTCGAGTGTTTTGAAGAGAGGGAGCATTTTTCGATAGAAGGATAGAAGCTGAATACATACATAAATTATATTTCTCTAAAGACGCATTCAATGCGTCACAATTCAGATCAGTAAGGAAAAACCTTTTGGTCTCAGTAAATCACTTAGCGTACGTCGCAATTAGGAAATTAAGATGCGATTAGCTGAAGCAAAAAAATAAGTTTGTTGCATAATGGCAAACGACATTTTCATGTGAGTATTTTACGAAGACCAAACTCATGATAAGCCAATGGGGAGTCAGATTCTTATTAATAAATAAATTTTTTCCATGTGAAAAAATATGACTGGAAATCATAGACTTAACATTAATGTTTGGCACCCCTTTCAGTTCTGTTGAACCTATGCCATGTTCTCTGATCTGTAACGACATTAAAGAATTATTGTCTTTCTTTAATTCTGGAAATTTTTCAAGTTTAAAAATTCTACATTTTCACATCCAAAGTTTAAGAAATAAATTTGAACAGCTGGAAGCTATTCTTGAATATTTAAATAGGAAGACGGATATTTTAATACTTTCTGAAATATGGATCAAACCACATGAGTTAAATTTCTATCAAATAGATGGTTATCATAATAAATTATCATAAAATTCCTGTATTCCATTGTTGTAAAGATTACAATAAATCTTGTGGAATACTTTGCTACTTTAAAAGTTCTTTAATAGTCAAGCAAATTGCATTTAATGATATAAGTTCAGCTGAATAAATTGCTATTTATCTGGAAAATTATCAATAATATTTCATATGTATCTATAGATCTCTTTGTATCCCACTTACCACCTTCTTAGTAGAATTTCAGGAATTACTCTTATCATTTGATAATAAAAGCGAAGTTATTGTAGTTGGTGATTTAAATATAGATATACTAGGAAATGATCACTATATAAATGAATATCTAAATTTGCTGTCATCAAATGGCTTTCAAAGTTTCATAAATTCACCGACCAGAGAAAGTATAATATCTTCTACTTGTTTAGATCACATTTTTGTTAAAAGCAAAATCGAAAGCTCATTCAAGACTAGTATTGTTAAATTAGCAGTGACTGATCATTATCCCATTGACTTAACAGTTAATTTTAACAATAACATTGTTACGACAGAAGGAATCTGGCATCCGAAAGCAAAAAGTATCAGCCAAGAATAAGAACTTTGGGAGAATTTGAAGAAGAACAGTGGAGCGTGTAACGGTCGTGTGTGTAACGGTCGAGAGTTCGAAAATGGACGGTTAGCTGTTCTGAGACAGTGCGCGTTAAGCATAAAGAATTATCTTTATGTGATGTGTACGCGGGAAGTATAAAAGTGGTATCTTTTATGTGACGTGTACGCGGACGGTCGTATGGTTCTGCTAGTGTGAGTTAGCGAACTAGCACAGGACGATTTTGTTTGTGTATGAAGATGTTCAAGCGACATGGTAATCAAGTAAAAAGGTAATATTTAGTGGAATAGACAGAGCTAATGTTGTGTGCTCTGCGCAGGAAGGTTGATGACTTGTGTATGGATAATAGTTGATTTGTTTATAAGATACTTCATCCATATTTTCTTTGTAACAATTTACCTTGTTTTGAATTTGGTTTTAAAATATAGTTTTTAATACTCACGCTCAGTGGCAATCCATTTTTGTAATCCGCAACATTTGGTGTCAGAAGCGGGATAATTTATTGAATGCCGTTAACTAGAAGTATGGATGAATTAGTAAAGTTGATAAATAGCTTGAAAGCCGATATGGCTACACAGATGAATGACATTAAAAGTCAAGATAGTGACATAAACAATAAAGTAGGTGACCTGGCCGCACAAAATAATGAGTTGAGAACTGAGATAGTTTCTCAAAAAGATGATTTGAAAGCCGAAATGGCCGCACAAAATAATGAGTTGAGAACTGAGATAGTTTCTCAAAAAGATGATTTGAAAGCCGAAATAGCCGCAAAAAATACTGAGATGAGAGCTGAAGTGGCTTCTCAAATTGATAAAATTTCTGATAAATGTAAGGACATTATGACCGAACTAAATAGTGTAAAAGATGATCTTGATAGTGTTAAGTTAGATTATAAACACGAAATTGAAATTGTAAAAACTGATTGTGAACGCCAGTTTCAGATTTTGAGAAATGAAATGTTACCTTCTGCTTGTGATAATAATAATTCTAGTGGAAATAATGTTATTACACATATCGCTAAAAATACAACTAAACCTTCTACATATGATGGTCAATCATCTTGGACAGTATTTAAAACACAATTCGAAGTTATCGCTACAGCCAACGAGTGGAATGAATTCCAAAAGTCCAGTTTTCTTGCAGCTTCCTTAAGAAATTCTGCTGCGGAAGTTTTGCAGTCTGTTCCAGAAGAAAAACGACTGGATTATCAAAGTCTAGTTTCTGCATTAGAACTAAGGTTTGGTGATAGTTATTTAAAACAATATAATGTGACTCAATTTAAACATCGCATGTAGAAAAGTGGTGAAATTTTGCAAGAGCTTGTTAGTGATATTGAGCGTCTAGCTAGATTGGCTTATAGTAACTGTCCACCAGAAATTCAAGATAACTTAGCTCAATTACAAATTTATTGATGCTATTGCTGACCTTGACACTCAACAATCTCTGAGGATGTTTGACGGTGAATCCTTAAAGTCAGCTGTGGTACATGCTATGAAATACGAGTGCTCTAGGCTTTCCTCCCGAGCGAACAAACGTACAGTGAGATTTGTGAGTGCAGAAGAAACTGTAGAAAAGGATAATGAAATGAAAGAACTAACCAAAGCCATACTATCCGTTTTGAAAGATATAAAAGGTTCTTCTTCAAAAACTACAACAGACCTTCAGTGTTGGAATTGTGGCAAGACTGGACACATTCGTACCAACTGCAATAGGAAACGAATGAGGAGTCCGAGTCCATCTACCAGAGAACAGGATCAGGAAAAACAGAAAATTTGTCAATCTTGCGAGGCAAAGGTTGGCCCCAGGGGAGGTCGCCCACGTTTCAACATTACATGGTGATAATAATGGATTAGTAGCTGATGGAGCCATAAATGGAATACCTTGCCGTATGATAGTCGACACTGGTGCAAATGTAACTTTACTCAGAACGGATATAATAAAGAAAATAATACCTCACCCAAACTTGAATACTACACAGTCTAAAATAAGCCTACAAACAGCCACTGGAGATCATGCAAAAGTCCATGGAAAAATTGAACTTAACATCCGAGTTGGTAGCTGTCTGGTACACCATCCTGTTTACATCGCTGACATCTACGATGAATGCATATTAGGCCTTGATTTTCTTAAGAAACATGGATTCACATTAGACCCAGTGACAACCTACTCATCTATGAGACAGAAGAGATTCCTCTGCTTAGCCGGAAGTCCGATTCTTTATCAAGCGTAACTTCAATATTAGTGACGGAAGACACAGAGATCCCAACACAAAGCGAAGTTATAGTCCGTGGACATCGGGCGGAGATTTCTGGGGCCTTCCGATTGGCAGTTACCGATGTCTCTGGTAAAGGAGCTTTGGCTCATAATATCCTGGTTGCAAGGACTTTAGTCAGAATAGATAAAGAACAGATCCCTATCAGAGTGATGAACTGTAACAAATCCAATAGAATGTTAAAAAAAGGTGAAGAATTAGCAATATGTGAAGCTGTTACCTGTGTAAGAAGTATAAATAAAATAGAAGTTACTGATTCAAATCAAAATCATACAGACATCTCGTCTCATCTTACTGAATTATGGAGAGAAACAAGACGAATATTAACTGAAAACCAAGCTGTTAAGGCCGAGAACCTATTAAAAGAATTTTCTGACATTTTTTCTGCCACATCAAATGATTATGGCCGTACTAACCTGACAGAACATAAAATCAACACTGGTGATTCTCCTCCAGTCCCTCTGCCGGCAAGAAGGCTTCCATTGGCAAAAAGAGAGGAGACGGAACAACTCATAAAGGACATGGAAGCTCAAGGCATCATAGAACCATCGCAGAGTCCCTGGACATCACCAGTAGTTCTTGTCAAGACAAAGGATGGATCTACACGATTTTGTGTAGATTATCGCAGATTAAATGACGTAACAAAGAAAGACTCCTTTCCTTTACCCAGGATTGATGATACACTAGACACTGTATGTGGGTCAGAATGGTTCTCAACATTAAACTTAAAGAGCGTCTATTGGCAAGTTGGTATACATCCTGAAGACCGTAAGAAAACAGCTTTCACTACAGGGAATGGACTTTGGCAGTTTAAGGTGATGCCATTTGGACTTTGTAATGCACCTGCTACATTTGAACGATTAATGGAGTCGGTGCTCAAAGGTTTGTCTTTGGAGGTCTGTCTGGTTTACTTGGACGACATCATAGTTCTTGGAAGAACGTTTGAAGAACATTTGAGAAATCTTCGTCAAGTATTTGAAAAACTTAAGGCAGCCAAGTTAAAATTGGGACCGACAAAGTGTAAACTGTTCAGCAAGAAGTTCATTACCTTGGTCATGTGATCACTACATCGGGGATTAAGACTGATCCTAATAAGATAGAAGCTGTAAGAGACTGGCCTCCTCCACAAGATGTTCATCATCTTCGTAATTTTATTGGACTTTGCACCTACTATAGAAGATTTGTCAAAGGTTACTCCAACATCGCAAGGCCATTACATCGTCTGACAGAAGAGGGCCAGCGGTTTATGTGGACCACTGAATGCGATATTGCCTTTCAACAGCTAAAGAAAACTCTTTCCACAGCACCAGTGCTAGCGTACCCACAAACTGGAAAACAATTCGTAATAGATACTGACGCAAGTAACACAGGAGTTGGTGCTGTACTTTCACAAGAACAAGACGGACAAGAGAAAGTTATTGCATACTTTAGTACAACTTTATTCAAACCAGAGCGGAATTATTGTGTAACACGCAAAGAACTGTTAGCAATAGTAAAAGCAATAGAAAATTTTCATCATTATCTCTATGGCCAGAAATTCCTTATACGTACTGATCATGCTGCACTTAGATGGTTATTAAACTTAAAAAACCCTGAAGGACAAAATCGCTAGGTGGATACAACGGTTACAAGAATACGATTTCTCCATCGAACATCGAAGTGGTATAATGCATAAGAATGCAGATGCTCTTTCCAGACGCTCATGTATTGACAACTGTAAACATTGCTATAATGCAGAATTGAAATTTTGAACTAAAGAGATAATGCCCATAAGACGAATATTATCGACACAAGCAAACACCCCTAACATCTGGAGTCCAATTGAAATCAAAAAGGCCCAACTAGATGATGAAGGTATAAAACCAATAATAGAATTGATTGAAAAATCTGATGTAAGACCTAATTGGGAGCAAATCTCGAGATATAGTCCAACTACTAAAAGTTACTGAGCACAGTGGGACTCCTTAAAAATGAAAGACGGTGTATTGCACAGAAGACGGGAGAATCCCACTGGACGGCTGATCCGTTGGCAGATAATCCTTCCTCGCTCCCGAGTGGAACTTGTGATGAAAGATGTACATGATAGTGCCACTGGAGGACACTTCGGTGTTAATAAGAGTCTAACATCCTTCTTTAAAAACTGGACCATTTTGTAAAAGGGACCTTGGCCCCTTTATCATCTGGTCCACGAGAAAAAGTTTTTTTTTTGTATGCGTCAAAAAGTAGGGACCAGTACAATGAAGTGCTACGACCCTACATGTTGGCGATATGCTTTTGGCCGCAGGCCGCCTAATGATGAAGGAGGTGGTTGAAGTTTGGTGCCAAGGAAGTGCTGCGTCGTAGTTTTGTGGCAAGGGGGTAGAGAGGGGAGAGATTTGGAGTAAAATTCTTCTGGGAGTGAAAATTGTAGCGTGTGTGATCACTGTGTGGCCCATGTTGGCCGGGAGTTGATAAGAAGGGTACAAGGAAAATATTCAAAAACGCCCAGAATCTCTTGCAATTAAGGCTGGCCTAAAATGGTCTGCAGATCTTAAAATTTCTGATTTACAATATGCTGATGATTTAGCTCTTTTGGCAAATGATGTTCATGAGATGAACTCTTTCATTCGAGCTGTTGATGAAACTGGTAGTATAGTAGGTTTGGTTATAAACAGAGAGAAAACTAAAGTGATGAAAATTGGTCAGGCAGATGGTTTGCCACCACTAGTAATTATTTTTGAAAAAGGGTACTTTGGGAGTTCTAGTCTATTGTTACAGAGTATAATTATATATATATTTTTTTGAAAACATCAATACAATTGCACTAGGGAAATAAGGTGGTGCAATAATGTGTCCAAAATGCTTCTTTTTTGTCCCTGTACTGGATCTTTTTTGTCCTTTTGGATCTTTTTGGCATCTGGATCTTTTGATGTCCAATGGATCTTTTGAGTAGGAGGTGTCTGCAGGGAGGAGAGTCGTATTTCACATATTGAGATGGAGAGTCTGCAGGAGGTGTTAATAAGACATTAGCCAAAGCCATGGAACGATTTCATTGGTTGAAAAGTAGGGCAGACGTTGAAAGATGGTGTAGGCAATGTGAAGCCTGTGCAGCAAAGAAAGGCCCTAAGACTAGGAGTCGGGGTAAGCGCAGACGTATAACGTTGGTGCCCCTTTTGAAAGAATAGCCATTGATGTAATGGGTCCGTTTCCTAGAACTGATGATGGAAATCGATATTTATTAGTGGTAATGGATTATTTCACAAAGTGGCCTGAAAGTCACAAAGTCCCATCCAAGACCAGGAAGCAACAACAGTGGCGGAGATGATAGTTAATAACTTCATTAGTAGGTATGGAGTACCTTTACAATTCCACTCTGATCAAGGACGAAATTTTGAATCCAATGTGTTTAAAGGCATCTGTCAACTATTAGGCATTCAGAAAACCAGAACAACTCCCTTACACCCTCAGTCGGATGGTATGGTTGAAAGATTCAATAGAACAATTGCTCAGCATTTAGCATTATTTGTGAACTACCACCAACGTGACTGGGATCGTCATGTATCACTCCTTTTGCTGGCATATAGGACGGCAGTGCATGAGACAACTGGACAGACACCTTCCATGATGCTTTTTGGAAGAGAGTTACGTCTTCCCTGTGACCTTTTATATGGTCGGCCCGAAGCAATGCCTGTGTCCACTCCACAATACGTACAAGAATTACAACAACGACTAGAAGAAATCCATCACTCCATTAGACATAACATCGACATAGTAAGTGACAGAACCAAAACAAGGTATGACAGTAAAATAAATGGAACTGTTTTCAATCAAGGAGATCTTGTCTGGCTATACAGTCCACATAGAAAGAAAGGACTATCTCCAAAACTTCAGAAACCTTGGGAAGGTCAATATACAATAGTTAACAGGATTAATGACGTGGTATATCGCATTTTTCGACGTCCAGCTACAAAGTGCAAGGTGGTTCACGTGGATCGTTTGGCCCCGTTTCATCGAAGAACTGAAGAAGCTTTGGAATCCAGAACTGTTCGGGACGAACAAGACCTAGGAAGGGGGCAGTGTTACGACAGAAGGAATCTGGCATCCGAAAGCAAAAAGTATCAGCCAACGAATAAGAACTTTGGGAGAATTTGAAGAAGAACAGTGGAGCGTGTAACGGTCATGTGTGTAACGGTCGAGAGTTCGAAAATGGACGGTTAGCTGTTCTGAGACAGTGCGCGTTAAGTATAAAGAATTATCTTTATGTGATGTGTACGCGGGAAGTATAAAAGTGGTATCTTTTATGTGACGTGTACGCGGACGGTCGTATGGTTCTGCTAGTGTGAGTTAGCGAACTAGCACAGGACGATTTTGTTTGTGTATGAAGATGTTCAAGCGACATGGTAATCAAGTAAAAAGGTGATATTTAGTGGAAGAGACAGAGCTAATGTTGTGTGCTCTGCGCAGGAAGGTTAATGACTTGTGTATGGATAATAGTTGATTGGTTTATAAGATATTTCATCCATATTTTCTTTGTAACAATTTACCTTGTATTGAATTTGTTTTTAAAATATAGTTTTTAATATTCACGCTCAGTGGCTATCCATTTTTGTAATCCGCAACAATATGAATATTCAGTGTGATAATTATACAGAGCCTATTCTTTATCACTACATAGACTATACTTTATTGAACAGGCTTTTAAGTGAATGTTCCTGGAACGAGGTATTAATTTTTAATGATGTCAATGGAGCTTATAATAAATTTTTAACCACATTTAATCATCATCATCAAGCAGCCATGGGCTACGGAGGTCCAACTAGATCGCGCAGTTTAATTCTCCAAGCATATCTCTCCTGAGCTACATCTGCTGCATCCGGCCGCTGCACACCGATTCGAACAAGGTCCTGTTTGACTTTGTCTGCCCACCGCATCATGGGTCTCCACCTCTTTCTTAGGCCTCTAGGCACACTGTTCATAACCCTATTCGCCAATCTATAATTATCCATACGGGCAACATGGCCAATCCAGCGGAGTCTCTCTCTGCACAATATGCTGCTTAAAGGAGGTTGCAGACTCCTTTGCCTAACCTCATCATTAGTTACAAAGTTAAACCACTTAATACCCAAGATACTACGTAAGCATCTGGAATCAATAGCATCTAGTTTCCTGTTATCTTGTTTACACAGCGTCCAAGTTTCACTACCATAACTAACCCTAGAAAGAACCAAACTATTATACAGTCTAATTTTAGTCTTTAGGTGTATACGCCTATTTCTCCACAATCTCCACAGATTCTTTAAAGTCACGGCAGCAATCCCTATTCGTCTGTTAATCTCATGCCGCACATCACCATTATCTGTTACACATCTCCCAAGATAATTAAACTGTGACACGTGCTCAAGACTGCAACCATTCAGATGAACTGAATCACAACCTGCCTGACCAATTTTCATCACTTTAGTTTTCTCTCTGCTTATAACCAAATCTACTCTACTACCAGTTTCATCAACAGCTCGCATGAAAGAGTTCATCTCATCAACATCATTTGCCAAAAGGGCTAAATCATCAGCATAAT
Source organism: Ryuthela nishihirai (assembly GCA_038380435.1). NCBI lineage: Eukaryota > Metazoa > Arthropoda > Arachnida > Araneae > Heptathelidae > Ryuthela > Ryuthela nishihirai. The sequence continues at coordinate 8,772,439 of JAWZYU010000030.1, read as the reverse complement.
CTAAATCAGATATTTTCGTATCTCCAGTCCATTTAAGGCCAAAATCTTTCCCTAGAAGTGAATTTCGCATAACATAATCAATAACCAAGCTAAGAGAAAAGGAGACAAAATGCACCCTTGTCGAACACCAGAAGTAATGCTAAACCAATTGCTACAAGCCTTACCAACTGCTTACTCACAAACGATTCAGTGGTATTATAGAGAGCTTTCATAATGTTAACTAACATTGTCAGGTATACCATATGATCTCACAATCAACCACAAATTATGACGATAAACAGAGTCGAAAGCCTTTTTGAAAAGAACAAAGCTAGCAATCAAATGTTTCTGAAACTCTAAACATTTCTCAAGAATCTGCCTAAGTGAAAATATCTGATCCACACAACCCCTACCACTTCTTAATCCACATTGCTCATCACGCAATTGACTGTCAACCAGATTTTTAATTCTACTAAACACAATCATGGAGAGAACTTTACCTGGAACAGAGAGTAGGCTGATACCCCTATAGTTATCACAAGAACTGCGATCACCTTTTTTCAAAATAGGGATAATAATTGCTCCGGTAAAATCTTTAGGAACCATGCCCTTATCATAAAAGATATTCAAAATTTCAGTCATCCAAGTCGTAACTGAAACATTCCCAGCTCTAAGCATTTCCGTAGTAATTTCATCTACCCCTGGGGATATATGAAGTTTAAGTTTAGAAATAGCCAAAATAACTTCAGACTGTGTTATAGGGCCAACATTAAAGCCACCAATGCATGTATCATCATTGCAAACAATGGGAATAGAACTAACCGCATTTTTAGAATATCACTGAAATGCTCAGCCCATCTAACCATGACAGAATTCTCACCTTCTATAACTTCTATAACTAACCTTGTTTATCCTTCAATCCCTGTATACCTGTCCGTTTTCTACCACACAAAACATTAACTATCTGGTACAGCTCTCTGCTGTTGTGCTGTCTAACTGCCTCCTCGGCTTTGTCAGCCAAACCATCAAGCCAAAGATTCTTATCAGCAGCTAACTGATCTTTTACACGTTTATTACGTTCTCTGTAATGCTTTCTATTAGGACTAGTAGGGTATTGATTAAGGACATTCCTGCAGTTCTTTCTTTCCGAAATAAGCTCAAGTGCCTTTTCACTCAAAGAATTCTGCCTCATCTGCTCTTTTTTTCCTAAAAGTGTACTGTTAATTTCCAAAAAAGCCTGTTTAAAATGGCCCCATTCTTTCTCAATGTCATTAGTAAGCAAACCATGGCTGTCATAATGACTAAGTAACCTATAATGGTAAGCTTTGGCTATAACTGGGTCTTTCAGAGCGTCAGTATTAAAAGTAAATTTTTTAACCCTAGCACAACACTTTTTAAGTTTAAATTGCAAGACACTTTTAACAAGGTAATGGTCAGATCCAATTTCAGCTCCCCTATATACCCTGGTATTTCTAACAGAACTAGCCCATTTGCTGTTAATAATATATAATCAATCATATTTCTATGCAGCCCATCAGGAGAAACCCATTTGTATTTATGTATGTCGCGGTGTTTGTAATAAGTGTTAGTTATTCTGAAACCATTGGGTTTACTTACCTGTAGGAGACGTTGCCCATTGCCATTGCAGCTACCAATACCAAAAGGGCCTATCACCCCTCCCCAAAAGTCAAAGTCAGTACCAACTTTGGCTTTGGAGTCACCTAGAACAAGGGTAATGTCTCCTTTCTTGACAGAATTCAAAATATCCTGAAGTTGTCCGTAAAACCTATTCTTCGCATCCTCATCAGCATCCTCAGTGGGGCATAACAGCAGATAACATTCAAGTCTTTAATGCTTGTCTGAAAATTTGCTGTAAGAAACCTTTCATTAATGCACTCATCTCCTAGAAGAGCATCACTAGCATGTCTGCTGAGTAGCAGACCCACGCCTTGGTGATGCTTTCCATCCTCCGTCCCTGTAAAGAGAAATTTAAAGTTATTTTTAAGTATCTCACCTTTACCTGTTCATCTGGTCTCTTGCAAGCCTAGAATATCTAGGTTATAGCGCTGGAATTCCTGCGTGAGGACATCAATAGAATAATCTCTATATAACGTCCTCACATTCCTGCAGAGAGAAAATAATTAGTATGATTTTTAAAGAAACTAGGTTTATTGAGATAGGGAGGGCCAACGATATCAAACAGCCCCATGATCACAAGCATGGGCAAAGACCTGTTCCTCCTCCGCTAAAGGCTGAAGTCACCGATGCTGGTAGGAACTTCAGGCACCACCTTTTCAAGTGGACTTTTTCAAGAGCCACGTGGCCTGCCTGAGACACATTACTCCAATTTAGGCTTGACGATGCCAAACTAACTAAGGTTCAGGTATCTGCGATGGCCTCTGATTAGGATTATCCACCACGTGATATAAGGTATCCCATGCCTCTGTTCACTTAAGGCTGGCAACCCAGAAGCAAACAGAAAACACAGCGGCAGACTCTCCCTCAACAGAGGCCCACCAGTGCAGCAAGTCCAGGATCAATAATCAAGCTCAAATCCATAAACAAGTCCAGTCTAGTAGGTATAAATGGTCAGCACCAGGACACTGTGAAGTTGACCACTCCTCAGCAGGGTTGAAAAAAAGAAAAAAGTGGCCATAGCTGACCAGATCATTAGGCCATACTGAACTGGCAGCCCTCCCCTTCCGATCTCTTCCAAAAGAGAATATCTCTTTTGAAAGGTACTAACGGCCTGCACCACGAGAAGGCGGGGTCGGACATTAGGTGCTAGACCTGGCCGGTTCTGTGCATCATCACTAGGGAAAGGAAAATTCATAATAAATCACAATCAGCAAAGCTATGGATTACTTCTGAACTTATTAGAAGAGATAAGCTATACAAAAAACACAAAAAATACCCTTTAAATGAAATTTACGAAAGTAGCTTTAGAAATTTTAGAAATCAAATAAATTATAAAATATGAGATGCTAAAAACAGTTTCAATTTAGTTTCAAAATTGTGATGGAAATATATCAAAGCAGTGGAAATTGATAAGCGGGATAATAAATCAGAAGAAGGTAGAAAATAAATATCCAGAGTTAGAAAGTGGTTCTGATTCACCTGAAAATACTTAGTTATTGGCAAACCAATTTAATGAACACTTTGCAAATATAGCACTAAATCTGGAAAATAATAGGATTGTAAGAAATCAAAATAGCCATGTGAGTAAAAATGCCAAATCAATGTTTTTAGCTCCAACTTGTAGAAAGGAATTGACTGACAGTATAAAAGGTTTTAAAAATAAAAAATCTGCTGGGTATGACAATATTTCTATTATTACTGTTAAAAAATGTTTTTTTAACTTGATTCAACCATTGGTTCACATTTCTAATTTATCCTTCGAAACTGGCACTTTTCCAAATTTAATGAAGAAAGCTATTGTAATTCCAGTTTACAAAAAGGGAAATAAAAATGATTTTAAGAATTATCGACAGATATCTCTTCTCCCAATATTTTCAAAAATATTAGAAAAACTAGTTAATAATAGACCGATTAATGTTTTAGATAATTTTAATTTTCTCTCTGAAAACCAATTGGGTTTACGAAAGGTAGAAGTACAGAAATTGTATTGTTGAATTATACGTCAAAGGTGTTTCGTTCCATGGACAATAATCAATTTACTCTGTCCGTATTTATGGACTTGGAGAAAGCTTTTGACACCGTTAATCACCAAATTTTAATTAGCGAACTAGAAAATATTGGCATTCGTGGTGTTGTATTAAAATGGTTTAAAGACTACTTACAGCACAGAACGCAATGTATAAGTCTTTTTAATACACTATGTAACCCAAAACATATTTCATATGGTGTACCACAAGGTTTAGTCCTGGGACCAATATTGTTTTTGATATTCATAAATGATCTATGTAAATTAAAACTAAATAGCTATATTAACACTTTTGCAAATGATACATCATTAATTTTATATGCTGATTCTCTTGAAAATTTCCTTTATAACATGAACACTGATCTAAAATGTGTGATGAAATGGTTGGATTTAAAGGGGTTATTTAATAGTTTACATTTAAATACGAAAAAGACTAAGTATATTCTATTTAGCCTAAAAGAGAAGCAAACAATCAACATTCGATTAAATTAAAATTGCATAACTTTTCATGCAATAATTACTCACCATTTTTCATGTGAGGAAATTGAGCAGGTTCAAAGTATACTATACCTAGGCGTTTATATTGATAGCTCCCTAAGTTGGAAAATGCACATTGGAAAACTAACAAACACACTTAGACAGATGTTATATAAATTTTATTATTAAAAAAAATCCTCAGTAATAAAATGTTAATAATGCTATACAAATCTTGGGTCCAGTCTGCTATACAGTATGATATTACAAGTTGGGGAGGAACATACATTTCATCATTAAGGAATGTGATTTCAATGCAAAATAAATTTATATTTCAAATATTACGAAATAAATATAAAACTGTTACCATCTTTTGTAAGTATACCATTTCTGGTGTATTTCCACTGAGACATTTATTTGTTTATAGAACATTAAATTACTTCTTTAAAAACAATAATGCAGTGCCGCATTATATAAATTATTCTATGCGAGATGATGGGAAAAAGTTTCTGTTGCCACCTTTAAAAAAAGAAATTATGCACAAACATTTTGATTATTTGGCCCCAAAAATGTTTAATTCTTTACCGATTATAATTCGGAATGAAACTAATTTTATGCATTTCAGATCTCTCACTGCTAATTATCTAATGAGTATTACTAATGCTGACAGCCTGTTTTCAGTGTTAAAGTAAAATAAAAAAAATAATCGTTTTTATAAATCCTGTGTTGTTTTTGTTTATTTTTTCTTTATGTAAAGTTGAGTGTCAATGTTGCCAAAATTATGTTTTTAAATAATTTGTATGTTAACCTATATGAGCTTAGATGCTCTTGGGTTAATAAGAGTATTACAAATATGGGCTGTTTGTAACCTTATTATTATAACAAACTGATGATGATGACTGAAGTTATTCAAAGTAACTGTTGCCAACAGTAAATTTGAAAAGTGGAATACATCAAACTAAATTAATATCTGATTTCGCGTGATTAAACACTAACGTTTTCCACCAATAGATTTGAAATAATGAATGCATCAAACTAATTTTTGATTTCTCGTGATAAACCTGTTGTTCAGTGTGTTGGATCGCGAACGTCTGTGGATACTGAAGTCGTTCTAATTGAGCATGCGCGGAACACGAGATTCTTTGTTGAAATGAAAGCTTCAAAACCTAAATTCGTATCGGAAGTTAAAATCATTGACTTAATTTGAAAAATGTGCAAAAGCTAATAAAATTACATACAAATAATTAATAAATGCCTTAAATATCATGTTAAGTAATAAATAATTTTGTTTAATGATTATAATCCTTTAGTACCTTTACATTTTTTGTGCACTTCAGATCATAGTTAATTTCTTTTAACTATAAAGCTATATATGCCTGGTAAGTTGTATTCGAGGTACTCTGTTGGGTACGAAATGATTTGAAAAGTTCGATTATCTGAGCGAGGAAATTCCAGTTTTGGTTTAGAAACTTCTGTCGTGGGGAGGATTATGGCTACCTCGAACTATGTCCATTTCTTTTCTCCCCTAAAAGAGAGGAAGAAAATTTTAACGAAATGGAAGGAGATCGATCATTATGATACTTATGCCAAATGAAAGCTTGCTACATGGGGAGTGCCATCTACTCTATGTTCTAAAGAGTTTCAGACCCGAGCAACGTCGGATAAATCTACTTGTATTTAATAACTTATCTCATTTTACACAAGCATTCATATTTGGTGAAAATTAAAATAATCATTACACAAGCAAAAAAAAATGTTTTTACATTGCAACGTAGCCGTCCCATGACCGAGTGGTTAGCGCTCTTGGCTGCTGATCTAAGGGACCTGGGTTCAGGCCCTGGATAAGGCATGGATGTTTGTGTCATTTTTCTGCTGAGGTCCTGCCATCCTCTCACACCTTCTACTATGGCATATAAACTGACAGGCTCTCGTCAGGCCTCTGTGGCAAGCAGCTGCTTGAGGGGGTATTTATTTTTTTTATTGCAGCGAAGTTTAACATAACGGCAATTACCTTTGTCTTAATCTGCTTGAATTTACTTTTGGGATCAAGTATTGGCATTAGTGTTGTTAAAAAATTCCGTTTCCGTAAAAATTTCCAAATACGAGTCGAATATTTTTCAAAACAGAGATTAGGGAGGTTAGGTTGAGATTCTAACTTCCATAAATTTTGTCCATAAAAGCCTATTTGGACTAAATACTGAATTCTGTCTCTGACTCTTAATTGAACTCTCAGCCAGATATAAATCCGTGGCAAAGACGGTTGAAGTTGAAGTTGAGTATATAAGAAAAAAACATTTCTTACGGAGAGTATGGGCCCTCTAGACCACCCCTTGTGGCTTGTGACCACATTAGTTTATTAGCTGGATTCATTAATGCTGTTATACTTGATACCTTTTACGTTTGCTATTTAAAAAGTCAGTAAGCAATAAAAAGCTTTTTTTCGCTTAGTGATACACTTTAAGTCATGTTTTAAATAGCGAAAGAAAACAAAGTGAGCCTCTGCTATATAAAGCAGGTGAAATCTCATTAATTACCAGTGGAACTGACTGGCTTCAATAGGCTTCTTATCTCAGTCTATTTTTCAGAATATCGATCAAATGATTAATGGTCCGTTAGATTGGAGGAGTTTTAGGAAATCAGCTAGCCGTGAAGGGATGGTTGACTCCTATCTGACTCCTAATTGGTCAACATTCCCTTTGTCCTAGATTTCTTTGGTCAACATTCCCTTTGTCCTAGAATTGAATACCAGATTCTTGAACACCTGACGACTTGGACCGTCTTCCAAATTTCGCATCATCTTAATCCATTACGAAAGCAATGTCCACATGTCATTGTCATCTCCAATGTCTGTTTCGTGTCAATGGACCAGAACAAAATGGCTTTGTAAGAACCTGATTCTGTGAAAACGACTTTTACATGCGAACGTGATCCGCATGCAAGACACGCATAATGTGTGCAATTCTACTTGATCTTTAACATCTGAGTGTTCCGTTTCATACAAATAAGATTGGATGAAAGTTTTATTTTTATTTTCAAATTCTTAAAAAGATTTTGAGCAAATTACTTTCTTTTTTTTGGATAGAGAGCAAGAGGGTGAATGCAGCAGAAAAAACTGGCAAAACATTATTTAAAGTTGTTGAAAATGTGTTTGAATGGGAATACGAAACAACAACCATCAGACGAAAGAGTCAGATGCTCTGTTGATGAACTTTTCATCAAGATTTCCACTAATAAGGAGGGGCAGGGTTGGCTCAGTCGGTAGCGCGCCAGACTCGTATCGAGTCCCAGCTGGGCCAGTGTTGATAATTAAGTAGTAACTCCTCGCGCTGCCCTCGGGTCAGTAGGGGACACCCATTGACTTGGGAAGGACATCGTCCGTCGGATGGGACGTTAAGCCGTGGCTCTGTGTGCGGGAGAGCACCCCCTGTGCACGTTAAAGAACACGCTGGATGGTCTTGACGGAGGTTACCATCTGTCTCCCAACAACTGTCCCAGTGGGCCCTATCTCTCAACTTTCTCTGAGCCCTCGGGGTACTTGTAACCTGGCCATTTAGCCCATTGTGTGCAAAAAAAGTGCCGCTCAGAGGTAAAACAACCCAAACAAGCAACCCACTAATAAGGCTATGAAAGAATCCGATGCAAAAAAAGGCATCACTAGGTAATTACAAGACGAATCTACTGTCACATAAAAAGAGGGAATTATTATAATAAAAACTGTTCTTTTATCCATAGTTATACTACACTGGTTGACGAAATTAATATAAAGCATTGCATTGTTTTTCAATATTTTAAACAACATCTCCGCATCCTACTATAGCAACATTGCATGAAAATTCCGGGTATCTGATCAAAATCGATCTACGACTCCACAATTCCTTGCCACATTCAAATTATTAATGACTATAAAAACACCGGTTGCTACCAGATCATTTCAAAATTGTGATTTGCAAGAAGGGTTAATCTCATTTCTACTGAAGATGGTAAGACATTATCGTTGATGTGATTCCTTGTGATGGCTGGCTATTGGAAGACTTGAAGCAGGACAGTCGCAGAGGGAGGTAGCGAGATAGATCAATGTGTTGAGGGAGGTGGTAGGAATACATTGAAAGCAATTTCAGGAGACAAGAACTATTACCAATAGAGCTGGCCAAGTCACCCAACAGTTACTTCAACCTGAACTGACCGTTATCTGGCTCTAATGGCAAGACAGAACGACAGAGTAACTTCGCATCAACTGACTCTTGAGGTTTCTGCGGCCATAGGTGAAAAGATTTCCATCAGAACAATGTCACGAAGGCTTAATTCGAGTAGGACCTTGCCTTTGTATAGGTAGAGGACGGCGGCCTGTTGCAGAAAGCAATATAGAAGACGTCGCACTTACCGTTGCAGAAATCCAGTCGCAATCGGAATTACCCATAGTTAGTGCGAGACAGGTATCCCGGCAACTGCAACTTCCGTGGTCAACTCTCCATAAACTTATACGGTCCATCGTGAAATGGTATCCTTATAAAATTTACAGAGTATATAAAATAATAGAGAAATAATGAATATATAAAATACAGAGATATAAAATTAAGAGTGCAGCAGCGGCAACCACGTGACCCTGAACAGCGCACCGACTTCGCTTTGCAATATCTGGCAATGATGCAGCTCGACGACATGTGGCCTTCGAAAGTCTTATGGCGCATTTTTCTCTACATGTAACAGTGAATACGCACAACTGCCGAATATGGGTACCGACACATCCGCATGATGTGCCTCTACACTCCGACTCTGTAACTGTATGGGGCGAGTTTACCGCAAACTTTATAATCGAACCATTACAATGCCTCAAGGCCCCGTGCGTCGATCGGTGAATGGACCACGTGACACAGATCTTCTCCGCCGCCGCAAGATTATTCCGGCTTTGCAAGAAAGAAATTGCTTAGACTCCATAACCTGCATTCAAGATGGATCATCACCCCATATTGCACGTACGGCAATGCAATTGTTGCGTACCACATTTGGTGAGGACAGAATAATATCTCGAATATTTTCCAATGCTTGGCCACCACGTTCCCCCGACCTAAACCCATGCGATTTTTGCTTATGGAGTTATTTGAAAACCCGAGTTTACCAAGGCAATGTTGAATCGCTTGCTGAACTGAAGGCAAGAATAACACAGCATGTTGCAGCCATTCCGCGAGACATGTTTCGAGCAACTGTGGACCATGCCGTATTACGTTTCCAGCATATTTTGCATAGGCGTGGTTCACATATTGAGAATCCTGATTTGTAAAATAAAGGATATATTTATTCAACTTGGTATTTTCTTTATTTTAGAGCACCCAGTCACCTGGTGGCACCAACGTTAACTATTTTTTTATTCGCAAATTCTCTACCCCATGTTCTTATTAAGTACTTTTTTTCCATGTACTTTTCGCTGTGATCTGTCGAGTAGATCCTTCTCTACATTGCTCTGAGTACTGTCAGTTTAATTATAACCACCCTGTACTTAGAAATGGGAGATATATAACGAATGACCTGGCCAGAAAGTTTTATTAACCCTAGAGAACATGTATGGGATGCCTTAGGGACGCATTGCAAACCGTCAGCCGCATCTTCAGCGTTAATCACTCCAAAAATAAAGTTAGCTCTTGTGAAAGAATGGGATTTACAGCGTCAGGTCATTCTGAACAACCTTGCATTGAGTATGGATCGACGCTGTCAGGCCTGTTTAGCCGTCAGAGGGAGATCATACTCCACGTTGACATCATATGTGCACATTTTGGAGCATCTGAAGTCAATTTTTGCGATCGACAATATTTTTTGTCTTAATGACGTCATTGTAATACGTTCATTTCCGGTCTGGAAATTCTCTTTCTTCTACGAATTTTCTCATTTCTGAGCAAATATTCATATAATTACATCGCACAATGAAAAAGTTATGCCACATTTTGTTAGTGATACCTTAATTTGTAGAGTAGCGTACTTTGTCTTATTAGTGATGAACATTTCATGTGCAATATTGGATTAGCACAGTATAATACGAAAAGTAAAACTTAGTAAGTTGTAGGTAGTTTAGTGGCAGAACATGTAATCAGAGGTCATAGGTTTATTTTCATACAGCTAAAGACGATTCATCCCTCTCACTGAAATCATTATTTCATCCAAATTATTATGTAGACTATTTATAACGAAGAAGTGTTTCCTGAAATAGTGAGCTTGAAATGAGACGATGCACACCATTGCTTGTGAAAAGTTAAACGCTGATCACCAAAATGTAAATACGAGTAAATTAAATAATCGTTAGAGAGAAAAAATATTTTTAACCTACCTAGGTAATTTGATGTGTAATTTATAAAACAATCAATATGTAGATCCCTTATAACGGAATATGTAAAACAGATACAGCATATTCCGTTATTACATATATATATATAAAACAGATACAGTATAAAAGGAGTACTTTCGTAGCTCATTTCAAACTGAAACACCACGATTTCAGTCAGTAATAGCTGACTGCTTCATGTTCTCTCAAAGAAAACTTCTTTCAGGACTCCTGAAAGCGGCAGAGAGTTTTGGGAAGATTCGAGGCTTGTGAAACAATCAGATGGTGGTCATATTTTTTGATTTCTATTCTGTTATCCCAAGGCTATGCCAGGCAATTTCAAACCACCCAAATAATGATCAGAAGACTGTTCAAGGGCGTCATAGGGCAACAACTCCTCAAGGCCGTCACTGCATTCGACTGCTCTCCTGATGAAAGAAACAGCATTATCTTTGAATTCAGGGCTCACTTCAGTCGCAGAAAGGCAGGTATCTCTCCCAGCTATGACTAGATAGCTTTAAGAGGACGGAAGGACTCTATGACAGTCGACCCGCTGTATTTACCGCCTTTAACCTCTAGACATAGACAGGCCCTTTTGAAATGGTGTCATGATCATGTACCTATAGACTTGAAAATAATAGAGCCATCTCTCTGTTCCTTGATAATTCTCGATTTTCTTTGCGATCACACAGCAGACAAGTACTGATTTGGAGAGAAGGGATAAAATGCAATCAGCGTATAATATCGTTAAAGTAGTGTATTTGATGCTGGAGGTCTGAATGTGTGGACAGGGCTTTCATTGGGTGGCTATATCGACCTTCATGTACTTGATGGAGTTCTGTGAATGTTCTGAGATACTTGATCTCTATATCAAGCGCTGTGCTTGTGCAGTAAGTGACGATTAAGTATTCTACTTCTGTAGAGGTAAAAGAGTAGTCTGAATTTCACACTGAAGGCGAAGAAAAGGCCGAGTGATCTTTAACAGCCAACGTAAAAATTTTCTCAGTTCAAAACCGAAACCGTATATATAGCATTGGAAATCGGTTTTTAATATCATATGCTTGGTACATTTGTGATTTTTATTTTCATTTAGATTATTGGATTGTTTTATAAACTATACGACTTTGCAACAGGTTTCAGTTTCCATGGTTTAACTCTCAATACGCCTCGCCATCGACGTCACTAGGTATTAATATTAGATTGGTTGGAAAAGGACTTCAAAAGCAGGGCAGTTACGCCAGCTGATTAAACGGTCACCCTATTGGTCAGCGACATGGAAATAAGAAGTAATATTTCTGTGCTTGTTCTTTTCGTTCAATTCTGCTACAGCAGGATAAAACCAACTGAAAGATGCTTTTATTTTACCAACTCTTCAGTATCATATTCTATACTACTACTACTACCTGGGGTACAAGTACCCTCAAGGGGTAAATATAACTCAATCGGAGGCGAGTGAGGTACTCAATAAAATATATTTTTTGGATGTTCAAAAACTCAAAAGAGCTTAATAGTTGTTGCATTTATTTGCATTTTGATATTTAAATTTAGGTCTAAATAACGTTTTTTATGTGAAAATAATTTTTTGTGTCTTTCCTTTTCTTTGCAGAAATGGTACCTAATGAAATTTATCTGCTCTTAAATAAAACTGAGAAGGGGTATGTGGACCGAAAGATGTTAAGAACCAAATCACTGTTCTGTACGGAAGTAGGGTAATGTGGAGTATATTCTTCTCAGTTTCTTGAAGGCTAATAATTGCCACCCGTCTCAAAATCCATTGTATTGAAAAGAATACAAAATACGCTCAGAGGTGTGAAGACCCAATATAATCAATACACATTTCGTTTTCGCATACATTTTTGATAGACGTTGCAGTGGACGGAGGTTTCCTGTGTTAAATGAAGAACGCTCCAAATGTAAGAGAAGGAAGAAAGACAAATCGCTTCTAACGAATATGGAATCTTTTTTTCTTTTAAATGTATACTGGCGGAAATTGAGAAAAGAATACCTAGAAGGAATTCCTTTAGGAACATCATATTATAATATGTTAATAGTTAACGGGCAGCAGAAACTGTGATCCAAGATTGACAGTCATTGGATGAAATAATGACGTCACTGAGGACGACAGCATGAAAATGTACGCAGCGCGTATTTAAGGACTAAGGGCCTAAAGAAAGAAGTTATTCGTCTTGTGTCGTGTTTTTCAGCGCTCTTTGAAGAAGCTACCATGCCTGGACGATGCAGGCAGGAAGCATTTCCTCAGTTAGTGGAGTTTGAGCGGAGTCGTATAGTGGGTCTTTGGGAAACAGGTTGGTCTTTTAATCAAATTGCACACCGCGTTGCACGAGAGGTATCGGCAGTGGTACAATGGTGGCGTCGTTGGTCAGAAGAGCATTCGCACAATTGCAGAGGTGGTTACGGGCAATACAGAGTTACAGACGCACGAGAGGATCGTCGTATCAGGAGGGTAGCGGTGGCAGAGTGGACAGCTACGGTGTCACAAATTCGATCCTGTGTCGTACCAAGGGTGTTCTACAAGAACAATACGCAATCGTCTTTTGGAAGCAGGACTACAGCATTCGTGCCGCTGGCACGGTTACCACTGTCACCTCGTCACTGTCGAGCACGTTTGCAATGGTGCCAAGAACAAGTTCATTGGAGGGAAGAATGGCAGTCTGTGGTCTTCAGTGATGAAAGCCGATTCTGCTAAGGAGCATCTGATGGTCGTTTACGTGTCGAAAGGCGACAGGGTGAGCGGTTTCTTCCATCGTGCATCTGCCAGCGTCACAGGGCCCACGCCGGGCATCATGATGTGGGGAGCGATTAGCTGTCATTCTCGTACGTGTCTGGTGTTTGCACGAGGTACGCTGAATAGCAATACGTACGTCAGTGATATCGCACAGCCGGTCGTCCTGCCATATTTAAGTGTAATCCCAAATGCGATATTGCAGCAGGATAACGCCCGTCCACACTCCGCCTGGGCAACTGAACTGCTCTTCAGGCAGTGCACCAACTTCCTTGGCCAGCACGCTCTCCGGACTTGTTTCCAATTGAGCATGTCTGGGACTGGATCGTACAAAGACTCTTCTGCGGACCGCGGCAAGCAACGACCATCGCTGAATTACACGTCCAAGTTGAAAGCGCATGGAATGAGATATCACGCGCCCCCAGCGTGATATCCAGCATTTGTACGACCGATTGCATGCCAGATTGGAAGCTTGTATTGTTGCTCGAGGAGGTTCAACACCTTATTAAAATGTGCCTTCTGTAAAATGTAATACTTATTAAAAGGTAAAATAAACATTGAATCACTTCACACGTGTGATCACTGTCCTTTCTCAACAAGTTGTTTCTACTAAATAAATCTCATAGATTACGCTTCAGTTGTTAATGGTTTTCTTTTTTTTCAGTTTCCGCCAGTGTATACTATATATATATATAAGTTTAATATATATTATACTATTGTGTTCATCACTTATTATCATTTTTATTCATCACTATTTAGCATTATTACTCTCTAAGAGTGGAAATTTGAATTAATGGATGATTCGAAAAATGCGAATAGTAAGAGTTTATTAGTCCATTTATCCATTTTCTATCCAAGTGAGAAATTTCCATTTATCTCCTAAAATACAAAAGATACATTTTCCCATCCCCTCTGGCAGATCGATGCTATCAATGTAATCTCATTGACTATTCGTACTTTACCATCAATACTTAAAATTTCCACCGTTAACAATATTAACAATATCGTTTTGAAACTTTGACATTTTAGAAATTTAGTGTTCTTTAAAAGATAAAATTTAAAACTCTTTGATGAGTCCAAAAATTGCAAGCCTTAGCTCATTTTTTTTATCTAGCCCAAAAAATAGTTTTTTACTCTTAAAACATAAGTGTTGAATGCCTACAAACGGGCAGACGACAAAATGAAACCAATTTTTTTTTACCTGACAAGCTAAAAATTGTAAGGAAAAAAAAACAAGAAAAAACACAATAATTCAAAGTTATTTCTAATAGAAATAACTTTGAATTATTGTGACCATATTGTGACCAAATGCGATAATGCAGCAGGATAACGCTCGTCCACACTCCGCCCGGGCAACTCAACTGCTCTTCAGGCAGTGCACCAACTTCCTTGGCCAGCACGCTCTCCGGACTGGTTTCCAATCGAGCATGTCTGGGACTGGATCGGACAAAGACTCTTCCGCGGACCACGGCAGGCAACGACCATCGCTGAATTACACATCCAAGTTGAAAGCGCATGGAATGGAACATTTTCTACGACCAATGTTACGATTTCTACAACACTTTCATTTTTCATGTTTGCTATAGCCTGTGTTCTAGACAGGGCAATACGATTGGCATTTGCAGAACAAATATAAATGCTTTACCAACGCATAGATTAGAAGCATGAGAAGCGTGAGAGAAGGAAAGACGCGATCAGACAACTGTTTACTCCCACGGTTTTAAACCTCACGTGATGTAGAACCCTAGTCTGATATTTCTTAAACTGTGATGCATCCACTCCTAGGGGTGTGCGCCAGGATCTCAGGGAAGTGAGGTAAAATGTCGAATCACCAAACAATAATTATGAAATGCAACTAAGAGTCAAACTGTGCAAATGCGTCTATAAAAATAAAACTGTGTTATCATTGTCATGCTCGAACAAGTCAAGGGATTGGGTTGGGTTGTTTTACCACTGAGCGGTACTTTTTTGCACACCATGGGGTAAATGGCCAGGTCACATGGACCTCGAAGGCTGAGAGAAGGTTGGGGAAGGGGACACACTGGAACAGCTGTTGGGAGACAAATGGTAGCCTCCCATCAAGGCCATCCAGCGTGTTGTTTAACGTGCACAGGGTATGGCTCTCCCGAACACGGGCCACGGCTTTAACGTCCCATCCGACGGACGATGGTCTTTCCAAGCCCATCGGTGTCCCCAACTGACCGTGGGCAGGGCGGGGGAGTTTTGTGGGGATAAATCTCAACGCTGGTCCAGCTGGGACTAGAACCTGGGAACTGCAGATTACGAGCCTGACTCACTACCGGCTGGGCCACCCCCATCCCCCGCAAACTAGGTACACACACTTATCCACGTGGCTCAATGTTAAGAGAATGGTGGAAGGTGGGGGAAAACTCTATGAATATGAATTTTCGAAAACCGTACTGAAACGACTGCGATATATGGATCCACTTCTTACGATGTCCCAGATAACCCCAATAATAATAATAATAATAATAATAATAATAATAATAATAATAATAATAATAATAATAATTTTTTCCCATTTTATTTTGTAGTACAAAGATGTTATGCTAATTAATATAGTACAATTCACATAAAACAGAAAAGGGACACTCAATTAAAAATTCAATACAAAATTTGACTAAATCAAATTATAAACTTGTGGCAAATATCTACTGTATGACACATTAGTATTTTAAGCGTTTTAAGCATTAAAAATATTAAGGAGTTAACGTGGATAACAAATTACATTTGAATGCAGAGTATTTTTCAGTTTCTTTTAAATTATTATCTAAATTATTCCAAACTTTCTCTCCCTGAAAGGTTAGTGATGCCTGTCCATAAAATGTGCTGCATAATGATAATTCTAGGTCGAGTGGCTGTCAACTTGGGTAATGATAACAGAAGAAAAATTGGGGTATGATAATAGAAAATATAATAGAAAGTGGCATAATGAATGATGATCAATTTTGAAGATAATTTGATAGTCCTTCAAGCAGAGGATTATAAAATAATGTTATAAATTTATTTTTAGTCTTAGTGTGAACGTTTTTAATGCTATCATAGAACGAATATGTAAAGATTCGTGTTTAATTTCACCTTAAAATAATCACAGTATACATCTATTGCAATTTAACCGTTTTCTTTCTTTTGCTACCTCAAATCATATACTAATGTTTCTAACAGGCGCAGAAGAAGATACAATTATATTCAATTTTCGTGCACTCCTTCAAATACCATTGAGAGAATTTGATTTCTTTCCACTGATCACTTTCAGTTTACGTGAATGATACAATAAAACTTTTGAAACTCGATGCATAAAATTCATCGTTTCTTCACTGAACCAAATTCGACAGATTACCTGCAATAAATAGCCCTTGAAAAACAATCTTGAATTAGCGCGGTGGATTAACATCTTAAAAAAGCAGAGTTTTAGTATTTTGTAATATAATAAATTGTACCGATAACATAACTTATTAGCCAAAAATGATATGTATGATATTTCAAATTACTAGCAATATGTAAACTTTATTGAAGGAGTTTTATTTATTATATAAAATTTCAGTTGGTCTTAAGGTTACAATTTAATTCATGCCGTTTTAAGAAAAGTTAGAATTTAATTTCTGTGATAACTGAAAAAAATCCATGCAATTTTTTTCGTTTACATTAAGCCCATTATCAGTATCTCTTGTTCAGTTTCTCAAGACCCGCACTAATGTTACTTTATAATGCTTCTATGCTATCTTAATTATAAATCAAAACGGTATCATCAGAAAAGGATATAATTTTGCCGTATAGATTGCAGTTGCAAAGGTCATTATTATAAAAAAAGAAGAATAGGTTTCATACCGAACCTTGTGGAACACTACTTTTCTTTAATTTTCATTCTGCTGTTCTGTTTTCCAAAGTAAACAAATTATTCTTTATCGTTTAAATGTGATTTTAACAGTTATGAACGTGTCTTGTAATTAATGGTGCATTTTAAGAATCATTAATTCATGTTGAACACAATCAAACGCTTCAGAAACAGCTAAAATGTGGCAGCATCGTATTTTCCATACTTTATTCCATTATATAATTTTAGTAAATTCAGGCATGATCTTAAAAATTTTAGCAAGCGTTAACAATATGGAACTTGGCCTGTAATTTTTATATCCTTTCTGTTAGTCTCTTTAAATAAATATGTTATAGATGCATTTTATAATTAATCAGATAATTCCCCACTTTCGAATGATCTAATGATGAAATAAGTTTAAATTATGTTAAATTATAATTAGTAAGTTTTCTGTATTAATTTTTCCGTATTAATTCTTTTACCCTTTTTAAATCAATGCATAATGCTTTTTTTTTAAATCTCTTCCTGACATTTACAGGAAATAGATAATAAATAAATACCCCCTCAAGCAGCTGCTTGCCACAGAGGTCTGACAGGAGCCTGTCAGTTTATATGCCGCAGTAGGAGATCTGAGAGGATGGCAAGACCTCAGCAGAAAAACGACACACACATCCATGCCTAATTCCGGGGCTCGAACCCAGGTCCCTTAGATCAGTAGCCAAGCGTGCTAACCACTCGGCCACGGGACGGCGGAAATAGGTACATGGACATATTTATTAGGAGTAAGTGCATTATATAGCTAATTTATTCGGGCAAGTCAAAACCATCATCACCAAAATTAAACTGAGTATTTATTTAATTGAGTAATATTTCGATGTATTGTTACGCATTCCCTCGATTGGAGGTACAATAACGTGTAGACAAATGTGATCGCGTTGTGTTCTTTTCTCTTCACCAACTGATAATGGTCATTATCTGTTAGAAAAGAGAATCCACATAAACCTAAGGCTCCCCTTGGCGGAGGAGGGTAGCAACTTTGTGAATAAATGCGATACACTCTAGTTTTGTATAAACATAAATATAACATTTAATACTAAATTAAACGATGGGATAATTTGCCACAATTTCGATTATTTTAAAGTCCACATTTGCCATTTGAAAACACTGCCAAAACTTTAATATCCTCTAATTTAGAGTGCGACACTTTTAACCGGAGGAAAAGGGTGATTCTTCGTACCTCGTATTACCAGAGTTTTTTTCAGGGTGGGTGGGTGGGCACTACTGATGTCCGTCCGTCATTTGGTGGCTGCTATGGCATCATCTCAGCTTCTCCTTCAGCGAAGATTGCCGGGGGTGACTCGAACACGCATTTCGCAATCGCTGATTATTCAGCGCACGAGTATTTTAACTTCTGTCACATTTCTAGCGGCCCGTCTCAACTGGAGATCTTCGGCGTGCGCGAGGTCCCTTGTGTCACACCCGGGCTGTAAGTAGGTCTCGCAGTCTATCTCAGCATCTCTGTGTCTCTCTGAGTGTGTGTGGGCATCCCTCTCGCTGTTTGTTCTTCCCCCATTTTATACTGCTATTACCACCTTGTTGATTAATGTGATTGCTCGGTTGCTGTCCGTAACTTCCCATCATCTCTTGGCTGGAGTTGTTCTCATGGGTCGAGTGGTGGTTTCGGGTGTCCAGCGCTGGTCAGCGAGCTGACCTTTAAGCTGGGCTCACGCCACACGTGTCCAACAGTATCTTGATTCTGATGTCGGACATAGCGAAGTGCTCTGCAATCGTCCGCCCTCTGATGTCAGGAGAAGTGAATTTATGGGCGGGGGGGAGGGGGTCTTCTTGTTGCTTCGTGCATTTGAGGGTCCTATCTCTTGTACGCAGCGGCCGTGCCATCCTCCAGCTCCTCTTGAGGAGAAAAACAGATGTTTCTTGGACTGATGCTATTCGTGGGAAGAATTTGGATTCAATTTAATTTTGTTCGTTAGGCCGAGAGAATAAGTGATTCATAACAGTATTTACTAACTGGAAAATTAAAGAAATATTAATGAATATTAATGCAAAAGTTATTAATAGAATATTATAATTGAAAAAGATAAAATGGAAAATATTTCATAAAGGTATTAATGATATATCAGTAAAAATATTTTTGATTAGGATTCTTATTTTACTAATCCCTCAAAAGTTTAAATTTTGCCCTCTAACGAAGGAAAAACCAAAAATTCAAAAACTTTTAATGAATATTGCAAATGATTTATTCATGTTAGAAATCTAAAATATTGGTAACGGAGTGTGATGGTTAACACTGCAGGATTATCCCATGGCAGTGGAAAAGCACAACTTATCTTCAAATGTCTGAAAATTTCTTTTGAGTTGGATAGGTACAAATCAAATATTATGACTCACGTTTTTCAAATCCTCCAAAAGGTTTTAATTCCTATCGTTAGAAGGGGGAGATTTAAAGGAATGCGCAATATGCGCAAACGTAGGTCCCCTTGCGGTTAAGAGGCCTCCAAATTCCAGTTTTCGAAGATAATCACGATTATTTAGGTGAACGAATAGGGCCCCTAAAAAGGGTTACGCTCAGGGCCTCGTAAGCCATAAATACTCTCCTAGTTAGAAGGTGCTGAATGTGCGAAATTGAAACTTTAAACGACTTAAAACTTTACACGAAATTGAAACTTTTACTGCAAGCGATCTATTTATATTTCAAATTTTAAGGTTCGATGGCAGAATGCGACGGTCAAAACTAGGTCAGGATGCAGAAAAAAAAAAGGGGTAGCAAACGGAGCATTCGAGCCGGGAATAAAAAGTTAAAAGAAAGAGACTGGATTTTCATTACAGTATAACATTTTTAGGTAGCAATTTTTTTTAGGAAAGTAAATTTATTTTCTGTTTTATGTACACATACATTGCATAGACTATGCTGATGATTTGGTCTTTTTGGCAAATGATGTTAATGAAACTTGGACACTTTGTAAACAAGATAACAGGAAACTAGATGCTTTTGATTCCAGATGCTTACGCAGTATCTTGGGCATTAGGTGGTTCAACTTTGTAACTAATGATGAGGTTAGGCAAAGGAGTTTGCAACCTCCTTTAAGCAGCATATTGTGCAGAGAGAGACTCCGTTGGTTTGGCCATGTTGCCCGTATGAATAATTATAGATTGGCGAATAGGGTTATGAACAGTGTGCCTAAAGGCCTCAGAAAGAAGAGGAGACCGAGGATGCGGTGGGCAGACAATGTCAAACAGGACCTTGTTAGAATTGGTGTGCAGTGGCCAGATGCAGTAGATGTAGCTCAGGATAGACTTGCTTGGAGAACTAAATTGCACGGTTTGGTTGGACCTCCGTAGCCCATGGCTGCTTGATGATGATGATGATGATGATGATGATGATGATGATGATGATGATGATGATGATGATGATGATGATGATGATGATGATGAACTCTTCCATTCGAGCTGTTGATGAGACTAGTAGTAGAGTAGATTTGGCTATAAACAGAGAGAAAACTAAATTGATGAAAATTGGTCAGGCAGGCTGTGGTTCAATTGATCTGAATGGTTGCACTCTTGAGCAAGTGTCACAATTTAATTATGTTGGGTGCTATGTAACAGATAATGGTGATGTGCGGCATGAGACTAACAGAAGAATAGGGATTGCTGCCGGGACTTTTAAGAATCTATGAAGAGTGTGGAGAAATAGGCGTATACACCTAAAGACTAAAATTAGACTGCATAATAGTTTGTTCTGCCTAGGGTTAGTTGTGGTAGTGAAACTTGGACGCTTTGTAAACAAGATAACAGGAAACTAGATGCTTTTGATTCTGAATGTTTGGGAAGTAGCTTGGGCATTAGGTGGTTCAACTTTGTAAATAATGATGAGGTTAGGCAAAGGAATCAGCAACCTCCTTTAAGCAGCATATTGTGCAGAGAGAGACTCCGATGGTTTGGCCATGTTGCCCATATGGATAATTATAGATTAGCGAATAGGGTTATGAACAATGTGCCTAAAGGCCTCAGAAAGAGGGGGAGACCTAGAATGGGGTGGGCAGACAATGTCAAACAGGACCTTGTTAGAATTGGTGTTAGTGGGCCAGATGCAGCAGATGTAGCTCAGGACGATATGCTTGGAGAACTAAATTGCACGGTCTGATTGGACCATGGCTGCTTGAACATGATGATGATTATGATGCTATAATGGTTGCTATAAAGTAATGATTAAAATAAAAACACGTTGTTCTATACTGCAAACAAGCTTGAATATATATTTTTCATATATATAATTTTAAACTATGGATTCCGTTTCTTACAATCGAAAAAGTTGTTTGGTATTGTGCATTTTCCTCTTTCATTTTAGGCATTACAGTAACATTACCATATATATTATGATAAGAAGAACATCCCACATGAGTGAAACTCGTTTGTGCGGTTTATAAATAAATATGTTGATATATTTGGCATGAACTTTAATATTTAAAGAATAATTTTCCATTTAAAGTCTCCAATTCGTTCTTTTTTCATTTTATAAAAATTTAAAATTTTCTCTAAGTTTAGCTCCAATATCCATTTTCTAAGTTCTTTAACAAATTCATTTATGATTTTTAAATCCTTTATATAATTTAGAATCGAATTAAATAATTTTTGGGATATATATATATATAATGCCTGGTAACAATGTTTTTTGTTGTAAAAAGCTCTTCCAATAATAAGTTTTTGGATATCTAGTATTAACTGCAAAGGCTCTGATGTTTTTGCTCATTCCACGTTTTCTTTCGATGTCTGATTACATTAAAAATATATAGTTTTCTCACTTACAAAATGCCCCTTATTTGCTAATCCTGAATTATACTTTCTATTCTTCTCTTATCTTAGCATGCATCTAATTACATGGTTTTGGAATACACCGAAGAGACAAAATATTATGGCCAGCGCGTCTTTATGCAAATCGAAGCAACTGCAGGTAAACGACGCGCATGTGAAGGTCATGAAATAGTTTAAATAACACCTGATACAGAGCTCTGTTAATCAGTGCTATTCTTGTTCTTCAGATGGGAAAGGATGCGTACAGTCGTTCAAAAAATATCCGAACACTCTGGTTGAATACAGAAATTAGAAAAAATATCTGGCAGCAATTTTTTTAGAAATTAGTGATCTGGCAACCTTCGTGTACTGTACACGAAAGTTGCCAGATCGCTGATTTCTAAAAAAATCGTTGCCAGATATTTTTTCTGAATTCTGTAATCAACCATAGTGTTCGAATATTTATTTGAGCGACTGTACTTAAACGAGTTTGACAAAGGCCAAATTGTAATGGCCAGACGACTGGATTAGAGCATTTCCGAGATGGCAAACCTAGTGGGGTGCTTACGGTCAGCCATGGTTAGAACTTTCAAAAAGTGGTTCGAGGAGGAAAACAAACACGAACCACCGGCAAGGTGTGGGCCGATCAAGGCTCATCGATGTTACAGGTGAGCAAAGGCTGTCCCGTATGGTAAGAGTCAACAGAAGGGATACTGTGGCCCAACTCGCCGGTAATTTAAATGCTGGTGACGAGAATGATGTGTCACAATACACCGAATCCTGTTGAAAATGGGACTGCATAGCCTCAGGCTGCTCCAAGTGTCCATGCTAACCTCGGTTCACCGTCGAAAGCGCCTACAATGGGCACGCGAGCATCAAAACTGGACCTTGAGTGATTGGAAGAAGGTCGTCTGGTCTGATGAATCTCGTTTCCTGTTGCACCATGTGGACGGCCTGTTACGTGCACGTCGTTTACCTGGGGAAGTATTGGCACCAGGATGCACCATGGGACGAAAACAAGCCGGTGGAGAAAGTGTAATGCTTTGGGCTATGTTCATCTGGGAAACCCTGGGTCCAGTCATTCCTGTGAAGGGAACTATGACCTCTTCCACCTACCATAACATCATTGCAGACTAGGTAAATTCTTTCATGGCAACGGTATATCCCTCTAGTAGTGCCTTCTTTCAGCAGGATAATGCGCCATGCCACACTGTCCGGATTGTTCGACAATGGTTCACTGAACATGAGGAAGACTTCCAGGTATTGTCCTGGACTTCAAATTCCCCAGACATCAATCCAATCGAGCATCTGTGGTTTGTGTTGGAACAGCATATCCGATCTGCGGCGGCTCAATCACGTAACTTACAAGAGTTAAAGGATCTGTGGTAACGTGTTGGTACCAGATACCACAAGACACCTTTAGAAATCTTGTAGGTCCATTCCTCACCAGGTAAGAGCTGTTTTGGCGGCACGTGGAGGACTAACATCGTATTAGGCAGGTGATCATAATGTTTTAGCTTTTCGGTGCATGTATCATAAGTTCCCTCCCCATGACAAAATACCACAGTTGAGATAAGATTTTATCCAATCATTATAAATAATGTTTAATAATGATAAGTCTGGAAAATTCTTAATGTAGTATATTTTAAGGACTATTGCATTGCTGTTTTTACAGATGTTTTTTATTCGCAAATGCCGGTTAATTTTCTATTTATAATTCTAATCTAAATAGCAGTGATTCTCTACTCCTTCAATACTTTGATGGCTGCATATATCACCACTGCAGGGTCTCTGATGATAATTAAGCTTCTCATTAAAATAATCTGTTTCATTTTTCCTAATTCTAATGTTCATATACACCCAATTCTGTTTTTACACGGTAGATAAGTTTCCGAAAAAGCCGTGCAAAAAAAAACCGTGTAAAAAGAAACACAGCTCATATGAAAAAAAAAGTAGATTGGTTCCAGGCGTCAAAAACCAGTCAGATAATAAGTTGTTTTCAAACAAATCATATCAAAATCTTTAATTAAATCTTTATTTGATTTTTTATTCATAAAAACACATTTTTTGTTTTATAAACTTGTAAAGATAATTATATGTATTATATAAAGTAAATTATCCTTCATAAAGAACATAATATGTCACTAATTCAAGAATACAAAAGTTCCAAAAAATATTACTGACATATGCTTATTAACTAGATTTTATTCGTTGTCACTTTCTGACAATAGACGCATTCGTTTGCATAAGACTGGAATTAAATCACTTTCATCGCTTGAAACATTTTGGCCGTCGTGTTCATACTTCCAATGGTGAAATTATCTCTGTGACATGGGGAACCAAATTGTCACTTGTTTCCAGTGATTCTGAAGTTTGATTAGTTTTGACAACGAAATCTGTAATCCATTGTTCAGATCCTGCTCCAGGAATTTTCTCTCTGTTTTAAAGATCTTTAAAAGTTTCTTGAAAAATGCGTGAAATAATCCCAAGTTTAATAATTTTTTGCCTCTATTACTCTTGTTAGCCTTCTCAAAGGTTCGAACTGTTCCACCCCAGCGCCGGCCTTGGTGAAAAGAGTTGCATTAAACAGAAATGATTTTAGCCGTTTTCTCCAAGAGGGGAAGAGAGAAATATTTCCATATTAAAGGATAGATGAGGAATTCTTTTTAATGTTATATTACGACAGTTTTAATAAAATACTACTAGTTTTATTTTCCCAATCATCCATTAGTTCGAATTGCCACTAGTAGAGAATACAAAAGTCGGAAAATGAAAAACTTCATTCTCTTTGAAACAAACACCCATATTCGCCAGAAACGATATGTGTTTTTTTCTAGTTCCATGATTGCAATACTTTTCTATACATCATGGAGCTGGGTTTATTTCAAAAGGTAACGCTCCGAGTTCGAGTCCCAACTGTGCCTGTATTGACATTTTCTCTTCTAATCCTCGTTCTCTCTCGTTGATATTTCTCTTCTAATCCTCGTTTTCTCTCGGTGATATATACTGATGAGCTTGAAAGCACCATCGACTTTTTTTGATAGAATATTAAGCCGTGGTTCAGTGTGCCGGAGAGTCGTAATGTACGCATTTTAAAGGACGCCCTAGATTGTTTCGACAGGAGGCTCCCCAGCTGCCTTCTGATAGCTGTCCAATCCTTTCCCTACCCAATTCTGAGATCCTGGAGTCTTTACGCTCTTCCCATTTAACCCATCGTGCATACAAGAGTGCTGCAAATAACTAAACCAACTTAACCCATACTTCAGACGAGAAAGTAAAAATCAATGTTTAAAAAAATAGTATAACATGAATCTTCCCCTTCTGGTAGAGAAATTGGCTCTTAATTGGAGATCTCAAGTTCTAAGGCGGATTGGTCGTTATTGCACACTTGCCTTCTTATCAACTGCCAATTGATGACTTGAGTGAGTTTTATATTTAACAGATACTGAGTATTGCGGTGAGTGTATTTATTTATTTCGGTGATTATTATTAGGTATACGTTTCAGGGGTACTTGAACTTGAAACAAAAAGGCAGACGGTAATGGTAAAACCATGTTTACAAAACGGTAATGGCAGACGGTAATGGTAAAACCACGTTTACAAAACATGGTTTTACCATTACCGTCTAACTTTTTTGTGCAAGGCTTCTGGTGCCTGAACGTTTCGTATTATCGAATTGAACCATATTTCCATCCGGACTGTGTCCTTGAGAATATTGTCCTGCTAAAAATTTAGGATTTTGCCGTAGGGCAAATTTCCAAAAACGACTCTAACGTTTTTCATTGAATTTTTGCCTATTTATAGCGAGTACAGTCCAAATTTTACTAAACACACACATTTAATAAAAAAAAATTATGCAGGGAGGGCGGAACAATCAGAATTTTCCAGAGGGTCTCAAAATGTAAAAATATAATAATGATAGAAGTAAAAATTCGTTTTACTGCCAATCTGTTCAGTTATAATTGTCAGTCGGTAAAGTATAAAATTGTATATAATATAATAGCGAATGTGTTTAAACAAGTAAATACACAACGAACGATTATAAAATCTTAATATTCTAATACGAGCTTACAACTTCTAGGAGGTCCGGGCTTTAAAAACCACCTCCATGGCAAAGTGCCTATTATTTCATAAGACCATGTATTCCTGAAAACAACTCTACATGTGACTCAAAATAACTTTCTGGTAATTTACTACCTTATAAAGATAGCACTTTACCTTTATAATGTCATTACAGATTAAGTCTGAAAATTTAGCAAAATAATTTGAATCATGGACTGAATTTTGAATCAATTAACGATCAAAGGTCATGACAAAAACTGGGTAATTTATTCGTTCATCTCTAGTTTTTCTATCCCATAACCATTTTTTATCGGAACTTTTAAAGTGATTTTCACGCTTCCATGATCCCTTTTCATCCCATCCTTAGGCAACGAATCTCTCCCAGATGGATTCCCCGTGAGCCAGATGATGATCCCCGATGTTTACGGTCAGCAAGAAAGAACTCCGTGGGTTGTCAGCCCAATAGTTTGACAGCAGATACAAACTCTCACACGTTTCAGCCTTGACAGTCTCATCAGCCTCGACATCGTTCGCTCTCCATAGTCTTTTCCCCCCTCAATCTTCTTCTCTCTTCTTCCCCCAATCTTGTCCATGGCTGCAGGTGTGCGCCAGCCTTGGCCTAGAAACGCCAACAGTTTCGTTTCACATTCTGCCTCACGAGCTCTCAGTCACTCTCTGACAAGCCACCCCTGCGGACCACGACCTGCCCTACCTCCCTCCCAACAACCCCTCATGGTTTGGACTTACCTGCAATGGCTTACCATTCCTTCAGAACGGAGGTGGATTGTGCACGAGGAAGAATTCTAGAATCTCTCGATCACGTGTGAATGATATATTCTTTTCTGAAAGCTCTTCGTTACTGTTTTTTCTGCGTCTAACAGATGGTTATAATTTTGTGGCCAGAATATGAATTATAGATTGAATAATTGAATGTTTCAGCGATTCGAATAGTTGGGTCGAGACACATTGATGGATCTCAAGTCTAGAGTAGGAGGCGTAAAGGAAGAAAAAATTAATTAAATCCCATCAAAACGGAATAAATAAGATCAAACGAAAATATTTGGAATTTCTAATCAGAAATGGAGAATCTTTATGAACTACTTTAGTTACTGGTTAGCAGCCATTTCATCTCTTATCGCTTAGGAGCTGTTCTTGTATTACCGTTTAAGAACTAAAGATTACAGACTGGGAGCTACTATCTCCTTTCTATTTCCACTTCTCGACTGTTCGTCTTCAGTATAAAAGCAAAGAATAAGAAAACAAGGAAAAAGTTACAAAAGTAGAGTCATTCATTAAAAATAGAATGGAACATCTGTATTTTCGCTACAATTGTAGTTGGTGCAAAAATTAGTGTTCAAAGTACACAAGCACATAATACATTTTCAATTAAACATAGTTATCAAAACGTAAAAAAGTTGTTACTCTTTCTGGGAAACTCTCACAGAGGGCTTTTAGGAATTTTAGGTCATCCTTTGGTTAAAAAGTTACATTTCTGCGTCTTTAGAGACGTATATGCATGAAATGGAATTGTAGAAGAATTATAGAAGTAGCTACGATTTTTTACCAACTCCCTAGATTTTGCCAAGTTATTAGTTAAGGCATATTGTACAAGTTATTAACCAAGGCATATTAAAGGAGTTATTAACCAAGGCATGTTAACCTAGTTATTAACCAAGGCATATTGCAAGTATCTAGTGCGGATTATAGTACATGCTCTCTCAACTCTTCCATAGTTTTGACTTAAAAATCTGAATGGAGATGAAAAATAATAAAATAATAAATATATATTGCATATACTACCAAAGAATATTTTCTTAAAGAGACACTAAAATGGAGAAAGGCAAAACGTATACAGTAATCTTAGCTTACTGCAGTGATCCCATTCCTGTTTAAACCCATGATTTTCAACTGTCAAGCCAAGGTTTATGCGAAATTTAAAGTTACTGGGAAATGATTTCTGAGAGAGACAAAAAGTTCTATAAAAAACATTTTATTTTGTTCAAAATGATTATGTTTATGTTTTATTAATAAGTTAAAAACTTTACTGTATATTTTTCATCAGAATACCTTTCTTCATTTTTTTTAAATCGGAATGAAATACAGAAATAAGGCAAGAATAATTTTTACATACAGAAATAATTATTTTCTTGCATGGAATTTCAATTCTCTGTTCCTCTTTAATTGAGAATAAACATCGGTGGATTTTAGGGGAAAAATGGCCTGGACTGGGTAATGAAATAAGGATCCTAACACCTAACAAAACGCACTTTTGGCCTTTTCAAATGTAAAAAATTAAATATATTGCCAGCACATATGGCCATGTCTATCGCCTAAAATTCAATAGAGCCGGGTTCGAATTTCCAAATTGAAGTCCCAACAAAGTCTGCTTTGAAATTTTCTCCGCTAACTCCGACTCTGACCTTGGAGAGAAAACAAACAACAATGAACTTGGAAAGGAGGGGAAACAAAGCGTCTCTTCGTGTGCAGAGAGAGCTATTTGGACATTAAAGATCAGTTGTTCTGTGTATCATCTCCAACCTTCTCCGAACTCTTGGGTTCCTTGTGACCTGGTCATTTAGCTCATTGCATCCAAAATGTGCCTCTCAAAGAACCCAACTCAATCTAAGATAAGTTAATCAATAAATCAATCAATCGATCGAAAAGTTTATTCTCAATGCTTTACACTATACTGAGAAAATAATTACTTTACATACATTTATTTATGTCTCTGATAAGGAGGTAGACAGTTTTTCGTTCAGTGGGCGTAGGGGGGGGGGAATTGCAGCTGCCGAAGATTTTGTCAAGGGTCCTCGATTTTACAGCCTCGTCAAGATTTTACAAAAAAAAAGAAATTCTAATTTTATATCTAACCTAGATTTTACCAAGTCACTTCGAATTTTCCACTTAAAAAGTTTTTGCCAAGTTTTCTCGATTGCACCGACTCCCCTTAATTTTACGAGACCATTCGCATTTATCACAAATCACATGCATTTTAGCATGTGGCTTCAAATTTTGCCAACTGTCCTAAATTTTGCCAATTCCCCTAGATTTTGCCAAATTGCCTCGATTTTACCAACACTCCTTAATTTCACAAAACCAATCCCAATTTTGACAACTCGCCTGTATTTTACGGAGTAAATTCGAATTTTGACAACTACCCTAGATTTAACCAAGTTCTCTTGATTTTGCCAACTCGCCATAATTTAAGAGAAAAAAAAATCCCAATTTTTACATATGACCCGAATTTTTCCAAGTCACTTCGAATTTGCCACCTCCCAAATTTTTTACAAGTTGCCCTGATTTTGCCAACTATCCTTAATTTCACAAAATCAATCTTAATTTTCACAACTCACTTTTACTTATCAAGTGTTTTCGAATATTGCCAACTGCCCTAAATTTTGCAAAGTTGCTCAATTTTGCCAATTCGCCGTAATTTTACAGAAAACAAAATCCCAATTTTTACATCTCATATGAGTTTTTAAGTCATTCCGAATTTTACCAAGTTGTCCAGATTTTACCATCTTCCCAAGATTTTACCAAGTTTTCTCGATTTTTCCAATTCTCCTTAATTTCTAAAAAACAATCCTAATTTTCACAACTCACCTGTATTTTACCAAGTGGCTTCCGATTTTTGCCAAGTTGTCTTGATTTTGCCAATTACCATAGATTTTGCTAATTCCCCTTAATTTTCCAAAAACAAAAAAATCCCAATTTCCACAACTCATCTGAATTTTACAAAGTCGTTTCGAATTATACTCACCCCGATTTATTTTTGGGGGAGCTACCTCCAACTCCCTATAGCTACGCCCCCAAGCATTAGCTTATCTGGATCATTACCTAATATACACCGAAGAGTTAAACTTCATGACCACCTACCTAATACGATGTTAGTCCTCCACGTGCCACCAAAACAACTCTTACCCGGCGAGGCTTGGACGCTACAAGATTTCTAAAGGTGTCTTGTGGTATCTGGTACCAACACGTTACCACAGATCCTTTAACTCTTGTAAGTTACGTGATTGAGCCGCCGCAGATCGGATATGCTGTTTCAACACAAACCACAGATCCTCGATTGGATTGATGTTTAGGGAATTTGAAGTTCAGGACAATACCTGAAGTCTTCCTCATGTTCAATGAACCATTGTCGAACAATACGGGCAGTGTGGCATGGCGCATTATCCTGCTGAAAGAAGGCATTACTAGAGGGATATACCGTTGCCATGATAGAATTTACCTAGTCTGCAATGATGTTTAGGTAGGTGGAAGAGGTCATAGTTCCCTTCACAGGAATGACTGGACCCAGGGTTTCCCAGAAGAAGATAGCCCAAAGCATTACACTTTCTCCACCGGCTTGTTTTCGTCCCATGGTGCATCATGGTGCCAACACTTCCCCAGGTAAACGACGTGCACGTACCAGGCCGTCCACATGGTGCAACAGGAAACGAGATTCATCGGACCAGACGACAGTCTTCCAATCACTCAAGGTCCAGTTTTGATGCTCGCGTGCCCATTGTAGGCGCTTTCGACGGTGAACCGAGGTTAGCATGGACACTTGGAGCAGCCTGAGGCTATGCAGTCCCATTTTCAGCAGGATTCGGTGTATTGTGACACATCAGTCTCGTCACCAGCATTTAAATTACCGACGAGTTGTGCCACGGTATCCCATCTGTTGACTCTTATCATACGGGGTAGCCTTTGCTCATCTGTAACATCGATGAGCCGTGATCGGCCCACACCTTGCTGGTGGTTCGTGGTTGTTTTCCTCCTCGGACCACTTTTTGAAAGTTCTAACCATGGCTGACCGTAAGCACCCAACAAGGTTTGCCGTCTCGGAAATGCTCTGACCCACTCGCCTGGCCATTACAATTTGGCCTTTGTCAAACTCATTTATGTACCTTCCTTTCCCATGAGAAGAACAATAGCACTGATTAATAGAACTCTGTATCAGGTATTATTTATACCGTTTCATGACCTTCACACGCGCGTCGTTTATCTGCAGTTGCTTCAATTTGCATAAAGACGCGTTGTCATAATGTTTTGGCTCTTCGGTGTGTAAAGAAGAAAGTTTGTTTGTGTGCCTCTCCGCTTATGAGCTCGTAAGCTTATACACTCAGTCCCCAAATTATTTCTGTACTCAGCCCCCAGAAGAAACGAACTCGCTGCGTTCAACCAAAATTGGGGTAGGAGGGTTTGAATTTCTCAAAATCCCCATAGACTTAACATTAATGCTTGAAACTTATTCAAAATAACTGTTGCCACTAATAAATTTGAAAAAGGAATGCATCGAACTGAACCGTAACCTTCGAGACTCAAGGCCTTTGTAGTCTAAAGTGACGTCACATCCCTTGGATCTACAGTGCTTCCTGTGCACGTAGTACTACCATCGCAAATCGGACATTTACTTTTTTATATGGTCGGTGGGCATTTTTGTTTGATACTGTGCTCAAAAACTGATTGCCATAGTATGATTATATTGTATATATGTAAATTAGTGTAATATTACTATGGCAAACTTTAAAATAATGAAGACGTTGAAACTAAAATAGATCTTGATTTGTAATTGTGCTAAATTGATGATTCAAAATGCAGAGTAATCGTCGTTTAACGTTCTCTGAACATGCATAACGATATATAAGTTACCAGGAGCATCATAATCGGTTCTACATATAATGACACAATATGTTTAAAAATAAGGTAAAATGCGAATTTTACTCGGTACCTTCACGTATTTTTCCTCATAAATGCTGTCAATAATTAATCCAGTTTTTTATACCATTGATAATATAATCATGACATATAAATTGTTATGGAAAACTAGTGTGTTACATTGAAAGGAAAAAAACACAAAAATTCTTCAGAATAATTTTATTGACAAATGTGAACTACAAATTAATGACATACTGTAAGAGCTTTAACTGTAACAATTGCAGTTATGATTTAATTGAAATACGTTTTCTTAGTGATTAGACTGAATTAATAGGACATGGATACAACCTTTCGATGGAATACATATTCAAAAACTAGCAGGAAAAGTGCATCTAAACTTTACAAACTACAATATACTGCAAGCACATACACATTTTGGTTTACAAAGCTACCTGTAAATCTATGACTTAAGACTTGATAATATATCGCTCAACTAACCTCCCAAATGTAAAGAAAATAGTCTCTAATCAATCTTCGATTGTTAAAAATATAATTCTATGCAGCCTGGTAAAGAAAGATTAAATCATTTAGGCATATAAGCCAGTGGTGTAAGACCACTAAACTAAGACTCTGCCATTTTTTCCACTAATAGAACTTATTGGTTTAGTGGTCTTAGAACACTGTAGCATATACCTGGAGAGATATGGTTCAAATCCCACATGCCAAGAAAACTATTAATTTCAAAGCCAACAGTGGTTTTCTATTTAACATATACAGTGGTATTCTATTAATTTCAAAGCCAACAGTGGTTTTCTATTTAACATATACAGTGGTATTTATTAATTTCAAAGCCAACAGTGGTTTTCTATTTAACATATACAGTGGAATTCTATTAATTTCAAAGCCAACAGTGGAGTTTATCTCTGTGGATACTATTTATTGAGGGTACACAACTTTTTTTTGGCACTAAGACATTTTTTTCTTATTTCCCAA
Source organism: Ryuthela nishihirai (assembly GCA_038380435.1). Taxonomy (NCBI): domain Eukaryota; kingdom Metazoa; phylum Arthropoda; class Arachnida; order Araneae; family Heptathelidae; genus Ryuthela; species Ryuthela nishihirai. The sequence continues at coordinate 8,739,924 of JAWZYU010000030.1, read as the reverse complement.
ATTTTCTAACAAACAATTATTTTTTAAAATATATTTGTTAATCAAGTAATTCTGCATCACATAAAAGACTGGTTGTGATTAAAGTAACATTTCTTTGATTTGCCATTTCCATAAATTCTTGTTCAAATTCAGTACACAATTTTTTTCATAGTAATATAATTTAGTAATACAACATTAATTACTATCTCATTTGAGCAAAAAAAGACTGCCTCTATCAAATTTTGTAAATACTTAAATTTTACATCCAATTCTACTTTTTTTATCACGTAATAGTAAATGTTTACAATGATCACATTTCAAACTTTTCAAAACTGAAAATACAAAATAACCTGCTATATATGCAATTACAGGAAGAGAGTTATCACAATCAGACAAATCCGAAGGAAGCACTGTAATGTTAAAACTAATAGACATAAAATTAATTTCCTTAAAATCATCTTTAAAATCCAAATCGGTTATTTTAATTTTACCACTTGACTTAGTGAGAAGTTTCAACAGTGACTGCACTCTTAATTTTGTTTCACATTCAAATAATTGACCTATTTATATTGGTTTCCAGCTGACTGTAGAGGCCGAAACGACTCTCTAAATTATCAGTTTGAACAATTTGATATACCAGGTAAAATATATTTTGAGTTCAGAGGTACAATATGAAGCAATTTCAAGCAATGAATATGTACTGTCTTAACACAGAATGGGTTTCTTTCGTTAGCATACCAGTTGTGCAACTCATCTGCTACCATTTATCTAGCCAACAATAAAGTAAAATAAATACTCCCTCAAGCAGCTGTTTGCCACAGAGGTCTGACAGGAGCCTGTTAGTTTATATACCTTAGTAGGTCTGTGAGGATAGCAGGATCTCAGCAGAAAAATGACGCATACATTTATTCAGGAAACAATTCAGAAATGAGACATTTTCATCTGACTCGAACACGTTACTGGCATTTGGTGTTTGTTATTCAAGCGTTCACCTTTAAAAGGTGATTTTACATTTACAATATGCCACCATGTTAAAATAAACTTAATGAAATCTGATGTATCTTGGTAATGTAACAATTTGTGCTTTTCTCCTATTTCTAAAAGTCCATTAACTACAAAGTCATTAAAAATATTTAAGACTAATTTAACATTTTGTCCCTCAAGATTACTTGGTTTCAAAGCTCTATACGACAGATTAAATCCATATTTTAACAATGAGTTTGCTTCAATTTTATGCAGTTCTTTAAGGGTTGATAAGGATGCAATTTTGAACGATGAAATACTATATCCATTATTTACAAAATGTGGATAGTACATACATTTTTCAATTTGTTTTTGATTTAGCCAGTTATTTCTGATACACTTAAACAAATGAACTGGGTCAGTAAGAAAAAAATAAAGGTCTTGATTTATCTGATGGATGAGGATATACAATTTGAACTTTAGGGAGAAAGACATAACGACATACTCTTATGATTGATAGAATTATTGTCAGCTACTACACATATCATAAAAAAACAATTTTTCCAAACCAATGATAATTTTTTTAAATACTGCTGTAAAGAATATCAGCATTTATTGCTTTGGCTGGTGATATGTGAACTACATCTTTATAGTTGGAAAGCAAACTAGTTATCATAAATACATGGGCACTGGTTGCCATGTTTTTTGTGTCAAATGACAGACCAACAAGGTTACCACATTTGAAATCCAAATACTGTTTGAAATGAATTTCATCAAGCATTAAAATCACTTTTTTATCTGTATCACTCAAAAAAAATTTTTTTTGCCTGACATGTGATAAAAAATTTGAATCTACTTTCTCTATAGCAGGATTGACATTAAACCGAAGACAAATGCACCGAATTGTACTAGGATGTGGTAATCTAATGTTTCCACTCTCTCCAACAAAATTATATGCATGAGGAGCCATGCTAAAAAAAGTGATGCAAAAATCATGATATTTGAAGACTACCTTGAACCACACTTATTTAACCCAAATAGTATCAACTGTTCCTCAATGAATTTCAAATGATTATTACTTTCATCAGATGTGCAAAGTACTCTCAAAATATTACACATTAATCAATATTATGTCTAATATTACTTTCAGGAGTTTTAACCCTTATTAAACAATTTAAAAGATCATTTAAAACATCAATATGACTGATTTTTTAGAAGTATATTTTCCAACTTTGGATTGCTCGTTATCTTTTTCATATGCTCTCACCATAAGCTCAGAATTAACAACAGAAAATTTTACTATAGGAGCTGGAGTTTTGATGGAATGTTACCAGGAATTAATCTGGGAACTTTCAATTGCACAGTAACCGTCTTACCAGTTTTCTCATCGAATGCACTTGAACGTCTTTGAAAATCACTCTCTTTGAAGTGTAATTCACAAACCTAGGGAGAAAGATGAACACCATTACGCGTGTTTTGCTTTATATGTTAAAGGTTTTTTTTTGTCTGATTGTTACTGATCAATTAAACTTAATCTACAACACTGTTGTGTTATTCCAGTTATATATGCTTTATAAAAATAGTAAGAAAAGTAAAAATTATTGCAAATGGTCAAAAGTCCAAATATGTCAACAAATCAAGTTTCTCTGTGTTTTGACAGATGCAAACTTGAATTATATTGTTCAAGTGAGTAGAATAATTGCAAAAAAATATTGGACGCATTAAAATATATGTTGAATTACAAATATAAGGCAATGATGAATTTGTATTATGCATTAGTTCATTCCTACAGATTTATGGTATCTGTTTAATGAAACACCAATACCAGAAACTTTCCATATCTTGCAGAAACCTATTTTGAGACATATTTTGCATTTGACTTATAATGATCCAGTAAACCACTTCGTGGGCAATAATAATTTGCCTTTTTCAACTCTATGATTTCTGTATATAAACAATTCTCTTATGCTATGCATATTTGAAGGTGAAATGATCAAACACTATATAATTTATGTTACACAGGCATTCATTATTTAATCAATAATGCACAAATTTTACCTGACGACTATGGCATTCAAACATTAAGTAATGAATGACTTATAACCTGTTCTCTTGAAAATGATTAAAACTAACTAACACATTAAAACTCTGAGGAAAATGTGAAAATCAGATTTGCAAAAACCTAAGACACTTTCAAGTAAAAGTTAAGAAATATGGGTTTCTAGATGCATAGTTCATTCCTAATATTTCCCAAGGTCATCCAAACTATTAATGAGTGACTAATGCTCTGTACTCTATATATATATATGTTGTTTTGTGATCACTATTTCTTAAACCTATATTTCACATAACTATATAAAAATCTCATATTCAATACCCTCCCTCAGCATAAACAACCACGATGCAAATAGAAAAGGATAAACAAACAACTAATTGTGACTAAACATATAGCAGTTAAGTTATATGAATCTATGGTACAATATATTGTTACAATTATCATTCAAACCATTTTATATACTCTTGCCAAATATTGCAATTTTGCTAGGATTTCAGCAATCTCAAAATTTTAACAAAAATATACTTGCTATTATAAAAAGGCAAAAAAAAAATTGACATACCTTGTTAATTTTGTTACTGTGAAGTTTTCTCTTCTTATTGCTAGAAGCCATTTTCTGCCCAACTCTTCATCCTGGAGAAAACTGTAAACGCGCACATTTCTTGAACTTTCATAGTTTCCTCTACAGCCAGGATCATAACAAGGATGAGGCATTTCTTCAAAAACTCTGATTCACAAGTAAAAACTTAATCACAGAAAAATAAAGCGCCACTTCGAAGATAACACAACATTAAAAAATCCCGCCAATAAACACACAAGCAGCTTCGGGGTGTCGAGATGCTAGATCCACGAATGCTGACGTCAGAAGATATGACGTCATCAGTGAAATGGCCTTGAGTCTCGATGGTTGCGACTAAACTAATAGCTGATTTTGCGTGATTAACTATTAACATTTGAAAGTCATTCAAAATAATTGTTGCCACCATTAAATACGAAATAATCAATGCATCACTCTAATTTCTTTCTAATTTCGCGTAATAAACTGATTGTTCAGTTCAAGAGCGCGTGAGTCCGTGGATATCGAAGTCGTTCTAATTGAGCAAAGGGGGAACACGAGATTCTTTGTTGAAATGAAAGCTTGAAAACCTAAATTCGTATCGGAAGTTAATATTATTAACTTAATTTGAAAAATGTGTAAAAGTTAATAAAAGTGTATACAAATAATTAATAAAGGTTTTAAATATTATGTTGAGTAATAAATAATTTTGCTTAATAATAATAATTATTTAGTACCTTTACGTTTTTTATGCACCTCAGACCATAGTTGATTTTCTTTTGCTATAAAGTTACATATGCCAGGCAAATTGTATCCGATGTACTCTGGTGGGTACGAAGTGATTTGAAACGTTCGATTATCTGAGCGAGGAAATTCCGACTTTTGGTTTAGAACTTCTGACAAGGGGAGGATTATGGGTACCTCGAACTATGTCCATTTCTTTTCTCCCCTGAAAGAGAGGGAGAAAATTTTAACCGGAGGGGATGTTGGATTGTTTAACCTCTGAGCTGTACTTTTTGCACACAATGGGTTAAATGGCTAAGTCACAAGGACTCCGAAGGCTCAAAGGCTTTGGGGAGGGGACCCATTGGAACAGCCGTTGGGAGACAGATGGTAGTCTCCTATAAAAGCCATCCAGTGTGTACTTTAACGCGCACAGAATATGTCTCTTCCGCACGCGGAACCACGGCTTAACGTCCCATCTGAGACGGATGGCGCATTTTCCAAGCCCAGCAGTGTCCCTTACTGACTGTGGGCAAGACGGGGAGTTTTGCGGAGATAAATCTCAACGCTGACCCAGCTGGGACTCGAACCTGGGAACTAGAGATTACGTGTCTAGCGCGCTACCGACTGAGCCCCCCACCCCAACTACCCCCTGGAGTCTAACGATATTTACGCCAAATGAATGCTTGCGACTTGGGAAGTGCCATGTACTTTACATTTTAGAAAATTTCAGACCCGAGCAACGCAGGGTAAATCTACTATTAGTTAATATTTATGAAACTAGCAGATTTACCCTGCGTTGCTCTGGTCTGAAACTCTTTAGAGTATATCGTATATGACATTCCCACGTCGCAAGCTTTCAATTGCATAAAACTCATTACGATCGTTTCGTCCTCCTTCCGTTACCTTGGAAAAAATTATCTCCCTCTTTTAGGGGAGGTATGAAAGTCTTTTTAAAGTACAGAGGAGATGACATTCCCACGTCTGAAGCTTTCATTTAATAAATACAAAAAAAAAATAAATACCCCCTCAAGCAGCTGCTTGACCACAGAGGTCTGACAGGAGCCTGTCAGTTTATATGCCACAGTAGAAGGTCTGAGAGGATGGTGAGGCCCTCAGCAGAAAAACGACACAAACAACCCATTACCTGGGGCTCGAACCCAGATCCCTTAGATCAGTAGCCAAGCGCGCTAACCATTCGGCGATGGGACGGCTTTCATTTAATATAAAACTTATTTCATTAGTTTCTTTTAGGGAAAGTAATCTCTAAAATACCAGGTGATCCAAAAGTAACAGAAAAAGTAAAAATGCACTAATATGAAAAGTACATACAGTAGCACGATGCGGTTTTCACAGAAATGCACAGAAAGACATAGAAGTTTTTTTAATAACGAAAAATTTCATTGCCAGAATAGTTACATTTGCCACCGACAGGTGATGCTTCAGTTTTGTCAATAGTTTGTACAGTGGCGCAGCACAATTCGCAACGCAGCTAGGATTACAAATGTTCAATGTGACGGCCGTCATTCATGAGAATGGCCGTCAGACGTGTCACGACACTCTGCACAGCATCGAAGAGGGTTTCAGCTGTAATTCCTGTCACATGATGGAGAATAGCTCCTTTCAACATGGCCAATGACGTCGGCCGACCTCTGTACACCTGTGACTTCAAGTAGCCCCATAATCAAAAGTCACAAGGTGTAAGGTCTGGAGACCTTGGTGGCCATTCGTGCAGGAAAGAGCGACTGAAGACATGGTCATCGCCAAATGTCGATCGCAACAGGTGCTGGACAGGATCTGTGGTGTGCAGAGACACTCCATCCTGCCTGAATGTTACACTATGGAGCGTTTGCCTTTCTTGCAAGGAGAGAATGATGCTGTCTCTTAAAAGCGCTGCATAACGCTCGCCTGTGACAGTAACAGTTCGAAATGTATCGCTGTGGACTTCCTCAAAGAAAAAGGGGCCTATAATGAATGACGCAGTGAACCCGCACCATGCTGTCACCTTTGGCTGATGCAAAGGGTTTTCCACAATCGCGTGTAGGTTCTCTCTCGCCCAGATGCGGCAGTTGTGTGCATTTACACTTCCATTAAGCGAAAAGTGCACCTCGTCAGTCCACAGGAGGTTTGATAGTCAGTCCGCATTGTTTTCCATCTGTTGAAAAACCCAATTTGCAAATTCATGACGTCTCTCGAAATCGGTTGGTTTCAGTTCCTGTACGTGTTGGATTTTGTAAGGATACCTCTTGAGGATGATCCTGAGTGATCACCACACAGTCCCGTACGAAATGCCAGTTCATCTTGAAATTTCACACGCACTGCATTCCCCATGTGCGGAAGCTGCCGATTGTTTGTCGGCCTTGTGTTCGACCTCGTGGACAACTTCAATAGTTTTTTGGGTCTCCCTCTTCTTGCACGTGCTACCAAACTGCCAGTGTCCTCAAACCTTTTCATCATAGCTATCAGTGAGGAACAAGACATCGGTCCCTTTCCACTTCTAATACCCCGCATTGAACGATAGGTGCGCAAAGCCGCACTTGCACATTCGGAGTTCTGATAATACAGCTTAACTAAAAGGGCTTTATCTCGTAACGATAACATGCCTCACCTTGGCAGAACGTTTAACTTCGGTAATAAAGGTTAAAGGCTGAAAGTTTAATTTCAGTATTCACTGCATCTGAAATTTACTTACCTCACGGCGAAGTCAGATTGATCAATATTCGCAGTCTCGCACCGTTTGAGGAGCGGCGGCCGGCGGATCTGTTTAAATAGCGACAGGAGCAGCTCCGGGACCTCTATAGCGCCACCTGTCGGTGACAAATGTAACTATTCTGGCAAAAAATTTTTCGTTATTAAAAAAAATCTCATGTCTTTCTGTGCATTTCTGTGAAAACCGCATCGTGCTACTGTCTATACTTTTCGGATTATTGCATTTTTACTTTTTCTGTTACTTTTGGATCACCTGGTATATAGTTATGTCACTTCTCACTTGATTTATTTTGATTAACTGCTAATGCTAAGTCCATGAGAGACACTGAAGTTTAACCGCTAATATTAAGTCTAAGGAGTTTTTTGAGAAATTTAAACCCGCTCACCCCACTTTTGGTTGACCCCAGCGTGTTCGCACATATCCTATATTTTTCCTATATTCTTCCCCTAGGTGAAATGAACTTTCATGCAAAGTTTGGTGCGGTAGCTCTTCTGGAGACCCAGTGCATAAGCGGACAGACAGACACGAAAAACACACAAAAAACAAATTTTTATTTTCTATATTGTTACAGATTTTTAGTTGTATTTTTCTATTTGACAACTGTGCGTGAATTCACAATAAATAAACAGACAGTAAATGAAGTGATTTAATAACTGAAGCAATAAATTTGCATGAATAATATGCAAATTTAGGCATCAGTTCTGATCCCTAATTTTGTATATTATTTTAAAACAAAGTTCAATTTAGTTGTTTTTTTTTTTTATTTGAAACACCAATATGTTAATCAACTATACTAAATGATCCTGAAATTTATTTAAAACAAACTGGTAAAACAGTATAACATTCGAAAACCGAATCACAAATCAAAGGACAGGTACAACTTTTACCAAACACTTTCATGTGAAAGAAATGACGGTCTGTACACAAATTAAAGATGCACTCTGCAAACTACTTTTACCACCATGTAAAGACAGTTTTCAAACGTCTCCGCGCCACACCAAAGGAAACTCTTCTTTTACACATTATTACAACTCTCTCCTCTTTTCACTTCCTTTTTGAAAGCCATCGTGTTCCATTCACGACGTATTTAACCTTATAACTGTCTCGAGGTAAGCGGTCACGCTTTTATGGTTGCACGTTCATAGTCCACTTCAATATATTAAACAGTATAAATGAAAGTTCAACTTATTTCTCACAAAACTAGAGGTCGGGCCCGTTAGAAGCTGTTATCCGCAGATGGGGGTGACTCTTGTCAAACCAATGCTGCTTGTTTTAACCTACATAAAGTTATTTTTCTGCTGACGTTACTCCATGGCTCAATGAACCAACAGAAGGATGGCGGTCCAATAGTGCGTAATGATGTCTCCTTTCTCTCCAAGGAGAAGGTTAGGGTCAATGGTGAAAATATCGATACTGGAGGATCTGGGTTGGGTTGGGTTGTTTTACCTCTGAGCGGCACTTTTTTGCACACCATGGGCTAAATGGCCAGGTCACATGGACCCCGAAGGCTCAGAGAAGGTTGGGGGAGGGGACCCACTGGAACAGCTGTTGGGAGACAGATGGTAGCCTCCCGTCAAGGCCATCCAGTGTGTTCTTTAACGTGCACAGGGTATGGCTCTCCCGCACACGGGACCACGGCTTAACGTCCCATCCGACGGACGGCGGCCTTTCCAAGCCCATCGGTGTCCCCTACTGACCGTGGGCAGGGCGGGGTATTTTGCGGAGATAAATCTCAACGCTGACCCAGCTGGGACTCGAACCTGGGAACTACAGATTACGAGCCTGGCGCGCTACCGACTGAGTCACCCCCGCCCCAGGAGGATCTGGGAGGGACAGAATTTCGAATATTACTCTTAAGGTTTTCGTGTAAAGAGAATCATACTGAAGTCCCTGTTTCAAAGAAGATTAATAATTAAACAATAGTAAACTCGTATAAGGTTTCGGATTATACTGAACTTCTTAAATTTCGTGATGAATTTCTTGTTCCCCAATAACTCTTGATCGTTCTTATCTTATTGAACAAATTTTTCACATAAAATTACCTCTGAAATTGGAGAATAGATTAAATCCTCATTTTAGAAGAGAAATGGCAACAATAATCATTTGTGTTGCTCAAAATATAAATTTAATAATCAATAGCAGATTACTGAAGTTCCTAAATTTTTATGGCAGAAATCTGTTTTAATTTAGAAATATTTTGTTTAGACACAAAGCTATTCAATGTAACATTGGGAAGCTTTTTTAACGGTTAATTTTGCGCAGTCAGTACTCGCCACCGAGATTCTGACAAAGAGCCTGTCACATAATGCTCCGAAGAGCAAATCCGTGAGGAAAGCGAGACCTCAGCAGAAATGCAATGAGAGAAAAAAACGCTTTCATCATCCACTCCCCTGGTTCTATCTGTTCCACAGTACATTCATCACATAATTTCGAGAATTACACCGGTGCTTAAGTGATATACATGCCTGCCTATTTCAACAAAATTCTACTTAGGGGACTGCATCATTCGCAATGTTTCCTATTTGTTCCGCCAGGAAGATTTACCGTATATTTTGAAGCTAGTATGAAGTTTTCCTTAGATTTCCCAGACATGTGCTAGATAGACTTTACACTAGCGCCAAAATATAGGAAAAATTTACCATGTAGGAATATATAGGAAATTGTCGGTTGCTTCCCCTTTTCGAAAAATGCGACAGGCATGTATATCACATAGGCACCGGTTAGACAAACTCCTTATCATCAGTCAGTCTGTCTGTCTGTCTAAGAACGATAGTTCGCAGACCTATTGATATTTTTTCTTTTCATAGAAATATCTGAAGTAGCTAATGTTAGCCAAATCCCGTTTGTATATATCATTCTGGGATATTCAGTTTCATCCGTTTCTGTTGGTGCTCTCAGCGAAATCGCTTCGTTGGTACTAAAACAGCAGGTAGTCTATCTCTCGTCTGGCATAACTTCGTCTTTCGCAAGAGTGAGCATTAACCTTCGGATGGAGTGCCGCTTTCCTTGCACCAGGACTCCGTTCCACTCATCAAATATGGCAGTAGAAGTTGTGTCTTTTTCCAGGGGATTAGGATGATTCCCAGGATTGCCAGAATGAAACAATCACGCTTCAACAAGAGGAAAGGTTCGGTGATTATGCTTACCGGACCAGAAAGTCTTACTACCAATCTTGCATTTTGCTTTTTTCTCTTAAGTCCAATTTTTGTGAAGACCCACTGGACTAATTTTATTATAAAATTTATTAATATTTTATAAAGTTATAAAATATTAATAAAAATATTTTAAAAAATTTTATAATATAATTATATTTTTGTCTTTATAGGGTGGTAAAAGTAGTTTGCAGAGTGCATCTTTAATTTGTGTAGAGACCGTCATTTCTTTCACATGAAAGTGTTTGGTAAAAGTTGTGCTTTAATTTGTGATTCGGTTTTCGAAAGTTATATTGTTTTACCAGTTTGTTTTAAATAAATTTCAGGATAATTTAATATAGTTGATTAACATATTCGGATTTCAGGGGGAAAATTTAAGAGAGATATCTCTGAATTAGAGGGATATTAAACCAGTGCTTAAACTATATCTAGGCTAAATTTACCAAAATTTTGCATTTGCTTGGGAAAAACCACGACCAGAGGAATCTGAAGTGGGTACTTCCTATATTTGTTTCCGTGTGCACTTAGCAGTACCCTAGCAGAATCCAGTTCTCGTACCTGGGAAGAGTCTTGATTTACGGTAAGGTTTCTTTCATTTAAATCTTAACGAATTGTTGTCACTTTAACTTTAATTTAGATTGTTTAAGTGGAGTTGGTGTGTACTAAAATATGAGTGTAATGCAAAATTATCCACCTCTCTAAGCCTACGGTGGAATTTTGTTGACTTTGAGATTGGCTATTGTTTTTAAACAAAATCTGCATTTTTGTCAATTATTTAAAGCTCGTCGCAACTACAGTTAGGAAATACGGAATTACGTATTACTAGCTTGTGGGTTGTTCCTGGTTCGAGTCTAAATCTTTTTTTGGCGACTATTTCAAAATTATTTCTTAGAAAGCGATTTTCGAAGTCAGATCAACAATAAGTACTAATATGTAGTCCTGAATATTAGTAATTATGAATAGTTAATTATTTTAGTTAATGTGGATCATGCGTAGTTAATAAGTGTCTCAAAGAGAAAAAGTTGCGGGTGACAGAACTCTTAACCGGTAGGAGCTAGGACCACCAAATTCGGTATACAGCTTTATCACATTGTAACTTAGTGCAATGTAAAGGTTTGGACACATAGCATTTAGCCCCCCCCCCCCCCCCCCCCTACAAAAACAGATTCTCATCATATTATATAACCGGTATATTCCTAACTGAGGGCCAGACGAAAGCACGTGTGTATCTTATACCTCTATGGTGAGAATTTCGACGCCCTGTAATTCTAGAGATACTTGACCGATCAGTCCTAGATTTTATGTGCTGGTTCCCTCCATTACATCCCTGTGTTATTTTAAGAGATCGAGTTCCTAGTTGTTGTGGCTCGGGGTTAAACCCGTTGCGAGTGTCCAAAATCTCTGGAGGCCCTGGCGTCAACTCAGCTACCTTGAAAGTTATGAACGGAGTAGTACGCTATCTGTGGAGAATGGGAAAAGTTATCGGTGGACAGCTGTCTCACGCCAAACGTTTGGCGGTATGTAGCTGATATATAATATTAGGCGGATTGGCAAAGGGGGGCGGACACAGATATAGGTGAATTTCCCCTTCCACTGCATGCTGCGACGTCAGCTTAAATAGGCAATTTATTGAGAACCTTTTATCGACCTCGCCCTACGTGCGATTAATTTCCTAGATACCTGTCGATTGACCCAAATTTGGTATGCTGATTTCCCCTGTATAGCTCCGTGTTAGGTAAAAAGAAAACACATCCCTGCAGTAGCTGATTTAGACGTCCAGAGACCCTAAGTGTACGCACTCACTTGTTGGCAAGGGCTGTACGCACGGCAGGCATTACCCCAACTGAAAATATTCTCCCTTGCATTCTCTATGAGACAGCGCCGTTGTTTGCCAGTGAGCGCTTGTCTCATAGAGAATGCAGGGGAGAATATTTTCAGTTGAGGTAATGCCTGCCATGGGTACGGCCCCTGCTGACAAGTGCGTGCGTATCCTAAGTGGAACAACATTTAAGGGCACTATGGTGTATAGTTGAAATGACCTCTACAGTTTTGAAGGCAATTCACAGAACGATATGAGGGCCCCCAGTAGCCTGGGTCCTACATGGACCCTTAGTCCGCTTCTTGGTACATCCTGCCCTGAATCCCTGTCTTCCGTGGGAGAGGATTAATCCCTTTGCGAATACCTGGGATCTAGGCAACGATTGGGGGCGCTGATGTCACTTCGGCTACGTTGCAAATTTGGCAAGAAAACTTACCAATGAATGGAAAGGCGAAATAAGTTTCGAATCACGTTTCACTCTATAAGTGGTGTAGAACGTGCTGTTCTCTTATTGCTGAGTAGAAATAATTCAAACACGTCCATCATTCGTTAGGATATCAAAAATATATTCGTTTAGTGTTTTAAAGACACATTATCAGACACTGGAAGTCTAGTGTAAGTCAAAATATAAATGCTATACTTTGAATTAATAGGTTTTTTTTTTTTAATTTTACATTAATTGTTTCTCAGTGCCTGAAAGAAAAAGATCACTTTTGAATTCCAGTAGATCAAATATTGTCTCCAAAGATGCTATTTGTGATGTTTCAATTTTTTTTCCTTTCCTAACAAAATTTTGCTTGCGTCAATTATGTATTGTTTCGGCCTAACGAACGCAATTAAATTAAATTCAAATTCATCCCACGCACAATATCCACCCAAAAGCCATCTGCTTTTCGTGTTCAAGAAAGGATGCGATGACATGGCAGCTGCCCTCAAGGAATAGCACCCCACAGGTACACGAAGCACCATTGAGCCCCCACCCGAACTGTCCAACGGCACCAAAAATAAACAACACAGGACTCGACCATCAGCACACTTAGGTCCCCACGGACACGAAGCATCCGCGCGACTGCGATAAATTCGCCTATCTTGACACAATAGGCGGACGATCCCAGAGGATGTGGCAATGTCCGACTCTGGGTGTCGAAATACCGCTGGATATGTGTAGCGCGAACTCAGTTTGGAATTGCAGCTTGCTGGACATTAAACGATGCCGCTGCCCAACCGATACCGCTGCCTAACCCATGAGGAGGCCCCAGCTAGAGGAATACGGAAAGATTAGGCCAGCAATCGCGCAAACGAATGGTAATTGCCGTTAAAACGGGAAGGAGGCAAAGGAAAGACACATACGATTGCACAAGTTCTGATGGCCAGTTAGAGAGAATCAGAGAAGTTGCCCAGCTAGGAAGAGCTAGTGCACAATTTTGAGAGACTGTCAGCCATGAATAGTGGAGAGCGGCTTCTCCGAAACGCCGTACACCCCAAGACTGTCGACCTTTCTAAGGAACGGCTTTCCCATCCCACAGTCCTAGGAGAAGGAAACCCAAGACGCTCTAACCACAGCTTAATGACGGAAATCAGCAACAGGCCTTCGGAAGAACACTCCTAATGCAGGAGGTACAAAGTCTCACTCTTTTCTTCGATTAAAAGTGTCACGCGTCTAAATTAGAGGATACTAATTTAAGTTTTGGCAGTACTTACAAAGAGAGAATTAATTAGTGTGCTTAAAATTAATGAAAATTATGGCAAATTATTCCTCAATGGAATTGAAGTATTAAAATGCATTTTATATGTCTATGCAGAACCCTATTGGGTATTGAATTCATTCACAAAATTTCTACACCTCCTCCGCCAAGGAGAAGGACTTGAGTTAATGCAGCTTCTCCTTGCTAACCGATATAACCATTATCAATTAGTGAAGGAAAGATAACTGAACGCGATAACATTAGCTACACGTTATTACGCCTCCAACTCAGGTGTATGTGTAACGAATCCTCAGATTTTTGAAAAGAAATCTCTTGGATAAAGCATAATATTGCAATTTTTTTAAAAAGAATAAATATAATTTATTTCAGAACCAAAGCACGACGGTAAATCTGTACAACGAAGGAATTTTAAGGTTTAAATGTGGATAGAAGATAAAGACTTCAGTTTTACTCTTTATTACACGTATTAAAATATCATATTACAATAACAGATCAAATAATTATAACTTGTGTTGAGAGATTTTGTTGTTGTTTTCTTGTGGCTCATTTTATTCTGACAATGAAATCACAGCTACACAGTCGCTAATCAGTGGCAAAAGAAGAATGGCATCAAACAATTTCAGTTTCCATTCATGTTCAACAATTTAGCTGCAACGTTGGCAACAACTGCTTCATGCTTACGCAACAACTGTTCAGAGACTTACTTACTTAAAATATCCCCAATTGGAAACTCTTGCTACCAGGTGATCACCTAGTAGCAAACTCATTCAGAAAAACTTTTTGTGCATGAAAATAAATTTGATTATATATATATACTTTCTTTATATTACTTCTTATATTTTTTAGAAGATATTAAACATATTTATCTGCTTGATAAATGAAATGAGAAGTTTGTAGCACTTTACTTTGTGCTTGGGATTTTCCGGCTCTAAGATGCTCCTAAAATTAAAAGATGTAATGTTCAAATTATTTAATGCATTATAATATCTTCTTCTTTCCTTTGCATGTTTCTTGCATTTAAACAACGTCTGTTCCAAATTTTCATATTTCTTTGCAAAAGTCACATACCGGGGGAATCAACCTTTTTCATTCTATATAATAGTGCTTTAGAGGTTACAGAGTTTGTTTTGATTTTTATTATTATGTTAATTTCTTTTTTGCTTAATCCAAAATTATTAAATTTAGAAATTTTAGGTGAAATATTATATCTATGAGTATGATTTGCATTAATGTCATACCATCTCTGTGTATCATTAAATATGTTTTTTTTGTTAAAATTTTTAATTAAATAATTAAAATAAGGTGTGTCAATATTAGGATTTATTTTTGTAGCTTCTTTTGCTTTTTTATCTACTTTTTCATTAAATTTTATTCCTACATGACTAGGGATCCATTGTATGTGAATTATATTCTTGTTATTTATGTGATTCTTTATTAAAATTAAAATATCATTTATAAAGATTTTAAAATTACTTTTTAATGGATCATTGTAAATAGTTTCAATGGCAGCTTTGCTATCTGAGAATATTACTATGTTTTTATTTTTATATTTTACAGCCCAATTTATAGCTAGAATGATTGCAGTTAATTCAGCTGATAAGATAGGAATCGGTTTATTGAATTTAAATAATTGTTCATAATTTTCAGCAGGGCAAATAAAGGCTCCAGCAAGATCATTTCCATCTTCACTAAGAGAGCCATCTGTACATATATGTAAAAAAAAATTTATAATTATTTTCTATGTGAATATTTCTAGTGTTTTAAGGGTATTAATATTACGTGTTTTTTTAGTGTAAATTTTCTATATTTGTATTTAATATTGGGAATGTTGAAGTCCAGTATGGAATTTTAATGTTATAATCACCACTAGATTTTTTGCTTACTATTTCTTTTATATCATTCTTTCATGTCATGTTACATGTAGAAATATCATTAAAGTTACTTATAATTTTGTCAATTACAGGGTGTGAATGATTTTTCAGTGTGATTATATATATTAAGTTGTGTAATAAATATTTTTTTTTTATTAATAAGGGTGGTATAGCTGTTTCTGCATAAATGTTAAGTCCATTTGTATGCTAGTGAAGTCCAATGCAGTATTTCAAAATTTTTAATTGTAAGTTTTCTAAGATTTTTAGTTTGGTTTTAAATATATTATTAATAAATTCAATACCATAGAAGCTTTTTGGAAAGATTATTGAATTGTATAACAGTAGTAAATGTTTATTTTCACAGCCCCATGTTGAACTTCCCAAGTATCTTAGAAAATTAAATAACTTATTTGCTTTATTTTTTGTAAGATCAATGTATTTATTCCAGGATAATTTAGAATCAAAATGTATTCCTAAAAATTTGAAATTGTCTTCAATTTTTATCTTTTTATTTTTAATTTTTATTTCAAATTCATTGGTTAATATTTTATTTTTTTGAAAATAAGATAGGATAGTTTTGTCTATTGAAATTGATAGGTTCCTTGTTTCACAATATTTTGTTATATTATTAATTAATTTTTGGAATATATTTTGTATATTATCAGGGTTTTTATTAATAGACCAGAAAATTGAATCATCTGCAAAAGAACCATATTTAAAATTATCTGGTGTGATATTTTGTAAATCATTTAAGTATAAATTACATAATGTAGGGGAAAGAATATCTCCTTGGATTAATCCATTATCAAATTTACACTGTGATGAGACTTTATTTCCAATTTTTAATTTAAAATTTTTATTTTTTAAGATTTTGAATAAAAAGCTGTACATATCATCATCATCATCATCACCATCACCATCGTCGTCGTCGTCGTCATCATCATCATCATCATCATCATCATCATCAAGCAGCCATGGGCTACGGAGGTCCAACCAGACCGTGCAGTTTAGTTCTCCAAGCATATCTGTCCCTAAGCTGCATATGGCCACTGCACACCAATTCTAACAAGGTCCTGTTTGACATTGACTGTCACTGCATCCTAGGTCCCTCTTTCTGAGGCCTTTAGGCACACTGTTCATAACCCTATTCGCCAATCTATAATTATCCATACAAGCAACATGGCCAAACCAATGGAGTCTCTCACTGCACAATATACTGCTTAAAGGAGGTTGCAGACTCCTTTGCCAAACCTCATCATTAGTTACAAAGCTAAACCACCTAATACCCAAGAAACTGCATTAGCATTTAGAAAAAAAAAATATCAGGTTTCCTTTTATCCTCTTTACAAACGGTCAAAGTTTCACTAATATAACTCTAGAAAGAACCAAACTATTACAGTCTAATTTTAGTCTTCAGGTATATACACCTATTTCTCCACACTCTCCATAGACCCTTAAATGTCCCAGCAGCAATCCCTATTTGTCTGCCAATCTCATGCCGCACATCACCAGTATCGGTTACATAGCACCCAAGATAATTAAACTGAGACACCTGCTCAAGACAGCAATCATTTAGATTAACTGAATCACAACCTGCCTGATCAATATTCATCACTTTAGTTTTCTCTCTGTTTATAACCAAACCTAATCTACTACCAGTCTCATCAACAGCTCGAATGAAAGAGTTCATCTCATAAACATCATTTGCCAAAAGGGCTAAATCATCAGCATAGTCTAAGTCAGAAATTTTTGTATCTCCAGACCATTTAAAGGCCAAAATCGTTCCCTTGAAGTGAATTTCGCATAACATAATCAATAACCAAAATAAAGAGAACAGGAGACAAAATGCACCCTTGTCGAACACCAGAAGTAATGCTAAACCAATTGCTACAAGCCTTACCAACTCTCACACATGACTCAGTGTTATTATAGAGAGCTTTCATTATGTTAGCTAACTTGTCTGGTATACCATATGATCTCACAATCAACCACAAATTATGACGATCAACAGAGTCGAAAGCCTTTTTGAAATCAACAAAGCTAGCAACCAAAGGTTTCTGAAACTCTAAATATTTCTCAAGAATCTGCCTAAGTGAAAATATCTGATCTACACATCCCCTACCACTTCTGAATCCACATTGCTCATCACGCAATTGCCTGTCAACCAGATTCTTAATTCTATTAAGCACAATCATGGAAAGAACTTTACCTGGAGCAGAGAGTACGCTGATACCCCTATAGTTATCACAAGAACTGTGATCACCTTTTTTGAAAATAGGGATAATAATAGCTCTGGTAAAATCTTTAGGAACCATGCCTTTATCATAAAAGTTATTCAAAATTTCAGTCATCCAAGTGGTAACCGAAACATTCCCAGCTCTGAGCATTTCTGTAGTAATTTCATCTACCCCTGGGGATTTATGAAGTTTAAGTTTAGAAATAGCCAAAATAACTTCAGATTGTGTTATAGGGCCAACATTAAAGCCAACAATGCATCTATCATCATTGCAAACAATGGGAGTAGAATTAACCACATTGTTTAGAACATCACTGAAATGCTCAGCCCACCTAGCCATGACAGAATCCTCACCTTCAATAACCTTACCTTGTTTATCCTTCAATCCCTGTCTACCTGTTCGTTTTCTACCACACAAAACATTAACTATCTGGTACAGCTCTCTGCTGTTGTGCTGTCTAACTGCTTCCTCAGCTTTGTCAGCCAGGCCATCAAGCCAAAGATTCTTATCAGTAGCTAACTGATCCTTTACACGTTTATTAAGTTCTTTGTAATGCTTTCTATTAGGACTAGTAGGGTACTGATTAAGGACATTCCTGCAGTTCCTTCTTTCTGAAATAAGCTCAAGTGCCTTATCACTTAAATAATTCTGCCTCCTCTGCTCCTTTTTCCCGAAAAGAGTACTGTTAATGTCCAAAAAAGCCTGTTTAAAATGGCCCCATTCTTCCTCAACTTCAGTATTAAGCAAACCATGACTGTCATAATGACTAAGTAACCTATCATGGTAAGCTTTGCTATAACTGGGTCTTTCAGAGCTTCAGTATTAAAGGTAAATTTTTTAACCCTAGCACAACCCTTTTTAAGTTTAAGTTGCTAGACACTTTTAACAAGGTAATGGTCAGATCCAATTTCAGCTCCCCTATATGCCCTGGTATTTCTAACAGAACTAGCCCATTTGCTGTTAATTAATATATAATCAATCATATTCTTATGCAGCCCATCAGGTGAAACCCATGTGTGTTTATGTATGTCGCGGTGTTTGTAATATGTGTTAGTTATTCTGAAACCATTTAGTTTACTTACCTGTAGGAGACGTTGCCCATTGCCATTGCAGCTACCAATACCAAAAGGACCTATTATTCCTCCCCAAAGGTCAGAGTCAGTACCAACTTTGGCATTGAATTCACCTAGAACTAGGGTAATATCTCCTTTTTTGACAGAATTCAAAATATCCTGAAGTTGTCCGTAAAACCTATCCTTCTCATCCTCATCGGCATCCTCAGTGGGGGCATAACAGCAGATAACATTCAAGTCTTTAATGCTTTTCTGAAATTTTGCTGTAAGAAACCTTTCATTAATGCACTCATATCCTAGAAGAGCATCACTAGCATGTCTCCTGAGCAGCAGACCCACGCCTTGGTGATGCTTTCCATCCTCCGTCCCTGTAAAGAGAAATTTAAAGTTATTTTTAAGTATCTCACCTTTACCTGTAAATGTACCTAATACATTTACCTGTAAATTACCTGTAAATGTACCTGTAAATAAACCTAATTTCTTTAAAAATCTTAAATTAGGATTTTTAAAGGTTCAGGATTCTTTAAAAAGACTTTTAAAGAAATTAGGTTTATTGAGATTGGTAGGGCCAACAATATCAAACAGCCGCCTGATCGCAGGCATGGGGCAAAGACCTGTTCCTCCTCTGCTAAAGGCTGAAGTCACCGATGCTGGTAGGAACTTCAGGCACCACCGTTTCAAGTGGACTTTTTCAAGAGCCACATTGCCTGCCTGAGACACATTGCTCCAGTTTAGGCTTGACGATGCCCAACTATCTAAGTAAGGTTCAGGTATCTGCGATGGCCTCTGATTAGGATTATCCACCAGCTGATATAAGGTATCCCATGCCTCTGTTCACTTAGAGCTGGCAACCCAGAAGCAAACAGAAAACACAACGGCAGACCAGTGCAGCAAGTCCAGGATCAATAATCAATCTCAAATCCATAAACAAATCCAGTCTAGTAGGTATAAATGGTCAGCACCAGGACCCTGTGAAGTTGACCACTCCTCAGCAGGGTTGAAAAAAAAAGATAAAAGTGGCCATAGATGACCATATTAGTAGGCCATACTGAACTGGCAGCCCTCCCCTTCCGTTCCCTTCCAAAAGAGAATATCTCTTTTGAAAGATACTAACGGCCTGCACCACGAGAAGGCGGGGTCGGACATTAGGTGCTAGACCTGGCCGGTTCTCTGCATCATCACTAGAGATTGGTACACAGCTCTCCTTCCAGTTTACGCCTAGCTACCATTTACAGGCCATTTTTTTTTTACATATTTCCACATATTTTTAATTGTTTGATTTTATGCAATATTCCATTATGTGAGACAGAATCAAATGCTTTTTCTATATCAATGCTAAGTATTATCATGAATAGTTTGTTATTGATTGCATATTCAGCATCTGAGATCAAGTTCAAAAGTAGATCTTTAGAAGATCTGTCTTGTCTAAAGCCAAAAGAATTATTATTAAAAGTATTATTATGTTCAAGGTGCCAATTTAATCTGTTTAGTACTAATCTTTCAAATAGTTTTAAAACATTTGAACTTAAGCAAATTTGTCTATATGAATTTAGATTGTCGGCATTTTTATAAGTTTTTTTTATAAAAATCATGTAGTTATCAAACCAACTATCTGGGTAATTTTTTGATTTCCAAATTTTATTAAAATTATGTAATAATACTTTTTTCCAATTGTTAGGTAAGTTTTTTAGTTCTTTGGTAGTTATTCCATCTGGTCCAGCTGTGGTTTTTAGTTTTAAAGCCTTTATAGCAAAATTTATTTCAAAAAGGGAGAAAGGTTTATTTAGATATTCTGTATCATTATTTGTGTAAAATAAGTGTATAATATTTGAATTATTAAATTTTTTATCTATTTTTTGTTTGGTTTGGAATGAAGATTATTGAAATATTTTGCTATTGTTTCTGTTGTTTCTTGTATACTTTCTTTGTTTTTGAGAGCAATAGAGTATAATGGATTTATTGGTTCTTTCTCTGTATGCAATTTTTTATAAATTCTCCATAAATTTGTTGTGGATGTAAGGGGAAATAACTTTTCTGTGAATAATTTCCAGTTTTGTTTTTGTATATTTAATATTTTTTTTGATATTGCTTTTTCTAATCTTTTAAATATTTCACATGCCTTAAATGTCTTTTTATTTATCATATCTCTTTCAGCTTTTCTTAGGTAGAGGTTGGTCATCTAAAAATTAAACGCCACGTTTTGTCGTCGCTCGGATTGTCTGGCGTGCAAAGCTGAATGGTATTCCAAGTATACTAATGGATTCCGGAAAAGGATAGAATAGCATTTGATACAGATTTCAGTGCTCACGATCGAAGCACTTTAGAAAACGGCTAAAACATATATATACATACAAGAGCCTCATGCAGCAATATATATGGCTATATAATATATGGGATACGGAGGTCCAACCAGACGGTGTAGGTTTCCCATCAAGACGTCTGTTCTGAGCTACAGCTACTGCATTTGGTCACTCTAGGCGAATTCTAGCAAGGTCCTGTTTGACATTGTCTGCCCATCGCATCCTAGATCTCCCTTTTTTATGTAAACTTTAACACACTGTACATAATACTGTTTGCTAATCTGCAGCTATGCATATGGGCAACATGGCTAAACCAACACAGTCTCTCTCTGCACAATATGCTGCTGAAAGGAGGTTGATGACTCCTTCTTCTAACCTCATCATTACTTACAAAGTAAAACCACCAAGATACTGCGTAAGCATCCAGAATAAAAGGCATCACGTTTCTTGTTATTCTGCTTACAAAGAGTACATCTTTCGCTACCATAACTAACCTTAGAAAGAACCAAACTATTATACAGCCTAATTTTAGTCTTTAGGTATACACCCCTATTCTTCTACACTCTCCATAGATTCTTAAAAGTTCCGGCAGCAATCCCAATCCGTCTGTTAATCTCATGCTGCAAATCATCAGCATCTGTTATATAGCTCCCAAGATAATTAAATTGTGACACCTGCTCAAGACTGCAACCATTCAGATTAACTGAATCCCAGCCTGCCTGATCAATTTTCATCACTTTAGTTTTCTCTCTGTTTATAACCAAACCTACTCTAGTACCAGTCTCATCAACAGCTCGAATTAAAGAGTTCATCTCATCAACATCATTAGCCAACAGGGCCAAATCATCAGCATAATCTAAATCAGAAAGTTTGAAATCTCTAGACCATTTAAGTCCAAAATCTTTCCCTTGCAAAGAATTTCGCCTAACATAATCAATAACCAAACAAAACAGAAAAGGAGACAAAATGCACCCTTGTCTAACTCCACTAGCAATGATAAACCAAACGCTGAAAGACATACTAACTCTTACACACGACTTATTTTTGTTTGCGACATTATTATAGAGAGCTTTCATTACAATAACTAACTTATCTGGTATTCCATATGATCTAACAATCAACTACAAATTTTGTCGATCAACAGAGACAAAAGTTTTTTTGAAATCTATAAAGCTAGAAACCACAGGTTTTTGAAACTCTAAACATTTCTCAAGAATCTGCCTAAGTGAAAATATTTGATCAATACATCCCCTACCACTTCTGAATTCATACTGTTCATCACACAGTTGTCCATAATTCTATTAAGTATAATCATGCAAAGAACTTTATCTGAAAGTAAACTAATTCCTCTATAATTATCACAAGAACTGTGATCACCCTTTTTCAAAATTGAGACAATAATAGCTCTAGTAAAATCCTTAGGAATAACACCTTTATCACAAAAAATATTCAAAATTTTAATCAGTCATGTGGCAACACAAATGTTCCAAGCTCTAAGCATTTCAGTGGTAGAAGTGGTTAAAAGTGCATAAATTCCCAGAAATGGATTTCATCTATCCCTGGGGATTTATGCACTTGTAACCACTTCTACCACTGAAATGAAATTGAATCTAAAAAATTTAGAGATAGCCAAAGCGATTTCAGAATGCGATATAGGGTCATCATTAAAACCAGTAATGCATCTATACTTATTACAAACAATTGGAGTAGAAATAATCACATTATTTAGAACTTCTCTGAAATACTCAGCCCATCTAGCCATAACAGAATTCTCACTTTCAACTACCTTGCCATGTTTATCCTTCAATCCCTGTGTACTTGTCTGTTGCTTCTCACATAAAACATTAACAATTGGTACAACTTCTGTAATGCTGTTGTGCTGTCTAACTGCTTCCACTGTTTTTGTCAGCCATGGTATAAGCCAAAGATTCTTATCAGCTGTTAACTGATCATTTACATGTTTATTAAGTTCTTTGTAATGCCTTCTGTTAGGGCTAGTAGGGTGTTGATTCATATTAATACTGCAATCCCTTCTTTCAGAAATAAGTTCCATAGCTTCATCACTCAAATAATTTTGTTTCCTCTGTTTCCTTTTACCTAAAAGAGTACTGTTGGTTAGAAGAAAAGCCTGTTTAAACTGATCCCGTTCTTTCTCAACTTCAGCAGTAACCAAATCACGATATTCATAATGACTAAGTAGCCTATCATGGTATGCTTTGGCTAAATCTCATATTTCAGACCTTCAGTGTTGAAGGTAATTTTCTTAACCTTAGCACATTTGTTAAGCTTCAGCTGCAAGACACTTTTGACCAAACAAAGGTGAGACCCAATTTCCGCTCCCCTGTATGATCTGGTATTTATAACTAAACTAGCCCATTTGCTGTTAATTAAACATAATTATCATATTCCTCTGCAACCCATCAGGTAAAACCCATGTATGTTTATAAATGTCCCGGGGTTTATAGTATGTGTTAATTATTCGCAAACCATTAAGCTTAGTTACCTGTACGAGACGTTTCCCATTGCCATTGGAACAGCCAATGCCAAAGAGACGTAAAACTCCTGCCCAAAGATTAGTACCAACTTTACCAAAGATTAGTACCAACCTACCCAAAGTCAGTACCAACTTTAGCATTGAAGTTACCTAGCACAAGAGAAATATCTCCTTTCTTCATAGAATTCAAAATATCCTGAAGCTGGCTGTAAAATGTATCTTTTTCGTTCTCGTCAGAGTCCTCTGTGGGTGTATAACAACAGATAATATTCAAGTCTTTATTTTTTGTTTTAAATTTTGCTCTAAGAAATCTTTCATTAATGCAGTCATATCATAGAAGAGCATCACTGGTGTGTCTGCTGAAAAGCAAACCTACACCTTGGATATGCTTTCTATCCTCCCTGCCTGAAAAGAGAAATTTAAAGTTATTTTTAAATATCTCACCTTTACCTGTCCATCTAGTCTCTTGCAAGCCTAGAATATCTAGGCAACAACGGCTGAATTCCTGCGTGAGGACATCAAGATAATAATCTCTATGTAATGTCCTCACGTTCCAAGTTCCTGCAGAGAGAAAATGATTAGTAGGATTTTTAAAGAAATTAGGTTTATTGAAATTGGTAGGGCCAACAATATCAAACAGCCCCCTGATAGCAGGCATGGGGCAAAGACCTGTTCCTCCTCCGCTGAAGGCTGAAGTCACCGACACTGGTAGGAACTTCAGGCACCACCTTTTCAAGTGGACTTTTTCAAGAGCCATATGGCCTGCCTGAGACATTACTCCAGTTTAGGCTTGACGATGCCCAACTACCTAAGTAAGGTTCAGGTACCTGCGATGGCCTCTGATTAGGATTATCCACCAGCTGATATAAGGTATCCCATGCCTCTGTTCACTTAGGGCTGGCAACCCAGAAGCAAACAGAAAACACAGCGGAAGATTCTCCCTCAACAGAGGCCCACCAGTGCATCCAGTCCAGGATCCATAATCAAACTCAAATCCATAAACCAGTCCAATCTAATGGGTATAAATGGTCAGAACCAGGATCCTATGAAGTTGACCACTCCTCAGCAGGGTTGAAAAAAAAAAAGAAAAATTGGCCATAAATGACGAGATCAGTAGGCCACACTGAGCTGGCAGCCCTCTTCTTCCGTTCCCTTCCAAAAGATAATATCTCTTTTGAAAGGTACTAAAGCCTGCACTACGAGAAGGCGGGTCGGACACTAGGTGCTAGACCTGGCCGATTCTGTGCATCATTACTGGGGATTGGTACACAGCTCTCCTTCCAGTTTAAGCCTAGTTACCATTTACAGACCAATTTTATGGCTTTTTTTTTTTTAAAAAAGGAGATAAATAAATTCGTTGTCCGTCTGTAGACATCGAACGTTTTTGTTTATTCTTATAAATAAAATATTCTTTTTGTGTTGGATAGATATAAATGATATTTTACGTTTTCCACTTTTTGGAATCTCCCAAAAGTTATAATTGTGTCCTCTAACGGTGGAAAAAGTTTTAAATTCCAAAATATCAAATGAATGTTGCAAACGATGTAGTGTTAGAAATTTGAAATTTTGATGTTGAAACATGGAGGTTACGAAGTTACCGTTGGCAGCAATCACTTGACCCTTTAGACCCAGGGGAGAATGCAATTTTTTTGTTTTAACAGAAAATTATGTTCTAGTGATAAATTAAAAATTATATTTGGTTTGACAGGTATTGATGAAATATAAAATGTGCATTTTCTGAATTTCCCAAAAGTTATAATTGCGCCCTCTAACGGTGGAAAAAATCGGAACATTTCAAAATTTAAAACGAATATTACAAACGATGTAGTTATGCTAGAAATTAGAAATTTTGGTCATGCAATGTGACAGTCTTGAAGATTCCATTCACAACAAGAGTTGACCCCTACGCCCAAGGTAGGTAGCAAACAGAACGGTTTTGTTTTAAGAGATAATTGGAAATCTCTTTTTTCAGTTGGTACTAATGAAATACAATTCGCGTTTTCAAGGATAGTTTTAATTTATATCATTAGAGATCACTAAATATCCAAACGGCAAAACGTTTAACGAATGCTTCAAGTTCTGATATGGTATCTGTTTATGGTATCTGTTTATGGTAGAAATTTCGGCGGTAGAGCTCTGTTATGGTAGAAATTTCAACGGTAGAGTTCTGTTATCGTAGAAATTTCAACGGTAGAAATTTCGGCGGTAGAGCTCTGTTATGGTAGAAATTTCAACGGTAGAGTTCTGTTATCGTAGAAATTTCAACGGTAGAATTCTGTTATGGTAGAAATTTCAACGGTAGAGTTCTGTTATCGTAGAAATTTCAACGGTAGAGTTCTGTTATGGTAGAAATTTCAACGGTAGAATTCTGTTATGGTAGAAATTTCAACGGTAGAATTCTGTTATGGTAGAAATTTCAACGGTAGAATTCTGTTATGGTAGAAATTTCAACGGTAGAGTCGGTTATGGTAGAAATTTCGTTGGTAGAGTTTTGTTATGGTAGAAATCTCAACGGTAGAGTTCTGTTATGGTAGAAATTTCGACAGTAGAGTTCTATTATGGTAGAAATTTCTGCGGGAGAATTCTGTTATGGTAGAAATTACATTGAGAGCAATGATCTGCTCATAATTTTTAGAGGGGTGGGAGAAAAACAACTTTTAATTTTAAGAACTTAAAGGCAAATTCTTCTTATGTTGTATAATTACTAATAAAATATTACTATGTGCATTTTCTTCATCATACATAAAAAAAACCCCTCAACAAGCTGCTTGCCACTGGGGTCTGACAGGAGCCTCTCAGTTTATACGACATAGTAGAAGGTCCATGAAGATGGGGGGACCTCAGCAGAAAAACAACACAAACATCCATAATTAAAACGTTTTAGGAGTAAAAAAGTAGGTAAAGGAAGAACTTCATTACCTTTGAAAACAAGATTCCCACGTGCACAAGAGGCAATATGCGTTCTTCTAGTCATTTTGCACATTCAGTACCCTCTGAGAGTGAAAATTCGTACTACTGCAGAATTGGGAAAATAAACTATTAATATTTTATTAGTACCTGTAAAACACAAAAAAAAATTCATTTATCTCTTAAAGCAGAAAAGTGTAATCATTACTATTAGTGTAAATCACTTGACCATTACACTCTATGACCAAAAATTTAGGTTTGCAGCATAAATAGATCGTTTGAAATATTCGTTTGAAATTTGGTATTTTCCAGCTTTTTTCCGCCGCTAGAGGCCGACTTTAGAGTTTTTATTTACAGCCTTAAGAACTTTCCAACAATGGAAATTGCAACTGATGGTGATTCGAAAAAGGTAAACATTAATATTTTGTTACTACCTGTAAAACTCTTTAATTATTTTTAAAATAAAATAGTTTCATTTTCGCAGCTCCTTTGGCTCAAAGGGCAAAAGCCTTGTTGTCATTTGAAACCTTCTGACTCTAAAACCAAAAGTTGAGATTTCCAATGCAAATAATTTGTTCGCAATATTCGTTTGAATTTTTAACATTTTCCAACTTTTTAAACCGCTAGAGGGCGCTATTAAAGCTATTGGAAGATTTCAAAATTTCAAAATTATTCCTGCACATGAATGACGGAACCCAGGGTTTCCCAACAGAACATTGCCTAAAGCATTTCACTTCCTCCAACGGCTTCTTTTCGTCCCATGGTGCATCCTGGTGCCAACACTTCCCCAGGTAACCTCTAATGCTGGTGTGAGTTTAAGTACATTGAAATTTTACTTTTCCATGCCACTTCTCACATGCATTCTCTCTCATAAATTTTACTTCTGGTCAATAACTTTCTATTTGGAACAAAAACCAAATTTATGGATTTAAAAAATCTGCATGATTCATAATGTGACTACAGTTTCGATGAGAATAATCAGCAATAATCAATCTGAAGTTTAATGAGCATATTTTGTTTAACCATTTCAGAAGTAATTTATAATCACGTAACATTTGAGAGATAATCACCCTGATCATTATGTGGTTAGTGTGCCTGGCTATGGAATATAGTGCTACATTTTGAGCCATGGGGAGTGTATGAAATTTTCTTTTATCAGGTATTACTGCTGAAGTTTTGTTTTTCCCAGAGAGATCTACAGCTTATAATGACAAGCTGTATCAGACTTCTGCAGCAAGCAAATGTTAAAAGGATAATTTTTATGCTTGTGGTATACAATGATCATCATGGTACATGATGTATTTTGTATAAGCAATGTAGGAATTTTTATGAAATCACATTTTACGTTGTAAGTAGAAATTTACTGAAAACTGTTTTAGTACTAGACAAAAAAAGAGCAATGGAATTTAGTTAAAAATTCTCTTAGTTAAAATACAAATATAAGAATTGAGGAGTTAAAACTCTGAAGTTTACTTTCATTACAGTACAAATCATCATATCAGTTGCTTGTAATAAGACCTCTAACTTTCGATATTTTTTTATCTCCTCCATATGGCGGGATTTACAGAACAAATACATTTTTTTCATTTCTTTCCCAGTATTCAAGACTAAAATTAGTTCAATACTAATTTCATCATTTTCGTGATGTATTTATAATTTTCTGCCGAAAGCAAGCGGTGAACCATAGATTTTGTTCATTTTACAATTTTTTTATCTGCTCCATATGATAGGATTTACAGAAAAAAATGCATTTTTTTTCATTTCTTTCCCAGTAAACAAGACTAAAATTGGGTGAATACTAATTTCCCCATTTTTGCGATATATTTATAAGTTTAAAACATCTGTTTTGGCGAAACCCTATATTTTGTTGTAGTTTACGACTCTTCCATAGCCCCACGTTCGTAACGTCAAAAACAGAATGTTCGGGCCTGGTAGGTATATAGACGGCCATGGTTAAGCGGAGATGAACCTCAACTCTGTCCCAGGTGAGACTCGAACCTGGGAACTGCCAATTACGAACCGGGAGCACTACCGACTGAGCCAACCCCTTCTTCCCCCCCCCTCTTTGATATTAGATTCAACAGCAAAAGATATAATATTTAACTGACGAGCATCGTATAAGACATAGATATTTTTTTTCTGGTGTTGTCTATCTGCTAAGGACTCGCTTTGCTCACAGATCTTCTCTATGGTGTATTAAACTAACAAGCTACTTCTATACTAGCTATTACTTATTCTATTATACTTCTATGCTTATCTAACATACTTCTATGCTTATCTATATACTTCTATGCTTATCTAAGGGGTAAATTTTTATGTAGATTTTGTGAAATTAGAATAAAATCCTTTAGTAAGTATTAACGACAATCAGTGTTTGCATTGGCTAGTGTCCTCAAAATCTGGAAGTATCCCGAGCCTCTTAATGAAAACCCTAAATGGAAGTTAATGATTTTGCAAACAAACAGAGTGAAAACGCTTTGTGACCACGAATTAAATTTGGAAAGATTTAGGAGTAAAATACTAGTAGCAAAGTGGAACGGAAGTAACCAGGAGGCCCTTGCAGTTCTTGAAGTAGTAGTAGACTTCTGATTCAGGTGAATTTTACAGTGATACATCTTTACAGGAGCAGGATTATAAAAAGCTGAGCTTCATCTGCCTTCTCACTAAAATTCCTTTAGTGGATGATTTTAGTTTACATATTTTTTTCAGAATGTAAAAGAAATTAATTGCTGTCCTAGTGTGCTTGGCTGAGAATCAAAGGGACTTGGATTCCCCCCCCCCCCCCGATAAGGAATGGATGTGTTATCTTTCTTCTGAGGTCTTGCTTTCTTCAGAGACCTTCTCTGTGATACTTATCACATCTACGGCTTAATTCAAAACACGTAGATTAGTTTCCAAGCAATTTGTTTTGTGTGCTAATTCTTTTCATACAGAAAAAATTCTGTTGAAAATCGTCAAATCTCAGAATTTGATTAAATTTAGAAAGATTTAGCTTCATTTTATGCCACATTGTTCAGGCGATTTCATTTATGGACGGCAGTGTATCATATAACTACAGAAGTTTTGCTTTTTCTGAAATCAGATGTATTTAGTTATTAATTTAGTACTAGGTAAAGGAAGCCACATATGACAACACTGATTAATGTAGAGTAACCATATATCCCTGTGTTCCGGAGACAGTCCCTGGATTAAAGGCTCTGTGTCCGACGAATCAATCAATCACTCAATCAATTTATTTCCGGATAAAATATGTCTGGAGACACTTTACAATTACATTTGATAGTTGGAAACAAACTACCCACGAGGTTAAAACTCTCCTGTGGATACGAAAATACACATATTATGCAGAAAGCACAAACGTATACAAGAGAGGTCACAGTAAATTTTTATATCATGTACATTATGCAAACAAGTGACCGATGAATTCGGTTTTAGATATTTTCTAAATATTAAATTGACTGCACAGCTTGAGCAGATCTTTATTAATAGAATTGTAGTGGCAACATTGTTATAAAAAATTTGTCGCAATAGAGGTGACTGAAAAATTGAGTCTAAAATAATTATCCTAATGATAACGAACGGTATTCGGCCGCACACTAGTAGAGAATGCATTTCTTTCTCCTACTTGCTAATATCATCAGGTGCCTAATGGTTGCCGATGGCTTAATTGCTATGCAAGTTCTATCTCCTTTAACATTTGGGTTGGGTTGTTTTACCTCTGAACGGCACTTTTTTGCACACCATGGGCTAAATGGCCAGGTCACATGGACCCCTGAAGGCTCAGAGAAGGTTGGGGGAGGGGACCCACTGGAACAGCTGTTAGGAGACAGATGGTAGCCTCCCGTCAAGACCATCCAGCGTGTTCTTTAACGTGCACAGGGTATGGCTCTCCCGCGCACGGGGCCACGGCTTAACGTCCCATCCGACGGACGGCGGCCTTTCCAAGCCCATCGGTGTCCCCTACTGACCGTGGGCAGGGCGGGGAATTTTGCGGAGATAAATCTCAACGCTGACCCAACTGGGACTCGAACCTGGGAACTACAGATTACGAGCCTGGCGCGCTACCGACTGAGCCCCCCCCCCCTCTTTTAACAGATTTTAATGCCTTGTAGTTCCCCAGATACTTAGTCTGAAATTCGGAACATGGGTTTCCCTACATTGGGATAAAAAAAAATTGAGTCTCAATCTGCAATGTGACAGGTTTAAAACCTCGAATGGCTTTGAAAATGTTGGAGATCTGGCATCTCTCTTCCGCTACTTCCTCAGCTTGTGAATGAAGAAATTAGTGAAGGAAACTATCGGAGAAGAATTTCCCTTTCCACCTAACTGAAATAATTTTTTCAAACATAAATTTAATATGGACGAAAAAGATATCACGTGTAAAGGTTGACACTGTGAAGGCTTGCTACAAATAAAAACAGAGTTTCGTGTCTCTTGAAAATTTCTTGTGAAATCTTTAGTTCAAAACTTGCCGAAAATAAAAATGTTTTATAAAAAATCCTTTTTTACGAAAAAGATGCAAAATAACAATGAATTTTGTTAATTAGCCTATGCTAATTTTATTTTCTGCTACTAGATATTATGGTTATTATGTGCAATAATGTATAAAATATGTTATAAATGAAAATGATTCTGTTACTTTTTAACATAATAATTTCATCAAAAGTCAGTCAGGGCATTGAATTTCCAGAAGTTCCCAGATATTTATCTTTAAATCTGGTCACCCTATATCAATGTTACACTGATATACAATAAAATGTTTCTTGCCGCGAGGCTTTTTAAAATAATTAAGTATTTTCACATTTCCTCAAAACTTTTATAAATATTTTTGGATATCTACTGTGCAGAGTCACTCCAGACGGCCTGTAACAAGGTAGTCTGTAATATCTTTCGTAACCAATCTGCTTACGAACATTATTATTTATTTATTTAATTATAATTTTGTTATTTATTTAATTATATTATTTATTTAAATTATTAATTAAGGATATTTTTGCATATTTTTGCTCTAGAAGATGGAGAACACTATTTTGCTAAAAAAAATTCTCAAGAAATAGATTTCCCGTATTTCTTCGATTCCAAGACGCACTTTTTTCCCATAAAAAAAGGTCTCTAAAAACGGGTGCGTCTTAGAATCGCAGGTTTTTTTTTTTTTTCAAATTTTCCCGCGCTTTGCACACAGCACCAGACGTTTTGTTTTTACGCGTAAACCCCGCCTCCAAGTTTGACCATTATCGCATTCTCCAAATGTGGGTATTTTCCTGCGCTTTCCAAATGTGAAGCCACCGTTATTTCATTGTAGTGGAGCTCTGTGAGTAAATTATAGTGAGCTTGGAACCTGGCTGTTAACTGACAACCTTCTACTGACACCTTCTGGAAAAATTAAGAAAGCGCCGGCATCAAAATTGCCGGAATGGGTATCAACAGCTTGGAGGCAAATCCCAGAAAGAATAGTGCAGCACTCATTTGAAAAATGTTGCATCACCAACGCTCTCGATGGCTCAGAAGACGATATATTATGGGATAATGGAGATAAAGACGGCTTAGAAGAATCAGACTCTGATATTGATTCAGAAGGAAGTGATGAATAACATACCTATTGATAAATAGGTACTATTGTTGCTACTAGTAAATTGAATTCCATTATAATAAAAATATTTGTCAGATATATTTTAGCGTTTTATTTATTATTCTTAGAATCAAAGCTTTTTTTCTGTTGGTGGTACTGAAATTAAGGTGCGTCTTACGATCGATGGCATCTTAGAATCGAAGAAATGCGGTACTTTGAATGATTTCTCGAGGCGTCCAAATGCTTTGCTGATGAACAAATATTATCAGCAAAGGATGCAAAATCCATTGCTAATAATATTTGTTACTGAGTATGATGAGAATATGTGTCCTTCGCAAGAAAATGTTTTGGGGAAACCGACGTTATACAATATGCCCAAGACGCGAAAATGTTAAAGCTGCTTTTGAAACGTTCTTATATCAAAATTAAAAGTGTTCTTCAATTAATGTCCATTTAGCACATTCATAGACTAATTAGGATAGCGTACCTGACATTGAACCAGCAGGCATGTCCCTATGTATGTGTTTATATGTTGTTTGAGAAACCAGGTCAAGTTCAATAGAGTTTTCAGGTTATTTCCATCTTTTGTGTGTGAGAGTTACTTCTTCCCCTTTAAAGAAGATAAAAGGGCATTACTTGTCATCATTGCCAGGACGACAAAGTACCTCAGATATTTATTGGTAATATTGATATCCGAGTGCAACTTCGACTACTTGGCGTGTATATGGGTATCTCAGATACGTCGAAATGTCCGATATTAATATAAAATTATATGGAGAGAATTACACCACACCGGGAAGAGCTCGCAAAGACAATTAACATCAACTTAACATTGTAAAGAAGCGACTTACTCTATTTCAATCAAAACTTCTTCTTTTATAAAACACTTATTTTTGCTGTAAATATTTTACGTTCATGATTCATAAAATACATTTTCTGGTACATTAATCAGGGAAAAAAGCAGGAAGACACCATTGCGCAAGTAAATAGGATATTTAAAATTTTACTGAAGAAATGAATGCTAAAATTGTAAAATTTAGTAACCATAATCTACTGTTTTGCATCTGAGAAGTTGTTAACACTATCTTCGGAGGTGGGGGGGGGCTAGAAATCGTAGCTTTATCACTGTGTGATACCTGCACAAAATTCAATACTCAACAAAATTTCATCGGTTAAAATAACAATCGGATAATCGAAGGTCAGTTAATCGAGGTCGCACTGTTTGTCAATAACCTGTGCCCCCTCCCCCCTAAGAAACTTTTCTGGCTACGCCCCTGCAACTGTTCATTTCGGATTCTATTGCAAAGAAATATATCTATATGTTTTGACAAAGGAAAGTTGTGGTAGTTTGGGTGTCTGATCCATAACAGTTTGGACTTCTTCATACACCCTGGACTCTTCTACTTGCTCCTTCTTGAAGTCTAGATGTACAGAGATGCCCAAAAATCATCATCCATATGAAATCAAAGTTTTACACTTGGGATATCAGTGCGCAATGTTGCATTGAGGAGGTTTTTCATTAATATATAGCTATTAACCCGTTTTTTAGAAATTTTGTGTAGATTTTAAAATTTCAGTCACAATTAAAATATCTGTATCGAGTCGAAATCAACCTTAAACTAACACAATTCCAGCCAAGGTTGAAATAGAAGACAGGTTAGCCGATCAGATTGGAGGATTGAAATAGAGTGATGACCTGCTGTAGGGGAACCTCAACTTTATTTTACATGAATTCTAGAAGCTTAAGGGCAAACTCAGATGGAATTTTGTCTACACTGGAAATCATGGGACATCAGTTCAATTTTTTGGCATTTTCAGAAACTTGGTTAGCAAATGGTGAGTCGTTACATATAGAAGGATATCAGTCGGCCAATCTAGGAAGAATAAACAGAAGAGGCGGAGGCGTAGCAATCTATTCATTGAATGGAATTAATTATGACATATGTGACTCCCTGATGATACTTCACAACAGTATTGAAATGATTTGTATCAAGACTGATAAAATGGTGATAGGAGTAGTATACCGACCACCAGATGGCAATTTTGAATATTTTTTACAAGTTATGGAAACAAATTTTGATAAATTACAGAAAATGAATTCGAGTTTCATAATTGTAGGAGACTACAATTTAGATCTACTCAATTGTACAGATAAGAATGTTTTGGATTTTAGAGATTTAATTAATTCGTATTTTTACATGATTACACCAAATGACAAACCAACTAGATTAACAAATGTGAATGGCACATTGCTTGATTATGCAATTACTAATATGTCTTGGAAAAGTAAAATATTACAATCTGATTTAACTGACCACTACCCCGTAATTTACTTTATTGAAGATTCAAGGAAACATTTAGAAAATGATATAATTTACAGGAAGATGACACATAAGTGTGTTTTACATTTTCAGGAAAAAATAAGCATTATTAATTGGCAGGATTTATTACAGATTACGGATGTGAACCAGGCATATGATCACTTTCTTTCACTCTTTATGGATATATATAATGAATGCTTTCCTAGAATTCGAAAGAAGAGATCACAACACCCTGGTTATGCTCCTTGGATAAATAATTATATAAAAAACCAGATTAGAAAAAGAAACAGACTTGCTGAAATATATAAGAATTCCAGTGATGAAACGGACAAGGAAAGGCACAGAATTTGCAGAAATTATGTCACTGGTTTAAAAGGAGAAGCTAAACAAAATACTATGAAACTAAATTTAATATATATGGTGATACTTCGCTGAAACAGAAATGGAGGCTGATAAATAACCTATTGTCTCGGAATAAAAACAAAAATCTTAGAATTGAGGACATTGAGATGGCTGAAAATGTACTAACAGACGATGCGCAAAAAGCTACAGCTTTCAACCAGTATTTTAAAAGTATAGCAGAAGATCTAGCAGCTGATTTCAATGCAAAAAATCAAGTGCAATATAAATATTATGGATACAGGTTTCCAGATAATTTATATATTGAACCTTTTTCTGAAGATGATATATGTCATGTTATAAGTATAATGAAACCTAATACTTCTTGTGGGCCTGATGATATCTCAATAAATGTAATTAAAAATGTTAAAAATGAAATTAAGATCCCCCTCACTTATATTTTCAACTTGTCACTTCAGAAGAAAATTTTTCCAAATGAAATGAAACTAGCCAAAATAATACCTATTCACAAGAGTAAAAACCTGAAAGATATAAAGAATTACAGACCAATTTCTTTACTCTCAGTTTTCGCCAAGATTTTCGAGAAATTAATGCATAAATGTATATATAAATTTATATCAAACAGAAAGCTAATTATACCAGAACAATATGGTTTTCAACATGGCAAATCTACAAAAGGTGCTATTATAGATACCTATGATTATATTGTTAATAATCTTGAACATCAGCGAGTTGGCTTGGCTGTATATTTAGATTTGTCTAAAGCATTCGATTGTGTAGATCATGATTTTCTCTTGGAAAAGATTAGACACTATGGGCTTCGAGGGAAAATAAATAATTGGCTTAAAAGCTACCTATTTCAAAGACCAGCGTTTGTGCAAGTCAATAGGACTATATCTGAACAAATCAAATTCAATAGGAGAGTGCCACAGGGTTCTGTGCTGGGACCTTTATTATTCCTTTTGTATATAAATGATATTCAATCACAAAAGGGAGCAGCTAAACTAGTTATGTATGCAGATGATATAAATGTCATTTCTTTCCATACTGATGTAAGAACTTTAGTAGAAGAAACAAATACTCTAATTGGAAATATGCATAAATGGATTACATATAATAAACTAGCTATAAATATTTCTAAAACAAAGTGTATGGTCTTTAAGAACAAGAATAAAAAACTGAATTATAACGAAATAAATATTTTGATGAATGATCAAAAGATTGAAATATGTGAATATATAAAATTTCTTGGACTCTGGGTAGATGCTAATTTAACTTGGAATTATCATATTAACCAGATAAGAGCTACTATTTCAAAAAATATTGGATCGATTGGGAGGATTAAAAAATATGTAAATCAACAAACTTTGATAAATTTATATTATGCATTAGTGTACCCACATTTAATATATGGAATTAGTGTTTGGGGAGATACTAGTTCAGCCAATTTGAATGGTTTATTTTGTCTGCAAAAGAGAAT
The DNA here is from genome assembly GCA_038380435.1 of Ryuthela nishihirai. Classification (NCBI taxonomy): domain Eukaryota; kingdom Metazoa; phylum Arthropoda; class Arachnida; order Araneae; family Heptathelidae; genus Ryuthela; species Ryuthela nishihirai. Next base: position 8,703,648 of record JAWZYU010000030.1, on the reverse strand, counting down.
TATGAGATATATTCTAAGATTAAATTTCAGAAATCCGGTACAACACTTGATGGCAGAAAATGGAATACTAAATATATATAATATTTACAAGTATGTTATGGGGAATTTTGTATACAGAGTGAAGAATAAAATGACAGAGTACTCGGAACTTTACTGCTGCTTAGAAAGAACGAAGACTTTCAGTTATGATACTCGCCTTAAGAACAAGATCATGTTGCCCCTTTATAAGAAATCTATAGGCCAGAGATCAATACGGTACATTGGCATTAAGATTTGGAATGACGAGATACCAGAGGATACTGCTGCAATGGAACAATATAGAACTTTTAAATTTAAATATAAACTACACTTATTATCAAGTCAATGATAAAGTCAGACCACAAAAATTCATGTGCTCAAATAAATGTATAAATGTATACATTAAGGTCACCTGCACTGTTTTAAATTTAAGTGTATTTCAGGAAACATTTATCAAAAGCTACGGCTTATTATGTTCTCCTTTTTCACCTGTCTGTGAACTTGTCTGTGTTTTATATGTATGTTTGGGTGAAATAAACTACAATTCAATTCAATTGAATAGCGCCAATCGGTATTCAAGAGCAATTTAAAGTCAATGGCTAGATTTTAAATTCTGAAATCCTCGGTGTGTGTATAAAATTCTTACTGTAATAGGTCAGCAATTGCTGTTAAAAATGAAACATGTATCTTTGTTAGATGCGATATCATTTTCAGATAGTAAATTTTTTCTAAGGCTCTTTAAGAATATAGTTTTCTTCACTAAGTTTAGATTGGACGAGCCTGCTTTATATTGAATTTTTCAGCAAGATATCTTCCTACGTAAACAAACACATTTTAGCAGTGATTGAAATGAATACTCATCGTTGAAAAGAGCTTTGTCCAATTCACCTGTGGTCCAATGGTGACGCTGTATTCTCTCATTCCAGTTCCTTCTTTCCCTAGATCTGGGATAGAGAAGTTTTTTTCTGGTTTGATAAGCCTTTGGTTACTGTTGTCGACGAACAATTCTACTGGAACATGCTACAGAACAGCTTTCAAACCATTCGAACTAATTGTGGTGAAATCAACTTTCCATTCTTATGGGTTTCATTTTACCGCTCCCCTAATTGACCTTCTTTATACATAGAAATGATTTGATATCGTTTCGCATCTAACAAAGATACATGTTTCATTTTTAACAGCAATTGCTGACCTATTACAGTAAGAATTTTATACACACATCGAGGATTTGAGAATTGAAAATCTAGCCATTGACTTTAAATTGTTCTTGAATACCGATTGGCGCTATTAATTATTATCTGATCGGCTAACCTGTCTTCTATTTCAACCTTGGCTGGAATTGTGTTAGTTTAAAGTTGATTTCGTCTAGATACAGATATTTTAATTGTGACTGAAATTTTAAAATCTACACAGAATTTCTAAAACACTGATAGCTATATATTAATGAAAAACCTCCTCAATGCAACATTGCGCACTGATATCCCAAGTGTAAAACTTTGATTTTGCATATGTATGAAAATTAGAATATTTACTCAATAAATCCAATTAGACATTTCAATGAATTTCTCGATGTTTATTCAATTGAAAGTATGAAGCCACCCTTAAAATCGATGCCATAATTAGAGGAAATTTGCTTTGAGCCGGGTGGTGTCCAAACACCAACTTCTTCACTGAGCTACCGGCCGCAGATAAATAATAATAAATCTAATAAATCTTTTTATTTAGTGATATGAACTTTTCTACCCGCATACACAAATCAAATACCTGTGACATTTGAAGGAAATGTCTTCTCTGCTTACAAACAGCATCCTGAAGAAGACGACAATTTATATTATAGTTATTAATTACTTGATGGTCTTAGTAGGGCATGTTCTTGTATGAGAAGGCCTGTAAAAGCTAGGAATAGCTTTTAGGATTCTTCTCTGTCCTATATGTCAAAAAAAATTCTCGATGTTTTTTCAATTGAATTTGATTCGTATCCTACTCGGCTGAAGACAATTTTTCCTCTAAATCTAATACCGATGAAGAGCAACGTTCCTTCTAAGCTGCAGGGATCCGCGACCGCGGAGTAAGTGAAATGTTCCAGCGCACACTCAATTGTTGCCTCTCAGAATTTTATTGTACCATTCAATTAATAAATAAAATAAAAAGTATGCAGTTTCTCAATTTTCATTGTAAATATTCTTATTATGCATATTACAAAAAACTTTCTAGTGCCGCGCAGTCGTCAGGTCATGTTAAAATTTTCTGCTCAGAGCAGTAGCAGGTCCGCACGGCTGTAAAAAAAATAGAGGGAACGTTGATGAAGAGTGACTTCATATCTCTCAGTCAGGAGTAGAAGTAGGTTTCAGGAATAGTATGAACGCTCCAGAATCAATCGAAAAGAAACCCGTAGTTCTTATGACGACATTAAGCAATGCGTAAAAAATCTGCTTGAAAACCAAGGAATTATGACCAAAAACATTACAAACAAGTGGATCTATTTCCTGTCGTTAAATATACGGTATTAAAATAACAAAAATAGGAAAACTCTGGAAGGGCGTCCATTCCCATTTCAGCCCTGCTCTCAACTGAAGAAACAGCGAGAAATTTATTAAGCAATTAATTGAATGTACCCTTAACATACCGTTACGATAGATGAACGTGCTACAGTGAATTTCTGATAAACGTGTCATGAACGCTCGCATATTCTTCTGCGTGAGAATTATGTATGTATTATGTCAACGAATTGGAATACAGAACCGATCTGAAAAATAGAAAAGATAGAATTGTTATGTTGGAGTTGTGGGTTTCCGAAAGGAGGCACAATTAGTTTCAGTATGTGCATGATGGGTGTATAAAGTGAAGAGATATTTTTATATGGTGAGTACGCGGAAGGTTGATTAGTTTATTGGTGTGGATCGTGTTGGTAATCTGGTAAAGGAAAAAAAAAAGAATTTGTCGTCTTGTGCGTGATGATCAACGTCTGGAAAAAGAATTGGTTCTGAGAAACCAGTACACTATTATTTGGTACAGTTAAAAGTCATTTAGTGTATAGTTATTTGGTTTGTTTAGGAATTGGTGAGGATATTTTCGTTAAATTGAATATTTATTTATCAACATTATTTTACTGTTCATTGAATGATATTAGCCTTCTTTTGCGATTTGGATGTGAATAGAATTGAGATAATGGATTCTTCTGAAAGTTTATCTTTGTATTCTTATAGAATTTCGTGCCGGTTGACTTTGTTTATAAATAATTTCATCCATGCTTTTGTAATAAACTGCATCAGTTCATCATCAGTTTATTATAATAATAAGGTTACAAACAGCCCATATTTGTAATACTCTAATTAACCCAAGAGCATCTAAGCTCATGTAGGTTAACTTACAAATTATTTAAAAACATAATTTTGGCAACATTAACACTCAACTTTACGTAAAGAAAAAATAAACAAAAACAACACAGGATTTTTAAAAACGATTAATTTTTTTAAATTTTACTTTAACACTGAAAACAGGCTGTCAGCATTAGTAATACTCATTAGATAATTAGCAGTGAGAGATATGAAATACATAAAATTAGTTTCATTCCGAATTATAATCGGTAAAGAATTAAAAAATTTTGGGGCCAAATAATCAAAATGTTTGTGCATAATTTCTTCTTTGAAGGTGGCAACAGAAACTTTTCCCCCATCATCTCGCATAGAATAATTTATATAATGCGGCACTGCATTATTGTTTTTAAAGAAGTAATTTAATGTTCTATAAACAAATAAATGTCTCAGTGGAAATACACCAGAAATGGTATACTTACAAAAGATGGTAACAGTTTTATATTTATTTCGTAATATTTGAAATATAAATTTATTTTGCATTGAAATCACATTCCTTAATGATGAAATGTATGTTCCTCCCCAACTTGTAATATCATACTGTATAGCAGACTGGACCCAAGATTTGTATAGCATTATTAACATTTTATTACTGAGGATTTTTTTTAATAATAAAATTTATATAACATCTGTCTAAGTGTGTTTGTTAGTTTTCCAATGTGCATTTTCCAACTTAGGGAGCTATCAATATAAACGCCTAGGTATAGTATACTTTGAACCTGCTCAATTTCTTCACAGCAAAAAGCTGAGTTGGAAAGTTATGCAATTTTAATTTAATCGAATGTGGATTGTTTGCTTCTTTTTTAGGTTAAATAGAATATACTTAGTCTTTTTCGTATTTAAATGTAAACTATTAAATAACCTATTTAAATGCAACCATTTCATCACTCATTTTATATAAGTGTTCATGAATTATAATAATATCAGTGTTCATGAATAAAGGAAATTTTCCAGAGAATCAGCATATAAAGTTAATGATGTATCATCTGCAAAAGTGTTAATATAGCTATTTAGTTTTAATTTACATAGATCATTTATGAATATCAAAAACAATATTGGTCCCAGGACTGAACCTTGTGGTACACCATATGAAATATGTTTTGGGTTGCTAAGTGTATTAAAAAGAACAACACATTGCGTTCTGTGCTGTAAGTAGTCTTTAAACCATTTTAATACAACACCACGAATGCCAATATTTTCTAGTTTGCTAATTAAAATTTCGTGATTAACGGTGTCAAAAGCTTTCTCCAAGTCCAAAAATACGGACAGAGTAAATTGATTATTGTCCATGGAACGAAACACCTTTGACGTATAATTCAACAATACAGTTTCTGTACTTCTACCTTTCGTAAACCCAAATTGGTTTTCAGAGAGAAAATTAAAATTATCTAAAAAATTAATCAGTCTATTATTAACTAGTTTTTCTAATATTTCTGAAAATATTGGGAGAAGAGATATCGGTCGATAATTCTTAAAATCATTTTTATTTCCCTTTTTGTAAACTGGAATTACAATAGCTTTCTTCATTAAATTTGGAAAAGTGCCAGTTTCGAAGGATAAATTAGAAATGTGAACCAATGGTTGAATCAAGTGAAAAGAACATTTTTTAATAATAGAAATATTGTCATACACAACAGATTTTTTTATTTTTAAAGCCTTTTATAATGTCAGTCAATTCCTTTCTACAAGTTGGAGCTAAAAACATTGATGTGGCATTTTTACTCATATGGCTATTTTGATTTCTTACAATCCTATTATTTTCCAGATTTAGTGCTATATTTGCAAAGTGTTCATTAAATAGGTTTGCCAATAACTAAGTATTTTCAGTTGAATCAGAACCACTTTCTAATTCTGGATATTTATTTTCTACCTTCTTCTGATTTATTATCTCTCTTATCAATTTCCACTGCTTTGATATATTACCATCACAATTTTGAAACTTAATTGAAACTGTTTTTAGCATCTCATATTTTATAATTTATTTGATTTCTAAAATTTCTAAAGCTGCTTTCGTAAGTTTCATTTAAAGGGTTTTTTGTTTTTTTTATGTAGCTTATCTCTTTCTTTTAATAAGTTCAGAATTTCAGAAGTAATCCATGGCTTTGATGATTGTGATTTATTATAAATTTTTCTTTCCTAGTTGAATTTTTAATTACGAGATTAAATGTGGTTAAAAATTTATTATAAGCTCCATTGATATCATTAAGAATTAATACCTCGTCTCAGGAGCATTCACTTAAAAGCCTGTTCAATAAAGTATAGTCTATATAGTGATAAAGAATAGGCTTTGTATAATTATCACACTGAATATTCATATTATTATTAAAATTAACTGTTAAGCCAATGGGATAATGATCAGTCACTGCTAATTTAACAATACTACTCTTGAATGAACTTTCGATTTTGCTTTTAACAAAAATGTGATCTAAACAAGTAGAAGATGTCATAGTTTCTCTGGTCGGTGAATTTATGAAACTTTGAAAGCCATTTGATGACAGCAATTTAGATATTCATTTGTGTAGCGATCATTTCCTAGTATATCTATATTTAAATCACCAATTACAACAACTTCGCCTTTATTATCAAATGATAAGAGTAGTTCCTGAAATTCTACTAGGAAGGTGGTAAGTGGGATACAAAGAGATCTATAGATACATACGAAATATTGTTGATAATTTTCCAGATAAATAGCAATATATTCAGTTGAACTTATATCATTAAATGCAATTTGCTTGACTATTAAAGAACTTTTAACTTGTATTGTAATTTTCATTGACATATTTTTACTTGAACTCCTGCTCAGTGCTCATCCATTTTAATTTGCAACTAATCATTGTCGTTCTTTTCAGGATGCTGTATATAAGCTAACACAGAGCATCTGACACTTTGCAGTAGGTTTGTACCTCACCTGACTCAAGACAATTACTCCTCAGAATTTGATGTCAAGTGTAAGTGACCTCATAGCTTATACTTTTCACTAGTTGTCTTCATGTTAGAAAGGGAAACTGATGAATATTAAATCTGTGGCCATTTTCTGAAAAAATTTCTTTCTTCGGTAAAAACTCATGAGCTATGTTTTCGACATTTTGAGCTTTTGGGAGATATATAGTAAGTAAAAATAAAATGACTTCTTGAAATGCTTCAGCGATATGAAAAAAAGACTATAAATTAGTTCTAGACCAGTCGTGATATTTGAAAACGGTTTTTATTGTCATGTGCTTTCTTCCGTGATTGTTTCTTCCGCTTACCATAATGGTAGCTCTCAATATTGTAATCGCAATATTATACGTATATCCAATTCGTGTTATTCTGTTCCGCCATTAGTTTTAATGAGTAGAGAATAGGACTTCAAAGGGTTCTCAATTTGCATAAATTAATTAATTTGCTCAAGGTCTAATTGATCCTCTATCTACTCGTTGTATTCAGCACTTATTTTTGGAGGAATTTACACTATTGGAGAGATGCAATATTTTTCGCTTCGGGACTGGGATGGCTCAGCCGGTAATATGCCAGGCATGTAATCCGCAGTTCCGAGGTTCGAGTCCCCAGTGCTGGAGATAACTCTAACTATGTCCTCGGTGAGAAAGAGACAACCGGTGGGTTTAGAAAGGACCCCGTCCGTCGGATGGGACGACAATAAGTAGCACATCGAATACCTACCAGGGGAACGGTAAAAAACAAGCTTTTACGGCTTTCATTGCGAGCCTATCGTCTGCGTTTGCTACTCACATCTGCTTACGTGCTAGCACGTCTTCAGTGGTGTCGCCTCAGAGAGATATGGAATGAACAAGAGTGGAGTACCGTGGTGTTTAGTGACGAATCTCGTTTTCGTCCTGTCAGCACGATGGTAGACAATGTATTCGCCGTCATCCAGGAGAAAGGAACGTCATCCAGTGCGCGCGACGTCGCCACACAGCTCTAGCACGGTGTCTTGGTGTTAGCACATTAGTCGGGTTCGGTTGGGATGTTTTACCTCTGAGCGGCATTTTTTGCACACCATGGGCTAAATGGCCAGGTCACAAGGACCCCGAATGCTCAGAGAAGGTTGGGGGAGGGTACCCACTGGAACAGCTGTTGGGAGACATATGGTAGCCTCCCATCAAGGCCATCCAGCGTGCTCTTTAACGTGCACAGGGTATGGCTCTCCTGCACACGGGGTCACGGCTTAACGTCCCATCCGACGGACGGCGGCCTTTCTAAGCCCACCGGTATCCCCTACTGATCGTGGGCAGGGCGGGGAATTTTGCGGGGATAAATCTCCATGCTGACCCAGCTGGGACTCGAACTTGGAAACTACAGATTACGAGCCTGGCGGCTTCCGACTGAGCCTTCCCCCGCCCCCCACACTAGTCGGATATCTCGGTTTAGAAGTGGTCATCGTAAGGGGATCTCTAACTGCCCAACGATATGTTACCAACATTTTGCAACCAGTGACTGTCCCATTTGTTAAGCAGGCACGGAACCCTTTATATAATATTATTAGATAACGCCAGTCTCCACACAGCCCGCATTAGTCTGCAGTATCTACACGAGGTATTACTAAATGAGGTATTACCATGGGCAGCACACTCGCTGGACCTTTCACCTATTGAACACGTGTGGGATATGGTAGTCCGACCACTCCAACAATACCCAAGAGGTGCGCCAACCACTATCGCTGAAATGGAACAGCGACTTCAAGCTATTTGGCGTTCTATCCCTCAGCATAGTGTATCCCCTGTACGATAACCTTCCCCGCCTTGTTCATGAATGCATTGCTGCGAAGGGCGGTTCAACTTCATACTAATTTTACCACTTTACCGGGTAGGTAAAGTGGTCATTTTCCTATTTTTTCGATAATGTAGTCAATCGCACATCTCAGTGTATGCTAACAGCTGCCTGCGTTTAAATAAAATGACATTAATTCTTTCAGATGTTGCAATTTTTTTCCTGTAGTGTATTTCATTCATTTTACAGTTTTTGGTATATATTTTCAGATATGCGGATTAGCAACAAATCGAAAATTATGCATTCTAATTGGATATGCGTTAGGATAACAGATGGTGCTTTTCTGTTCTGCTGCCAGCTTTCTTCTACTGATTGTAAACTGCTTGGGCAATAAGAGCCTGGGCACAAAAGTTGGACATGTCAGCAAAAGAATCAAATTCCACGAAGCCTAATTTGTCAGTGACACTCGCTAGTGAGGATTAGGATTTTTAAAACAGAGCAGAGCCTATTTGAATATGCAATTTAAACATGTTTGTGCAGTTCTAGACATTCAACGTCTAGTTGGAAATTAAATTTTGTGCAACTGTTAAGTTATGCATTCTTGTTATTTTAGAAATCAAAATCACAATTGCAGAATACCAGAAATATTTAAAAGACGTCTTTTCAAAATCTGTTGAATTAGAAAAGGAAACAGATGATGTCTCTCTCTGATTGAATAACGTTACTGTCGGAGTTTATTTTAAACGAAAAATGTGATTCAGCAAGAAATTGTATGTTACGGTGATTAACGAAATAAAAGCATTTGCTAAATACATAAATACAATATTAATGCATATACCTATATGCGATAGGCGTACGCGGAATTTTCTTATGGGTGGGGGGAGTCTAACATTTAGAAAACAAGTCAGGATTTAAAGTCAGTATGAATCCAAACAGAAAATTTATCAGGCAGCCAAAATTAATTAACATAAGTAATCGAAAGCAATAATCTTATAAATTTTGAAAAACATTTTTTTACTTATTCTTTGTTTTATTAAGAAAACATATACTTTATTTTTAAGGGGGGGGGGGGAGTCCAGCCTCCATGGATCCCTCCTCTTTGCTAGATGTATATGTATAAGTACTTACTACTATGTAGTACATATAAGGCAAGTCAGCCCCATTGTTCGTCGTTTGTTTTTTACTGATCAACGAGGATTTACTGCACTTATGTTTGTGCAGTTCTAAAATTTCTGATGAAGTAGGCCCTGGTCTTAAACCTTCTATATTTGCAATCCTCTTTAGACATATTTTTTCTTGATCATCTTTTTTATCTTAGATTTCTTAAACTAGGAAGTCGAATAATATTTGGTGAATGTGGAATGCCCTTTTCCAATTGTAACGACATCTAACTGTGAAAATTCAAACTAATGGAATATTTGGAAAATAAATTTCGTCAAGCAGATTCTTGCCACAGAGGTCTGATAGAGGAATATCCATCACGCTTTATCCGGAGATCGAATCCAGATCCCTTTGATCTGCAACCAAGCCTAGTAACCAATCGGCCGCTGGGACATTCGGAAAATACAACGGTTAATATTATAATAACACCTATCCAACTAAGAAAGAATCTCTTTATGTATCGTATATATATATATATCCTTATTATATCATTGAAATTTACCATAATTTTTTACTTGTTCCACTTTTAAGTACTTCAATGGATTTGAAAAATATTTATCATTCCCCCAAAATACGTTGTAATAACATTCAGTAAGTTACAAAAGCATCTTTCCCAGATCTAGTTAGTTAAACAAAATGGTTTTATTCAGTCATTTATACATGGCTGAATAAAATAATTTTGTTTAACTCTTGTCGTATTATCGATTAATTCAACTGTAACCCATGTGTAATTTTTTGCATGATTATACAACAACAACAACAATAATAATACCTTTTTCGTATTTTGCATTTCACTAAGACGAAAAAAGTAGTATGTGGCAAAACTTCAAGTATTTTGTAGAGATAAAGCTTGTAGTAAGTTTCAGTTTTTAGAATAAGAATTACACTGTGCCTACTTTTAAACTGAAGAGAGTTTTATTCATAATTGTTCAATAGAAGGTGCTCGAAATGGAAGCATAAAAGTAAAAGCATTTAACTTAACGAGGGGCTTTCAAAAAGTGATTGACATGCATCTTTATTATTCTTCAAAGTACTCCCCTCCAGCATCAATGCAAAGTTGCAGACGTCTACACCAATTCTGGAACGCTTGGCGGTACTCTTGTTGGAGGATACTCCTCAGTTCTGAATGAACGCATTTTGCAAGGTCCTGCACCCTCGAAAGAGGCTTCCTAGAAAGTTCCGTTTTCATTTTTGGAAACAACCAAAAATCGCATAGTGCAGGAAGGGGTGGATATGCAGGATGCGATAACTTTTCGATTTTTTTTCTGCTCCAGATAGGATGCAAGTTACCGGGTTTTGTGAGCACTGGCATTGTTATGAAGAAGGATCATGTCTTGACACGCTTTCATCTCCTTAACCATTTAGGCCAAACAATGTTGGTGTAGCGTTGTCCATTTCTAGTCATTTTTTAAGGTAAACATTGCTAAGAAGAAGACTCGTACCTTGACACTCTTTCATCTTCTTAACCATTTAGGACAAACAACGTTGGTGTAGCATTGTCCATTTCCAGTCATTTTTTAAGGTAAACATTGTTATGAAGAAGGATCATGTCTTGACACGCTTTCATCTCCTTAACCATTTAGGCCAAAAAATGTTGGTGTAGCATTGTCCATTTCTAGTCATTTTTTAAGGTAAACATTGTTATGAAGAAGGATCATGTCTTGATACGCTTTCATCTCCTTAACCATTTAGGCCAAACAATGTTGGTGTAGCATTGTCCATTTCTAGTCATTTTTTAAGGTAAACATTGTTATGAAGAAAGATCATGTCTTGACACGCTTTCATCTCCTTAACCATTTAGGCCCAACAATGTTGGTGTAGCATTGTCCATTTCCAGTCATTTTTTAACGTAAACACTGTTATGAAGAAGGATCATGTCTTGACACGGTTTAATCTCCTTAACCATTTAGGACAAACAATGATGGTGTAGCATTGTCCATTTCTAGTCATTTTTTAAGGTAAACATTGTTATGAAGAAGGATCATGTCTTGATACGCTTTCATCTCCTTAACCATTTAGGCCAAACAATGTTGGTGTAGCATTGTCCATTTCTAGTCATTTTTTAAGGTAAACATTGTTATGAAGAAAGATCATGTCTTGACACGCTTTCATCTCCTTAACCATTTAGGCCAAACAATGTTGGTGTAGCATTGTCCATTTCCAGTCATTTTTTAAGGTAAACACTGTTATGAAGAAGGATCATGTCTTGACACGCTTTCATCTCCTTAACCATTTAGGACAAACAATGATGGTGTAGCATTGTCCATTTCTAGTCAGTTTTTTAAGGTAAATATTGTTATGAAGAAGGATCATGTCTTGACACGCTTTCATCTCCTTAACCATTTAGGACAAACAATGTTGGTGTAGCATTGTCCATTTCTAGACATTTTTTAAGGTAAACATTGTTATGAAGAAGGATCGTACCTTGACACGCTTTCATCTCCTTAACCATTTAGGCCAAACAATGCTGGTGTAGCATTGTCCATTTCTAGTCATTTTTTAAGGTAAATATTGTTATGAAGAAGGATCGTACCTTGACACGCTTTCATCTCCTTAACCATTTAGGACAAACAATGTTGGTATAGCATTGTTCATTTCTAGTCATTTTTTTTGGTAAACATTGTTATGAAGAAGGATCCTACCTTGACACGCTTTCATCTCGTTAACCATTTAGGCCAATCAATGTTGGTGTAGCATTGTCCATTTCTAGTCATTTTTAAAGTAAACATTGTTATGAAGAAGGATCATGTCTTGCCACGCTTTCATACCCTTAACCATTTAGGACAAACAATGTTGGTGTAGCATTGTCCATTTCTAGTCATTTTTTAAGGTAAACATTGTTATGAAGAAGGATCATGTCTTGACACGCTTTCATCTCCTTAACCATTTAGCCCAAACAATGTTGGTGTAGCATTGTCCATTTCTAGTCATTTTTTAAGGTAAACATTGTTATGAAGAAGGATCGTACCTTGACACGCTTTCATCTCCTTAACCATTTAGGACAAACAACGTTGGTGTAGCATTGTCCATTTTTTGTCATTTTTTAAGGTAAACATTGTTATGAAGAAGGATCATGTCTTGATACGCTTTCATCTCCATAACCATTTAGGCCAAACATTGTTGGTGTAGTATTGTCCATTTCTAGTCATTTTTAAGGTAAATATTGTTATGAAGAAGGATCATGTCTTGACACGCTTTCATCTCCTTAACCATTTAGGCAAAACAATGTTGGTCTAGCATTGCCCATTTCTAGTGATTTTTTAAGCTAAACATTGTTATGAAGAAGGATCGTACCTTGACACGCTTTCATCTCCTTAACCATTTAGGACAAACAATGTTGGTGTAGCATTGTCCATTTGTAGTCATTTTTTATGGTAAACATTGATATGAAGAAGGATCGTACCTTGAGACGCTTTCATCTCCTTAACCATTTAGGCCAAACAACGTTGGTGTAGCATTGTCCATTTCTAGTCAGTGTTTGAGGTAAACATTGCTATGAAGAAGGATCATGTCTTGACACGCTTTCATCTATTAAACCATTTAGACCAAACAATGTTGGTGTAGCATTGTCCACTTCTAGTCATTTTTAAGGTAAACATTGTTATGAAGAAGGATCGTACCTTGACGCGCTTTCTTCTCCTTAACCATTTAAGCCAAACAATGTTGGTGTAGCATTGTCCATTTCTAGTCTTTTTTTATGGTAAACATTGTTATGAAGAAGGATCATGTCTTGACACGCTTTCATCTCCTTAACCATTTAGGCCAAACAATGTTGGTGTAGCATTGTCCATTTCTAATCAGTGTTTGAGGTAAACATTGTTATGAAGAAGGATTATTTCTTGACACGCTTTCATCTCCGTAACCATTTAGGCCAAACAATGTTGGTGTAGCATTGTCCATTTCTAGTCATTTTTTAAGGTAAACATTGTTACGAAGAAGGATCGTACCTTGACACGCTTTCATCTCCTTAACCATTTAGGCCAAACAATGTTGGTATAGCATTGTCCATCCATTTCTAGTCATTATTTGAGGTAAACATTGTTATGAAGAAGGATCACGTCTTGACACGCTTTCATCTCCTTAACCATTTAGGCCAAACAATGTTGGTGTAGCATTGTCCATTTCTAGTCATTTATTAAGGTAAACATTGTTATGAAAAAGGATCGTACCTTGACACGCTTTCATTTCCTTAACCATTTGGGACAAACAACGTTCGGGTAGCATTGTCCATTTTTAGTCATTTTTTAAGGTAAACATTGTTATGAAGAAGGATCATATCTTGATACGCTTTCATCTCCATAACCATTTAGGCCAAACATTGTTGGTGTAGTATTGTCCATTTCTAGTCATTTTTAAGGTAAATATTGTTATGAAGAAGGATCATGTCTTGACACGCTTTCATCTCCTTAACAATTTAGGCAAAACAATGTTGGTCTAGCATTGCCCATTTCTAGTGATTTTTTAAGCTAAACATTGTTATGAAGAAGGATCGTACCTTGACACGCTTTCATCTCCTTAACCATTTAGGACAAACAATGTTGGTGTAGCATTGTCCATTTGTAGTCATTTTTTATGGTAAACATTGTTATGAAGAAGGATCGTACCTTGAGACGCTTTCATCTTCTTAACCATTTAGGCCAAACAATGTTGGTGTAGCATTGTCCATTTCTAGTCAGTGTTTGAGGTAAACATTGTTATGAAGAAGGATCATGTCTTGATACGCTTTCATCTCCTAAACCATTTAGACCAAACAATGTTGGTGCAGCATTGTCCACTTCTAGTCATTTTTTAAGGTAAACATTGTTATGAAGAAGGATCATGTCTTGACACGCTTTCATCTCCTTAACCATTTAGGACAAACAATGATGGTGTAGCATTGTCCATTTCTAGTCATTTTTTAAGGTAAACATTGTTATGAAGAAGGATCGTACCTTGACACGCTTTCATCTCCTTAACCATTTAGGACAAACAATGTTGGTGTAGCATTGTCCATTTCTAGTCATTTTTTAAGGTAAACATTGTTATGAAGAAGGATCATGTCTTGACACGCTTTGATCTCCTTAACCATTTAGGCCAAACAATGTAGGTGTAGCATTGCCCATTTCCAGTCATTTTTTAAGGTAAAAATTGTTATGAAGAATGATCGTACCTTGACACGCTTTCATCTCCTTAACCATTTAGGACATAAAATGTCGATGTAGCATTGTCCATTTCTAGTCATTTTTTGAGGTACACATTGTTATGAAGAAGGATCATGTCTTGACACGCTTTCATCTCCTTAACCATTTAGGCCAAACAATGTTGGTGTAGCATTGTCCAGTTCTAGTCATTTTTTAAGGTAAACATTGTTATGAAGAAGGATCATGTTTTGACACGCTTTCATCTCCTTAACCATTTAGGCCAAACATTGTAGGTGTAGCATTGTCCATTTCTAGTCAGTGTTTGAAGTAAACATTGTTATGAAGAAGGATCATGTCTTGACACGCTTTCATCTCCTTAACCATTTAGGCCAAACAATGTTGGTGTAGCATTGTCCATTTCTAGTCATTTTTTAAGGTAAACATTGTTATGAAGAAGGATCATATCTTGACACGCTTTCATCTCCTTAACCATTTATGCCAAACAATATTGGTGTAGCATTGTCCATTTCTATTCAGTGTTTGAAGTAAACATTTTTATGAAGAAGGATCATGTCTTGACACGCTTTCATCTCCTTAACCATTTAGGCCAAACAATGTTGGTGTAGCATTGTCCATTTCTAGTCATTTTTTTAGGTAAACATTGTTATAAAGAAGGATCATTTCTTGACACGCTTTCATCTCCTTAACCATTTAGGACAAACAATGTTGGTGTAGCATTGTCCACTTCTAGTCATTTTTTAAGGTAAACATTGTTATGAAGAAGGATCATGTCTTGACACGCTTTCATCTCTTTAACCATTTAGGACAAACAATGATGGTGTAGCATTGTCCATTTCTAGTCATTTTTTAAGGTAAACATTGTTATGAAGAAGGATCGTACCTTGACACGCTTTCATCTCCTTAACCATTTAGGACAAACAATGTTGGTGTAGCATTGTCCATTTCTAGTCATTTTTTAAGGTAAACATTGTTATGAAGAAGGACCGTACCTTGACACGCTTTCATCTCGTTAACCATTTAGACCAAACAATGTTGGTGTACCATTGTTCATTTCTAGTCATTTTTTAAGGTAAACATTGTTATGAAGAAGGCTCGTACCTTGACACGCTTTCATCTCCTTAACAATTTAGGACAAACAATGTTGGTGTAGAATCGTCCATTTCTAGTCATTTTTTGAGGTAAACATTGTTATGAAGAAGGATCGTACCTAGACACGCTTTCATCTCCTTAACCATTTAGGACAAACAATGTTGGTGTAGCATTGTCCATTTCTAGTCATTTTTTATGGTAAACATTGTTATGAAGAAGGATCGTGCTTTGACACGCTTTCATTTCCTTAACCATTTAGGCCAAACAATGTTGGTGTAGCATTGTCCATTTCTAATCAGTGTTTGAGGTAAACATTGTTATGAAGAAGGATCATTTCTTGACACGCTTTCATCTCCTTAACCATTTAGGCCAAACAATGTTGGTGTAGCATTGTCCATTTCTAGTCATTTTTTAAGGTAAACATTGTTATGAAGAAGGATCGTACCTTGACACGCTTTCATCTCCTTAACCATTTAGGACAAACAATGTTGGTGTAGCATTGTCCATTTCTAGTCATTTTTTAAGGTAAACATTGTTATGAAGAAGGATCATGTCTTGACACGCTTTGATCTCCTTAACCATTTAGGCCAAACAATGTAGGTGTAGCATTGCCCATTTCCAGTCATTTTTTAAGGTAAAAATTGTTATGAAGAATGATCGTACCTTGACACGCTTTCATCTCCTTAACCATTTAGGACATAAAATGTCGATGTAGCATTGTCCATTTCTAGTCATTTTTTGAGGTACACATTGTTATGAAGAAGGATCATGTCTTGACACGCTTTCATCTCCTTAACCATTTAAGCAAAACAATGTTGGTCTAGCATTGTCCATTTCTAGTGATTTTTTAAGCTAAACATTGTTATGAAGAAGGATCGTACCTTGACACGCTTTCATCTCCTTAACCATTTAGGACAAACAATGTTGGTGTAGCATTGTCCATTTCTAGTCATTTTTTAAGGTAAAAATTGTTATGAAGAAGGATCGTACCTTGACACGCTTTCATCTCCTTAACCATTTAGGACAAACAATGTTGGTGTAGCATTGTCCATTTCTAGTCATTTTTTAAGGTAAACATTGTTATGAAGAAGGACCGTACCTTGACACGCTTTCATCTCGTTAACCATTTAGGCCAAACAATGTTGGTGTACCATTGTTCATTTCTAGTCATTTTTTAAGGTAAACATTGTTATGAAGAAGGCTCGTACCTTGACACGCTTTCATCTCCTTAACAATTTAGGACAAACAATGTTGGTGTAGAATCGTCCATTTCTAGTCATTTTTTGAGGTAAACATTGTTATGAAGAAGGATCGTACCTAGACACGCTTTCATCTCCTTAACCATTTAGGACAAACAATGTTGGTGTAGCATTGTCCATTTCTAGTCATTTTTTATGGTAAACATTGTTATGAAGAAGGATCGTGCTTTGACACGCTTTCATTTCCTTAACCATTTAGGCCAAACAATGTTGGTGTAGCATTGTCCATTTCTAATCAGTGTTTGAGGTAAACATTGTTATGAAGAAGGATCATTTCTTGACACGCTTTCATCTCCTTAACCATTTAGGCCAAACAATGTTGGTGTAGCATTGTACATTTCTAGTCATTTTTTGAGGTAAACATTGTTATGAAGAAGGATCGTACCTTGACACGCTTTCATCTCCTTAACCATTTAGGACAAACAATGTTGGTGTAGCATTGTCCATTTCTAATCATTTTGTAAGGTAAATATTGTTATGAAGAAGGATCGTACCTTGACACGCTTTCATCTCCTTAACCATTTAGGACAAACAATATAGGTGTAGCATTGCCCGTTTCTAGTCATTTTTTGAGGTACATATTGTTATGAAGAAGGATCACGTCTTGACACGCTTTCATCTCCTTAACCATTTAGGACAAACAATGTTGGTGTAGCATTGTCCATTTCTAGTCATTTATTAAGGTAAACATTGTTATGAAGAAGGATCGTACCTTGACACGCTTTCATCTCCTTAACCATTTAGGACAAACAACGTTGGGGTAGCATTGTCCATTTTTAGTCATTTTTTAAGGTAAACATTGCTATGAAGAAGGATCATGTCTTGATACGCTTTCATCTCCATAACCATTTAGGCCAAACATTGTTGGTGTAGTATTGTCCATTTCTAGTCATTTTTAAGGTAAATATTGTTATGAAGAAGGATCATGTCTTCACACGTTTTCATCTCCTTAACCATTTAAGCAAAACAACGTTGGTCTAGCATTGCCCATTTCTAGTGATTTTTTAAGCTAAACATTGTTATGAAGAAGGATCGTACCTTGACACGCTTTCATCTCCTTAACCATTTAGGACAAACAATGTTGGTGTAGCATTGTCGATTTGTAGTCATTTTTTATGGTAAACATTGTTATGAAGAAGGTTCGTACCTTGAGACGCTTTCATCTCCTTAACCATTTAGGCCAAACAATGTTGGTGTAGCATTGTCCATTTCTAGTCAGTGTTTGAGGTAAACATTGTTATGAAGAAGGATCATGTCTTCACACGCTTTCATCTCCTAAACCATTTAGACCAAACAATGTTGGTGTAGCATTGTCCACTTCTAGTCATTTTTTAAAGTAAACATTGTTATGAAGAAGGATCATGTCTTGACACGCTTTCATCTCCTTAACCATTTAGGACAAACAATGATGGTGTAGCATTGTCCATTTCTAGTCATTTTTTAAGGTAAACATTGTTATGAAGAAGGATCGTACCTTGACACGCTTTCATCTCCTTAACCATTTAGGACAAACAATGTTGGTGTAGCATTGTCCATTTCTAGTCATTTTTTAAGGTAAACATTGTTATGAAGAAGGATCATGTCTTGACACGCTTTCATCTCCTTAACCATTTAGGCCAAACAATGTAGGTGTAGCATTGCCCATTTCCAGTCATTTTTTTAGGTAAAAATTGTTATGAAGATGGATCGTACCTTGACACGCTTTCATCTCTTTAACCATTTAGGACATAAAATGTTGATGTAGCATTGTCCATTTCTAGTCATTTTTTGAGGTACACATTGTTATGAAGAAGGATCATGTCTTGACACGCTTTCATCTCCTTAACCATTTAGGGCAAACAATGTTGGTGTAGCATTGTCCATTTCTAGTCATTTTTTAAGGTAAACATTGTTATGAAGAAGGATCATGTCTTGACACGCTTTCATCTCCTTAACCATTTAGGCCAAACATTGTAGGTGTAGCATTGTCCATTTCTAGTCATTTTTGAAGGTAAAAATTGTTATGAAGAAGGATCATGTCTTGATACGCTTTCATCTCCTTAACCATTTAGGCCAAACAATGTTGGTGTAGCATTGTCCATTTCTAGTCATTTTTTAAGGTAAACATTGTTATGAAGAAGGATCATGTCTTGACACGCTTTCATCTCCTTAACCATTTAGGCCAAACATTGTAGGTGTAGCATTGTCCATTTCTAGTCATTTTTGAAGGTAAAAATTGTTATGAAGAAGGATCGTACCTTGACACGCTTTCATCTCCTTAACCAATAAGGACAAACAATGTTGGTGTAGCATTGTCCATTTCTAGTCATTTTTTGAGGTACACATTGTTATGAAGAAGGATCATGTCTTGACACGCTTTCATCTCCTTAACAATTTAGGACAAACAATGTTGGTGTAGCATTGTCCATTTCTAGTCATTTTTTATGGTAAACATTGTTATGAAGAAGGATCGTGCTTTGACACGCTTTCATCTCCTTAACCATTTAGGCTAAACAATGTTGGTGTAGCATTGTCCATTTCTAGTCAGTGTTTGAGGTAAACATTGTTATGAAGAAGGATCATTTCTTGACACGCTTTCATCTCCTTAACCATTTAGGCCAAACAATGTTGGTGTAGCATTGTCCATTTCTAGCCATTTTTTAAGGTAAACATTGTTACGAAGAAGGATCGTACCTTGACACGCTTTCATCGCTTTAACCATTTAGGCCAAACAATGTTGGTGTAGCATTGTCCAATTCTAGTCATTATTTGAGGTAAACATTGTTATCAAGAAGGATCACGTCTTGACACGCTTTAATCTCCTTAACCATTTAGGCCAAACAATGTTGGTGTAGCATTGTCCATTTCTAGTCATTTTTTAAGGTAAACATTGTTATGAAGAAGGACCGTACCTTGACACGCTTTCATCTCGTTAACCATTTAGGCCAAACAATGTTGGTGTACCATTGTTCATTTCTAGTCATTTTTTAAGGTAAACATTGTTATGAAGAAGGCTCGTACCTTGACACGCTTTCATCTCCTTAACAATTTAGGACAAACAATGTTGTTGTAGAATCGTCCATTTCTAGTCATTTTTTGAGGTAAACATTGTTATGAAGAAGGATCGTACCTAGACACGCTTTCATCTCCTTAACCATTTAGGACAAACAATGTTGGTGTAGCATTGTCCATTTCTAGTCATTTTTTATGGTAAACATTGTTATGAAGAAGGATCGTGCTTTGACACGCTTTCATTTCCTTAACCATTTAGGCCAAACAATGTTGGTGTAGCATTGTCCATTTCTAATCAGTGTTTGAGGTAAACATTGTTATGAAGAAGGATCATTTCTTGACACGCTTTCATCTCCTTAACCATTTAGGCCAAACAATGTTGGTGTAGCATTGTACATTTCTAGTCATTTTTTGAGGTAAACATTGTTACGAAGAAGGATCGTACCTTGACACGCTTTCATCTCCTTAACCATTTAGGCCAAACAATGTTGGTGTAGCATTGTCCATTTCTAGTCATTATTTGAGGTAAACATTGTTATGAAGAAGGATCACGTCTTGACACGCTTTCATCTCCTTAACCATTTAGGACAAACAATGTTGGTGTAGCATTGTCCATTTCTAGTCATTTATTAAGGTAAACATTGTTATGAAGAAGGATCGTACCTTGACACGCTTTCATCTCCTTAACCATTTAGGACAAACAACGTTGGGGTAGCATTGTCCATTTTTAGTCATTTTTTAAGATAAACATTGCTATGAAGAAGGCTCATGTCTTGATACGCTTTCATCTCCATAACCATTTAGGCCAAACATTGTTGGTGTAGTATTGTCCATTTCTAGTCATTTTTAAGGTAAATATTGTTATGAAGAAGGATCATGTCTTCACACGTTTTCATCTCCTTAACCATTTAAGCAAAACAACGTTGGTCTAGCATTGCCCATTTCTAGTGATTTTTTAAGCTAAACATTGTTATGAAGAAGGATCGTACCTTGACACGCTTTCATCTCCTTAACCATTTAGGACAAACAATGTTGGTGTAGCATTGTCGATTTGTAGTCATTTTTTATGGTAAACATTGTTATGAAGAAGGATCGTACCTTGAGACGCTTTCATCTCCTTAACCATTTAGGCCAAACAATGTTGGTGTAGCATTGTCCATTTCTAGTCAGTGTTTGAGGTAAACATTGTTATGAAGAAGGATCATGTCTTCACACGCTTTCATCTCCTAAACCATTTAGACCAAACAATGTTGGTGTAGAATTGTCCACTTCTAGTCATTTTTTAAAGTAAACATTGTTATGAAGAAGGATCATGTCTTGACACGCTTTCATCTCCTTAACCATTTAGGACAAACAATAATGGTGTAGCATTGTCCATTTCTAGTCATTTTTTAAGGTAAACATTGTTATGAAGAAGGATCGTACCTTGACACGCTTTCATCTCCTTAACCATTTAGGACAAACAATGTTGGTGTAGCATTGTCCATTTCTAGTCATTTTTTAAGGTAAACATTGTTATGAAGAAGGATCATGTCTTGACACGCTTTCATCTCCTTAACCATTTAGGCCAAACAATGTAGGTGTAGCATTGCCCATTTCCAGTCATTTTTTTAGGTAAAAATTGTTATGAAGATGGATCGTACCTTGACACGCTTTCATCTCCTTAACCATTTAGGACATAAAATGTTGATGTAGCATTGTCCATTTCTAGTCATTTTTTGAGATACACATTGTTATGAAGAAGGATCATGTCTTGACACGCTTTCATCTCCTTAACCATTTAGGCCAAACAATGTTGGTGTAGCATTGTCCATTTCTAGTCATTTTTTAAGGTAAACATTGTTATGAAGAAGGATCATGTCTTGACACGCTTTCATCTCCTTAACCATTAAGGACAAACAATGTTGGTGTAGCATTGTCCATTTCTAGTCATTTTTTGAGGTACACATTGTTATGAAGAAGGATCATGTCTTGACACGCTTTCATCTCCTTAACCATTTAGGCTAAACAATGTTGGTGTAGCATTGTCCATTTCTAGTCAGTGTTTGAGGTAAATATTGTTATGAAGAAGGATCATTTCTTGACACGCTTTCATCTCCTTAACCATTTAGGCCAAACAATGTTGGTGTAGCATTGTCCATTTCTAGCCATTTTTTAAGGTAAACATTGTTACGAAGAAGGATCGTACCTTGACACGCTTTCATCTCTTTAACCATTTAGGCCAAACAATGTTGGTGTAGCATTGTCCGATTCTAGTCATTATTTGAGGTAAACATTGTTATGAAGAAGGATCACGTCTTGACACGCTTTCATCTCCTTAACCATTTAGGCCAAACAATGTTGGTGTAGCATTGTCCATTTCTAGTCATTTATTAAGGTAAATATTGTTATGAAGAAGGATCGTACCTTGACACGCTTTCATCTCTTTAACCATTTAGGACAAACAACGTTGTTGTAGCATTGTCCACTTTTAGTCATCTTTTAAGGTAAACATTGTTATGAAGAAGGATCATATGTTGATACGCTTTCATCTCCATAACCATTTAGGCCAAACATTGTTGGTGTAGAATTGTCCATTTCTAGTCATTTTTTAAGGTAAACATTGTTATGAAGAAGGATTGTACCTTAACACGCTTTTATCTCCTTAACCATTTAGGCCAAACATTGTTGGTGTAGTATTGCCAATTTCTAGTCATTTTTAAGGTAAATATTGTTATGAAGAAGGATCATGTCATGACACGCTTTCATCTCCTTAACCATTTAGGACAAACAATGTTGGTATAGCATTCTCCATTTCTAGTCATTTTTTATGGTAAACATTGTTATGAAGAAGGATCGTACCTTGACACGGTTTCATCTCCTTAACCATTTTGGCCAAACAATGTTGGTGTAGCATTGGTCATTTCTAGTCATTTTTTGAGGTAAACATTGTTATGAAGAAGGATCATGTCTTGACACGTTTTCATCTCCTTAACCATTTAGGCCAAACAATGTTGGTGTAGCATTGTCCATTTCTAGTCATTTTTTATGGTAAACATTGTTTTGAAGAAGGATCATGTCTTGACACGCTTTCATCTCCTTAACCATTTAGGCCAAACAATATAGATGTAGAATTGTCCATTTCTAGTCATTTTTAAAGGTAAAAATTGTTATGAAGAAGGATCGTACCTTGACACGCTTTCATCTCCTTAACCATTTAGGACAAACAATGTTGGTGTAGCATTGTCCGTTTCTAGTCATTTTTTGAGGTACATATTGTTATGAAGAAGGATTATGTCTTGACACGCTTTCATCTCCTTAACCATTTAGCCAAACAATGCTGGTGTAGCATTGTCCATTTCTAGTCATTTTTTTAAGGTAAACATTGTTATGAAGAAGGATCGTACCTTGACACATTTCATCTCCTTAACAATTTTGGCCAAACAATGTTGGTGTAGCATTATCCATTTCTAGTCATTATTTAAGGTAAACATTTTTATGAAGAAGGATCGTACCTTGACACGCTTTCATCTCCTTAACCATTTAGGCCAAACAATGTTGGTTTAGCATTGGTCATTTCTAGTCATTTTTTGAGGTAAACATTGTTATGAAGAAGGATCATGTCTTGACACGTTTTCATCTCCTTAACCATTTAGGCCAAACAATGTTGGTGTAGCATTGTCCATTTCTAGTCATTTTTTAAAGTAAACATTGTTATGAAGAAGGATCCTGTCTTGACACGCTTTCATCTCCTTAACCATTTAGGCCAAACAATGTAGGTGTAGCATTGTCCATTTCTAGTCATTTTGTAAGGTAAATATTGTTATGAAGAAGGATCGTACCTTGACACGCTTTCATCTCCTTAACCATTTAGGACAAACAATGTTGGGTTATCATTGGTCATTTCTAGTCATTTTTTGAGGTAAACATTGTTATGAAGAAGGATCATGTCTTGACACGGTTTCTTCTCCTTAACCATTTAGGCCAAACAATGTAGGTGTAGCATTGTCCATTTCTAATCATTTTGTAAGGTAAATATTGTTATGAAGGAGGATCATGTCTTGACACGCTTTCATCTCCTTAACCATTTAGGCCAAACAATGTTGGTGTAGCATTGTCCATTTCTGGTCATTTTTTAAGGTAAACATTGTTATGAAGAAGGATCATGTCTTGACACGCTTTCATCTCCTTAACCATTTAGGCCAAACAAAGTAGGTGTAGCATTGTACATTTCTAGTCATTTTTTAAGGTAAAAATTGTTATGAAGAAGGATCGTACCTTGACGCGCTTTCTTCTCCTTAACCATTTAAGCCAAACAATGTTGGTGTAGCATTGTCCATTTCTAGTCTTTTTTTATGGTAAACATTGTTATGAAGAAGGATCATGTCTTGACACGCTTTCATCTCCTTAACCATTTAGGCCAAACAATGTAGGTGTAGCATTGTCCATTTCTAGTCATTATTTAAGGTAAAAATTGTTATGAAGAAGGATCGTACCTTGACGCGCTTTCATCTCCTTAACCATTTAGGCCAAACAATGTTGGTGTAGCATTGTCCATTTCTGGTCATTTTTTAAGGTAAACATTGTTATGAAGAAGGATCATGTCTTGACACGCTTTCATCTCCTTAACCATTTAGGCCAAACAAAGTAGGTGTAGCATTGTACATTTCTAGTCATTTTTTAAGGTAAAAATTGTTATGAAGAAGGATCGTACCTTGACACGCTTTCATCTCCTTAACCATTTTGGCCAAACAATGTTGGGGTAGCATTGTCCATTTCTAGTCATTTTTTGAGGTAAACATTGTTATGAAGAAGGATCATGTCTTGATACGCTTTCATCTCCTTAACCATTTAGGCCAAACAATGTTGGTGTAGCATTGTCCATTTCTAGTCATTTTTCAGGTAAACGTTGTTATGAAGAAGGATCCTACCTTGACACGCTTTCATCTCCTTAACCATTTAGGCCAAACAATGTTGGATTAGTATTGGTCATTTCTAGTCATTTTTTAAGGTAAACATTGTTATGAAGAAGGATCGTACCTTGACACGCTTTCATCTCCTTAACCATTTACGACAAAAATGTTGGTGTAGCATTAACCATTTCTAGTCATTTTTTGAGGTAAACATTGTTATGAAGAAGGATCATGTCTTGACGCGCTTTCATCTCCTTAACCATTTAGGCCAAACAATTGGTGTAGCATTGTCCATTTCTAGTCATTTTTCAGGTAAACATTGTTACGAAGAAGGATCCTACCTTGACACGCTTTCATCTCCTTAACCATTTAGGCCAAACAATGTTGGATTAGTATTGGTCATTTCTAGTCATTTTTTAAGGTAAACATTGTTATGAAGAAGGATCGTACCTTGACACGTTTTCATCTCCTTAACCATTTAGGCTAGACAATGTTTGTGAAGCATTGTCCATTTCTAGATATTTTTTAAGGTAAACATTGTTATGAAGAAGGTTCATGTCTTGACACGCTTTCATCTCCTTAACCATTTAGCCCAAACAATGTTGGTGTAGCATTGTCCATTTGTAGTCATTTTTTAAGGTAAACATTGTTATGAAGAAGGATCGTACCTTGACACGCTTTCATCTCCTTAACCATTTAGGACAAACAATGTTGGTGTAGCATTGTCCGTTTCTAGTCATTTTTTGAGGTACATATTGTTATGAAGAAGGATCATGTTTTGACACGCTTTCATCTCCTTAACCATTTAGGCCAAACAATGCTCGTGTAGCATTGTCCATTTCTAGTTATTTTTTAAGGTAAACATTGTTATGAAGAAGGATCGTACCTTGACACGCTTTCATCTCCTTAACCATTTCGGACAAACAATGTTGGTGTAGCATTGTCCATTTCTAGTCATTTTTTAAGGTAAACATTGTTATGAAGAAGGATCATGTCTTGACACGCTTTCATCTCTTTAACCATTTAGGCCAAACAATGTTGGTGTAGCATTGTCCATTTCTAGTCATTATTTGAGGTAAACATTGTTATGAAGAAGGATCACATCTTGACACGCTTTCATCTCCTTAACCATTTAGGCCAAACAATGTTGGTGTAGCATTGTCCATTTCTAGTCATTTATTAAGGTAAATATTGTTATGAAGAAGGATCGTACCTTGACACGCTTTCATCTCTTTAACCATTTAGGACAAACAACGTTGGTGTAGCATTGTCCACTTTTAGTCATCTTTTAAGGTAAACATTGTTATGAAGAAGGATCATGTGTTGATACGCTTTCATCTCCATATCCATTTAGGCCAAACATTGTTGGTGTAGCATTGTCCATTTCTAGTCATTTTTTAAGGTAAACATTGTTATGAAGAAGGATTGTACCTTAACACGCTTTTATCTCCTTAACCTTTTAGGCCAAATATTGTTGGTGTAGTATTGCCAATTTCTAGTCATTTTTAAGGTAAATATTGTTATGAAGAAGGCTCATGTCATGACACGCTTTCATCTCCTTAACCATTTAGGACAAACAATGTTGGTATAGCATTGTCCATTTCTAGTCATTTTTTATGGTAAACATTGTTATGAAGAAGGATCGTACCTTGACACGGTTTCATCTCCTTAACCATTTTGGCCAAACAATATTGGTGTAGCATTGTCCATTTCTAGTCATTATTTAAGGTAAACATTGTTATGAAGAAGGATCGTACCTTGACACGCTTTCATCTCCTTAACCATTTAGGCCAAACAATGTTGGTTTAGCATTGGTCATTTCTAGTCATTTATTGAGGTAAACATTGTTATGAAGATGGATCATGTCTTGACACGTTTTCATCTCCTTAACCATTTAGGCCAAACAATGTTGGTGTAGCATTGTCCATTTCTAGTCATTTTTTATGGTAAACATTGTTTTGAAGAAGGATCATGTCTTGACACGCTTTCATCTCCTTAACCATTTAGGCCAAACAATATAGGTGTAGCATTGTCCATTTCTAGTCATTTTTAAAGGTAAAAATTGTTATGAAGAAGGATCGTACCTTGACACGCTTTCATCTCCTTAACCATTTAGGACAAACAATGTTGGTGTAGCATTGTCCGTTTCTAGTCATTTTTTGAGGTACATATTGTTATGAAGAAGGATCATGTCTTGACACGCTTTCATCTCCTTAACCATTTAGCCAAACAATGCTGGTGTAGCATTGTCCATTTCTAGTCATTTTTTTAAGGTAAACATTGTTATGAAGAAGGATCGTACCTTGACACGCTTTCATCTCCTTAACCATATAGGACAAACAATGTTGGTGTAGCATTGTCCATTTCTAGTCATTTTTTATGGTAAACATTGTTATGAAGAAGGATCGTACCTTGACACGGTTTCATCTCCTTAACAATTTTGGCCAAACAATGTTGGTGTAGCATTGTCCATTTCTAGTCATTATTTAAGGTAAACATTGTTATGAAGAAGGATCGTACCTTGACACGCTTTCATCTCCTTAACTATTTAGGCCAAACAATGTTGGTTTAGCATTGGTCATTTCTAGTCATTTTTTGAGGTAAACATTGTTATGAAGAAGGATCATGTCTTGACACGTTTTCATCTCCTTAACCATTTAGGCCAAACAATGTTGGTGTAGCATTGTCCATTTCTAGTCACTTTTTAAAGTAAACATTGTTATGAATAAAGATCCTGTCTTGACACGCTTTCATCTCCTTAACCATTTAGGCCAAACAATGTAGGTGTAGCATTGTCCATTTCTAGTCATTTTGTAAGGTAAATATTGTTATGAAGAAAAATCGTACCTTGACACGTTTTCATCTCCTTAACCATTTAGGACAAACAATGTTGGTTTATCATTGGTCATTTCTAGTCATTTTTTGAGGTAAACATTGTTATGAAGAAGGATCATGTCTTGACACGGTTTCTTCCCCTTAACCATTTAGGCCAAACAATGTAGGTGTAGCATTGTCCATTTCTAATCATTTTGTAAGGTAAATATTGCTATGAAGAGGGATCGTACCTTGACACGCTTTCATCTCCTTAACCATTTAGGACAAAAAATATAGGTGTAGCATTGTCCGTTTCTAGTCATTTTTTGAGGTACATATTTTTATGAAGAAGGATCATGTCTTGACACGCTTTCATCTCCTTAACCATTTAGGCCAAACAATGTTGGTGTAGCATTGTCCATTTCTAGTCATTTTTTAAGGTAAACATTGTTATGAAGAAGGATCATGTCTTGACACGCTTTCATCTCCTTAACCATTTAGGCCAAACAATGTTGGTGTAGCATTGTCCATTTCTAGTCATTTTTAAGGTAAACATTGTTATGAAGAAGGATCGTACCTTGACGCGCTTTCTTCTCCTTAACCATTTAAGCCAAACAATGTTGGTGTAGCATTGTCCATTTCTAGTCTTTTTTTATGGTAAACATTGTTATGAAGAAGGATCATGTCTTGACACGCTTTCATCTCCTTAACCATTTAGGCCAAACAATGTAGGTGTAGCATTGTCCATTTCTAGTCATTATTTAAGGTAAAAATTGTTATGAAGAAGGATCGTACCTTGACGCGCTTTCATCTCCTTAACCATTTAGGCCAAACAATGTTGGTGTAGCATTGTCCATTTCTGGTCATTTTTTAAGGTAAACGTTGTTATGAAGAAGGATCATGTCTTGACACGCTTTCATCTCCTTAACCATTTAGGCCAAACAAAGTAGGTGTAGCATTGTACATTTCTAGTCATTTTTTAAGGTAAAAATTGTTATGAAGAAGGATCGTACCTTGACACGCTTTCATCTCCTTAACCATTTAGGCCAAACAATGTTGGGGTAGCATTGTCCATTTCTAGTCATTTTTTGAGGTAAACATTGTTATGAAGAAGGATCATGTCTTGATACGCTTTCATCTCCTTAACCATTTAGGCCAAACAATGTTGGTGTAGCATTGTCCATTTCTAGTCATTTTTCAGGTAAACGTTGTTATGAAGAAGGATCCTACCTTGACACGCTTTCATCTCTTTAACCATTTAGGCCAAACAATGTTGGATTAGTATTGGTCATTTCTAGTCATTTTTTAAGGTAAACATTGTTATGAAGAAGGATCGTACCTTGACACGCTTTCATCTCCTTAACCATTTACGACAAAAATGTTGGTGTAGAATTGTCCATTTCTAGTCATTTTTTGAGGTAAACATTGTTATGAAGAAGGATCATGTCTTGACGCGCTTTCATCTCCTTAACCATTTGGGCCAAACAATTGGTGTAGCATTGTCCATTTCTAGTCATTTTTCAGGTAAACATTATTACGAAGAAGAATCCTACCTTGACAAGCTTTCATCTCCTTAACCATTTAGGCCAAACAATGTTGGAGTAGTATTGGTCATTTCTAGTCATTTTTTAAGGTAAACATTGTTATGAAGAAGGATCGTACCTTGACACGTTTTCATCTCCTTAACCATTTAGGCTAGACAAAGTTTGTGAAGCATTGTCCATTTCTAGTCATTTTTTAAGGTAAACATTGTTATGAAGAAGGTTCATGTCTTGACACGCTTTCATCTCCTTAACCATTTAGCCCAAACAATGTTGGTGTAGCATTGTCCATTTGTAGTCATTTTTTAAGGTAAACATTGTTATGAAGAAGGATCGTACCTTGACACGCTTTCATCTCCTTAACCATTTAGGACAAACAATGTTGGTGTAGCATCGTCCGTTTCTAGTCATTTTTTGAGGTACATATTGTTATGAAGAAGGATCATGTTTTGACACGCTTTCATCTCCTTAACCATTTAGGCAAACAATGCTCGTGTAGCATTGTCCATTTCTAGTTATTTTTTAAGGTAAACATTGTTATGAAGAAGGATCGTACCTTGACACGCTTTCATCTCCTTAACCATTTCGGACAAACAATGTTGGTGTAGCATTGTCCATTTCTAGTCATTTTTTAAGGTAAACATTGTTATGAAGAAGGATCATGTCTTGACACGCTTTCATCTCCTTAACCATTTAGGACAAACAATGTTGGTGTAGCATTGTCCATTTCTAGTCATTTTTTAAGGTAAACATTGTTATGAAGAAGGATCATGTCTTGACACGCTTTCATCTCCTTAACCATTTAGGCCAAACAATGTTGGTGTAGCATTGTCCATTTCTAGTCATTTTTTAAGGTAAACATTGTTATGAAGAAGGATCGTACCTTGACACGCTTTCATCTCCTTAACCATTTAGGCCAAACAATGTTGGTGTAGCATTGTCCATTTCTAGTCATTTTTTAAGGTAAACATTGTTATGAAGAATGATCATACCTTGACGCGCTTTCATCTCCTTAACCATTTAGGACAAACAATGTTGGTGTAGCATTCTCCATTTCTAGTATTTTTTTATGATAAACATTGTTATGAAGAAAGATCCTGTCTTGACACGCTTTCATCTCCTTAACCATTTAGGCCAAACAATGTAGGTGTAGCATTGTCCATTTCTAGTCATTATTTAAGGTAAAAATTGTTATAAAGAAGGATCATGTCTTGACACGCTTCATCTCCTTAACCATTTAGGCCAATCAATGTTGGTGTAGCATTGTCCATTTCTAGTCATTTTTTAAGGTAAACATTGTTATGAAGAAGGATCGTACCTTGACACGCTTTCATCTCCTTAACCATTTAGGACAAACAAATTTGGTGTAGCATTGTCCATTTCTAGTCATTTTTTGAGGTAAACATTGTTATGAAGAAGGATCACGTCTTGATACGCTTTCATCTCCTTAACCATTTAGGCCAAACAATGTTGGTGTAGCATTGTCCATTTCTAATCATTTTTCAGGTAAACATTGTTATGAAGAAGGATCCTACCTTGACACGCTTTCATCTCCTTAACCATTTAGGCCAAACAATGATGGATTAGTATTGGTCATTTCTAGTCATTTTTTAAGGTAAACATTGTTATGAAAAAGGATCGTACCTTGACACGCTTTCATCTCCTTAACCATTTACGACAAACAATGTTGGTGTAGCATTGTCCATTTCTAGTCATTTTTTGAGGTAAACATTGTTATGAAAAAGGATCATGTTTTGACGCGCTTTCATCTCCTTAACCATTTAGGCCAAACAACGTTGGTGTAGTATTGTCCATTTCTAGTCATTTTTCAGGTAAACATTGTTATGAAGAAGGATCCTACCTTGACACGCTTTCATCTCCTTAACCATTTAGGCCAAACAATGTTGGATTAGTATTGGTCATTTCTAGTCATTTTTTAAGGTAAACATTTTTATGAAGAAGGATCGTACCTTGACACGCTTTCATCTCCTTAACCATTTAGGCTAGACAATGTTGGTGTAGCATTGTTCATTTCTAGTCATTTTTTAAGGTAAACATTGTTATGAAGAAGGTTCATGTCTTGACACGCTTTCATCTCCTTAACCATTTACCCCAAACAATATTGGTGTATCATTGTCCATTTCTAGTCATTTTTTAAGGTAAACATTGTTATGAAGAAGGATCATATCTTGACACGCTTTCATCTCCTTAACCATTTATGCCAAACAATATTGGTGTAGCATTGTCCATTTCTATTCAGTGTTTGAAGTAAACATTGTTATGAAGAAGGATCATGTCTTGACACGCTTTCATCTCCTTAACCATTTAGGCCAAACAATGTTGGTGTAGCATTGTCCATTTCTAGTCATTTTTTTAGGTAAACATTGTTATGAAGAAGGATCATTTCTTGACACGCTTTCATCTCTTTAACCATTTAGCCCAAACAATGTTGGTGTAGCATTGTCCATTTCTAGTCATTTTTTAAGGTAAACATTGTTATGAAGAAGGATCGTACCTTGACACGCTTTCATCTCGTTAACCATTTAGGCCAAACAATGTTGGTGTACCATTGTCCATTTCTAGTCATTTTTTAAGGTAAACATTGTTATGAAGAAGTCTCGTACCTTGACACGCTTTCATTTCCTTAACCATTTAGGCCAAAAAATGTTGGTGTAGAATTGTCCATTTCTAGTCATTTTTTGAGGTAAACATTGTTATCAAGATGGATCGTACCTTGACACGCTTTCATCTCCTTAACCATTTAGGCCAAACATTGTTGGTGTAGCATTGTCCATTTCTAGTCATTTTTTAAGGTAAACATTGTTATGAAGAAGGATCGTACCTTGACAGGCTTTCATCTCCTTAACCATTTAAGACGAACAATGTTGGTGTAGCATTGTCGATTTCTAGTCATTTTTTGAGGTAAACATTGTTATGAAGAAGGATCGTACATTGACACGCTTTCATCTCCTTAACCATTTAGGCCAAACAATGTTCGTGTAGCACTGTCCATTTCTAGTCATTTCTTAAGGTAAACATTGTTATGAAGAAGGATCGTACCTTGACACGCTTTCATCTCCTTAACCATTTAGGACGAACAATGTTGGTGTAGCATTGTATATTTCTAGTCATTTTTTGAGATAAACATTGTTATGAAGAAGGATCATACCTTGACAGGCTTTCATCTCCTGAACCATTTAGGCCAAACAATGTTGGTGTAGCATTGTCCATTTCTAGTCATTTTTAAAGTAAACTTTGTTATGAAGAAGGATCGTACCTTTACACGCTTTCATCTCCTTAACCATTTAGGACAAACAAAGTTGGTGTAGCATTGCCCATTTCTAGTCATTTTTTGAGGTAAACATTGTTATGAACAAGGATCATGTCTTGATACGCTTATATCTCCTTAACCATTTAGGCCAAATAATGTTGGTGTAGCATTGTCCATTTCTAGTCATTTTTTAAGGTAAACATTGTTATGAAGAAGGCTCGTACCTTGACACGCTTTCATCTCCTTAACCATTTAGGCCAAACAATGTTGGTGTAGCATTATCCATTCCTAGTCATTTTTTGAGGTAAACATTGTTATCAATATGGATCGTACCTTCACACGCTTTCATCTCCTTAACCATTTAGGCCAAACAATGTTGGTGTAGCATTGTCCATTTCTAGTCATTTTTTAAGGTAAACATTGTTATGAAGAAGGATCGTACCTTGACACGCTTTCATCTCCTTAACCATTTAAGAAGAACAATGTTGGTGTAGCATTGTCCATTTCTAGTCATTTTTTGAGGTAAACTTGTTATGAAGAAGGATCGTACCTTGACAAGCTTTCATCTCCTTAACCATTTAGGCCAAACAATGTTCGTGTAGCATTGTCCATTTCTAGTCATTTCTTAAGGTAAACATTGTTATGAAGAACGATCGTACCTTGACACGCTTTCATCTCCTTAACCATTTAGGACGAACAATGTTGGTGTAGCATTGTCCATTTCTAGTCATTTTTTGAGGTAAACATTGTTATGAAGAAGGATCATACCTTGACACGCTTTCATCTCCTTAACCATTTAGGCCAAACAATGTTGGTGTAGCATTGTCCATTTCTAGTAATTTCTTAAGATAAACATTGTTATGAAGAAGGCTCGTACCTTGACACGCTTTCATCTCCTTAACCATTTTGGACAAACAATGTTGGTGTAGCATTGTCCATTTCTAGTCATTTTTTAAATTAAACATTGTTATGAAGAAGGATCGTACCTTTACACGCTTTGATCTCGTGAACCATTTAGGACAAACAAAGCTGGTGTAGCATTGTCGATTTCTAGACATTTTTTAAGGTAAACATTGTTATGAAGAAGGATCGTACCTTGACACGCTTTCATCTCCTTAACCATTTAAGACGAACAATGTTGGTGTAGCATTGTCCATTTCTAGTCATTTTTTGAGGTAAACATTGTTATGAAGAAGGATCGTACCTTGACACGCTTTCATCTCCTTAACCATTTAGGACGAACAATGTTGGTGTAGCATTGTCCATTTCTAGTCATTTTTTTAGGTAAACATTGTTATGAAGAAGGATCGTACCTTGACACGCTTTCATCTCCTTAACCATTTAGGACGAACAATGTTGGTGTAGCATTGTCCATTTCTAGTCATTTTTTGAGGTAAACATTGTTATGAAGAAGGATCATACCTTGACACGATTTCATCTCCTTAACCATTTAGGCCAAACAATGTTGGTGTAGAATTGTCCATTTCTAGTCATTTCTTAAGGTAAACATTTTTATGAAGAAGGATCGTAGCTTGACACGCTTTCATCTCCTTAACCATTTAGGCCAAACAATGTTGGTGTAGCATTGTCCATTTCTAGTCATTTTTAAAGTAAACATTGTTATGAAGAAGGATCGTACCTTTACACGCTTTCATCTCCTTAACCATTTAGGACAAACAAAGCTGGTGTAGCATTGTCGATTTCTAGACATTTTTTGAGGTAAATATTGTTATGAAGAAGGATCATGTCTTGATATGCTTTCATCTTCTTAACAATTTAGGCCAAACAATGTTAGTGTAGCATTGTCCATTTCTAGTCATTTTTAAGGTCTTGACACGCTTTCATCTCGTTAACCATTTAGGCCCAACAATGTTGGTGTAGCATTGTCCATTTCTAGTCATTTTTTAAGGTAAACATTGTTGTGAAGAAGGATCGTACCTTGACACGCTTTCATCTCCTTAACCATTTAGGCCAAACAATGTTGGTGTAGCATTGTCCATTTCTAGTCATTTTTTAAGGTAAATATTGTTATGAAGAAGGATCATGTCTTGACACGCTGTCATCTCCTTAACCATTTAGGCCAAACAATGTTGGTGTAGCATTGTCCATTTCTAGTCATTTTTTAAGTTAAACATTGTTATGAAGAAGGATCATGTCTTGACACGCTTTCATTTCCTTAACCATTTAGGCCAAACAATGTTGGTGTAGCATTGTCCATTTCTAGTCATTTTTTAAGGTAAACATTGTTATGAAGAAGGATCGTACCTTGACACGCTTTCATCTCCTTAACCATTTAGGACGAGCAATGTTGGTGTAGCATTATCCATTTCTAGTCATTTTTTGAGGTAAACATTGTTATGAAGAAGGATCGTACCTTGACACGCTTTCATCTCCTTAACCATTTAGACCAAAAAATGTAGGTGTAGCACTGTCCATTTCTAGTCATTTCTTAAGGTAAACATTGTTATGAAGAAGGATCGTATCTTGACACGCTTTCATCTCCTTAACCATTTAGGCGAAACAAAGTTGGTGTAGCATTGTCCATTTCTAGTCATTTTTTAAGGTAAACATTGTTATCAAGAAGGATCATGTCTTGACACGCTTTCATCTCCTTAACCATTTAGGCCAAACAATGATGGTGTAGCATTGTTCATTTCTAGTCATTTTTTAAGGTAAACATTGTTATGATGAAGGATCATATCTTTACACGCTTTCATCTCCTTAACCATTTAGCCCAAACAATGTTGGTGTAGCATTGTGCATTTAAAGTCATTTCTTAAGGTAAACATTGTTATGAAGAAGAATCGTACCTTGACACGCTCTCATCTCCTTAACCATTTAGGATAAACAATGTTCGTGTACCATTGTCCATTTCTAGTCATTTTTAAGGTAAACATTGTTATGAAGAAAGCTCGTACCTTGACACGCTTTCATCTCCTTAACCATTTAGGAGAAACAATGTTGGTGTAGAATCGTCCATTTCTAGAAATTTTTTAAGGTGAACATTGTTATGAAGAAGGATCGTACCTAGACACGCTTTCAGCTCCTTAACCATTTAGGACAAACAAAGTTGGTGTAGCATTGTCCATTTCTAGTCATTTTTTAAGGTAAACATTGTTATGAAGAAGGATCGTACCTTGACGCGCTTTCATCTCCTTAACCATTTAGGACAAACAATGTTGGTGTAGCATTGTACATTTCTAGTCAATTTTTATGGTAAACATTGTTATGAAGAATGATCATGTTTTGACACGCTTTCATCTCCTTAACCATTTACGCCAAACAATATTGTTGTAGCATTGTCCATTTCTAGTCAGTGTTTGAAGTAAACATTGTTATGAAGAAGGATCATGTGTTGACACGCTTTCATCTCCTTAACCATTTAGGCCAAACAATGTTGGTGTAGCATTGTCCATTTCTAGTCATTTTTTAAGATAAACATTGTTATGAAGAAGGATCATGTCTTGATACGCTTTCATCTCCTTAACCATTTAGACCAAACAATGTTGGTGTATCATTGTCCATTTCTAGTCATTTTTTCAGGTAAACATTTTTATGAAGAAGGATCCTACCTTGACACGCTTTCATCTCCTTAACCATTTAGGCCAAACAATGTTGGATTAGCATTGGTCATTTCTAGTCATTTTTTAAGGCAAACATTGTTATGAAGAAGAATCGCACCTTGACACGCTTGCATCTCCTTAACCATTTAGGACAAACAATATTGGTGTAGCATTGTCCATTTCTAGCCAGTTTTTGAGGTAAACATTGTTATGAAGAAGAATCGTACCTTGACACGCTTTCATCTCCTTAGCCATTTAGGACAAACGATGTTGGTGTAGCATTGTCCATTTCTAGTCATTTTTTGAGGTAAACATTATTATGAAGAAGAATCGTACGTTGACACGCTTTCATCTCCTTAACCATTTAGGACAAACGATGTTGGTGTAGCATTGTCCATTTCTAGTCATTTTTTGAAGTAAACATTATTATGAAGAAGGATCATGTCTTGACACGCTTTCATCTCTTTAACCATTTAGGCCAAACAATGTTGGTGTAGCATTGTCTATTTCTAGTCATTTTTTCAGGTAAACATTTTTATGAAGAAGGATCCTACCTTGACACGCTTTCATCTCCTTAACCATTTACGCGAAACAATGTTGGATTAGCATTGGTCTTTTCTAGTCATTTTTTAAGGTAAACATTGTTATGAAGAAGAATCGTACGTTGACACGCTTTCATCTCCTTAACCATTTAGGACAAACAATGTTGGTTTAGCATTGTCCATTTCTAGTCATTTTTTGAGGTAAACATTGTTATGAAGAAGGATCGCACCTTGACACGCTTTCATCTCCTTAACCATTTAGGACAAACAATATTGGTGTAGCATTGTCCATTTCTAGCCAGTTTTTGAGGTAAACATTGTTATGAAGAAGAATCGTACCTTGACACGCTTTCATCTCCTTAGCCATTTAGGACAAACGATGTTGGTGTAGCATTGTCCATTTCTAGTCATTTTTTGAGGTAAACATTATTATGAAGAAGAATCGTACGTTGACACGCTTTCATCTCCTTAGCCATTTAGGACAAACGATGTTGGTGTAGCATTGTCCATTTCTTGTCATTTTTTGAGGTAAACATTATTATGAAGAAGAATCATGTCTTGACACGCTTTCATCTCTTTAACCATTTAGGCCAAATAATGCTGGTGTAGCATTGTCTATTTCTAGTCATTTTTTCAGGTAAACATTTTTATGAAGAAGGATCCTACCTTGACACGCTTTCATCTCCTTAACCATTTACGCCAAACAATGTTGGATTAGCATTGGTCCTTTCTAGTCATTTTTTAAGGTAAACATTGTTATGAAGAAGGATCGTACCTTGACACGTTTTCATCTCCTTAACCATTTACGCTAGACAATGTTGGTGTAGCATTGTCCATTTCTAGTCATTTTTTAAGGTAAACATTTTTATGAAGAAGGATCGCACCTTGACACGCTTTCATCTCCTTAACCATTTAGGACAAACAATATTGGTGTAGCATTGTCCATTTCTAGTCATTTTTTTAGGTAAACATTGTTATGAAGAAGGATCATGTCTTGACACGCTTTCATCTCCTTAACCATTTAGCCCAAACAATGTTGGTGTAGCATTGTCCATTTCTAGTCATTTTTTAAGGTAAACATTGTTATGAAGAAAGATCGTACCTTGACACGCTTTCATCTCGTTAACCATTTAGGCCAAACAATGTTGGTGTACCATTGTCCATTTCTAGTCATTTTTTGAGGTAAACATTTTTATCAACATGGATCGTACCTTGACACGCTTTCATCTCCTTAACCATTTAGGCGAAACAATGTTGGTGTAGCATTGTCCATTTCTAGTCATTTTTTAAGGTAAACATTGTTATGAAGAAGGATCGTACCTTGACACGCTTTCATCTCCTTAACCATTTAAGACGAACAATGTTGGTGTTGCATTGTCCATTTCTAGTCATTTATTAAGGTAAACATTGTTATGAAGAAGGATCGCACCTTGACACGCTTTCATCTCCTTAACCATTTAGGACAAACAATATTGGTGTAGCATTGTCCATTTCTAGTCATTTTTTTAGGTAAACATTGTTATGAAGAAGGATCATGTCTTGACACGCTTTCATCTCCTTAACCATTTAGCCCAAACAATGTTGGTGTAGCATTGTCCATTTCTAGTTATTTTTTAAGGTAAACATTGTTATGAAGAAGGATCATGTCTTGACACGTTTTCATCTCCTTAACCATTTAGGCCAAACAATGATGGTGTAGCATTGTTCATTTCTAGTCATTTTTTAAGGTAAACATTGTTATGATGAAGGATCATATCTTTACACGCTTTCATCTCCTTAACCATTTAGCCCAAACAATGTTGGTGTAGCATTGTGCATTTAAAGTCATTTCTTAAGGTAAACATTGTTATGAAGAAGAATCGTACCTTGACACGCTCTCATCTCCTTAACCATTTAGGATAAACAATGTTCGTGTACCATTCTCCATTTCTAGTCATTTTTAAGGTAAACATTGTTATGAAGAAGGATCGTACCTTGACACGCTTTCAGCTCCTTAACCATTTAGGACAAACAATGTTGGTGTAGCATTGTACATTTCTAGTCATTTTTTATGGTAAAAATTGTTATGAAGAATGATCATGTTAAGACAGGCTTTCATCTCCTTAACCATTTACGCCAAACAATATTGGTGTAGCATTGTCCATTTCTAGTCAGTGTTTGAAGTAAACATTGTTATGAAGAAGGATCATGTCTTGACACGCTTTCATCTCCTTAACCATTTAGGCCAAACAATGTTGGTGTAGCATTGTCCATTTGTAGTCATTTTTAAGGTAAATATTGTTATGAAGAAGGATCATGTCTTGACACGCTTTCATCTCCTTAACCATTTAGGCCAAACAATGTTGGGGTAGCATTGTCCATTTCTAGTCATTTTTTAAGGTAAATATTGTTATGAAGAAGGATCCTACCTTGACACGCTTTCATCTCCTTAACCATTTAGGCCAAACAATGTTGGATTAGCATTGGTCATTTCTAGTCATTTTTTAAGGTAAACATTGTTATGAAGAAGGATCGTACCTTGACACGCTTTCATCTCCTTAACCATTTAGGACAAACAATGTTGGTGTAGCATTGTCCATTTCTAGTCATTTTTTGAGGTAAACATTGTTATGAAGAAGGATCGTACGTTGACACGCTTTCATCTCCTTAACCATTTAGGACAAACGATGTTGGTGTAGCATTGTCCATTTCTAGTCATTTTTTGAGGTAAAGATTATTATGAAGAAGGATCATGTCTTGACACGCTTTCATCTCCTTAACCATTTAGGACAAACAATGTTGGTGTAGCATTGTCCATTTCTAGTCATTTCTTAAGGTAAACATTGTTATGAAGAAGGATCCTACCTTGACACACTTTCATCTCCTTAACCATTTAGGCCAAACAATGTTGGATTAGCATTGGTCCTTTCTAGTCATTTTTTAAGGTAAACATAGTTATGAAGAAGAATCGCACCTTGACACGCTTTCATCTCCTTATCCATTTAGGACAAACAATGTTGGTGTACCATTGTCCATTTCTAGTCATTTTTTTAGGTAAACATTATTATGAAGAAGGATCATGTCTTGACACGCTTTCATCACCTTAACCATTTAGGCCAAACAATGTTGGTGTAGCATTTTCCATTTCTAGTCATTTCTTAAGGTAAACATTGTTATGAAGAAGGATCATGTCTTGATACGCTTTCATCTCCTTAACCATTTAGACCAAACAATGTTGGTGTATCATTGTCCATTTCTAGTCATTTTTTCAGGTAAACATTTTTATCAAGAAGGATCCTACCTTGACACGCTTTCATCACCTTAACCATTTAGGCCAAACAATGTTGGATTAGCATTGGTCATTTCTAGTCATTTTTTATGGTAAACATTGTTATGAAGAAGAATCGTACGTTGACAGGCTTTCATCTCCTTAACCATTTAGGACAAACGATGTTGGTGTAGCATTGTCCATTTCTAGTCATTTTTTGAGGTAAACATTATTATGAAGAAGGATGATTTCTTGACACGCTTTCATCTCTTTAACCATTTAGGCCAAACAATGTTGGTGTAGCATTGTCTATTTCTAGTCATTTTTTCAGGTAAACATTTTTATGAAGAAGGATCCTACCTTGACACGCTTTCATCTCCTTAACCATTTACGCCAAACAATGTTGGATTAGCATTGGTCCTTTCTAGTCATTTTTTAAAGTAAACATTGTTATGAAGAAGAATCGTACGTTGACACGCTTTCATCTCCTTAACCATTTAGGACAAACAATGTTGGTTTAGCATTGTCCATTTCTAGTCATTTTTTGAGGTAAACATTGTTATGAAGAAGGATCGCACCTTGACACGCTTTCATCTCCTTAACCATTTAGGACAAGCAATATTGGTGTAGCATTGTCGATTTCTAGCCAGATTTTGAGGTAAACATTGTTATGAAGAAGAATCGTACCTTGACACGCTTTCATCTCCTTAGCCATTTAGGACAAACGATGTTGGTGTGGCATTGTCCATTTCTAGTCATTTTTTGAGGTAAATATTATTATGAAGAAGAATCGTACGTTGACACGCTTTCATCTCCTTAGCCATTTAGTACAAACGATGTTCGTGTAGCATTGTCCATTTCTAGTCATTTTTTGAGGTAAACATTATTATGAAGAAGGATCATGTCTTGAAACGCTTTCATGTCTTTAACCATTTAGGCCAAACAAAGTTGGTGTAGCATTGTCTATTTCTAGTCATTTTTTCAGGTAAACATTTTTATGAAGAAGGATCCTACCTTGACACGCTTTCATCTCCTTAACCATTTACGCCGAACAATGTTGGATTAGCATTGGTCCTTTCTAGTCATTTTTTAAGGTAAACATTGTTATGAAGAAGGATCGTACCTTGACACGTTTTCATCTACTTAACCATTTAGGCTAGACAATGTTGGTGTAGCATTGTCCATTTCTAGTCATTTTTTAAGGTAAACATTGTTATGAAGAAGGATCGCACCTTGACACGCTTTCATCTCCTTAACCATTTAGGACAAACAATATTGGTGTAGCATTGTCCATTTCTAGTCATTTTTTTAGGTAAACATTGTTATGAAGAAGGATCATGTCTTGACACGCTTTCATCTCCTTAACCATTTAGCCCAAACAATGTTGGTGTAGAATTGTCCATTTCTAGTCATTTTTTAAGGTAAACATTGTTATGAAGAAAGATCGTACCTTGACACGCTTTCATCTCGTTAACCATTTAGGCCAAATAATGTTGGTGTACCATTGTCCATTTCTAGTCATTTTTTAAGGTAAACATTGTTATGAAGAAGGCTCGTATCTTGACACGCTTTCATCTGCTTAACCATTTAGGCCAAACAATGTTGGTGTAGCATTGTCCATTTCTAGTCATTTTTTGAGGTAAACATTTTTATCAAGATGGATCGTACCTTGACACGCTTTCATCTCCTTAACCATTTAGGCAAAACAATGTTGGTGTAGCATTGTCCATTTCTAGTCATTTTTTAAGGTAAACATTGTTATGAAGAAGGATCGTACCTTGACATTCTTTCAGCTCCTTAACCATTTAAGACGAACAATGTTGGTGTAGCATTGTCCATTTCTAGTCATTTTTTGAGGTAAACATTGTTATGAGGAAGGATCGTACCTTGACACGCTTTCATCTCGTTAACCATTTAGGCCAAACGATGTTCGTGTAGCATTGTCCGTTTCTAGTCATTTCTTAAGGTAAACATTGTTATGAAGAAGAATCGTACCTTGACACGCTTTCATGTCCTTAACCATTTAGGACGAACAATGTTGGTGTAGCATTGTCCATTTCTAGT
Organism: Ryuthela nishihirai; assembly: GCA_038380435.1. NCBI lineage: Eukaryota > Metazoa > Arthropoda > Arachnida > Araneae > Heptathelidae > Ryuthela > Ryuthela nishihirai. Next base: position 8,661,974 of record JAWZYU010000030.1, on the reverse strand, counting down.
CATTTTTTAAGGTAAATATTGTTATGAAGAAGGATGATGTCTTGACAAGCTTTCATCTCCTTAACCATTTAGGACGAACAATGTTGGTATAGCATTGTCCATTTCTAGTCATTTTTTAAGTTAAACATTGTTATGAAGAAGGATCATGTCTTGACACGCTTTCATCTCCTTAACCATTTATGCCAAACAATGTTGGTGTAGCATTGTCCATTTCTAGTCATTTTTTAAGGTAAACATTGTTATGAAGAAGGATCGTACCTTGACACGCATTCATCTCCTTAACCATTTAGGACGAACAATGTTGGTGTAGCATTATCCATTTCTATTCATTTTTTGAGGTAAACATTGTTATGAAGAAGGATCGTACCTTGACACCCTTTCATCTCCTTAACCATTTAGGCCAAACAAAGTTGGTGTAGCATTGTCCATTTCTAGTCATTTTTTAAGGTAAACATTGTTATGAAGAAGGATGATGTCTTGACACGCTTTCATCTCCTTAACCATTTAGGCCAAACAATGATGGTGTAGCATTGTTCATTTCTAGTCATTTTTTAAGGTAAACATTGTTATGAAGAAGGATCATATCTTTACACGCTTTCATCTACTTAACCGTTTAGCCCAAACAATGTTGGAGTAGCATTGTCCATTTAAAGTCATTTCTTAAGGTAAACATTGTTATGAAGAAGGATCATGTCTTGACACGCTTTCATCTCCTTAACCATTTATGCCAAACAATGTTGGTGTAGCATTGTCCATTTCTAGTCATTTTTTAAGGTAAACATTGTTATGAAGAAGGATCGTACCTTGACACGCTTTCATCTCCTTAACCATTTAGGATGAACAATGTTGGTGTAGCATTATCCATTTCTAGTCATTTTTTGAGGTAAACATTGTTATGAAGAAGGATCGTACCTTGACACGCTTTCATCTCCTTAACCATTTAGGCCAAACAAAGTTGGTGTAGCATTGTCCATTTCTAGTCATTTTTTAAGGTAAACATTGTTATGAAGAAGGATCATGTCTTGACACGCTTTCATCTCCTTAACCATTTAGGCCAAACAATGATGGTGTAGCATTGTTCATTTGTAGTCATTTTTTAAGGTAAACATTGTTATGAAGAAGGATCGTACCTTGACGCGCTTTCATCGCCTTAAGCATTTAGGCCAAACAATGTTGTTGTAGCATTGTCCATTTGTAGTCATTTTTAAGGTAAAGATTGTTATGAAGAAGGATCATGTCTTGACACGCTTTCATCTCCTTAACCATTTAGGCCAAACAATGTTGAATTAGCATTGTCCATTTCTAGTCATTTTTTAAGGTAAACATTGTTATGAAGAAGGATCGTACCTTGACGCGCTTTCATCGCCTTAAGCATTTAGGCCAAACGATGTTCGTGTAGCATTGTCCGTTTCTAGTCATTTCTTAAGGTAAACATTGTTATGAAGAAGAATCGTACCTTGACACGCTTTCATCTCCTTAACCATTTTGGACGAACAATGTTGGTGTAGCATTGTCCATTTCTAGTCATTTTTTAAGGTAAATATTGTTATGAAGAAGGATGATGTCTTGACAAGCTTTCATCTCCTTAGCTATTTAGGCCAAACAATGTTGGTGTAGCATTGTCCATTTCTAGTCATTTTTTAAGGTAAACATTGTTATGAAGAAGGATCGTACCTTGACACGCTTTCATCTCCTTAACCATTTAGGACGAACAATGTTGGTATAGCATTGTCCATTTCTAGTCATTTTTTAAGTTAAACATTGTTATGAAGAAGGATCATGTCTTGACACGCTTTCATCTCCTTAACCATTTATGCCAAACAATGTTGGTGTAGTATTGTCCATTTCTAGTCATTTTTTAAGGTAAACATTGTTATGAAGAAGGATCGTACCTTGACACGCATTCATCTCCTTAACCATTTAGGACGAACAATGTTGGTGTAGCATTATCCATTTCTAGTCATTTTTTGAGGTAAACATTGTTATGAAGAAGGATCGTACCTTGACACGCTTTCATCTCCTTAACCATTTAGGCCAAACAAAGTTGGTGTAGCATTGTCCATTTCTAGCCATTTTTTAAGGTAAACATTGTTATGAAGAAGGATGATGTCTTGACACGCTTTCATCTCCTTAACCATTTAGGCCAAACAATGATGGTGTAGCATTGTTCATTTCTAGTCATTTTTTAAGGTAAACATTGTTATGAAGAAGGATCATATCTTTACACGCTTTCATCTACTTAACCGTTTAACCCAAACAATGTTGGTGTAGCATTGTCCATTTAAAGTCATTTCTTAAGGTAAACATTGTTATGAAGAAGGATCGTAGCTTGACACGCTTTCATCTCCTTAACCATTTAGGCCAAACAATGTTGGTGTACCATTGTCCATTTGTATTCATTTTTTAAGGTAAACATTGCTATGAAGAAAGCTCGTACCTTGACACGCTTTCATCTCCTTAACCATTTAGGAGAAACAATGTTGGGGAACATTGTTATGAAGAAGGATCGTACCTAGACACGCTTTCATCTCCTTAACCATTTAGGACAAACAATGTTGGTGTAGCATTGTCCATTTCTAGTCATTTTTTAAGGTAAACATTGTTATGAAGAAGGATCGTACCTTGACGCGCTTTCATCGCCTTAAGCATTTAGGCCAAACAATGTTGTTGTAGCATTGTACATTTGTAGTCATTTTTAAGGTAAAGATTGTTATGAAGAAGGATCATGTCTTGACACGCTTTCATCTCCTTAACCATTTAGGCCAAACAATGTTGGATTAGCATTGGTCATTTCTAGTCATTTTTTAAGGTAAACATTGTTATGAAGAAGGCTCGTACCTTGACATACTTTCATCTCCTTAACCATTTAGGCCAAACAATGTTGGTGTAGCATTGTCCATTTCTATTCATTTTTTGAGGTAGACATTGTTATCAAGATGGATCGTACCTTGACACGCTTTCATCTCCTTAACCATTTAGGCCAAACAATGTTGGTGTAGCATTGTCCATTTCTAGTCATTTTTTAAGGTAAACATTGTTATGAAGAAGGATCCTACCTTGACACGCTTTCATCTCCTTGAGCATTTAGGACAAATAATGTTGGTGTAGCATTGTCCATTTCTAGTCATTTTTTAAGATAAACATTGTTATGAAGAAGGATCATGTCTTGACGCGCTTTCATCTCCTTAACCATTTAGGCCAAACAATGTTGGATTAGCATTGGTCATTTCTAGTCATTTTTTAAGGTAAACATTGTTATGAAGAAGGATCATGTCTTGACGCGCTTTCATCTCCTTAACCATTTAGGCCAAACAATGTTGGTGTAGAATTGTCCATTTCTTGTCATTTTTTAAGGTAAACATTGTTATGAAGAAGGATCGTACCTTGACATGCTTTCATCTCCTTAACAATTTAGGACAAACAATGTTGGTGTAGCATTGTCCATTTCTAGTCAATTTTTAAGGTAAACATTGTTATGAAGAAGGATCGTACCTTGACACGCTTTCATCTCCTTAACAATTTAGGACAAACAATGTTGGTGTAGCATTGTCCATTTCTAGTCATTTTTTAAGGTAAACATTGTTATGAAGAAGGATCGTACCTTGACACGCTTTCATCTCCTTAACCATTTTGGACAAACAATGTTGGTGTAGCATTGTCCATTTCTAGTCATTTTTAAGTTGAACATTGTTATGAAGAAGGATCGTACCTTTACACACTTTCATCTCCTTAACCATTTAGGAGAAACAAAGTTCGTGTAGCATTGTCCATTTCTAGTCATTTTTTGAGGTAAACATTGTTATGAAGAAGGATCATGTCTTGATACGCTTTCATCTCCTTAACCATTTAGGCCAAATAATGTTGGTGTAGCATTGTCCATTTCTAGTCATTTTTTCAGGTAAACATTTTTATGAAGAAGGATCCTACCTTGACACGCTTTCATCTCCTTAACCATTTAGGCCAAACAATATTGGATTAGCATTGGTCATTTCTAGACATTTTTTAAGGTAAACATTGTTATGAAGAAGAATCGCACCTTGACACGCTTTCATCTCCTTAACCATTTAGGACAAACAATGTTGGTGTAGCATTGTCCATTTCTAGTCATTTTTTGAGGTAAAAATTGTTATGAAGAAGGATCATGTCTTGACGCGCTTTCATCTCCTTAACCATTTAGGCCAAACAATGTTGGTGTAGAATTGTCCATTTCTTGTCATTTTTTAAGGTAAACATTGTTATGAAAAAGGATCGTACCTTGACACGTTTTCATCTCCTTCACCATTTAGGCTAGACAATGTTGGTGTAGCATTGTCCATTTCTAGTCATTTTTTAAGGTAAACATTGTTATGAAGAAGGATCGCACCTTGACACGCTTTCATCTCCTTAACCATTTAGGACAAACAATGTTGGTGTAGCATTGTCCATTTCTAGTCATTTTTTTAGGTAAACATTGTTATGAAGAAGGATCATGTCTTAACACGCTTTCATCACCTTAACCATTTAGGCCAAACAATGTTGGTGTAGCATTGTCCATTTCTAGTCATTTTTTCAGGTAAACATTTTTATGAAGAAGGATCCTACCTTGACACGCTTTCATCTCCTTAACCATTTAGGCCAAACAATGTTGGATTAGCATTGGTCATTTCTAGTCATTTTTTGAGGTAAACATTGTTATGAAGAAGAATCGCACCTTGACACGCTTTCATCTCCTTAACCATTTAGGACAAACAATGTTGGTGTAGCATTGTCCATTTCTAGTCATTTTTTTAGGTAAACATTGTTATGAAGAAGGATCATTTCTTGACACGCTTTCATCTCTTTAACCATTTAGCCCAAACAATGTTGGTGTAGCATTGTCCATTTCTAGTCATTTTTTAAGGTAAACATTGTTATGAAGAAGGATCGTACCTTGACACGCTTTCATCTCGTTAACCATTTAGGCCAAACAATGTTGGTGTACCATTGTCCATTTCTAGTCATTTTTTAAGGTAAACATTGTTATGAAGAAGTCTCGTACCTTGACACGCTTTCATTTCCTTAACCATTTAGGCCAAAAAATGTTGGTGTAGAATTGTCCATTTCTAGTCATTTTTTGAGGTAAACATTGTTATCAAGATGGATCGTACCTTGACACGCTTTCATCTCCTTAACCATTTAGGCCAAACATTGTTGGTGTAGCATTGTCCATTTCTAGTCATTTTTTAAGGTAAACATTGTTATGAAGAAGGATAGTACCTTGACAGGCTTTCATCTCCTTAACCATTTAAGACGAACAATGTTGGTGTAGCATTGTCGATTTCTAGTCATTTTTTGAGGTAAACATTGTTATGAAGAAGGATCGTACATTGACACGCTTTCATCTCCTTAACCATTTAGGCCAAACAATGTTCGTGTAGCACTGTCCATTTCTAGTCATTTCTTAAGGTAAACATTGTTATGAAGAAGGATCGTACCTTGACACGCTTTCATCTCCTTAACCATTTAGGACGAACAATGTTGGTGTAGCATTGTATATTTCTAGTCATTTTTTGAGATAAACATTGTTATGAAGAAGGATCATACCTTGACAGGCTTTCATCTCCTGAACCATTTAGGCCAAACAATGTTGGTGTAGCATTGTCCATTTCTAGTCATTTTTAAAGTAAACTTTGTTATGAAGAAGGATCGTACCTTTACACGCTTTCATCTCCTTAACCATTTAGGACAAACAAAGTTTGTGTAGCATTGCCCATTTCTAGTCATTTTTTGAGGTAAACATTGTTATGAACAAGGATCATGTCTTGATACGCTTATATCTCCTTAACCATTTAGGCCAAATAATGTTGGTGTAGCATTGTCCATTTCTAGTCATTTTTTAAGGTAAACATTGTTATGAAGAAGGCTCGTACCTTGACACGCTTTCATCTCCTTAACCATTTAGGCCAAACAATGTTGGTGTAGCATTATCCATTCCTAGTCATTTTTTGAGGTAAACATTGTTATCAATATGGATCGTACCTTCACACGCTTTCATCTCCTTAACCATTTAGGCCAAACAATGTTGGTGTAGCATTGTCCATTTCTAGTCATTTTTTAAGGTAAACATTGTTATGAAGAAGGATCGTACCTTGACACGCTTTCATCTCCTTAACCATTTAAGAAGAACAATGTTGGTGTAGCATTGTCCATTTCTAGTCATTTTTTGAGGTAAACTTGTTATGAAGAAGGATCGTACCTTGACAAGCTTTCATCTCCTTAACCATTTAGGCCAAACAATGTTCGTGTAGCATTGTCCATTTCTAGTCATTTCTTAAGGTAAACATTGTTATGAAGAACGATCGTACCTTGACACGCTTTCATCTCCTTAACCATTTAGGACGAACAATGTTGGTGTAGCATTGTCCATTTCTAGTCATTTTTTGAGGTAAACATTGTTATGAAGAAGGATCATACCTTGACACGCTTTCATCTCCTTAACCATTTAGGCCAAACAATGTTGGTGTAGCATTGTCCATTTCTAGTAATTTCTTAAGATAAACATTGTTATGAAGAAGGCTCGTACCTTGACACGCTTTCATCTCCTTAACCATTTTGGACAAACAATGTTGGTGTAGCATTGTCCATTTCTAGTCATTTTTTAAATTAAACATTGTTATGAAGAAGGATCGTACCTTTACACGCTTTGATCTCGTGAACCATTTAGGACAAACAAAGCTGGTGTAGCATTGTCGATTTCTAGACATTTTTTAAGGTAAACATTGTTATGAAGAAGGATCGTACCTTGACACGCTTTCATCTCCTTAACCATTTAAGACGAACAATGTTGGTGTAGCATTGTCCATTTCTAGTCATTTTTTGAGGTAAACATTGTTATGAAGAAGGATCGTACCTTGACACGCTTTCATCTCCTTAACCATTTAGGACGAACAATGTTGGTATAGCATTGTTCATTTCTAGTCATTTTTTGAGGTAAATATTGTTATGAAGAAGGATCATGTCTTGATATGCTTTCATCTTCTTAACAATTTAGGCCAAACAATGTTAGTGTAGCATTGTCCATTTCTAGTCATTTTTAAGGTCTTGACACGCTTTCATCTCGTTAACCATTTAGGCCCAACAATGTTGGTGTAGCATTGTCCATTTCTAGTCATTTTTTAAGGTAAACATTGTTGTGAAGAAGGATCGTACCTTGACACGCTTTCATCTCCTTAACCATTTAGGCCAAACAATGTTGGTGTAGCATTGTCCATTTCTAGTCATTTTTTAAGGTAAATATTGTTATGAAGAAGGATCATGTCTTGACACGCTGTCATCTCCTTAACCATTTAGGCCAAACAATGTTGGTGTAGCATTGTCCATTTCTAGTCATTTTTTAAGTTAAACATTGTTATGAAGAAGGATCATGTCTTGACACGCTTTCATTTCCTTAACCATTTAGGCCAAACAATGTTGGTGTAGCATTGTCCATTTCTAGTCATTTTTTAAGGTAAACATTGTTATGAAGAAGGATCGTACCTTGACACGCTTTCATCTCCTTAACCATTTAGGACGAGCAATGTTGGTGTAGCATTATCCATTTCTAGTCATTTTTTGAGGTAAACATTGTTATGAAGAAGGATCGTACCTTGACACGCTTTCATCTCCTTAACCATTTAGACCAAAAAATGTAGGTGTAGCACTGTCCATTTCTAGTCATTTCTTAAGGTAAACATTGTTATGAAGAAGGATCGTATCTTGACACGCTTTCATCTCCTTAACCATTTAGGCGAAACAAAGTTGGTGTAGCATTGTCCATTTCTAGTCATTTTTTAAGGTAAACATTGTTATCAAGAAGGATCATGTCTTGACACGCTTTCATCTCCTTAACCATTTAGGCCAAACAATGATGGTGTAGCATTGTTCATTTCTAGTCATTTTTTAAGGTAAACATTTTTATGATGAAGGATCATATCTTTACACGCTTTCATCTCCTTAACCATTTAGCCCAAACAATGTTGGTGTAGCATTGTGCATTTAAAGTCATTTCTTAAGGTAAACATTGTTATGAAGAAGAATCGTACCTTGACACGCTCTCATCTCCTTAACCATTTAGGATAAACAATGTTCGTGTACCATTGTCCATTTCTAGTCATTTTTAAGGTAAACATTGTTATGAAGAAAGCTCGTACCTTGACACGCTTTCATCTCCTTAACCATTTAGGAGAAACAATGTTGGTGTAGAATCGTCCATTTCTAGAAATTTTTTAAGGTGAACATTGTTATGAAGAAGGATCGTACCTAGACACGCTTTCAGCTCCTTAACCATTTAGGACAAACAAAGTTGGTGTAGCATTGTCCATTTCTAGTCATTTTTTAAGGTAAACATTGTTATGAAGAAGGATCGTACCTTGACGCGCTTTCATCTCCTTAACCATTTAGGACAAACAATGTTGGTGTAGCATTGTACATTTCTAGTCAATTTTTATGGTAAACATTGTTATGAAGAATGATCATGTTTTGACACGCTTTCATCTCCTTAACCATTTACGCCAAACAATATTGTTGTAGCATTGTCCATTTCTAGTCAGTGTTTGAAGTAAACATTGTTATGAAGAAGGATCATGTGTTGACACGCTTTCATCTCCTTAACCATTTAGGCCAAACAATGTTGGTGTAGCATTGTCCATTTCTAGTCATTTTTTAAGATAAACATTGTTATGAAGAAGGATCATGTCTTGATACGCTTTCATCTCCTTAACCATTTAGACCAAACAATGTTGGTGTATCATTGTCCATTTCTAGTCATTTTTTCAGGTAAACATTTTTATGAAGAAGGATCCTACCTTGACACGCTTTCATCTCCTTAACCATTTAGGCCAAACAATGTTGGATTAGCATTGGTCATTTCTAGTCATTTTTTAAGGCAAACATTGTTATGAAGAAGAATCGCACCTTGACACGCTTGCATCTCCTTAACCATTTAGGACAAACAATATTGGTGTAGCATTGTCCATTTCTAGCCAGTTTTTGAGGTAAACATTGTTATGAAGAAGAATCGTACCTTGACACGCTTTCATCTCCTTAGCCATTTAGGACAAACGATGTTGGTGTAGCATTGTCCATTTCTAGTCATTTTTTGAGGTAAACATTATTATGAAGAAGAATCGTACGTTGACACGCTTTCATCTCCTTAACCATTTAGGACAAACGATGTTGGTGTAGCATTGTCCATTTCTAGTCATTTTTTGAAGTAAACATTATTATGAAGAAGGATCATGTCTTGACACGCTTTCATCTCTTTAACCATTTAGGCCAAACAATGTTGGTGTAGCATTGTCTATTTCTAGTCATTTTTTCAGGTAAACATTTTTATGAAGAAGGATCCTACCTTGACACGCTTTCATCTCCTTAACCATTTACGCGAAACAATGTTGGATTAGCATTGGTCTTTTCTAGTCATTTTTTAAGGTAAACATTGTTATGAAGAAGAATCGTACGTTGACACGCTTTCATCTCCTTAACCATTTAGGACAAACAATGTTGGTTTAGCATTGTCCATTTCTAGTCATTTTTTGAGGTAAACATTGTTATGAAGAAGGATCGCACCTTGACACGCTTTCATCTCCTTAACCATTTAGGACAAACAATATTGGTGTAGCATTGTCCATTTCTAGCCAGTTTTTGAGGTAAACATTGTTATGAAGAAGAATCGTACCTTGACACGCTTTCATCTCCTTAGCCATTTAGGACAAACGATGTTGGTGTAGCATTGTCCATTTCTAGTCATTTTTTGAGGTAAACATTATTATGAAGAAGAATCGTACGTTGACACGCTTTCATCTCCTTAGCCATTTAGGACAAACGATGTTGGTGTAGCATTGTCCATTTCTTGTCATTTTTTGAGGTAAACATTATTATGAAGAAGAATCATGTCTTGACACGCTTTCATCTCTTTAACCATTTAGGCCAAATAATGCTGGTGTAGCATTGTCTATTTCTAGTCATTTTTTCAGGTAAACATTTTTATGAAGAAGGATCCTACCTTGACACGCTTTCATCTCCTTAACCATTTACGCCAAACAATGTTGGATTAGCATTGGTCCTTTCTAGTCATTTTTTAAGGTAAACATTGTTATGAAGAAGGATCGTACCTTGACACGTTTTCATCTCCTTAACCATTTACGCTAGACAATGTTGGTGTAGCATTGTCCATTTCTAGTCATTTTTTAAGGTAAACATTTTTATGAAGAAGGATCGCACCTTGACACGCTTTCATCTCCTTAACCATTTAGGACAAACAATATTGGTGTAGCATTGTCCATTTCTAGTCATTTTTTTAGGTAAACATTGTTATGAAGAAGGATCATGTCTTGACACGCTTTCATCTCCTTAACCATTTAGCCCAAACAATGTTGGTGTAGCATTGTCCATTTCTAGTCATTTTTTAAGGTAAACATTGTTATGAAGAAAGATCGTACCTTGACACGCTTTCATCTCGTTAACCATTTAGGCCAAACAATGTTGGTGTACCATTGTCCATTTCTAGTCATTTTTTGAGGTAAACATTTTTATCAACATGGATCGTACCTTGACACGCTTTCATCTCCTTAACCATTTAGGCGAAACAATGTTGGTGTAGCATTGTCCATTTCTAGTCATTTTTTAAGGTAAACATTGTTATGAAGAAGGATCGTACCTTGACACGCTTTCATCTCCTTAACCATTTAAGACGAACAATGTTGGTGTTGCATTGTCCATTTCTAGTCATTTATTAAGGTAAACATTGTTATGAAGAAGGATCGCACCTTGACACGCTTTCATCTCCTTAACCATTTAGGACAAACAATATTGGTGTAGCATTGTCCATTTCTAGTCATTTTTTTAGGTAAACATTGTTATGAAGAAGGATCATGTCTTGACACGCTTTCATCTCCTTAACCATTTAGCCCAAACAATGTTGGTGTAGCATTGTCCATTTCTAGTTATTTTTTAAGGTAAACATTGTTATGAAGAAGGATCATGTCTTGACACGTTTTCATCTCCTTAACCATTTAGGCCAAACAATGATGGTGTAGCATTGTTCATTTCTAGTCATTTTTTAAGGTAAACATTGTTATGATGAAGGATCATATCTTTACACGCTTTCATCTCCTTAACCATTTAGCCCAAACAATGTTGGTGTAGCATTGTGCATTTAAAGTCATTTCTTAAGGTAAACATTGTTATGAAGAAGAATCGTACCTTGACACGCTCTCATCTCCTTAACCATTTAGGATAAACAATGTTCGTGTACCATTCTCCATTTCTAGTCATTTTTAAGGTAAACATTGTTATGAAGAAGGATCGTACCTTGACACGCTTTCAGCTCCTTAACCATTTAGGACAAACAATGTTGGTGTAGCATTGTCCATTTCTAGTCATTTTTTAAGGTAAACATTGTTATGAAGAAGGATCGTACCTTGACGCGCTTTCATCTCCTTAACCATTTAGGACAAACAATGTTGGTGTAGCATTGTACATTTCTAGTCATTTTTTATGGTAAAAATTGTTATGAAGAATGATCATGTTAAGACAGGCTTTCATCTCCTTAACCATTTACGCCAAACAATATTGGTGTAGCATTGTCCATTTCTAGTCAGTGTTTGAAGTAAACATTGTTATGAAGAAGGATCATGTCTTGACACGCTTTCATCTCCTTAACCATTTAGGCCAAACAATGTTGGTGTAGCATTGTCCATTTGTAGTCATTTTTAAGGTAAATATTGTTATGAAGAAGGATCATGTCTTGACACGCTTTCATCTCCTTAACCATTTAGGCCAAACAATGTTGGGGTAGCATTGTCCATTTCTAGTCATTTTTTAAGGTAAATATTGTTATGAAGAAGGATCCTACCTTGACACGCTTTCATCTCCTTAACCATTTAGGCCAAACAATGTTGGATTAGCATTGGTCATTTCTAGTCATTTTTTAAGGTAAACATTGTTATGAAGAAGGATCGTACCTTGACACGCTTTCATCTCCTTAACCATTTAGGACAAACAATGTTGGTGTAGCATTGTCCATTTCTAGTCATTTTTTGAGGTAAACATTGTTATGAAGAAGGATCGTACGTTGACACGCTTTCATCTCCTTAACCATTTAGGACAAACGATGTTGGTGTAGCATTGTCCATTTCTAGTCATTTTTTGAGGTAAAGATTATTATGAAGAAGGATCATGTCTTGACACGCTTTCATCTCCTTAACCATTTAGGACAAACAATGTTGGTGTAGCATTGTCCATTTCTAGTCATTTCTTAAGGTAAACATTGTTATGAAGAAGGATCCTACCTTGACACACTTTCATCTCCTTAACCATTTAGGCCAAACAATGTTGGATTAGCATTGGTCCTTTCTAGTCATTTTTTAAGGTAAACATAGTTATGAAGAAGAATCGCACCTTGACACGCTTTCATCTCCTTATCCATTTAGGACAAACAATGTTGGTGTACCATTGTCCATTTCTAGTCATTTTTTTAGGTAAACATTATTATGAAGAAGGATCATGTCTTGACACGCTTTCATCACCTTAACCATTTAGGCCAAACAATGTTGGTGTAGCATTTTCCATTTCTAGTCATTTCTTAAGGTAAACATTGTTATGAAGAAGGATCATGTCTTGATACGCTTTCATCTCCTTAACCATTTAGACCAAACAATGTTGGTGTATCATTGTCCATTTCTAGTCATTTTTTCAGGTAAACATTTTTATCAAGAAGGATCCTACCTTGACACGCTTTCATCACCTTAACCATTTAGGCCAAACAATGTTGGATTAGCATTGGTCATTTCTAGTCATTTTTTATGGTAAACATTGTTATGAAGAAGAATCGTACGTTGACACGCTTTCATCTCCTTAACCATTTAGGACAAACGATGTTGGTGTAGCATTGTCCATTTCTAGTCATTTTTTGAGGTAAACATTATTATGAAGAAGGATGATTTCTTGACACGCTTTCATCTCTTTAACCATTTAGGCCAAACAATGTTGGTGTAGCATTGTCTATTTCTAGTCATTTTTTCAGGTAAACATTTTTATGAAGAAGGATCCTACCTTGACACGCTTTCATCTCCTTAACCATTTACGCCAAACAATGTTGGATTAGCATTGGTCCTTTCTAGTCATTTTTTAAAGTAAACATTGTTATGAAGAAGAATCGTACGTTGACACGCTTTCATCTCCTTAACCATTTAGGACAAACAATGTTGGTTTAGCATTGTCCATTTCTAGTCATTTTTTGAGGTAAACATTGTTATGAAGAAGGATCGCACCTTGACACGCTTTCATCTCCTTAACCATTTAGGACAAGCAATATTGGTGTAGCATTGTCGATTTCTAGCCAGATTTTGAGGTAAACATTGTTATGAAGAAGAATCGTACCTTGACACGCTTTCATCTCCTTAGCCATTTAGGACAAACGATGTTGGTGTGGCATTGTCCATTTCTAGTCATTTTTTGAGGTAAACATTATTATGAAGAAGAATCGTACGTTGACACGCTTTCATCTCCTTAGCCATTTAGTACAAACGATGTTCGTGTAGCATTGTCCATTTCTAGTCATTTTTTGAGGTAAACATTATTATGAAGAAGGATCATGTCTTGAAACGCTTTCATGTCTTTAACCATTTAGGCCAAACAAAGTTGGTGTAGCATTGTCTATTTCTAGTCATTTTTTCAGGTAAACATTTTTATGAAGAAGGATCCTACCTTGACACGCTTTCATCTCCTTAACCATTTACGCCGAACAATGTTGGATTAGCATTGGTCCTTTCTAGTCATTTTTTAAGGTAAACATTGTTATGAAGAAGGATCGTACCTTGACACGTTTTCATCTACTTAACCATTTAGGCTAGACAATGTTGGTGTAGCATTGTCCATTTCTAGTCATTTTTTAAGGTAAACATTGTTATGAAGAAGGATCGCACCTTGACACGCTTTCATCTCCTTAACCATTTAGGACAAACAATATTGGTGTAGCATTGTCCATTTCTAGTCATTTTTTTAGGTAAACATTGTTATGAAGAAGGATCATGTCTTGACACGCTTTCATCTCCTTAACCATTTAGCCCAAACAATGTTGGTGTAGAATTGTCCATTTCTAGTCATTTTTTAAGGTAAACATTGTTATGAAGAAAGATCGTACCTTGACACGCTTTCATCTCGTTAACCATTTAGGCCAAATAATGTTGGTGTACCATTGTCCATTTCTAGTCATTTTTTAAGGTAAACATTGTTATGAAGAAGGCTCGTATCTTGACACGCTTTCATCTGCTTAACCATTTAGGCCAAACAATGTTGGTGTAGCATTGTCCATTTCTAGTCATTTTTTGAGGTAAACATTTTTATCAAGATGGATCGTACCTTGACACGCTTTCATCTCCTTAACCATTTAGGCCAAACAATGTTGGTGTAGCATTGTCCATTTCTAGTCATTTTTTAAGGTAAACATTGTTATGAAGAAGGATCGTACCTTGACATTCTTTCATCTCCTTAACCATTTAAGACGAACAATGTTGGTGTAGCATTGTCCATTTCTAGTCATTTTTTGAGGTAAACATTGTTATGAGGAAGGATCGTACCTTGACACGCTTTCATCTCGTTAACCATTTAGGCCAAACGATGTTCGTGTAGCATTGTCCGTTTCTAGTCATTTCTTAAGGTAAACATTGTTATGAAGAAGAATCGTACCTTGACACGCTTTCATGTCCTTAACCATTTAGGACGAACAATGTTGGTGTAGCATTGTCCATTTCTAGTCATTTTTTAAGGTAAATATTGTTATGAAGAAGGATGATGTCTTGACAAGCTTTCATCTCCTTAACCATTTAGGACGAACAATGTTGGTATAGCATTGTCCATTTCTAGTCATTTTTTAAGTTAAACATTGTTATGAAGAAGGATCATGTCTTGACACGCTTTCATCTCCTTAACCATTTATGCCAAACAATGTTGGTGTAGCATTGTCCATTTCTAGTCATTTTTTAAGGTAAACATTGTTATGAAGAAGGATCGTACCTTGACACGCATTCATCTCCTTAACCATTTAGGACGAACAATGTTGGTGTAGCATTATCCATTTCAATTCATTTTTTGAGGTAAGCATTGTTATGAAGAAGGATCGTACCTTGACACCCTTTCATCTCCTTAACCATTTAGGCCAAACAAAGTTGGTGTAGCATTGTCCATTTCTAGTCATTTTTTAAGGTAAACATTGTTATGAAGAAGGATGATGTCTTGACACGCTTTCATCTCCTTAACCATTTAGGCCAAACAATGATGGTGTAGCATTGTTCATTTCTAGTCATTTTTTAAGGTAAACATTGTTATGAAGAAGGATCATATCTTTACACGCTTTCATCTACTTAACCGTTTAGCCCAAACAATGTTGGAGTAGCATTGTCCATTTAAAGTCATTTCTTAAGGTAAACATTGTTATGAAGAAGGATCATGTCTTGACACGCTTTCATCTCCTTAACCATTTATGCCAAACAATGTTGGTGTAGCATTGTCCATTTCTAGTCATTTTTTAAGGTAAACATTGTTATGAAGAAGGATCGTACCTTGACACGCTTTCATCTCCTTAACCATTTAGGATGAACAATGTTGGTGTAGCATTGTCCATTTCTAGTCATTTTTTAAGGTAAACATTGTTATGAAGAAGGATCATGTCTTGACACGCTTTCATCTCCTTAACCATTTAGGCCAAACAATGATGGTGTAGCATTGTTCATTTGTAGTCATTTTTTAAGGTAAACATTGTTATGAAGAAGGATCGTACCTTGACGCGCTTTCATCGCCTTAAGCATTTAGGCCAAACAATGTTGTTGTAGCATTGTCCATTTGTAGTCATTTTTAAGGTAAAGATTGTTATGAAGAAGGATCATGTCTTGACACGCTTTCATCTCCTTAACCATTTAGGCCAAACAATGTTGAATTAGCATTGTCCATTTCTAGTCATTTTTTAAGGTAAACATTGTTATGAAGAAGGATCGTACCTTGACGCGCTTTCATCGCCTTAAGCATTTAGGCCAAACGATGTTCGTGTAGCATTGTCCGTTTCTAGTCATTTCTTAAGGTAAACATTGTTATGAAGAAGAATCGTACCTTGACACGCTTTCATCTCCTTAACCATTTTGGACGAACAATGTTGGTGTGGCATTGTCCATTTCTAGTCATTTTTTAAGGTAAATATTGTTATGAAGAAGGATGATGTCTTGACAAGCTTTCATCTCCTTAGCTATTTAGGCCAAACAATGTTGGTGTAGCATTGTCCATTTCTAGTCATTTTTTAAGGTAAACATTGTTATGAAGAAGGATCGTACCTTGACACGCTTTCATCTCCTTAACCATTTAGGACGAACAATGTTGGTATAGCATTGTCCATTTCTAGTCATTTTTTAAGTTAAACATTGTTATGAAGAAGGATCATGTCTTGACACGCTTTCATCTCCTTAACCATTTATGCCAAACAATGTTGGTGTAGCATTGTCCATTTCTAGTCATTTTTTAAGGTAAACATTGTTATGAAGAAGGATCGTACCTTGACACGCATTCATCTCCTTAACCATTTAGGACGAACAATGTTGGTGTAGCATTATCCATTTCTAGTCATTTTTTGAGGTAAACATTGTTATGAAGAAGGATCGTACCTTGACACGCTTTCATCTCCTTAACCATTTAGGCCAAACAAAGTTGGTGTAGCATTGTCCATTTCTAGTCATTTTTTAAGGTAAACATTGTTATGAAGAAGGATGATGTCTTGACACGCTTTCATCTCCTTAACCATTTAGGCCAAACAATGATGGTGTAGCATTGTTCATTTCTAGTCATTTTTTAAGGTAAACATTGTTATGAAGAAGGATCATATCTTTACACGCTTTCATCTACTTAACCGTTTAACCCAAACAATGTTGGTGTAGCATTGTCCATTTAAAGTCATTTCTTAAGGTAAACATTGTTATGAAGAAGGATCGTAGCTTGACACGCTTTCATCTCCTTAACCATTTAGGCCAAACAATGTTGGTGTACCATTGTCCATTTGTATTCATTTTTTAAGGTAAACATTGCTATGAAGAAAGCTCGTACCTTGACACGCTTTCATCTCCTTAACCATTTAGGAGAAACAATGTTGGGGAACATTGTTATGAAGAAGGATCGTACCTAGACACGCTTTCATCTCCTTAACCATTTAGGACAAACAATGTTGGTGTAGCATTGTCCATTTCTAGTCATTTTTTAAGGTAAACATTGTTATGAAGAAGGATCGTACCTTGACGCGCTTTCATCGCCTTAAGCATTTAGGCCAAACAATGTTGTTGTAGCATTGTACATTTGTAGTCATTTTTAAGGTAAAGATTGTTATGAAGAAGGATCATGTCTTGACACGCTTTCATCTCCTTAACCATTTAGGCCAAACAAAGTTGGATTAGCATTGGTCATTTCTAGTCATTTTTTAAGGTAAACATTGTTATGAAGAAGGCTCGTACCTTGACATACTTTCATCTCCTTAACCATTTAGGCCAAACAATGTTGGTGTAGCATTGTCCATTTCTATTCATTTTTTGAGGTAGACATTGTTATCAAGATGGATCGTACCTTGACACGCTTTCATCTCCTTAACCATTTAGGCCAAACAATGTTGGTGTAGCATTGTCCATTTCTAGTCATTTTTTAAGGTAAACATTGTTATGAAGAAGGATCCTACCTTGACACGCTTTCATCTCCTTGAGCATTTAGGACAAATAATGTTGGTGTAGCATTGTCCATTTCTAGTCATTTTTTAAGATAAACATTGTTATGAAGAAGGATCATGTCTTGACGCGCTTTCATCTCCTTAACCATTTAGGCCAAACAATGTTGGATTAGCATTGGTCATTTCTAGTCATTTTTTAAGGTAAACATTGTTATGAAGAAGGATCATGTCTTGACGCGCTTTCATCTCCTTAACCATTTAGGCCAAACAATGTTGGTGTAGAATTGTCCATTTCTTGTCATTTTTTAAGGTAAACATTGTTATGAAGAAGGATCGTACCTTGACATGCTTTCATCTCCTTAACAATTTAGGACAAACAATGTTGGTGTAGCATTGTCCATTTCTAGTCAATTTTTAAGGTAAACATTGTTATGAAGAAGGATCGTACCTTGACACGCTTTCATCTCCTTAACAATTTAGGACAAACAATGTTGGTGTAGCATTGTCCATTTCTAGTCATTTTTTAAGGTAAACATTGTTATGAAGAAGGATCGTACCTTGACACGCTTTCATCTCCTTAACCATTTTGGACAAACAATGTTGGTGTAGCATTGTCCATTTCTAGTCATTTTTAAGTTGAACATTGTTATGAAGAAGGATCGTACCTTTACACACTTTCATCTCCTTAACCATTTAGGAGAAACAAAGTTCGTGTAGCATTGTCCATTTCTAGTCATTTTTTGAGGTAAACATTGTTATGAAGAAGGATCATGTCTTGATACGCTTTCATCTCCTTAACCATTTAGGCCAAATAATGTTGGTGTAGCATTGTCCATTTCTAGTCATTTTTTCAGGTAAACATTTTTATGAAGAAGGATCCTACCTTGACACGCTTTCATCTCCTTAACCATTTAGGCCAAACAATATTGGATTAGCATTGGTCATTTCTAGTCATTTTTTAAGGTAAACATTGTTATGAAGAAGAATCGCACCTTGACACGCTTTCATCTCCTTAACCATTTAGGACAAACAATGTTGGTGTAGCATTGTCCATTTCTAGTCATTTTTTGAGGTAAAAATTGTTATGAAGAAGGATCATGTCTTGACGCGCTTTCATCTCCTTAACCATTTAGGCCAAACAATGTTGGTGTAGAATTGTCCATTTCTTGTCATTTTTTAAGGTAAACATTGTTATGAAAAAGGATCGTACCTTGACACGTTTTCATCTCCTTCACCATTTAGGCTAGACAATGTTGGTGTAGCATTGTCCATTTCTAGTCATTTTTTAAGGTAAACATTGTTATGAAGAAGGATCGCACCTTGACACGCTTTCATCTCCTTAACCATTTAGGACAAACAATGTTGGTGTAGCATTGTCCATTTCTAGTCATTTTTTTAGGTAAACATTGTTATGAAGAAGGATCATGTCTTAACACGCTTTCATCACCTTAACCATTTAGGCCAAACAATGTTGGTGTAGCATTGTCCATTTCTAGTCATTTTTTCAGGTAAACATTTTTATGAAGAAGGATCCTACCTTGACACGCTTTCATCTCCTTAACCATTTAGGCCAAACAATGTTGGATTAGCATTGGTCATTTCTAGTCATTTTTTGAGGTAAACATTGTTATGAAGAAGAATCGCACCTTGACACGCTTTCATCTCCTTAACCATTTAGGCCAAACAATGTTGGTGTAGCATTGTCCATTTCTAGTCATTTTTTAAGGTAAACATTGTTATGAAGAAAGATCGTACCTTGACACGCTTTCATCTCCTTAACCATTTAAGACGAACAATGTTGGTGTAGCATTGCCCATTTCTAGTCATTTTTTGAGGTAAACATTGTTATGAAGAAGGATCGTACCTTGACACGCTTTCATCTCCTTAACCATTTAGGCCAAACAATGTTCGTGTAGCATTGTCCATTTCTAGTCATTTCTTAAGGTAAACATTGTTATGAAGAAGGATCGTACCTTGACACGCTTTCATCTCCTTAACCATTTAGGCCAAACAATGTTGGTGTAGCATTGTCCATTTCTAGTCAGTCATTTTTTGAGGTAAATATTTTTATGAAGAAGGATCGTACCTTGACACGCTTTCATCTCCTTAACCATTTAGGCCAAACAATGTTGGTGTAGCATTGTTCATTTCTAGTCATTTCTTAAGGTAAACATTTTTATGAAGAAGGATCGTAGCTTGACACGCTTTCATCTCCTTAACCATTTTGGACAAACAATGTTGGTGTAGTAGCATTGTGCGTTTCTAGTCATTTTTTAAAGTAAACATTGTTATGAAGAAGGATCGTACCTTTACACGCTTTCATCTCCTTAACCATTTAGGACAAACAAAGTTGGTGTAGCATTGTCGATTTCTAGTCATTTTTTGAGATAAACATTGTTATGAAGAAGGATCATGTCTTGATACGCTTTCATCTCCTTAACAATTTAGGCCAAACAATGTTAGTGTAGCATTGTCCATTTCTAGTAATTTTTTAAGGTCTTGACACGCTTTTATCTCCTTATTATGAAGAAGGATCGTACCTTAACACGTTTTCATCTCCTTAACCATTTAGGCCTGATAATGTTGGTGCAGCATTGTCCATTTCTAGTCGTTTTTTAAGGTAAACATTGTTATGAAGAAGGATCGTACCTTGACACGCTTTCATCTCCTTAACCATTTAGGACAAACAATGTTGGTATAGCATTGTCCATTTCTAGTCATTTTTTATGGTAAACATTGTTATGAAGAAGGATCGTACCTTGACACGGTTTCATCTCCTTAACCATTTAGGCCAAACAATGTTGGTGTAGTATTGTCCGTTTCTAGTCATTTTTTAAGGTAAACATTGTTATGAAGAAGGATCATGTCTTGACACGCTTTCATCTCCTTAACCATTTAGGCCAAACAATGTTGGTGTAGCATTGTCCATTTCTAGTCATTTTTTAAGGTAAACATTGTTAAGAAGAAGGATCATGTCTTGACACGCTTTCATCTCCTTAACCATTTAGGACAAACAATGTTGGTGTAGCATTGTCCATTTCTAGTCATTTTTTAAGGTAAACATTGTTATGAAGAAGGATCATGTCTTGACACGCTTTGATCTCCTTAACCATTTAGGCCAAACAAAGTTGGTGTCGCATTGTCCATTTCTAGTCATTTTTTGAGGTAAACATTGTTATGAAGAAGGATCATGTCTTGATACGCTTTCATCTCCTTAGCCATTTAGGCCAAACAATGTTGGTGTAGCATTATCCATTTCTAGTCATTTTTAAAGGTAAATATTGTTATGAAGAAGGATCATGTCTTGACACGCTTTCATCTCCTTAACCATTTAGGTCAAACAATGTTGGTGTAGCATTGTCCATTTGTAGTCATTTTTAAGGTAAACATTGTTATGAAGAAGGATCGTACCTTGACACGCTTTCATCTCCTTAACCATTTAGGCCAAACAATGTTGGTGTAGCATTGTCCATTTCTAGTTGGGCATCGTCAAGCCTAAACTGGAGTAATGTGTCTCAGGCAGGCCATATGGTTCTTGAAAACGTCCACTTGAAAAGGTGGTGCCTGAAGTTCCTACCAGCATCGGTGACTTCAGCCTTTAGCGGAGGAGGAACAGGTCTTTGCCCCATGCCTGCGATCAGGGGGCTGTTTGATATTGTTGGCCCTACCAATCTCAATAAACCTAATTTCTTTAAAAATCCTACTAATCATTTTCTCTCTGCAGGAACGTGGAACGTGAGGACATTACATAGAAATTATTCTCTTGATGTCCTCATGCAGGAATTCCAGCGCTATAACCTAGATATTCTAGGCTTGCAAGAGACCAGATGGACAGGTAAAGGTGAGATACTTGAAAATAACTTTAAATTTCTCTTTACAGGGAGGGAGGATGGGAAGCATCACCAAGGCCTGGGTCTGCTGCTCAGCAGACATGCTAGTGATGCTCTTCTAGGATATGAGTGCATTAATGAAAGGTTTCTTACAGCAAAATTTCAGACAAGCATTAAAGACTTGAATGTTATCTGCTGTTATGCCCCCACTGAGGATTCTGATGAGGATGAGAAGGATAGGTTTTACAGACAACTTCAGGATATTTTGAATTCTGTCAAGACAGGAGATATTACCCTTGTTCTTGGTGACTTCAATGCCAAAGTTGGTACCGACTCTGACCTTTGGGGAGGAGTGATAGGCCCTTTTGGTATTGGTAGCTGCAATGGCAATGGGCAACGTCTCCTACAGGTAAGTAAACTAAATGGTTTCAGAATAACTAACACATATTACAAACACCGCGACCTACATAAATAAAAAAGGGGTTTCACCTGATGGGCTGCATAAGAATATGATTGATTACATATTAATTAACAGCAAATGGGCTAGTTCTGTTAGGAATACCAGGGCATATAGGGGAGCTGAAATTGGATCTGACCATTACCTTGTTAAAAGTGTCTTGCAACTTAAACTTAAAAAGTGTTGTGCTAGGGTTAAAAAATTTACCTTTAATACTGAAGCTCTGAAAGACCCAGTTATAGCTAAAGCTTACCATGATAGGTTACTTAGTCATTATGACAGTCATGGTTTGCTTAATACTGAAGTTGAGGAAGAATGGGGCCATTTTAAACAGGCTTTTTTGGAAACTAACAGTACTCTTTTAGGGAAAAAGGAACAGAGGAGGCAGAATTATTTAAGTGATAAGGCACTTGAGCTTATTTCAGAAAGAAGGGACTGCAGGAATGTTCTTAATCAGTACCCTAGTAGTCCTAATAGAAAGCATTACAAAGAACTTAATAAACGTGTAAAGGATCAGTTAGCTACTGATAAGAATCTTTGGCTTGATGGCCTTGCTGACAAAGCTGAGGAAGCAGTTAGACAGCACAACAGCAGAGAGCTGTACCAGATAGTTAATGTTTTGTGTGGTAGAAAACGAACAGGTATACAGGGATTGAAGGATAAACAAGGCAAGGTTATAGAAGGTGAGGATTCTGTCATGGCTAGGTGGGCTGAGCATTTCAGTGATGTTCCAAACAATGTGGTTAGTTCTACTCCCATTGTTTGCAATGATGATAGATGCATTGTTGGTTTTAATGTTGGCCCTATAACACAATCTGAAGTTAGTTTGGCTATTTCTAAACTTAAACTTCATAAATCCCCAGGGGTGGATGAAATTACTACGGAAATGCTTAGAGCTGGGAATGTTTCAGTTAAAATTTAAATGACTGAAATTTTGAATAACTTTTATGATAAAGGCATGGTTCCTAAAGATTTTACCAGAGCTATTATTATCCCTATTTTCAAAAAAGGTGATCGCAGTTCTTGTGATAACTATAGGGGTATCAGCCTACTCTCTTTTCCAGGTAAAGTTCTTTCCATGATTGTGCTTAATAGAATTAAGAATCTGGTTGACAGGCAATTGCGTGATGAGCAATGTGGATTCAGAAGTGGTAGGGGATGTGTAGATCAGATATTTTCACTTAGGCAGATTCTTGAGAAATGTTTAGAGTTTCAGAAACCTTTGGTTGCTAGCTTTGTTGATTTCAAAAAGGCTTTCGACTCTGTTGATCGTCATAATTTGTGGTTGATTGTGAAATCATATGGTATACCAGACAAGTTAGTTAACATAATGAAAGCTCTCTATAATAACACTGAGTCATGTGTGAGAGTTGGTAAGGCTTGTAGCAATTGGTTTAGCATTACTTCTGGTGTTCGGCAAGGGTGCATTTTGTCTCCTTTTCTCTTTAGTTTGGTTGTTGATTATGTTATGCGAAATTCACTTCAAGGGAAAGCTTTTGGCCTTAAATGGGCTGGAGATACGAAAATTTCTGATTTAGATTATGCTGATGATTTAGCCCTTTTGGCAAATGATGTTGATGAGATGAACTCTTTCATTCGAACTGTTGATGAGACTGGTAGTACAGTAGGTTTGGTTATAAACAGAGAGAAAACTAAAGTGATTAAATTGGTCAGGCAGGTTGTGATTCAGTTAATCTGAATGGTTGCAGTCTTGAGCAGTGGTCACAGTTTAATTACCTTAGGAGCTGCGTATCTGATACTGGTGATGTGCGGCATGAGATTAACAGACGAATAGGTATTGCTGCCGGGACTTTTATGAATCTATGGAGATTGTGGAGAAATAGGCGTATACACCTAAAGACTAAAATTAGACTGTATAATAGTTTGGTTCTTTCTAGGGTTAGTTGTGGTAGTGAAACTTGGACGCTGTGTAAGCAAGATAACAGGAAACTAGATGCTTTTGATTCTAGATGCTTACGCAGTATCTTGGGTATTAGGTGGTTTAACTTTGTAACTAATGATGAAGTTAGGCAAATGAGTCTGCAACCTCCTTTAAGCAGCATATTGTGCAGAGAGAGACTCCGTTGGTTTGGCCATGTTGCCCGTATGGATAATTATAGATTGGCGAATAGGGTTATGAACAGTGTGCCTAGAGGCCTCAGAAGGAGGGGGATACCTAGGATGCGGTGCGCAGACAATGTCAAACAGGACCTTGTTAGAATTGGTGTACAGTGGCCGGATGCTGTAGATGTAGCTCAGGACAGATATGCTTGGAGAATTAAACTGCGCGGTCTGGTTGGAACTCCGTAGCCCATGGCTGCTTGAGGATGATGATGATGATGATGAGTCATTTTTTAAAGTCTTGACACGCTTTCATCTCCTTAACCATTTAGGCCAAACAATGTTGGTGTAGCATTGTCCATTTCTAGTCATTTTTTAAGGTAAACATTGTTATGAAGAAGGATCGTACCTTGACACGTTTTCATCTCCTTAACCATTTAGGCCAGACAATGTTGGTGAAGCATTGTCCATTTCTAGTCATTTTTTAAGGTAAACATTGTTATGAAGAAGGATCTTGTCTTGACGCGCTTTCATCTCCTTAACCATTTAGGACAAACAATGTTGGTGTAGCATTGTCCATTTCTAGTCATTTTTTAAGGTAAACATTGTTATGAAGAAGGATCGTACCTTGAGACGCTTTCATCTCCTTAACCATTTAGGACAAACAATGTTGGTGTAGCATTGTCCATTTCTAGTCATTTTTTGAGGTAAACATTCTTATGAAGAAGGATCATGTATTGACACGCTTTCATCTCCTTAACCATTTAGGCCAAACAATGTTGGTGTAGCATTGTCCATTTCTAGTCATTTTTTCAGGTAAACATTGTTATGAAGAAGGATCGTACCTTGACACGCTTTCATCTCCTTAACCATTTAGGCCAAACAATGTTGGTGTAGCATTGTCCATTTCTAGTCATTTTTTGAGGTAAACATTCTTATGAAGAAGGTTCATGTCTTGACACGCTTTCATCTCCTTAACCATTTAGGCCAAACAATGTTGGTGTAGCATTGTCCATTTCTAGTCATTTTTTAAGGTAAACATTGTTATGAAGAAGGATCGTACCTTGACACGCTTTCATCTCCTTAACCATTTAGGACAAACAATGTTGGTGTAGCATTGCCCATTTCTATTCATTTTTTAAGGTAAACATTGTTATGAAGAAGGATCGTACCTTGAGACGCTTTCATCTCCTTAACCATTTAGGACAAACAATGTTGGTGTAGCATTGTCCATTTCTAGTCATTTTTTGAGGTAAACATTCTTATGAAGAAGGATCATGTCTTGACACGCTTTCATCTCCTTAACCATATAGGCCAAACAATGTTGGTGTAGCATTGTCCATTTCTAGTCATTTTTTAAGGTAAACATTGTTATGAAGAAGGATCGTACCTTGACACGCTTTCATCTCCTTAACCATTTAGGCCAAATAATGTTGGTGTAGCATTGTCCATTTCTAGTCATTTTTTCAGGTAAACATTGTTATGAAGAAGGATCGTACCTTGACACGCTTTCATCTCCTTAACCAATTAGGCCAAAGAATGTTGGTGTAGCATTGTCCATTTCTAGTCAGTTTTTGAGGTAAACATTGTTATGAAGAAGGATCATGTCTTGACACTCTTTCATCTCCTTAACCATTTAGGCCAAACAATGTTGGTGTAGCATTGTCCATTTCTAATCATTTTTAAGGTAAACATTGTTATGAAGAAGGATCGTACCTTGACACGCTTTCATCTCCTTAACCATTTAGGCCAAACAATGTTGGATTAGCATTGGACATTTCTAGTCATTTTTTAAGGTAAACATTTTTATGAAGAAGGATCGTATCTTGACACGCTTTCATCTCCTTAATCATTTAGGACAAACAATGTTGGTGTAGCATTGTCCATTTCTAGTCATTTTTTAAGGTAAACATTTTTATGAAGAAGGATCGTACCTTGAGACGCTTTCATCTCCTTAACCATTTAGGACAAACAATGTTGGTGTAGCATTGTCCATTTCTAGTCATTTTTTTAGGTAAACATTGTTATGAAGAAGGATCATGTCTTAACACGCTTTCATCACCTTAACCATTTAGGCCAAACAATGTTGGTGTAGCATTGTCCATTTCTAGTCATTTTTAAGGTAAACATTGTTATGAAGAATGATCGTACCTTGACACGCTTTCATCTCCTTAACCATTTAGGCCAAACAATGTTGGATTAGCATTGGTCATTTCCAGTCATTTTTTAAGGGAAACATTGTTATGAAGAAGGATCGTATCTTGACACGCTTTCATCTCCTTAACCATTTAGGACAAACAATGTTGGTGTAGCATTGTCCATTTCTAGTCATTTTTTGAGTTAAACATTGTTATGAAGAAGGATCATGTCTTGACACTCTTTCATCTCCTTTACCATTTAGGCCAAACAATGTTGGTGTAGCATTGTCCATTTCTAGTCATTTTTAAGGTAAACTTTGTTATGAAGAATGATCGTACCTTGACACGCTTTCATCTCCTTAACCATTTAGGCCAAAGAATGTTGGATTAGCATTGGTCATTTCCAGTCATTTTTTAAGGTAAACATTGTTATGAAGAAGGATCGTACCTTGACACGCTTTCATCTCCTTAACCATTTAGGCCAAACAATGTTGGATTAGCATTGGTCATTTCTAGTCATTTTTTAAGGTAAACATTTTTATGAAGAAGGATCGTATCTTGACACGCTTTCATCTCCTTAATCATTTAGGACAAACAATGTTGGTGTAGCATTGTCCATTTCTAGTCATTTTTTAAGGTAAACATTTTTATGAAGAAGGATCGTACCTTGAGACGCTTTCATCTCCTTAACCATTTAGGACAAACAATGTTGGTGTAGCATTGTCCATTTCTAGTCATTTTTTTAGGTAAACATTGTTATGAAGAAGGATCATGTCTTAACACGCTTTCATCACCTTAACCATTTAGGCCAAACAATGTTGGTGTAGCATTGTCCATTTCTAGTCATTTTTAAGGTAAACATTGTTATGAAGAATGATCGTACCTTGACACGCTTTCATCTCCTTAACCATTTAGGCCAAACAATGTTGGATTAGCATTGGTCATTTCCAGTCATTTTTTAAGGGAAACATTGTTATGAAGAAGGATCGTATCTTGACACGCTTTCATCTCCTTAACCATTTAGGACAAACAATGTTGGTGTAGCATTGTCCATTTCTAGTCATTTTTTGAGTTAAACATTGTTATGAAGAAGGATCATGTCTTGACACTCTTTCATCTCCTTTACCATTTAGGCCAAACAATGTTGGTGTAGCATTGTCCATTTCTAGTCATTTTTAAGGTAAACATTGTTATGAAGAATGATCGTACCTTGACACGCTTTCATCTCCTTAACCATTTAGGCCAAAGAATGTTGGATTAGCATTGGTCATTTCCAGTCATTTTTTAAGGTAAACATTGTTATGAAGAAGGATCGTACCTTGACACGCTTTCATCTCCTTAACCATTTAGGCCAAACAATGTTGGATTAGCATTGGTCATTTCTAGTCATTTTTTAAGGTAAACATTTTTATGAAGAAGGATCGTATCTTGACACGCTTTCATCTCCTTAATCATTTAGGACAAACAATGTTGGTGTAGCATTGTCCATTTCTAGTCATTTTTTAAGGTAAACATTTTTATGAAGAAGGATCGTACCTTGAGACGCTTTCATCTCCTTAACCATTTAGGACAAACAATGTTGGTGTAGCATTGTCCATTTCTAGTCATTTTTTGAGTTAAACATTGTTATGAAGAAGGATCATGTCTTGACACTCTTTCATCTCCTTTACCATTTAGGCCAAACAATGTTGGTGTAGCATTGTCCATTTCTAGTCATTTTTAAGGTAAACATTGTTATGAAGAATGATCGTACCTTGACACGCTTTCATCTCCTTAACCATTTAGGCCAAACAATGTTGGATTAGCATTGGTCATTTCCAGTCATTTTTTAAGGTAAACATTGTTATGAAGAAGGATCGTATCTTGACACGCTTTCATCTCCTTAACCATTTAGGACAAACAATGTTGGTGTAGCATTGTCCATTTCTAGTCATTTTTAAGGTAAACATTGTTATGAAGAATGATCGTACCTTGACACGCTTTCATCTCCTTAACCATTTAGGCCAAACAATGTTGGATTAGCATTGGTCATTTCTAGTCATTTTTTAAGGTAAACATTGTTATGAAGAAGGATCGTATCTTGACACGCTTTCATCTCCTTAACCATTTAGGACAAACAATGTTGGTGTAGCATTGTCCATTTCTAGTCATTTTTTGAGGTAAACATTGTTATGAAGAAGGATCATGTCTTGACACGCTTTCATCTCCTTAACCATTTAGGACAAACAATGTTGGTGTAGCATTGTGCATTTCTAGTCATTTTTAAGGTAAACATTGTTATGAAGAAGGATCGTACCTTGAGACGCTTTCATCTCCTTAACCATTTAGGACAAACAACGTTGTTGTAGCATTGTCCATTTTTAGTCATTTTTTAAGGTAAACTTTGTTATGAAGAAGGATCGTACCTTGACACGCTTTCATCTCCTTAACCATTTAGGACAAACAACGTTGGTGTAGCATTGTCCATTTTTAGTCATTTTTTAAGGTAAACATTTTTATGAAGAAGAATCGTACCTTGACACGCTTTCATCTTCTTAACCATTTAGGACAAACAATGTTGGTGTAGCATTGTCCATTTCTAGTCATTTTTTAAGGTAAACATTGTTTTGAAGAAGGATCGTACCTTGACACGCTTTCATCTCCTTAACCATTTTGGACAAACAATGTTGGTGTAGCATTGTCCATTTCTAGTCATTTTTTAAGGTAAACATTGTTATGAAGAAGGATCGTACCTTTACACGCTTTCATCTCCTTAACCATTTAGGACAAACAAAGTTGGTGTAGCATTGTCCGTTTCTAGTCATTTTTTGAGGTAAACATTGTTATGAAGAAGGATCATGTCTTGATACGCTTTCATCTCCTTAACCATTTAGGTCAAACAATGTTGGTGTAGCATTGTCCATTTATAGTCATTTTTTAAAGTCTTGACACGCTTTCATCTCCTTAACCATTTAGGCCAAGCAATGTTGGTGTAGCATTGTCCATTTCTAGTCATTTTTTAAAGTCTTGACACGCTTTCATCTCCTTAACCATTTAGGCCAAACAATGTTGGTGTAGCATTGTCCATTTCTAGTCATTTTTTAAGGTAAACATGGTTATGAAGAAGGATCGTACCTTGACACGCTTTCATCTCCTTAACCATTTTGGACAAACAATGTTGGTGTAGCATTGTCCATTTCTAGTCATTTTTAATGTAAACATTGTTATGAAGAAGGATCGTACCTTGACACGCTTTCATCTCCTTAACCATTTAGGACAAGCAATGTTGGTGTAGCATTGTCCATTTCTAGTCATTTTTTGAGGTAAACATTGTTATGAAGAAGGATCATGTCTTGACACGCTTTCATCTCCTTAACCATTTAGGCCAAACAATGTTGGTGTAGCATTGTCCATTTCTAGTCATTTTTTAAGGTAAACATTGTTATGAAGAAGGATCATACCTTGACAAGCTTTCATCTCCTTAACCATTTGGGACAAACAATGTTGTTGTAGCATTGTCCATTTCTAGTTATTTTTTAAGGTAAAGTGTCCACGGCTACTACTCCTTGGGAATGGAAAAAAAGTTGTGAACATCCTCTTCCTTGAGCAAAGTCTTGTCGGTGGATGTAGGGACTAGGTTCATCTTCTGCAACCCAAACATAGTTGTAGATTTTTCTTGGAGTTGTATTGTAACAAAAACCACTTCTCATTACCTGTGATAGGGCCGGAGTGGCTCAGTCAGTAGCGCGCCAGGCTCGTAATCTGTAGTTCCCAGGTTCGAGTCCCAGCTGGGTCAGCGTTGAGATTTATCTCCGCAAAATTCCCCGCCCTGCCCACGGTCAGTAGGGGATACCGATGGGCTTGGAAAGGCCGCCGTCCGTCGGATGTCACGTTAAGCCGTGGCCCCGTGTTCGGGAGAGCCGTACCATGTGCACCTTAAAGAACACGCTGGATGGCCTTGACGGGAGGCTACCATCTTTCTCCCAACAGCTGTTCCAGTGGGTCCCCTCCCCCAACCTTCTCTGAGCCTTCGGGGTCCATTACATTAGACCTGGCCATTTAGCCCATGGTGTGCAAAAAATTGCCGCTCAGAGGTAAAACAACCCAACCCATCACCTGTGACAATGCCTGTGAACCGTTTGGGGGCTACGAGGTTCAATACCAATATCTCTTTGCACGAGTCTATTCTAACCCTTTTTTACTGTTCTGTCGTTTGTGCGGTACCCACTTGGCACAGATCTTTTGGAATTTTAAATTGTTGATAAATACATGTTTCCACGCCTCCAATCGATACACTGTTATCTAAACTTATTACTTGAACGGTGATGTATGGGTTTTCCTTAATGAGTTCACTAATAGCAGCGATAGTTCTCTCATTCACGGCATTCTTCGGTCTTCTTGCACGAGGTAGGTCTTCGAAGCTCTGCCGCCCTTCCCTGAATTTGGGCATCCATTCCGTAACAATGCCATATGAACAGGCATGATCCCCATATGCTTGAGATAAATCAGCATGAATTTCTTAGCGTTGTCCCTAAGCTGCATACTTGTGAAAATTTAAAATATTTATCCGTCTTTAGTAGGCTCCATAGCAACAACGCATATATTTCGCAGACCTAACTTTAAGCGCCGCCAGCAAAGAGAGAAATGATGACACGGCTTTTGCTCTTCACACGAAATGAGAAGTTTAGACAAGCTTTCAAATAAGTCGTAGCTCGTTAACTTCGGAGGAAGTAATGCACTTTTTGAACGCCCTCCGTACAAAGGCAGCTGCAATTATGAGAAACTGTGATTCATTTCAGTCTAATACTTGTTTTTTCTCAGACAAAAATTTAATTTGGTAGATTTTTGTCCTTACGTCGTATAATTAGAAGAAAAAAAATCTTCGGCACTTAAAATGATGGCTGGCTTGCGTTCGGTTTGTAAGATGGTCGATTATTGCCTTTGGAGGGCAGAGGTGATGTAATTTTGTCTAATAATTGTGGAATAATTATTTGCTACTTCGAAAGTCTTTTAATCAAAGAACGTATAACGGAGTTTTACGTTCTTTGAATTAGCATTACTCTTGTGCTTAGTATAGGTTACAATTATACAGAGCCAGGCTACTTAAGAATTCGCTTAGAGCATCAGTGTCCTAGATATTTGGCATCTAAAGATAAGCAATATCATAAGCAATAAACAATCATCTTTCTCTCTTTCGTTTGCTGAATAGACGAGGAGGTATTAACATAGAATGAGCATTTATGGACTGCACATCTACAAAACAATGATTTCCAAGTATTCATAAACTTTTCCTTATTTCCTTATTTGCATTTACTTACCGCGAGTTTTATTCCCGGTCAAGAAATGCCGCTAATCGATTTGAAGATTGCTCTGCTATCGATATCTGAAGCACATCCTCTAATCTGTTGATGCAGACTAAAGATGCAATTTAAAATTTGGTTGCATGTTCTCTTCATCAAAATGTAGCCTTATTTTCAGAAATTTCGGAAACTCCAAGGTAGTGAACTCTATTCATCTGTGAACTTCGAATTGCTTTAATTCTCTGTTACAGAGGTCCTCAAAGTGTGTGGGGGCGGGGGTGGCTCAGTAGGTAGCACGCCAGGCTCGTAATATGTAGTTCCCAGGTTCGAGTCCCAGCTGCGTCAGCGTTGAGATTTATCTCTGCAAAATTCCTCCTCCCTGCCCATGGTCAGTAGGGACAACGATGGGCTTGGAAATACCGCCGTCCGTCGGATGGGATGTTAAGCCGTGGTCCCGTGTGCGGGAGAGCCATACCCTGTGCACGTTAAAGAGCACGCTGGATGGCCTTGATGGGAGGCTACCACATGTCTCCCAACAGCTGTCCCAGTGGGTACCCTCCCCCAACCTTCTCTGAGCCTTCGATGTCCATGTGACCTGGCAATTTAGCCTATGGTGTGCAAAAACCTGCCGCTCAGAGGTAAAACAACCCAACTCATCCCTCAAAGTCTCACGACACCGAAAAGGGTCGCAAGCACTTGGAAAGGGAGTCGCAAAGCTCTGAAGAACACAATAAAATAATTAAATTTGATTCTACATTGCAGAACGTCATAAGAAGAGACTGCATAAATGATCTACAATTCGAGGGAATCGTAATATCAAAATGTTTCAGAAACACTGTGATATTACATTCGTTATGGCTAACGTTCCAAATGCAGCTGATGTGGCCATTAGAAGTAGTAATATAAGATTTGTGCCTAATGTCCAAAATTGGTAATGTCGATATCAAACATGC
This sequence comes from Ryuthela nishihirai, assembly GCA_038380435.1. Lineage (NCBI taxonomy): Eukaryota > Metazoa > Arthropoda > Arachnida > Araneae > Heptathelidae > Ryuthela > Ryuthela nishihirai. Next base: position 8,629,567 of record JAWZYU010000030.1, on the reverse strand, counting down.
TGTCCAGCCAAATTATTATGAACAATTCATCGTGCCCGAAGTACCATAAACATGCCATTGTATGCAGAATTTGATACTGACATATTTTTCTCTCTTTAAGCTAGATGTTTGAATTGCCATCGATAGTAGATGAAGGAATTCTTAATGAGAATTAGTCTATGGTAAGTTAATATGTAAACTATTCTGATGCTGCAGGTGATTCAGAAAACGAATGCTAAATTACTGATCATGAGAGTGACTCTAAGAGAAATTCTCGTGACTGTGAGATTGAAAATGGATAACAAATCATCATCATAATAAATAATAATTCTAACGATTCAAAGGGCTACCTCACGAACGTTATGTATGTGTTTCGTCTTCGCCATTATTACGTCAGTACATGCTGAAGTGTACTACGCAAACTATTGAGAAATTTGCATCGACAAAGTTTTTTGCCCAGTAATTATTCAGGTACTTGACCGATTGGTCCCATTTTAAATTAAGGGTGCCACTTTTATGTCCTCGTGTTGGGTAAAAAAAGATCGTGTTACTATGGAACGAGATTAATTCCTTTGCGAATGCTAGTTATTTGGCAACGGCATAACAGCAGATAACATTCAAGTCTTTAACGCTTGTCTGAAATTTTGCTGTAAGAAACCTTTCATTAATGCACTCATATCCTAGAAGAGCATCACTAGCGTGCCTGCTGAGAAGCAGACCCACGCCTTGGTGATGCTTATTGTCGTCCCTCCCTGAAAAGAGAAATTTAAGATTATTTTTAAGAATCTGACCTTTATCTGTCCATCTGGTCTCTTGCAAGCCGAGAATATCTAAATTATAATGGTGGAATTCTTGTGTAAGGACATCAAGAGAAAAAGCTCTGTGCAGAGTCCTCACATTGCACCTACCTATGGAGAGAAAATGGTTAGTGGGATGTTTAAAGAAACTATGTTTATTGAGAGAGGGAATGCCGACAATATCAAACAGCGCTCTAATCGCAGACATGGGGCAAAGACCCGTTCCCCCACCACTAAAGGCTGAAGCCATCTACACTGGAAGAATTCCTCCAATGTAGAATTTGACATGATAATAGAAGCAAAGAGTTCATGTGCCTGCGATGACCTCTGCTCAGGATTATCCACCAGCTGATAAACATATCCTGTGAATCTATTCACTTGGGGCTGTCAAGCCACAAACAAACAGAAAACACAGCGGAAGATTTTCCCTCCACAGAAGCCCACCAGTGCAGCAAAATCAGGATCCATAATCAAGCTCAGAGCCATAATTCTGTTCAGGTTGGTATATATGGTGGTTGGCCATGTGTGGTTGGCCACTCCTCAGAAGGGTAGGAAAAAAAAAGAAAAGTAGCCATAGTTGTCCAGATCTGTAGGCCACACTAATCTGGCAGCCCTCCCCTTCCGTTCACTTCCACAAGAGAGTATCTCTTTTGAAAGGTACTAACGGTTTGCACCACGAGAAGGCGGGGTCGGACAGTTGGTGCTAGGCCTAGCAGGTTCTATGCATCATCACAGGGGATTGGTGCATAGCTCTCCTTCCAGTGACTACCTAGCTACCATTTACAGACCTAAAAACTACCCATGGGGGAAAAACTCTATCTAGTACTTAAGTCTTCCGTAAGTGTAACAGGTTTAATGTGTTTTAGTTAGTTGCTAGTTTATGATATTCGATTTGACATCCTGCGTTTACCCTACTAATTCATTTGAAACTTCAATGTCATTTCCTCTTTTGCCTTCATCACTCATCTGCAAACAAACGATTCGTGACAATTCCCTCGAAAACTTCAATCCACATGCCTTTTGAGAAAATGCTTAAGAAAACAGTGCAACAGATGTAAAGATACTCATGAACACCAAGCTCTTTCACATTTAAACCGACTGAATTATTTATGGGAATTTTATATCTTTCCATCTCTGAGCTTGCATTTCCATATTTGTTATAAAAGGAACATCTGTTCAGGGCGGATTAGGTTGTCGACTACTCAATCTTCTGCGGGCGTTCGCCTTGCGCCAACGCTACTCTCCGAAATTCACCCAATTATCGCTCGCTGCGAGTCTCTTACGTCACGTTCTCATAACCGCTCAGAACACGGTGTGTTCATGCGCTCACCCCCCCTCCTGAAGCTCCCTCGTGCAACGACGTCATGGCGGCCTTGCAAATCACCACCTTTGTCTCGAGAGTCATGGCCGAGCCCACAGATATTCAGCTTCCTGGTAGCCCAAGTCCGTAGGCTTCGCGGATACACAACCGACTGGCCCAAAGTGGCTCAATTGTCGTGTCATAAGCGAAAACAAAACGAGCCTCGGGAAAGCGGAAACGGTGTCGGACGGAAAAAAATGCGGATTTGAGACGGGAGAAAAAAATTGGATTCAAGGGCAGATGCCTCGATGGTGGATGGCACTTCCTTCTACTCATGGAGATGGGGAGAATAGTTATAAATATCGATGCGGATGCAAAAGATGTACAACATTTATTATGAAATGAAAAAGGAAGATCTTGCTGTGGTTCTAATGAAGTTAAGGGATGAAAATAAAGTGCTTTTAATTGCTATTAAAACACGGGAGGATTTCTAAAAACCTTTCAATAATATATAATATCAATATGCAAATATTTTACATTAATATTTTAGTATGCTATATTAGTTTCATACGAACGAGGCCAGCAAGATTTATAGTCATAATTATCTGAGGAATAAATTAGCCGTTGATAATTTAGTGGCCAGAATACCTGGCATGTAACTGAAAGACACTGGTTCGAGTCCCACTGACGGAGAAACTCATTTTTTCAGCAAAATTATTTATTACTACCGTATTTCCCCGAAAATAAGACCGGGTCTTATATTAATTTTTGCTCCAAAAGACGCATTAGGGCTTATTTTCAAAGGATGTCTTATTTTTTCATGTACAAAAATGTACATTTATTCAAATACAGTCATGTCATCTTCTTCTGGAACATCATCATAACTCTCCAAACCCCGAATTCCGGCCTGAATTTCTTGCGACTCCATTTCCTGTAGAACACATCCGTTCGTTATCAAGTGCGCACGTTATTCGTGCGTTGTGTCTGTACTCCGATTGGTCATTCGGCAATAAGTCTCGAGTTCATCTGTTTACATAGGCGTTTACCTCTCGTCCAAAGGCGCCCGCTTGGGTATTTACAAATACTTAATTATAATTTATATTATCATTTAAGTATTAATGTGAATAATATTATTTATTTATATTTAATTATATATTAATATTATTGTTTTATAATTTACATCCGTCGTGTGTTGCAACGGACGTACTAAATGCGTCCATCTGTGTTGACGATCTTAACTGGGGTTTATTATTGTGGTAGGGCTTATATTACGAGCACCCTGAAAAATCATGCTAAGGCTTATTTTCCGGTTAGGTCTTATTTTCGGGGAAATACGGCAGCTGAACGATACCCGGCGTTGCCCGGATCTCACTTTTAAGATGGTTATTCTGATTTTCCCTCACTAAAGAAAGGTTCGTATTGTGAGACCCATTCCATACAACTCCTTATCACACAGATTCAACAGTGATTGCACGGCGTTGTTGACGTTAGAGCGCTCTCTCATGGCCCGTAGCTTCGTTTCTGCGCAAAATATCGGCATTTTCATTTCCGTTTCCTCAAATTTTGTTACCCTGCGGTTCCCGAGATCCTTGACCGAAAGATCGCAAATTTCTTACGCGGGTTACCTTTGCATACCCCCTTATTCGGGTTAAACAAAAGTCATATACTTATCTGCAATGGAACGCCTCAATATAACAATGCTTTTGAGATTATGGGGGATCTGGCATCGCCGCTGTTTTGACTTTTTCGTTCAGAGTTAGGGAGAAGTAAATGCAACAATGGATTTGGCAGCGACTTCGATTTCCTGGTAGAAATAGTACGGTAAATATTTTTGCTTCTATCAAGTCGTCTTTTCAAATATCGACTTGAAATTCGACATTGCAACTCGGACGACAACCAGAAACATTCTCTGAAATTTGGAAACTTCGAACACGATATCCCGATGAGTTGCCATAACTCATCGGGAAATGTTAGAAGGCCATTCCACTGAGTTATGACGCCAGCATTAGTGGACCTAAATATATACAAATTTCTTATATATTTATTTGCGTTATTTCTACTGGTAAGTTTTAAAATTAATCTTTATATTTATTTACATTTATAAATATCTATTATTTAAAAAAATATTCGTATGTCTTAATATTATGATAATGCTTATATATACGGATAATTGTCTTCTGAATAACGTTTATTTGTAAATATAAATCAGTATAGATATTAATTTAAAAACTTACCAGTAGAAATAACCAATATAAAGATGTAAGAAAATTGTATATTTTTATATCCATTAATGCTGACGTCATAAATCAGTGGAATGGCCTTCTGGTTTAAGTGGTGTTGATTATGGCTGCCACAGACTCAAGGACATTGTCAGGCTAGAGGCCTTTTTAGATATTTTTTTTGTTCATGCTTTGTATATTATTTTGGATTTCACCAAAATAGGCATATGCTACGTGGGAGGCCCTCTGTCCCGGCATCTGGAAAGTTAATTGCAGTAGCAGTGTCCGGGGAACAGCTAGCGTCCGCTGACAAGTGACCCGGGTCCCTTAGGGCTAACGGCCTTGCCAGATGGCAGAGCAGACAGCGAAAGGAAAAAAGGGTTTGGCAACGACGAGAAGACAGAGCCAGTCGAGGAACGAAAGCTTGCAGACATAAGATTGTAAAGCCGGTAAATGCCGACTGGTAATAACGGCATTGGGCTCTGGGAATACAGCTGAACAGGCATAGTAAGCTGGTGTTGTTTTAATACTATATAATTGAGCATATGTCCTTGTTCTATCAAGCATGTTTGGAAGGTACAATAAATATTTGTTATATTTAAGTAAAAGCTGAAGTTGAACCAATTTATTGGGGAGGAGCCTCAGTATTGAGTCCCAGCAATTGTGATAAAGCCGTTGATTTTTGTTCTGAAAAACTCTTTCACCCATCGCGTATTGCGATCGAACCGAGGGGACATTCCTAAGTGGTCCCAACAGACAAACAAACGAAGAAGCAACATCACAAAGTGGCGCAGCCGCCAGTACGCAACAGAAGTGAAAGTAGCGGTGAAGGTGACGGAAGAGTTCCGACATCCATTGCGAGCTGACCAGAACAAGGCTGTACTGCCAAGAGTGTCCTGCGGTGTGCTTCAGGCGATAGAATAGCTGTGAAGGTACCTGAAGAATCGTGCATCAAGTTCGAACTGTGGAAAAAGCTGTGAAGGTTATGGAAAAGTTCAGCATCCACTGGAAGCTGACCAACGCAAGGCTGATACTGCCAAGAGTGTTCCGACTGTGTGCTTCAGGTGGCAGACTGACGAGGCGGTTCGTTCCTGTCGTCACATCGGAGGTAAGTATCCTCTTACTCTAGGGGTGAGTAGTTAGATACGGCAGAGGCCTGTACGAGGTAAAATGGAGCTTAGGAGCGGTCGCGATAGGGAAAGGGATGAGTTAAGGCGAGGCTACACAGTCACAGAAAGGGATAGCGTGCAGGGTGGTGCTTCAGGGAGTGACGGAGAAGCGAGGAGGTGACAATAGACAGAGAGTCTGATGCTGCGGAAGACACGAGAGGTTTGAGGGATTATGGCAATGACAACGATACGGATATGCTGCTGAGCGGGAACAGAAAGCAGAGAGCTAGGGAAAGGATTGGAGATGATTTTGAATTAGAGAGGATGAGGTTAGAGATGAAGCTGAGAAGGGAAGAGAGAGAGGCGACAGAAAGAGAAAAGGAGAGAGAGCATGAGTATAGAATGCTGGAACTGCAAATGAGCAATGCAAACAAGGAGAGGGGTGATGTGCGAACGGTGGCAGTTTCTAGTAATCCAGCAGATGCGCGGCTGGCTAGTTATATAAAATTATTGGGTAATATGTTAGCTGGAAGCCCTAAAAACCCAGAAGAGGTGATAAATCTCTTTGAGACAGCGGAAAGGGGATTTAAGATATTTCAAGTACCAGAGGAGTTTCAAGGCAAAGTCATCATTTCTTTTTTAGACGGTAAATATGCAAATCACGTTTTTCGAAAATTAAGTGCAGAGGATTTTGCTAATTATAAGAAAGTTAAAGAGGCCGTATTAAAAGAGTTTAAGCTCACTCCCTCTGCGTACAAGAGAAAGTTTGAAATTATCACGAAAGAACCGAATGAGTCATATAATCAATTAGCCTCGAGGCTCAGAAATAGCTGGGATTACTACGTCCGCAGTAGGAAGGTGACAAAATTTGAGGAGCTTATGGACCTGATAGTGTCGGATAAGTTACGTGATAGCCTTCCTCAAGACATTCATGCTTACGTAGTACAGAAAGAGGCGGAGTCATGGGCAAAAGCAGACGAAATAGCAACGTGGGCAGAAATCCATCTAGCCAGTGTAAACGGAATGGACAGGTCCTAACTTTTAAAGAGGTAAGGCGTAGACAATATGCTGAACGTGTTGTTTCTCCCCAGCAGAGGATAGACTCAGAGAGAAATTATTCGAGCAGAAGGTATCAACCGGCAGTTAATTTAGCTGAATATAGAAATGTCCCAAAAGTAAGGAGGTGCCATAAATGTAGATCTGATGAACATTTGATGAAAGATTGCCCACTGAGAACCGTGGACCGTGAGAGCCGAACTCAGGTACACCAAGTTAGCACCTTGGATCAGAATTCTGAAGATGTTTGTGAGGCAACGATAGGAAGGGTTACCACACATTCAAAACTAAGTCCAAGCAGAATTTTACGAGTAATGGAACCGAGAAAGATACGTATCCCAGTAAATTATAAAGAGGTTCGGATCAGAGGTGGCGACAAGACAGCTAGTGCAGTCGTGGATTCGGGGGCAGACCTGACAGTTATCAGAAAGGGGATGCTGAACGAAGAAAAACACCCGGTAAAAGACCATCTGTTGTTGCATGGACCGTTTGGTGATGCCAAAAGGGCAGAGGTAAAAGAGCTGCCTTTAAGTTTGACTGATGGCACAGACAATAGCACTGGGAGTGGCGGAGAAATTAAAGTGCTATGCGCAGTAGGCAAATCTGTGGAAGGAGGTACTCCTGAGTGTGGAAGCTTATAGTAAACTAATTAGAAAGAAGGAGAGAAGGCCGGTAACTGGTAACCCCAGGAGGAAAATCCACGAGCCGTGGTCCAATACAGGAAGCTTCTATGAAAGAGGTAGAGAAAATCCAGTTAGAAAAAGGGAAATGTATGCTCCATGGATACCGTCCAATCAACGCCGTTCTATCTCCCAGCCCAAACACGTGCAGCAATCTGTCAGACTCGATGTCTACAATGATCAAAATTATGCAGGGGAGGGGGCGAACATGGCAATTGGAGGTAACAATGGGTCAGGCCGACGCCAATGTCGACGACTTTCAGCCTGTAGAGTCAGAGGGTACGTACGGGAAGGTGATATCTATGTAGTCACGAAAGGTGTGCATAGACTTTCACATGGGATGTCACCTGTGAACGAATGAACACCGCCAGTATGGCATACCTTCGTCAAGGACAGTTATTAAGGAGAGAATTAATTTATAAACTGTTTACTCTCGGACAACTACTTCAGTCACAAGTTTTTTTTTTGTTTGAAGAAAAAAGACAATATTTAGACTCAGTGCACCGGGATATATCTAGAAGTTCTTTTATATTTAAGGTAGTGTACATAGATGTGTAAAAGATGTGCCAATTCGCAGAGAATTTATAGAATTCATAAAACGACTTAGAACTCTGAATTTTATGGCATTGAACTCTAAGATTTACGCGAAAATGAACTCTAATTTTCAGCGTTCAACTTGACTTTTTAGTCAGCAGTTAACAGGACTAACTACTGACTTCTGGCAGGGAGGTGTCAGGCTAGAGGCCTTTCTAGATATTTTTTTTGTTCATGCTTTGTATATTATTTTGGATTTCACCAAAATAGGCATATGCTACGTGGGAGGCCCTCTGTCCCGGCATCTGGAAAGTTAATTGCAGTAGCAGTGTCCGGGGAACGGCTAGCGTCCGCTGACAAGTGACCCGGGTCCCTTAGGGCTAACGGCCTTGCCAAATGGCCAGAGCAGACAGCGAAAGGAAAAAAGGGTTTGGCAACGACGAGAAGACAGAGCCAGTCGAGGAACGAAAGCTTGCAGACATAAGATTGTAAAGCTGGTAAATGCCGACTGGTAATAACGGCATTGGGCTCTGGGAATACAGCTGAACAGGCATAGTAAGCTGGTGTTGTTGTAATGCTATGTAATTGAGCATATGTCCTTGTTCTATCAAGCATGTTTGGAAGGTACAATAAATATTTGTTATATTTCAGTAAAAGCTGAAGTTGAACCAATTTATTGGGGAGGAGCCTCAGTATTGAGTCCCAGCAATTGTGATAAAACCGTTGATTTTTGTTCTGAAAAACTCTTTCACCCGTCGTGTATTGCGATCGAACCGAGGGGACATTCCTAAGTGGTCCCAATAGACAAACAAACGAAGAAGCATCACAGACATCTTCTTTTATTATTATAGATTTCTTAAGCTGAATTATTTTATAAATACTATATGAAATATAGATATAGAGAAGCTGGTTTTATAAAATCTGAATCATTAATTTCGCAATTTTTCCGCTTAATGGAATGAAAGGAAACGTTCCTGAGAATTATTCCAGAATGTTCGATCTCCGATGGTGAATGATTTCTAATAACTCGAATTTGCCAATGAAAGAACTGCGAAGAAATATGATTTTATATTATGTATATAATTATATATTAATAGAGAAGTGAGGAAGTTAAAATTATGGTAATTTATTAAAAAATTACAGATATATTAATGTGTAATTTAATTATTAATTGTAATAGACTACTTTAACAAAACGCATCATTCGTGGAGTTAATACTACTCTTACATTAGATAACTGCGGTGGAGAGCTATTGGACGGCTCGAAGCAGGCCAAAGTCAGTCAGACGTAGCACGATGGCTGAATATGAATCCTTCTGTTGTGTGTCTGCCCTTAAAATATCTTCCTTCCTCCAACATATTTGAATGAAACCAGTGTCTTAGAATAGAACTTTACCCATAATTGTTCAAAGAGTGTTTTCGCCAGGTAGAAATAAAATCAGTTACATCTGTGGTGACACTTTACAGTGTTCAGCAATGAAATTTCGTTAGGTAAATGACGAAATAACGGCGACCGGCGACTAAAGAATGTTCTCTTCGGGGTGTAAAATAGTACTGAAACGAGTCGTATCTCAAATTAAAGCTTGTGACGTCTCCAATATCATACGCTACCTCAAACCTGACTCCAAAAGGGGGCTCGATGTTTATGAGTCGTATATCTTCAAAGTTTTGGAAGGTAGGTGTTTTTAGTGACAACAAAAAAAAAATTGAAAATTCTAAAAAATACCTCTCTTCCTCTAGGGCTCTTAAAAGTAGAAAATAAACCTAAAGCATATCGATGGTGCAATCAGTCACTGAGTTCGTATTCACTTCAAAGGAAGGTAGGTCGCCAATTTACCTTCACAACAAGATTGTCTACGCCCTATCTTCCTTTGAAGCCTTCCTTTTTAGGACTCTATGGGAAGATAGGTACTTTTTTAATTTTTTTTTTTTTTTTGATTTTCTACAGCAGTGCTTCCCATGTACTGAAAATGGCAACTGAAAATCGATTAAAAAATTGATCTATCTCTCTTCATTATTGTATCATTCGTTTTCCTTTCGTGTAACAAATAAATTCGAGATTGTAAAATTACTTCGCAATTATCATGTGCATAAACAGTTTAAGTGTAAAAGTTAATCTGCAAAATAATGGGAAAATGCATCCGTTAGTTGTAAGTACTGTGTACGCTGTATTAAAGTAATCCTACTGTATAAAAGTTTATTCAGTATTGTTCTCTGTTACGTTGAATTTTGAAAGTATTCAAACAGCTGTGGGAGATGAAATATGCAGCTGAGTTCTAAAACAAATATACTTTTAATACTTTATGCAACAATTCTTGCAGCTTTCTTTAACTTTGCACAACTTCTTTGCGCCGATGCTCTTATGTATTTTATATTCTATAATGCTCTGAATACAGAACGAATATTGATCCAAGATTTAGATTGATTGATTGAGACCTCTTGTTCCAATCGAATTCTGTCACGAAATACCCTCCCAACTATTGGCTCACAGCAAACGTAATATTTTTCTATTCGGCCCAGTACCAAAGAAGTTTCTGCACCACTGCCATAAACGCTATTTGCTTGTTTTTCATTTTGTCTATATATTCTTATCGAATGATTCCAATCCAATAAATTTTAACATCTTTCCAGTTGGTTGTTGGGTTATTTTTATAATTAATCGCCGCTTTTGTGAACAGAATGAATAAACAGCCAAATGACAAAGACCCCGATGTGTACAACTGTTAAGAAACAAATGGAAACCTCCGGTATCTCTATTCAGTCTGTTCTTTAACCTGCTCAGGATATAACTATCCTGAACATACACGTTTTACTCCTTCACGAACTTCTTAGAATTCTAATGAAATTCATCCAATTGAATTTGCTGGTCTCCTGTGATCAATTAATGCACTTTTATAAACATATTATTTTCTTATAGGAACGTTTTGTCTTTGTGCCACAAAACATGCGTTGAAGCTTATAATTTCCCGCCTGAGTCCAAAATTATTGAGCCTGGGCCTGATTCACTTCATTTTCGATTATTAGGAAACCTAACAGATACCTAACAGAAACCTACAGGATAGGATAAACATTTCCTCTGAAACAATGTAAAATTTAATTGCCGAAATGCATATCCCCAAACCATTTGTTAATTCCTTTAGTAATAGGATATTTTTTTGTAATAGGATATTATAGAATTTAAAGTAGTTATAATTACTTCATGATAAATTTAAGATGTCTTAATGTTATTTGGAACGAACAATGCTAGAAATAGTTCGCAAAAACTTAACGTTCTTGATTAAAGTCATTATAAGTGTTAAGAACGGTTTATTAATGAAAGGGAGATAAGGCATAAAGAAAACAACAAAAGGCTGAGTGTTGCTTATTTTCAATTAGTAAAGTCCGATTAAGTGGAGAAATTATTATTGTTTTACTTACCCTTTCACAATTACAAGTAAAACGAGAATTTTAATTCTGTTTGACTTCCTCCCCCCCCCCTCCTCGGATTCAGCCATACCGAGTCCAAGCGTGACCTTCGAGACTGAAGGCCTTTGAAGTCTAAATTGACGTCACATCCTGTGGATCTACAGTGCTTCCTGCGTACGTAGAACTACCGTCGCAAATCGAGCATTTACTTTTTTTTTATAAGTTCGGTGGGCATTTTTGTTTGATAATGTGCTCAAAAACTGATTGACATTGTATATATGTACATTAGTGTAATATTTCTGACAAACCTTCAAATAAGGAAGACGTTGAAACTAAAATAGATCTTGATTTCTAATTGTGCTAAATTGATGATTCAAAGTGCAGAGTAATCGTTGTTTAACGTTCTCTGAACATGTATAAAGGTATATAAATTAGCAGGAGTGTCATAATCAGGTTCTACATATAATAACATTGACACAATTTGTTTAAAAATAAGGTAAAATGCAAATAATTACTCGGTTATATATTTACAAAAATGATGGACAGGTAAAGTAACAGAGGCAAAAAATATTTCGTTTGCTTTGAATTGAAACCAGCAAGTACATATATCATATTTTAATTAGAATACTGTATTAAGAAGCGTTTAATCTCTGAATGCTAAAAGCACATTTTATCCACTTTCTTAAAAGAAAATTCTTAAAGAGAGGAAGCTTTATATTTTTCTGCAAAGGGCAGCAAAATAATATAGAGACGATCCTGCATCTAATTAAGCTTTCTTATCCGGAAATCCTCATAAATATCTCAAGAATAAATTAGAACCTTCATTCTCATGAATGTTAACTCACTCTAGCTCTATCGTTCTAAAAAAATGCAATTTTTTTAATACATTAACAATTCTTTTGAGAATCGACTGAAAAGGTTTGTGGTACTGTTCCATCAACTTCGAGCCGATTTCAGCTGATGCGTTAGCGCGAGAGACAACTGAGGGAAATCTTGTCGCTCCATTGTTACAAGAATGAAAAGACAGCATTGAGGATACAGTATGTCGATTTAGTTAGCTGTGCAAGTGGCACGACCTAATTAGCAAAAAAATGTAGTTTGAAACTTTTCAAATTCTCTTCGCCAATTCACAGATAGTTGCATTACATCAAAATTATATAACAGAGTCAGTTTTCCTCCTTGAGCGTCATTTTTGCATACAGTGAGTGGCCAGGCCACAAGGAGTTTAAGAGAAGGGGACCCACTGGACAGCTGTTAAGACACAGGTGGCAGCCTCCATCAAGGCCATCCAGTGTGTTCTTTAATGTGAACAGTGTATGGCTTTCCTTCACACGGGTCTATGGATTAACTTCCCATCGGAGGGACGGCAGCCTTAGAAGTCCATCTTTCTTTCTCTCACCGAGGGAAGAACAGTGGTTAACGGATTTCAAGCACAGTTGGGACTTGAACTGAGAACATCATCTTAAAAGTCTAACTTTCTACCTGCTGGACCATTCCACTCTTCCGTAGACTTACAGTACTATAACTAGTTGATAAGCAGAGTGGGATTTTAAGATATTTTATTAGGAGGTATTCTCAAACTTTTGGACCAAACTTTAAGGGGTGATAGAACACACCTAAACAAGCACTTTTCGTCATACATTGCATGGTCGGAACTCAAGCGGTGAAGCGCCAGAGGGCGCCTCCAGTGAATACATAAGCACTGGTTTTTGCACTCGTCGTCATTTCTACCGTGGATTGCAGAACGGATGGATTGTTTCACAAATCAGGAGAAGGCGGACATGCATTTCACGTACGGAGCTGTGGACAGGAATGCGAGGAAAGCCCAAAGACTGTACCGGGAGCGCTTTCCAACCAGACGCATGCCTGATCATAAAACCTTTCAGCGATTGCACCAGTATCGGTGCAAAACGGGCTCCTTTGTTAGCCGCTTGCAGAATACAGGGCGTGCAAGGAGTGTGAAGATGCCACGTGTTACATAGGAAATTCTACGTAGGGTTGCTATGCTGTATTTCCCATGCCGTAAGTGTGCCCCCAATCGACGGTGTGGCGAGTTCTACGAGACGAACGATTACACCCCTACCATGCACAGAGGGTGCACGCCTTGACACCTGCAGATTATCGGCCTCGTGTGGATTTTGAACAATGGTTCCTGCAGCAGACTGCAGCTCAACTGGACTTTGATGCACATGTCTTATTCAATGACGAATGCACCTTTACACATGAGGGCATTTTTAATACCCACAATTCACATGTGTGGGCCACCAGTAATCTGCACGCCATAAGTCCACATTCGTACCAGCGGTGTTTCTCCATAAATGTTTGGGCTGGAATCCTCCATGACCATTTGATTGGCCCATACCTTCTGTCAGCCCGACTGAAAGGGAGAACGTACCTCGTATTTCTACAAGAAGTCTTGCCAGAATTACTGAACCCTGTTCCAGCAAACATTCGAACACGTATGTGGTTCCAACACGACAGAGCGCCACCCCATTTCAGCTTGGATGTTCGGAACGCCTTGGATGCAACATTTCCAGGACGATAGATTGGTCGGGGTGGTCCCATCGCTTGGCCGCCACGATCATCCGATCTCTCATGTCTGGACTTTTTCCTATGGGGCCATATGAAAAGCCTCATCTACGATAGCCCCATCGATTCCAATGAGGACCTTGTTGCCAGGATTTCTATTGACGCTGCCGCTGTACGAGAAATGCCTGGTGTTATCGCCCATGTACGCCGAAGGTGTGAAGCCTGCATTAATGTTGGCGATCGCTCTTTTGAGCAGTTTCTGTAATTTGTTGAATAAAATTCTGTACTTTCTGTTCTGTAATTTCTGCAATTGTTTCAAACCTCTTCTGTCATTCTTGTGTTTCTTCATTTCCTGACACAGTAACTGCTAACCCCTAGCGCTTCACCGCTTGAGTTCCGACCATGCATTGTATGACGAAAAGTGCTTGTTTAGGTGTGTTCTATCACCCCTTAAAGTTTGGCACAAGAGCTTTGAATCACCCTGTATATCTATGTTATAAGTTTATTTTCAGACTGTCTTAGATGGGAATGTTGCTCATTAGTCATCAGTCGCAGCCAAGCTGGGATATTCTCCTTATGCTCACGAAGGCGAGTGCACTAAGTGTCTTTATGATATCTTCGTCACTCTGCACCACTTGTAGCTGGAGGGGCTATGGCATGAGTCACAAAGAGGAGATGCGAAGAAAGCGAAACGGAATGAGTGTTGCTGATGAAAAGTCACGTTTCTTTGGTGTGTCAAAGTGACGTAGCTCTTTCTCGAAAACCCTAAAGGAACAGGGTTCGGTACCGTGTGAACCAGGTTACGTAGGCAGGGGTTAGAATTCTTTTCTCTGAATTTTGAGGTCGATAAAGAATTATCTGTATGGGACAGTGCAGATTTCCACCTCATTAAATGAATACCTGCAAAAGCATTAGAGAAAGTCTCCAAGGAACATCAATAAAGCCATTTTATCCAATGAAGTGTTGAGCACTGCTAAAGCCCACAGAATCTAATAGATTCCCATATGGTATATATATATATGTACATATGTGTGTGTGAATGTAAACGAATAGTTTGTCGTCCTCTTAATGCACTGGGCATTTAATTCTTTCATCGTAAGCATAGCACATCTCAGCACGGGTGTTAAAACACGCGGATCTGTGTTTCGCACAGAATCACGGGTGAAGATTAATTAATTGCAATAATTAATTAAAGGATAAATTAAAGAAGAAATTCGGGGAAGAATAATCATCGAATAATCATGACAGCAGGAAGTTTCGAAGTCTTGCTTTTGTGCACCCACTGTCAAAAATCCATTTTTTTTTTATTTTTGCTATTTAAAACACTCCCTCCCACTTTCCTAAACCCCGAGGTCATACCTGAGATAACTTTTAAGTCGTTAAGGAATGAAACTTAGTCGAACCCACTTAAGGATATGTCCCGAGATTCGAGTCCTACTTAAGTAACAGAAGAACAGACACACATAAATAGAGAACAAAATGAAAATATAATCGCTTCTTCTGCATTTTGCCCTCTACAACTTGTCATTACTGTATATTTAAAAGCAGGTATTTCTGATGATTACGCCAATTAAAACAGTAAACCGTTACTTTCAAGCAACGATTACGATCTCTCATTTAGGTGCCAGTTGAGGGATGAAAAGACTTTGTCTTCAAATAAAAAGTTACAAAGCTTGAAAGCAAGGCGGTTGCTTTGAGTTTCAAATGGCAAATTTTATTTCCTCATTTCGACATCACAGATATTATTTTTTCACAGAACAAACATGTGGATGCGCATAGTATCATTTCACCCACGGCTATATGGAAGGTGATGATTACGCTGTTCCACATCTTCTCTCCGACATTAATCTTCTGTGGATTGTGTCAATTCTGATGACCTCACTGCAGGCAACCTCTCTTCTTTTGCCTCCATTCGAGTCCCATGCAGTTAAGACGACGACCCTTCGGTCAAAGTTCGCCGACTCGGAAGGTCAAAAAGATAAAAGGAAAATAATTTTTATTTTGAGCGTTTCGTCAACAAGGAAAATCTGAACGTATGAAGAAATCAGAAAAGTTTCTTAATGAAGTGGAAATCTTTCTTTAAATGAAAATCGTAATCAGAAATTGCAGTGCTTTGCGGATTTCCTAGAATTCCGAGTCCTATTTATTAAATGAGATTTTGATGAGCATATTCTCAGCCGGTAGCAGTCGCATTTGGAGTTTTAGGCATCAAGAGTTCTACCGCTATTCGAAGCCTGCAGATATTACTTCCTCATGGGATAATAAGCAAGCTCTAGGCAAGGCTCTAAGCAAGCTCTGAACGGGCATGGTAGAGCTCCTACTGTCGATGAATTGCTCTGCCTTAAGGTGTTGCTAGTGTTTGCGCTTCTGTTGGCCTCTAGTTGTTTTCTCGTAGGAGTTTTATTTTTTAACGTGAAGTATGAAGAAAATAATGTGATCGCGGAAAAAATTATCATACTAAGTATGGACAAAGTATTAAAATCGGTCGAAAATCTCGTTTGAAATATGAAGAAAGTGATTCCATTGTGGGGGAGACTCTCATGTGATATTTGGAGAAAATGATAATAAAAAATAAATAAATATTCCCCCAAGTAGGTGCTTTCCATAGAGATTTGACAGGAACCTATCCTTGATACAGAAATATCTTTGAGGAAGGGGAGACTTCAGCTGAAACACAAACACAAACATCCATGTCTTACCCGGGGCTCTAACACAGGCCACTTTCATCACCATCCAAGTGTGCTAACCGCAATTATTGTATATAAAAAAAATTAAAAAAATTCTGTGTGAAGAAACTATTCAGATCGGAAAAAATCTCTACAAATTATTTAGAGAATAATGTTACTGTGGAAAATATTCATTAGAAATATGGAAAAAATAATGTTAAAATATTGTGAAAAAATTTTCAAATGAAGTATACAGAAAAACAATGTGAAATGGAGAGAAATATTGTGATCGTGAAAAATATCTTCATACTAAATATATGGAAAGCATGTCAAGTGTGAATAAAAGCACTGCTAGCTTAAAAAAGGAAATCTCATCATCATCATCATCAAGTAGCCATGGGCTACGGAGGTCCAACCAGACTGTGCAATTTAGTTCTCCAAGCAAGTCTATCCTGAGCTACATCTACTGCATCTGGCCACTGCACACCAATTCTAACAAGGTCCTGTTTGACATTGTCTGCCCACCGCATCCTAGGTCTCCCCTTCTTTCTGAGGCCTTTAGGCACACTGTTCATAACCCTATTCGCCAATATATAATTATTCATACGGGCAACATGGCCAAACCAACGGAGTCTCTATCTGCACAATATGCTGCTTAAAGGAGGTTGCAAACTCCTTTGCCTAACCTCATCATTAGTTACAAAGCTGAACCACCTAATGCCCAAGATACTGCGTAAGCATCTGGAATCAAAAGCATCTAGTTTCCTATTATCTTTTTAACAAAGTGTCCACGTTTCACTACCATAACTAACCCTAGAAAGAACCAAACTATTATACAGTCTAATTTTAGTCTTTAGGTGTATACGTCTATTTCTCCACAATCTCCATAGATTCTTAAAAGTCCCGACAGCAATACCTATTCGTCTGTTAATCTCATGCCGCACATCACCAGTATCTGTTACATAGCTCCCAAGGTAATTAAACTGTGACACCTGCTCAAGACTGCAACCATTCAGATTACCTGAATCACAACCTGCCTGACCAATTTTCATCACTTTAGTTTTCACTCTGTTTATAACCAAACCTACTCTACTACCAGTCTCATCAACAGCTCGAATGAAAGAGTTCATCTCATCAACATCATTTGCCAAAAGGGCTAAATCATCAGCATAATCTAAATCAGAAATTTGCGTATCTCCAATCCATTCAAGGCCAAAATCTTTCCCTGGAAGTGAATTTCGCATAACATAATCAATAACCAAACTAAAGACAAAAGGAGACAAAATGCACCCTTGTCGAACACCAGAAGTAATGCTAAACCAATTGCTACAAGCCTTACCAACTCTCACACACGACTCAGTGTTATTATAGAGAGCTTTCATTATGTTAACTAACTTGTCTAGTATACCATATGATCTCACAATCAACCACAAATTATGACGATCAACAGAGTCGAAAGCCTTTTTGAAATCAACAAAACTAGCAACCAAAGGTTTCTGAAACTCTAAACATTTCTCAAGAATCTGCCTAAGTGAAAATATCTGATCCACACATCCCCTACCACTTCTGAATCCACATTGCTCATCACGCAATTGACTGTCAACCAGATTCTTAATTCTATTAAGCACAATCATGGAAAGAACTTTACCTGGAACAGAGAGTAGGCTAATACCCCTATAGTTATCACAAGAACTGCGATCACCTTTTTTGAAAATAGGGATAACAATAGCTCTGGTAAAATCCTTAGGAACCATGCCTTTATCATAAAAGATATTCAGAATTTCAGTCATCCAAGTGGTAACCGAAACATTTCCAGCTCTAAGCATTTCTGTAGTAATTTCATCTACCCCAGGGGATTTATGAAGTTTAAGTTTAGAAACAGCCAAAATAACTTCAGATTGTGTTATAGGGCCAACATTAAAGCCACCAATGCATCTATCATCATTGCAAACAATGGGAATAGAACTAACCGCATTGTTTAGAATATCACTGAAATGCTCAGCCCACCTAGCCATGACAGAATCTTCACCTTCTATAACCTTACCTTGTTTATCCTTCAATCCCTGTATACCTGTCCGTTTTCTACCACACAAAACATTAACTATCTGGTACAGCTCTCTGCTGTTGTGCTGTCTAACTGCTTCCTCGGCTTCGTCAGCCAAACCATCAAGCCAAAGATTCTTATCAGCAGCTAACTGATCTTTTACACGTTTATTAAGTTCTCTGTGATTCTTTCTATTAGGACTAGTAGGGTATTGATTAAGGACTTTCCTGCAGTTCTTTCTTTCCGAAATAAGCTCAAGTGCCTTATCACTCAGATAATTCTGTCTCTTCTGCTCCTTTTCTCCTAAAAGAGTACTGTTAGTGTCCAAAAAAGCTTGTTTAAAATGATCCCATTCTTCCTCAACTTCAGTAGTAAGCAAACCATGACTGTCATAATGACTAAGTAACCTATCATGGTAAGCTTTGGATATAACTGGGTCTTTTAGAGCTTCAGTATTAAAAACAAATTTTTTAACCCTAGCACAACACTTTTTAAGTTTAAGTTGCAAGACACTTTTAACAAGGTAATGGTCAGATCCAATTTCAGCTCCCCTATATGCCCTGGTATTTCTAACAGAACTAGCCCATTTGCTGTTAATTAATATATAATCAATCATATTCCTATGCAGCCCATCAGGTGAAACCCATGTGTACTTATGTATGTCGCGGTGTTTGTAATATGTGTTAGTTATTCTGAAACCATTGAGTTTACTTACCTGTAGGAGACGTTGCCCATTGACATTGCAGCTACCAATACCAAAAGGGCCAATCACCCCTCCCCAAAGGTCAGAGTCAGTACCAAGTTTGGCATTGAAGTCACCAAGAACAAGGGTAATATCTCCTTTCTTGACAGAATTCAAAATATCCTGAAGTTGTTCATAAAACCTATCCTTCTCATTTTCATCGGCATCCTCAGTGGGGGCATAACAGCAGATAACATTCAGGTCTTTAACGCTTGTCTGAAATTTTGCTGTAAGAAACCTTTCATTAATGCACTCGTATCCTAGAAGAGCATCACTAGCGTGTCTGCTGAGAAATAGACCCACGCCTTGGTGATGCTTATTGTCGTCCCTCCCTGAAAAGAGAAATTTAAGATTATTTTTAAGAATCTGACCTTTATCCATCTGGTCTCTTGCAAGACGAGAATATCTGAATTATAACGGTGGAATTCTTGTGTGAGGACATCAAGAGAAAAAGCTCTGTGCAAGTCTTCACATTCCAACTACTTATGGAGAGAAAATGGTTAGTGGGATGTTTAAAGAAACTATGTTTATTGAGAGAGCGAATGCCGCCAATATCAAACAGCTCCCTAATCGGAGACATGGGGCAAAGACCCGTACCCCCACCACTAAAGGCTGAAGCCATCTACACTGGGAGACTTCCTCCAATGTAGAATTTGACGATGCCAATAGAAGCAAAGAGTTCAGGTGCCTACGATGACCTCTGCTCAGGATTATCCACCAGCTGGATTATCCACCAACATATTCTGTGAATCTATTCACTTGGGGCTGTCAACCCACAAACAAACAGAAAACACAGCGGAAGATTTTCCCTCCACAGAAGCCCACCAGTGCAGCAAAATCAGGATCCATAATCAAGCTCAGAGCCATAATTCTGTTCAGGTTGGTATATATGGTCAGCAACCGGACCCTGTGTGGTTGACCACTCCTCAGCAGGGTAGAAAAAAAAAGAAAAGTAGCCATAGTTGTCCAGATGAATAGGCCACACTAATCTGGCAGCCCTCCCCTTCCGTTCACTTCCACAAGAGTATCTCTTTCGAAAGGTACTAACGGTCTGCACCACGAAAAGGCGGGGTCGGACATTAGGTGCTAGGCCTGGCCGGTTCTATTCATCATCACAGGGGATTGGTGCATAGCTCTCCTTCCAGTGACTACTCATATAGAGAGAGTAAAAGTGAAGCAAAGGAGCGAAAATGGAATTCTCATTACAGGCTTTGTTCACATAATATATTATTGAAGTAACCTGGCTGCTATTTAATGAACTGACTTTGTGGGCTTTCTAATATCAGAGACCATGTGATCAGGGACGTACCAAGATGGGGGAAAGGTTCCTCTCCTTCCCCGAAGTCTCATACTAAATCTCCAACTTGTCTACCTGCTTTGAAATTAATAACATTTGTCTTTGTATAATTTTGTGTTAGCCCTATATTTTATGTTCGACATTAAAAATAGATTAAATAAAACACAACTATAGAGTCGCATTCCATACAGAATATCGTTTTAATTTTTCTTGTTTGGTGGAATATTTCAGTAATTAGGAAACCCTACTCAAATCTTATCCTCAGACTCCCCCCCCCCACACACACACACCTCCCCTAAGCTAAATTCCTGGACCCTATCAGCTGGGTTAGCGTTGAGAATTATCTCCGCAAAACTCCCCGCTCTGCCCACGGTCAGTAGGGGACACCGATGGGCTTGGAAAGGCCGCCATCCGTCGGATGGGACGTTAAGCCGTGGCCCCGTGTGCGGGAGAGCCACACCCTGTGCACGTTAAAGAACACGCTGGACGGCCTTGACGGGAGTCTACCACCTGTCTTCTAACAGCTTTCCAGTGGGTCTCCTCCCCCAACCTTTTCTGGGCCTTCGGGGTCCTTGTGACCTGGCCATTTAGCCCATGGTGTGCAAAAAAGTGCCGCTCGGAGGTAAAACAATCCAACCCAACCCGGACTCTACCCGAAACTGAATTCTCGGACCCTCCAAAACAAAATTCTCGGACCTCACCCCCTTTCCCGAAACTAAATAATCCTGGGTACGTGCCTGCATTTGATAGGTACACACCGGTGAGTCCTGTTCGAGCGTTAAGTGCTGCAAATTTTGATGAGCGCAACTTGATTTGCATTTCCTTTAACTTCTTTCTTTCTTTTAACCACCATAATTTTTCTTAAAATGATGGTGGCAATGCGAAGGAATAGCAACTTTTCAACAATAGGAAGAACGTCACTAGGTGTAGTTGAACGTGACTTCAAGAGCAGAAAAGTTCGCGGGTATTCCAGGAGGATTTTTTTCTACTCTGACAGTTGTAGTTGCTGCTGTCAAGAAAGTGAAGCAGTTTCGTTCCTGAAAAATCACGTTTTCTGCATTGACTGTATTACAGACATTAATATTTTTCTCGTAGCGGAAAAATCCTCCGCTGCTCAAAAAATGACAAGTCTCTTTCTCCTACTTTGTGGTTTCATCTATTTATTTTTTTCATTGCTATTCACATTCTCATCGTTATGGAGAAAATTCCCCTTCCTATACCGAAAAACAGTTACGAAGTTGTTTCATTTGCTTTGCAAAAATTCTTCAAGCCAATGTTGGTAAATCGAGAGATCGGTGTATTGTAAAAATTTATTAAATTAATACTATACATAGGTTATAACTTATATATTTTTAAAAATTGGCAGTAGCATTTAAAAATAAAATTATTCACTTTCAAATTTTAACATTTTTTTCCTTGTTTTTTTGCTCTGGGAATTAACAATTTTTTCTAAATGATTAAATGCATTCGGAAACTTCACGTTGTGTGAATGAAAGCTATACTCAAAATTTCCTCTATTTGAAATAAGTCTTTTGAAGCAAATTGTCACATGAAATAGAAAGAAAATCTTAAAAACATTCCTCATATTTGTTTTTGAGTAATATTTTTTTAAAATTTAAAGAGTTTTGGAAGCTGAACCATTCAACAGCAATGTTGGGGCTCGTATGGATTTAAACCTCAAAGTTGCAAATATCGTTTGCTACAATAAATTTGATTTTAAAAGTTTGTGAAATCATTTTTTAATTTCCATTAATTTTTGAAATCGTTTAGGAGGAGAGTAACAGGCAACATTTGTTGTCGAACATTTCAGCTTCAATAACTCTTTAAATCTTAAACGATTAAAATCGTGATTAGATAAATTTAATGGAGATCTATAATTTATCTCCTGCAACATTTTTCAGTGAAAAGTTTATTTTTTAAGTATATATATAGTTTTCGATTCACATAAACATGGAATGATGTATGTGTATGTGTACCTCACAATCCATACACTTTAAAAATTCAATAACATTTGGAAAAGTTCTTTGAACCGCTCTTGAAATAATTGTCAGAAAGCGGAAACACGAATTCTTGAAATTAGTTTTTTATTGCGCCTAGTAATTCAAAAGAACATCATGTTGTTGATACTTAACTAAAGAAATATAATATCTGAATGATGGCGCCCCTGAGCAAGTGCTTAACGTTCCTTATGTGAAATCTGGCCCAGCTGCTGCACTGCGCTTTTTAAACAAGTGACTCAGACAGCATTCCACTCTGAGAAGCAGTTTTGAGTATACAGCGGATTAAATTGCAATGTCACAAGGACCCCAAAGCACGGCTGGATTAAGGACTTCGTAGGCCCTAGGCACTACTGTTTCGATAGCCCATTGGTGAATGCATTTTTATGGGTGATCAAAATTGACCTGGGTTCGAGCCCTGGGTAAGGCATGGGATGTGTATACTGTTTTTCTGCTGAGATCCCGCCATCCTCACAGACTTTCTACTATGGCGTATTAAACTGACAGGCTCCTGTCAGACCTCTGTGGTCAAGCAGCTGCTTGAGGAGGTATTTATTCATTTTAGCCGTCCCGTGGCCTAGTGGTTAGCGCGCTTGGCTACTGATCTAAGGGACCTGGGTTCGAGCCCCGGGTAAGGCATGGATGTAAGTGTCGTTTTTCTGCTGCGGTCCTGCCATCCTTTCAGACCTTCTACTATGGCATATAAACTGACAGGCTCCTGTCAGACCTCTGTGGCAAGCAGCTGCTTGAGGGGGTATTTATTTATTTATTTTAACATTTTTCGGATAACAAACCTGTTTGTAACGGAAACAGTTGATTTTATCGTTATTTATGCAAGAAGAAATTTTTTGTTACAGTTTTTGTTACAGTTTTGTAACGCAAAGGAAAAAAATGTCGAAAATATTTTACATAGGCCCAAGACACAGTGGCTATTGGAGAATCTGGCACGTCCCAAAGGCTCAGCGTTGTTTAGGGAAAAAAGATGCCCACTGGACAGCAGAGTGGAGAGAAAAAAATGTTTTCGGTTTTCCGAGAATGTGGAATATTTTTTCAAATCAAGCTCTTAAAAAGCCTATTTATTTTAATGCTCTGCTGACTGAAATAACCCTTTCACTATTATTGTCAGTAGTTTGGCCGATTGTCTGCGACATTTCTGCCTCAAGGAGATGTTTCCGTTCATCTTCGAACTCGAGGCGTGTTTCTGTACAAGGAATTTTTATCTGTTGAAAATGAGAATGACCCAGATAGCCATTAGAAAGTTATTGCAGCATAAAGCAAGCAAATAAACTCGTCCACAAAAGGGAAACACCAGAAAGCTCAGTTGGATCAAATAGAGACTGTCGATTCGTCCATTAAACAATTTCATTTTGTTATTTCCATCTCAGAGATGCAGAAAGCGGAAACGAAATAGGCAAGAGGCTTGAGAGGATAAAAATTCATTTAGCAGTTAAATGTCTATCATTTTGTGGACGTTAACATATTCTGTGTTATATCTGTCAAATGGTTTATCATGCAAATGGAAAATTAGTCATACGCTATAGTTTATCTATTTATGATAAAACTTACTGCTCGCACGTAGCTAAAATATGAAACATTCAAAATGATATTGTTAGACAGTGCACCAACCAAAACACAAAAGTAAACTTTTCGATATTAATGGAGGCTACATTATTACGAATTTCTTACCTATCTGTTAATTATATAAATATAAATTAATACTTTGGTATTATTTAGATAATACTTATAAATTCAACATTAATCATAAAAATATTAGATATAAATCTAAAGGTAAAATGCAAATTACAACATTTTGGAAACAATTGTGGGAATATTTGTAGAAATTATGAAATTACCTGTGTTCAACAGTATCCCTTAGAAATTATTCAAATAAAAAATAGAGATGTTAAAAAAATTTTCAAGACTTTTGAAAAATAGTTAACAACTGTTTATTCTGTGGTACCATTTAATTGTAAATATTGAGAGTATTTTTTTATGATATTATGACTTGCGCTGAGTTTCGATTCCTGCGAACAAAGTTTTAGCTTCGTGGGACTCTATTTTATACAAAAAAATATGGGAAAATGAATAAATAAATAAATGAACGAATAAATAAAAATTTGATTTTTTTAGGTTGGATGGAAAAAACACTTATGGTGTGGAAATGGAAAAGCGTACAACTTCTGTGCTTCTAATCATGCCAAGACATAATTCTTATTTTTTGTTCGTTTTCAAAAATAAACAAAAATAACTTGCTGATGTTTTCACTTTGTCGTCTGTCTGTCTGTCTGTCTGTACGTTTGTAAACATTCCATTTTTTTAATCCCTACAGATGATTAAAAATTTTCTTTAGGATGGATAAGTATTAATGAATATTTACTGTCCACATTTTCCGAATCTCCCAATAGCTTCAATAGCATTCTCTAAAAAGATGGAAAATGTAAAATTTAACGAATATTGCAAAACGATTATTTATGGTAGAAATGTGAGGTTTTAGTGATGGATTATGAAAATTAGGAGGCTCACATTGACAGCATCTTTATTTTTCCCCTTTACTACCAAGGTTGGGGAGAGGGTATGGCAATATTGGACTTTTCGTTTTAAGAGATAAATTGAAAATTTCCTTTGTAATAATAAAATAAGCTCTCCGGACAAAAATTAGTCATCTCCCGCCGTAAGAGAGCCGCCGATAGCAACAGAGGGCGCACTAGTAATAAACGCGTCCTACAAATAGCTGTGCCGTGCGCTACGGGGTTCATACAGTGACAAGAAGTGGTTATGTGCCACGTGTGTGTTAGTCGTTCCGTGAAACATGGGTTGCGCCAAAGATGTGAATGAGTGGCAAAAAGGTGCTATTGCGTTTGGCCAAGCCAAAGGACATAATGTACAAGAAGTTGCTGCCTTTGCTGGTGTGTCGAAACGTACTCTCCAAAGGGTCTTCCAGCAGTGGCATACATCGCAGTCCACCGCTAATCGTCGCCAGAACTGCGGCAGAAAGACTGTGCTCACCAATAGGGACACCTAACAGTGTGTCACACACTGTTAGGGCAAACCGCTTTGTAACAAGGCAGGAATTGCTCCAGTCAGTCAATGCAGGCCTACAACAAGCTGTTTCCGAACGAACACTCCATATGAAACTGCATGCCATGGATATCTGGAGCAGAGTACCGCGGAAGAGACCCATGTTAAGAGCTCTGCACAAGGATGCACGGCTACAGTGGGTGCAGCACCACAAAGACTGGACTGTCGACTCTTGGAAGCGTGTGATGTGGTTGGATGAGTCATGTTTTTGCTTGTACTCGAATGATGTGAGGCGACGGGTACATCGTAAGCCGCATGAAGACTTCATACGAACTATGTGGAAGATTCTGTTCAAGCTGGAGGAGACTCTGTGATGTTCTGGGGATTTTCACGTACGAGGAAATGGGTCCTTTGGTTGCGGTGATGTAACACTTGGACCAGAAGGGCTATATGGAGCTACTGGACGACCACGCGTTGCCTTTTGTGCAGCATCTCCACAGTGAACACCTAGTAGAAGGCTAGCTACCCCAGTCTTTTAAGACGACAATTGTCGCATGCACAGGGCTCGAAGTGTGTCGGATTGGCACGACGAGCGTTCTGATGCCTTCGAACATCTCGACTGTCTCGCCAAATCCCCGGATTTGAATCCCATAGAAAACTTGTGGGACTATTTGGGGCAACGAGTGAAGCGCCGTCCCAGCCATCCGGCCAATCTGACCGAACTGTATCATTTGCTGCTGGAAGAGTGGATGAATATTGATGTGCACTACATCCGCACACTGGTGGCATCCATGCCAGAGAGGATTTCAGCTGTTCTTAGGTCGCACAGAAACGTTACGTGCTATTAGGTGACTCAGCAGGGGTGACTAATTTTTTGTCCGGTGAGCTTATTGCTATATGCATTTTTCGAATCATCTATTAGTTCGAATTTTCACTGTTAGAAGGCATTAAAGGTGAAGAAAGATAAAAATACATTCTTTTAGAAAACGAGCACCTCCATATTCGCCAGACGCGATTTGTTTACTCTTCTGGTTAATAATTAGATCGAAAGTCATAGATCAAAGAGAAATGACTTGCCTTGTAAATAGTTCGGGAAGGATAATTCGCCTTGATTGGGATTTTAACTTATTGTCAAGAACATCCTACTTCAAGCTGTTGACTTCAGAATTAATGGGAAATAAGAAAGTAATCGAGAAAGCATACCGAAGTAGCAAAGAATATGGCGTTTAGATGGGAACAGAGTTCATGCCAGATATTAGCAATAAACTTTACTAAAATGGACTCTCTGCATTCTGTCCAGGAAATGTATCTTCAATCAAATAAAAAAATATTATCTTTAACTAACATTTAACATTCGTATTTAAATCGATCTAGTCGAGTCACATGTAATGAGCAACTCGGTTTCTTTACTCCTCGTTTATCAATAGTTTAGTACACTTTTCAGTAGTAAAGAATCACAGGATAAGTCCCTCATGAAATGATGAGCTGAAAAATATTTGATTGTGCCATGAGTAGGATTCGAACCCACGTCTCCAGGAAACATGCCTGTTATGCTAGACCACCATACCATCAATGGCTAACCTTTTCTGAGCTTAGTGAAACCTTATGATCCAGAAAGCTTATAAGGTCACTAAGCTGAGAAAAGGTTAGCCATTGATGGTATGCTGGTCTAGCATAACAGGCATGCTTCCTGGAGACGTGGGTTCGAATTCCACTCATGGCAAAACCAATGTTTTCCAGATCATCATTTCATAATACACGTTTGTTTATCACTAAACAAACGTGTACTTGCCCTCTCAAAATGCTTCTCAAAAACTGGTAAACCGAGTACCCGGAATACTCGGCCTCATTTTCAGTACCTGGAATACTCGGCCTCATTTTCAATACCTGGAATACTCGGCCTCATTTTCAGTACCCGGAATACTCGGCCTTATTTTAAATAGTCGGAAATAACCTTCAGTGACTGCCGGGTACTGGGCCCCTCATGAGCAAAAAAAGGATAACAATAAAAACAAATTAAATGAAAATATTTTATGTTTACTTTTTAGCCTGCAAGAAACATTCGGAGAAACAATTGGGATGGTTTTTTTGCTTCTGAGCGGCACTTTTTGTCACCTAATGGGATAAATGGCTAGGTCAAAAGAACCCTGAGGGCTCATAGAAGGTTTGGGGGGAGGGGAGCCACTGGACCGCTGTTGGGAGACAGATGGTAGCCTCCGTCAAGGCCATCCAGAGTGCTCTTTCCATCCAGAGAGCTCTCCGCACACGACGCCATGGCTTAACGTCCCATCCAACGGACGGCGGTCTTACCCAATCCCATCGATATCCCCTACCGACCAAAGGCAGGACGGGGAGTTTTACACAGATAAGTCTCAACGTTGACCCAGGCAGAACTTGAGCTTGGGAACTGCAGATTACGTGCCTAGTGCGCCCCCACCCCCCGCCTCAGAAAAGCAATATTTTAATATTAATATATTAAAAAACATATTACTGTAAAAAAAAGTGAAACTGGACTTTGAAATGACATTTTACATAATGAGCATAATTATACTTAACGACCGGTGACCAGTATCAGCTAATAAAATTTTATGAACTATAAAATCTTAAGTAAACGATAAAAATCGTAGTGCAGTCAAAATTTTAACAATTAAATTTCAACAATGAGGGTTATTATGAAGAAACAATATTTTTTAGGCATTTCGCGGAAGGAGAACTAAATTTTTTGATTTGTAAAAACAGAGTTCTTTATAATTTCTTAGTGTTTAAAATCAGTAAGTAATTTATAAGTTCTAACTATATAAATTCGTTATAAGTTCTAAGTAAATAAATTCGTTATAAGTTCTATGTGTAAAAGCGTTAGAAGAGGAATTATTTCATAATTTTAACTGTACATTTAATGACAAAAAAAACATGAAGAATTTCAGCTAATATTTTTTGCTCAGGGAAAGAAGCAATTCTTTGAGTAGTTGATAACCGCTCAGGGGAAGAATAAAATGCAGTCTATGAAGTTAACAGGCAGACAAAACTTGCATAAGGCGCCTTTTTAAGAGCATTGCTCATTTGAGAAGCCTAAAATTAGATCCTATAGGGAAAGGCTAACGTTGTGTTGCCGGTTTATATTGTGCTATTCCTACAGCATGAGACACTCATCGTTTGAACCAAATTGGTTCAACCTATTCTGCCGAGTAATTTTTCTTTACTCCCTCTAATACCCGGTGCACCAATTAATCTTGCTGCAAACAAGGTTACAAGTAGAAACACAAGTCGGAGGAGGGGTAAGTGAAAGAACAGTCGGTGAAGATGATGCAATTTCGCGAATGAATGCTACAGAGCGATGAGGTCAAATACACCATGACGTCATTGCGGGTGTCATGTGTCAAATGCTCGGGAAGACAGCTAGGGAAGATCAATCATTTTGGAAATTTAGAGGATAAAAGCAAAAGACCATGTTAAATAAAACTGTAATAATTACTGAAAGGGATGAAAGTTTCCGCCATGAAAAATTCCTCTTGGTGCATTATCGTTCCCAAATATTTACCCTTCCGTATCTGCCTCTCAATTGTTAAGCTCTCTCAATTCGTTCCAATTTCTCTGCATTCTGTTTTTTCAAATTAATTTTCGTCACCCCCTTCACACATCCTTAGGTAATTTTCTCACACTATAATTCTATATCTTTACAATCTTGCATTATTATCCGCGGGCCATCTACAGAAAAAGAACTCTCGTATACGAATCTCGACCTCTCCTGCCACAACACGTTTTGCCATTCCTTTACTGACCATTTATATTTTAAGTTAAGATGGTGACATAAAACAGCCTTGTTTATTTTATTACGTTATCCTACGCATTTTCCTAAGCATACCATCAGCATTGTGGACATTGACCTTTCACCTCGCTGTAAACATTGACTGTACCGTTTCCACCCATTGCATTCAACTCTATGTCATCATTTTTGAAATAGTCCTGATTAGCATATCAGTGAAAAGCAATGCCTAAAAACATCAAATAAGCCAGTGACGTAGGCAGTGAGTAATTCACCAGACGCCACTCAAATGTTCTGTAAAAGAATCCATCCATAAAACAAAAAAAGGTGATGCTGGTTTCAGAGGTGGATGAAACCATCCGAAGTGACGTCACGGGGCATGACGTACGGTATGACTTCATCTCTAATAAGCGACGTCGTTTATCGATCCCGTGGCTCGTGCTCTCCACTTTCCTGCCAATGGGCTGAGCCCCATCGTCTCGCGCTCCGTGCCTGACCCAGTGAGGAGCGTGCGCGTGGAGAAGAGAGCTGCCTGCACGTGCTGCTCTTTGCTCCGACGTGACGTGTGCCTCGTGCGTCGTGACCGCGAGATGAGGGAGAAAGTGAACGCGCCGATATTTCCCTCGCGTGCTAAGCACGGTTGTTCATGTGAGCACGGGCGCACGTTGTGCGTGGTGGGTTCGTCGTTACATTTCTCTGCGGGGGTGTTCACGCAGGTCGACCACTCAAGGCTGGGCCACGCTGAGTAAGCGAGAGCTGGAATTAAGGCGGATTTCCTTTTGACAGGGTCAGAAAAAAAACAGCTTTCACCGCTAATTAATTTCAACGAGGTAGAAGTAATTGTTCTTGGATCCTATTATACAGAAGAGATATGTATTGTGGTTGCGTTATATGGGTTGCTGAAGAGGCTCGTTCTTTTAATTTATTCTCTTAATTAATCTTTTTGGTACGTAGAGCTTTTTTGTTCCGCAAGTAATCATAATGTATTTTGATAGGCGTTCATATCGGAAATATAGTTAGTAAATTTCGTTGATCGTAGCCTCCGTCAAGGCCATCTAGAAACGCTCTTTAACGTGAACAGAGTATAACTATCCGCACACGGTGCCATGGCTTAACGTCCCGTATTAATTTAATTTTCCCCGCTATTCTAATTTTCAGCCTCCCTTTTGCGCATATAAATGGCTAAATAAACAAGTTACAAGGACCACAAAGTTTCAGATGCTGTACCGCCTTCCGGACTCGAACTCGGGACGTCCGAGTTCGAGTTCGGGAAGCGGATAAGTGGATTTTTTCTCACATGTCTAATTACAACAAGTTTAGAAGTCTGACGCTACCGAGTGAGCCAACTTCCATCAGCTGATTTGCTTGCTCTGAGCGTACTTCGCTACTAATGAAGTCAGTTGGTTAGGTGTACAGAAATCTCGAATTCGCCTTCTGTAATTCGAACTATTGATCAGAGGTGGGGAAGGCAGACAATCACTCCCACACTTCTTCTATGCACGAGGCGACTTTTCCTTCGCCGAAACGCAGTATCGCTGTCGTGAGGCATCCGTTTTTGAAAGTATGACATATATTTGTTTCGAACTTTCAAGATAATAATCAAAGAGCTAGGTTAGGACAGAATCAAATGTTGCAATGCCCAGTCAGAGGAAACTCACTGGGCTACGACATATTTCTTGGTTGCTACCTAAAGTACTAGTGCTTTTTGCTCGCCCTTTGTCGGTTTGCTGGTTTGTGAATTTGTCAAAACTGTTGTCCTACGACATCTTTCCAACGCGACGGACCAAATGATTTATGGGTGAAATGAAAGCTTGTGACGCGGGCAGTGTCATAGGCTATAAAAAACTGACCCACTCCCATGCATCCCTCCCTCCTAGAAAAGAGGAAATGCGAAAACGATTGTTCCGCTATGTTTTCGGAACTCAAGAGCCTAAAAGAATGGGCTACTTGTCAAATGAAAGCTTCTAAGATGGGGAGTGTCAAAGGTTATGAAACTTCCTCCCTCCCTACTTCTCCCCCTGAAAGTAGAAAGGGGAAATGCGAAAACGATTGTTCCGCTCTATCTTCGGTAACCGACGGTCCAATGCAATTAGTTAAGATTCAAATGAAATCTTTTCAAGTGGGGAATGTTGGGGGCAATAGAATATACCCTCTTCATTTCTTCCCCCCTAAAAAAGGGAAAATATTAAAGTTGTTCTTCTATTATGATTATATCTTCCTAATTGAAGGGCTTACAGTTAAGAGTTAGGTATCAATGAAAGCTCACGTAAGGACCGTCATAGTCTACTTCAAATTATGCCTCTCACCATTCTCACCTCCCGCCAAAATGGGTCGGAAATTGGGGGGGGGGGTCGATTTAAAGATTTTTATCTCAAATTAAAGCTCGTGACGTCTCCAGTGTAATGTGCTACCTGAAACACGACTGCAAAGAAACGGGGAGGGAAAATGTAATCGATGTTTTTGAGTTCCATATCAAATGAAAGCTTATGAAGGTAGGTATTTTTAGAGACAAAGGAAAAATATAAATGAAATGAAATGAAAACTTTTAAAAATGCTCGTTTTTCTCCATGCATCCTAAAAAGTAGAAAATCAGTCACTGAGTTTGTATTCACATCGAAAGAAGAAGATAAGGCTACGATTTACCTATTCAACAAGATTGCTGGTGCCATATCTTCCTTTGAAATCAATACCAATTCAATGACTGCACCATCGATGTGTTTTGGGTTTATTTTCTACTTTTTAAAGTGCATATGTCACCGGCAAAGTTTGAAATCCGGCATTCTACAGAATGCCTAGGCATTGTATATAATGCCTAAAACTAGCCGGCAATGTATGAAATGATTCATATTTCACACATTTCCTAGGCATTCTATAGAATGCCAAAAGGCAAATCGGCAAAGTATAAAATACTCCCGGCAGTGATGTTTAATGTCGCAGTGTGAGTCACGTGACTCTCGACGCTTGCCTCACACAAAGAGCCAGAGCACTCAGTCCAATTCGAATTGACCAGTAAATGTTCCCCTGGGTCCCCTATAGGCTCACCCTGATTGCCAGATCCGCCAGTCCCTAGTTTCGGTAAAAAAGAGCGCCGTAATTGGTCACTTTGGACACCAAAAAGACACCCTTCCATTCGGAAAAGCGCCCCCTAGCGTTGTAAGAGTGTAAAAGAGGGTTGCCTCAATAGGGATCCCAAAGTTTGAGAACCCTAGCTTCCATAGAAAGAGAGTTAAGGTCAAAAAACAGATTAAAAAAAAGTCATCAAAAAAACGACATATAACAAGCATCTCGGAACTCCACTAAAATAGATTTGACAAGTAGTAAAGTGAAATACGAGTATCCTAACTCGAATTGCAAACTTCGAATATTCAACATTTTACGGATTCGTTCTCACTTGGCTTTACCTCATTTGGGGCGTTTTTTATAATGCGGACGACAGATTCATTACAGGTTATGATGTTAATATTTCTGGCGATAGTTCAGCAATGGTATTTTTCTCTTTTTGTAGAAAAATCCCGTATCTTATATTTTGTACTTCTTACATTTTCACATGCATCTTTTCAATAAACGCCTTTTTCATACTTTGCCGAAATAGTATTTGTCATTTTATATAATGCCTAGGTATTCTATACAATGCCTAGGTAAAGTATGTAGCAATTCTCATATTTCATACATTGCCTAAAAACGCCGGGTATTCTATTATTGGCTTGTAAATGGTAGCTAGGCGTAAACTGGAAGGAGAGCTGTGTACCAATCCCCAGTGATGATGCACAGAACCGGCCAGGTCTAGCACCTAATGTCCGACCCCGCATTCTCGTGGTGCAGGCCGTTAGTACCTTTCAAAAGAGATATTCTCTTTTGGAAGGGAACGGAAGGGGAGGGCTGCCAGTTCAGTATGGCCTACTGATCTGGTCATCTATGGTCACTTTTTTCTTTTTTTTCAACCCTGCTGAGGAGTGGTCAACTTCACAGGGTCCTGGTGCTGACCATTTATACCTACTAGACTGGACTTGTTTATGGATTTGAGCTTGATTATGGATCCTGGACTTGCTGCACTGGTGGGCCTCTGTTGAGGGAGAGTCTGCCGCTGTGTTTTCTGTTTGCTTCTGGGTTGCCAGCTCTAAGTGAACAGAGGCATGGGATACCTTATATCAGCTGGTGGATAATCCTAATCAGAGGCTATCGCAGGTACCTGAACCTTACTTAGCTAGTTGGGCATCGTCAAACCTAAACTGGAGTAATGTGTCTCAGGCAGGCCATATGGTTCTTGAAAAAGTCCACTTGAAAAGGTGGTGCCTGAAGTTCCTACCAGCATCGGTGACTTCAGCCTTTAGCGGAGGAGGAACAGGTCTTTGCCCCATGCCTGCGATCAGGGGGCTGTTTGATACTGTTGGCCCTACCAATCTCAATAAACCTAATTTCTTTAAAAATCCTACTAATCATTTTCTCTCTGCAGGAACGTGGAACGTGAGGACATTACATAGAGATTATTCTCTTGATGTCCTCATGAAGGAATTCCAGCGCTATAACCTAGATATTCTAGGCTTGCAAGAGACCAGATGGACAGGTAAAGGTGAGATACTTAAAAATAACTTTAAATTTCTCTTTACAGGGAGGGAGGATGGAAAGCATCACCAAGGTGTGGGTCTGTTAGAAATACCAGGGCATATAGGGGAGCTGAAATTGGATCTGACCATTACCTTGTTAAAAGTGTCTTGCAACTTAAACTTAAAAAGTGTTGTGCTAGGGTTAAAAAATTTACCTTTAATACTGAAGCTCTGAAAGACCCAGTTATCGCTAAAGCTTACCATGATAGGTTACTTAGTCATTATGACAGTCATGGTTTGCTTAATACTGAAGTTGAGGAAGAATGGGGCCATTTTAAACAGGCTTTTTTGGAATCTAACAGTACTCTTTTAGGGAAAAAGGAGCAGAGGAGGCAGAATTATTTAAGTGATAAGGCACTTGAGCTTATTTCAGAAAGAAGGAACTGCAGGAATGTCCTTAATCAGTACCCTACTAGTCCTAATAGAAAGCATTACAAAGAACTTAATAAACGTGTAAAGAATCAGTTAGCTACTGATAAGAATCTTTGGCTTGATGGCCTTGCTGACAAAGCTGAGGAAGCAGTTAGACAGCACAACAGCAGAGAGCTGTTACCAGATAATTAATGTTTTGTGTGGTAGAAAACGAACAGGTATACAGGGATTGAAGGATAAACAAGGCAAGGTTATAGAAGGTGAGGATTCTGTCATGGCTAGGTGGGCTGAGCATTTCAGTGATGTTCTAAACAATGTGGTTAGTTCTACTCCCATTGTTTGCAATGATGATAGATGCATTGTTGGCTTTAATGTTGGCCCTATAACACAATCTGAAGTTAGTTTGGCTATTTCTAAACTTAAACTTCATAAATCCCCAGGGGTGGATGAAATTACTACGGAAATGCTTAGAGCTGGGAATGTTTCTGTTACCATTTGGATGACTGAAATTTTGAATAACTTTTATGATAAAGGCATGGTTCCTAAAGATTTTACCAGAGCTATTATTATCCCTATTTTCAAAAAAGGTGATCGCAGTTCTTGTGATAACTATAGGGGTATCAGCCTACTCTCCGTTCCAGGTAAAGTTCTTTCCATGATTGTGCTTAATAGAATTAAGAATCTGGTTGACAGGCAATTGCGTGATGAGCAATGTGGATTCAAAAATGGTAGGGGATGTGTAGATCAGATATTTTCACTTAGGCAGATTCTTGATAAATGTTTAGAGTTTCAGAAACCTTTGGTTGCTAGCTTTGTTGATTTCAAAAAGGCTTTCGACTCTGTTGATCGTCATAATTTGTGGTTGATTGTGAGATCATATGGTATACCAGACAAGTTAGTTAACATTATGAAAGCTCTCTATAATAACACTGAGTCATGTGTGAGAGTTGGTAAGTCTTGTAGCAATTGGTTTAGCATTACTTCTGGTTTTCGACAAGGGTGCATTTTGTCTCCTTTTCTCTTTAGTTTGGTTGTTGATTATGTTATGCGAAATTCACTTCAAGGGAAAGCTTTTGGCCTTAAATGGGCTGGAGATACGAAAATCTCTGATTTAGATTATGCTGATGATTTAGCCCTTTTGGCAAATGATGTTGATGAGATGAACTCTTTCATTCGAACTGTTGATGAGACTGGTAGTACAGTAGGTTTGGTTATAAACAGAGAGAAAACTAAAGCGATGAAAATTGGTCAGGCAGGTTGTGATTCAGTTAATCTGAATGGTTGCAGTCTTGAGCAGGTGTCACAGTTTAATTATCTTGGGAGCTATGTAACTGATACTGGTGATGTGCGGCATGAGATTAACAGACGAATAGATATTGCTACCGGGACTTTTATGAATCTATGGAGATTGTGGAGAAATAGGCGTATACACCTAAACACTAAAATTAGACTGTATAATAGTTTGGTTCTTTCTAGGGTTAGTTATGGTAGTGAAACTTGGACGCTGTGTAAGCAAGATAACAGAAAACTAGATGCTTTTGATTCTAGCTGCTTACGCAGTATCTTGGGTATTAGGTGGTTTAACTTTGTAACTAATGATGAGGTTAGGCAAAGGAGTCTGCAACCTCCTTTAAGCAGCATATTGTGCAGAGAGAGACTCCGCTGGTTTGGCCATGTTGCCCGTATGGATAATTATAGATTGACGAATAGGGTTATGAACAGTGTGCCTAGAGGCCTCAGAAGGAGGGGGAGACCTAGGATGCGGGTGGCAGACAATGTCAAACAGGACCTTGTTAGAATTGGTGTACAGTGGCCGGATGCAGCAGATGTAGCTCAGGACAGATATGCTTGGAGAATTAAACTGCGCGGTCTGGTTGGACCTCCGTAGCTCATGGCTGCTTGAGGATGATGATGAGGATGATGATTCTATAGAATGCCGGCTTTTCATACATTGCCGGTAACATATATAAGAAAATTGATTTTTTTTTTAATTTAAAAAAATTATTTAAAATCTGATCTAATTGTTAGCTAGGTGTGTGATGCTGGTAATAATATTACTATTATTTTTTCGATATTTCAATTTCTTTTCCTGTTACATGATAGGCCATAATTAAAACGCTTTATAATTGGAATCTTTTGCATTTCATATTAGTCACCAAGATCAAAAATCTCCTATATTCCATTTTAGAAGAATTTTGAAAACAAAAAATAATGTTTTAGTTGACAGCAAATTTTTTAGAAAATCATGTGTTTTCACTTGAAAAATATATTTTTAATAGATTATTCAAAAGTCTTATTGTTAGGAAATTTTAGCCACATTCAATACTGAGACATATTCAATCTGGACAGCTTGTAAAACTTTTTAGTTTTATAGTAACATTCCAGACACCATAATACCAGATAAAACACATTTTTTAATTCATTGCATTCAAAAAGTGTTGTTCAAAAGTATCAGGTTTATTTCATTCCTAAACTTTTTAATTCGTCACTTTATTTTATCAGAAGTAAAAGAATATACACTGAGATGCCAGCTTATTAGTGCACACCCCTCGTCACATAAATGATTCCTTCTAACACGTAACACTGCGTGATCGCGGCGAGCGGTATAAATCAGGCAGACCAGCTCTTCGAGCATCAGTTAGAGTCGAACTGGGCGTCAGAATGGGCAAAACGAGCGACCTGAGCGATTTCGAATGTGGCATGATAGTTGGTGGTGGGCGTGCCGGTTCTAGCTTCTCCCAAACCGCCGTTCTGGGCTTTTCATGCACAACTGTTTCAAGGGTTTATCGAGAAAAGCAAAAAAAAAAGTGATAGGCAATCCTGAGGACGAAAACAGCTTGTGAATCACAGGGGACAAAGGATGCTGGAGAGAATCGTGCAAGCGATCTGTGCAAAAGGTCATCTCCAAATGCATCATGTATAGGACTTGTCGCGAATGGGCTGCAACAGTCGTCAACCATGTCGAGTGCCGATGTTGTGAGCGCAGAACACGGAACGTGTCTACACTGGGCAAAGGAGCATCGACACTGTATAGTTGGAAAAAGGTAAACCTGGTATGACGAATCAAGCTTCCTTTTGCATTATGTTGGTGGAAAGATCAGAATTTGGTGCAAACAACCTGAGGCCATGGAGCCATCTTGTCTGGTGTCAACAGTAAAGGCCAGTGGTGGCAGTGCGATGGTGTGGGGAATGTTTTCCTGGCACACATTAGGACCCCTGATACCCATCAAAGGACAGCTGAACGCCACGGCGTATTTGAACATCGTTGCTGACCAAGTTCATCCCTTCATGGCTACGATTTACCCTCACTCGGATGGGCACGTTCAGCATGATAATGCTGAAAGTCCCCATCCACTCACAAGGCATGTATGTACTCCTGCTCACAAGACATATATGTGCTCCGCTCACAAGGCATGTATTTTCACCGAATGCTTCCAGGAACACGCCGACGACTCAAATCTTGATCTACAACTGCTAGAAACGTGAAAATATATAGTTATCTGGTGGTGTTTAAGGCTACAGATCTCGGAAAAGTTATGAAATTTGAATCCAGGGGGCCCTTAGAGGTCAAAGGTCAAATTTAGATCCACTGGTGATAGAGAAACTTGATTCCTGGAGATATTTTGAGTTGTAGAACGCAGACATTTTGTCACGTTTTGGATGCAAATGGGTCCTTCGAAGTCAAACGTCAAATATAAGTATATCGGTGTTATGGGCTAAAAATTAGTGCCTGGAGTTATTTTGAGTCGTACATCTGAGACATTTTGTCAAATTTTGGGTGCGATGGGTCTTTCGAGTTCAAAAGGTCAAGTCTCGATACACTGGTTCTGTACAGCCAAAAATTGATAGTGAATAGGGATGTTTCCGGCAGTAGAACTCAGAGATAAGAGGCAATTTTGATCCGGGATTGCATTTAAAGTCAAATAGGGATCGGAGTAACGGTGTAGAAATGAAGAGCTGCTGAAGGTACCGTTTGATTTTTAATTATATAATAATCGTAATTCCTGGCGGGCGAATGAACGGGCTGACGTGAATTTCTTGGTTTCTTCTTGTACGTCCTTAGTGTGACGTCATTGGTGGCGAAAATGTTTGGTTCCGTGCAGTTCGCGGGTACTTGACCGATTGGTCCCAAATTTCGTATGTTGGTCTCACTTAGGCCTAACTGTGCTGGGTTAAGAGATCGGGTTCCTAGCTACCCGGGACGGAAGAAATCTCTCTGGGTTTCCGTTTTTTCTGGGAGCGATGCCGTCGCCTATCTGATGAATGGTGTAATACGTTATCGATCGAGAGTTTTGGAGTAGTACTTTGTTGATGGGAAAAGTTCGCAATGGACCGACGTTTCGCACCAAAATGTTGGGCGGATTTTAACAAATCGTATTATATAATAGTTGAAATTCCAGGCGAACGAAGGAATGGAAGGAGATGTGTTTAGTCTTCGCCCGTTCCCTCCAAAATCGGTGACGGTGGTAGAGATTCTTGGTTCCTTGTGATTCCTCGGGTGGTTGACCAGTCGGTCCCAAATTTGATGTGGTGGCTCATTTAGTTGAGTCGTGTTGGATCAAGATTCCCAGCTGCCGTAGGCCGGAAGAATTCCCTCTGAAAGTGTCCGAGTTTTTTGAAGATGTACCGTCACCTTCCTTCTGAATGAAGTACTGCATTGTCGATTAGAAAAGTTATGAATGGACTAAGGTTTCGCGCGAAACTTTTAGCGGGGTTAACTAGTATTCATTAAATCTGATGGCTGAACGAAATATGTACGACGCACAACAGAAAAAATATTGCAAATTTGAATCAAGATGACATAAAATATAGGATTAAAGTTCATCACGTATCGGTCTGAAAGAAAAAGTGTAGAAAAAATAATTTCTTTTGAAACCTTTTGTAAACAATGGGACATTAATACGAAGCAAGGAAATGCATAAAAAAGACAGAAATTTAAATTTTGTGAAAAATAATTGAATTTTTTAAGTTTTTCGGAATCTGTTTAACATTTCACATAACTAATAATGATAGCTTGAGG
The DNA here is from genome assembly GCA_038380435.1 of Ryuthela nishihirai. Taxonomy (NCBI): domain Eukaryota; kingdom Metazoa; phylum Arthropoda; class Arachnida; order Araneae; family Heptathelidae; genus Ryuthela; species Ryuthela nishihirai. The sequence continues at coordinate 8,590,437 of JAWZYU010000030.1, read as the reverse complement.
AAAACAAATTGTGAAAATTGCTTAACCTGCAATTTCAATGTAAAAAATTTTAAAACTACTAGGAAGGTAATATTTTTATTTTTGTAAAATATAGTAAACACTAGATATTATGCTTTTGCGTTTTTCTGTAAATCTAACATATTAAAATTTTGTTAATTTCATTTCATCATTTGCGTTATAGCAACACTTAGAATTTTATAATTAATCAATTCAATAACATTAAAAAGTCGTCTGGCTTCTCGATACTGATACGAATATTTTCCATAATTCCTGAGCTACACATGTCAGCCTAAGCAAAAATGAGTTTCTATTTTAACAATTAATATTTCCTGATTTCCTGTCCACAATTATCATGACCGATAGAATTTCAAGAGTTATCAATTTTTAGAAATCTTTGCACCCTGTCATTTTCGGAATTCGCAATATTTGATTGCGGACTGTCGTGACTGAGAGTGGGGGGGGGGAGGGTTACTACAGATCAGAGGGACCTGGGTTTGAGCCCTGGATAAGGAATGGAAGTTTCTTTGTGTTGTCTTCCTGCTGAGGACTCGACAACTGCTTCAGGGGTTGAGAGTAAGAAAACTGCTGGACCGCAAAAAATTTAAAGTAAACTATTGAAAATAACCCATAAAAAATTAAAAATTTCATCTGTTTCCAATCAAGGTGTGGCAGCATCTCATCTGTATAATATAGCAAAGATGATATTTTATGTGAGGTCTCGAGGTATCAGCCGAAAGACCGGGAACAGCAAAAGTAAATGAAAAAAAAAATCCATGTCCTACCGGAAATTTGAACTCGTATCGAGTTTATACCTCACAAACTATAGTAAACATCCTCCCACTGGGACAGCATTAAGAGGTAATATGTGTGTTAATATATTTATTTATTTGCTTTCACTTTTTAGCTGTTAACTTATTTCTTTCTTTAATGATATATTTTTCTATTTACTTTTCAGTGATCATTTGGTTTGACTAGCACTGAGTTTGAAGTCGAGGTAAATTATTGGTTATCTGTCTTTTGCAGTCGTATATCCTTTTTCTTAAGGCAAAAATATCCTTTTTTTGGGGGGAGCGGGGGGAAGTTGATGCATGAGGAGAAATTATTAAAAGGATCACAGTTTTATTAGTCAGCAAAGGTTTTCCCATTTTTTATCGTTCAATAAACACTAAACCGAGAACAGTGAATTCAGGTCGTTGAGCTGACGTGAACTTTCCTATCTCAGAGAGGATATATTCGTCAGAATGCAGTTAGTTGGTGTAATATTTTGACTCTCATTTGTTTCAATGATTCTCTTTCATATAATTTACTTAGTTGCAACATATCACTAGTGAGGAGGAGGATCATATCACTAGTGAGAAGGAGGTCATAAGTGAATATTCCTTTCCCCTCCTTACACTGTTAAACATAAAGATTCAAAGTAACTTGAGTTATTTTAAGTTTTTTTATACTTAGAGTGCTACTTCGATATCAATCTGCTGAAAAGATATATTAAATCGATGGCTGAATACAATATGTACGACGAACAGCGGAAAAATACCGGAAAAAATACACCTGATCAAGGAATATATATTAATTAACAGCAAATGGGCTAGTTCTGTAAGAAATACCAGGGCATATAGGGGAGCTGAAATTGGATCTGACCATTACCTTGTTAAAAGTGTCTTGCAACTTAAACTTAAAAAGTGTTGTGCTAAGGTTAAAAAATTTACCTTTAATACTGAAGCTCTGAAAGACCCATTTGTAGCTGAAGCTTACCATGATAGGTTACTTAGTCATTATGACAGTCATGGTTTGCTTAATACTGAAGTTGAGGAAGAATGGGGCCATTTTAAACAGGCTTTTTTGGAATCTAACAGTACTCTTTTAGGGAAAAAGGAGCAGAAGAGACAGAATTATTTAAGTGATAAAGCACTTGAGCTTATTTCAGAAAGAAGGAACTGCAGGAATGTCCTTAATCAGTACCCTACTAGTCCTAATAGAAAGCATTACAAAGAACTTAATAAACGTGTAAAGGATCAGTTAGCTATTGATAAGAATCTTTGGCTTGATGGCCTGGCTTACAAAGCTGAGGAAGCAGTTAGACAGCACAACAGCAGAGAGCTGTACCAGATAGTTAATGTTTTGTGTGGTAGAAAACGAACAGGTATACAGGGATTGAAGGATAAACAAGGTAAGGTTATAGAAGGTGAGGATTCTGTTATGGCTAGGTGGGCTGAGCATTTCAGTGATGTTCTAAACAATGTGGTTAATTCTACTCCCATTGTTTGCAATGATGATAGATGCATTGTTGGCTTTAATGTTGGCCCTATAACACAATCTGAAGTTAGTTTGGCTATTTCTAAACTTAAACTTCATAAATCCCCAGGGGTGGATGAAATTACTACGGAAATGCTTAGAGCTGGGAATGTTTCAGTTACCACTTGGATGACTGAAATTTTGAATAACTTTTATGATAAAGGCATGGTTCCTAAGGATTTTACCAGAGCTATTATTATCCCTATTTTCAAAAAAGGTGATCGCAGTTCTTGTGATAACTATAGGGGTATCAGCCTACTCTCTTTTCCAGGTAAAGTTCTTTCCATGATTGTGCTTAATAGAATTAAGAATCTAGTTGACAATCAATTGCGTGATGAGCAATGTGGATTCAGAAGTGGTAGGGGATGTGTGGATCAGATATTTTCACTTAGGCAGATTCTTGAGAAATGTTTAGAGTTTCAGAAACCTTTGGTTGCTAGCTTTGTTGATTTCAAAAAGGCTTTCGACTCTGTTGATCGTCATAATTTGTGGTTGATTGTGTGATCATATGGTATACCATACAAGTTAGCTAACATAATGAAAGCTCTCTATAATAACACTGAGTCATGTGTGAGAGTTGGTAAGGCTTGTAGCAATTGGTTTAGCATTACTTCTGGTGTTCGACAAGGGTGCATTTTGTCTCCTTTTCTCTTTAGTTTGGTTGTTGATTATGTTATGCGAAATTCACTTCAAGGGAAAGCTTTTGGCCTTAAATGTTCTGGAGATAAAAAAATTTCTGATTTAGATTATGCTGATGATTTAGACCTTTTGGCAAATGATGTTGATGAGATGAACTCTTTCATTCGAGCTGTTGATGAGACTGGTAGTAGAGTAGGTTTGGTTATAAACAGAGAGAAAACTAAAGTGATGAAAATTGGTCAGGCAGGCTGTGATTCAGTTAATCTGCATGGTTGCAGTCTTGAGCAGGTGTCACAGTTTAATTATCTTGGGAGCTACGTAACAGATACTGGTGATGTGCGGCATGAGATTAAAAGAACGAATAGGTATTGCTGCCGGGACTTTTAAGAATCTATGGAGATTGTGGAGAAATAGGCGTATACACCTAAACACTAAAATTAGACTGTATAATAGTTTGGTTCTTTCTAGGGTTAGTTATGGTAGTGAAACTTGGACACTGTGTAAACAAGATAACAGGAAACTAGATGCTTTTAACTCTAGATGCTTATGCAGTATCTTGGGTATTAGGTGGTTTAACTTTGTAACTAATGATGAGGTTAGGCAAAGGAGTCTGCAACCTCCTTTAAGCAGCATATTGTGCAGAGAGAGACTCCGCTGGTTTGGCCATGTTGCCCGTATGGATAATTATAGATTGACGAATAGGGTTATGAACAGTGTGCCTAGAGGCCTCAGAAGGAGGGGGAGACCTAGGATGCGGTGGGCAGACAATGTCAAACAGGACCTTGTTAGAATTGGTGTACAGTGGCCGGATGCAGCAGATGTAGCTCAGGACAGATATGCTTGGAGAATTAAACTGCACGGTCTGGTTGGACCTCCGTAGCTCATGGCTGCTTGAGGATGATGATGATGATGATGATTCTATAGAATGCCGGCTTTTCATACATTGCCGGTAACATATATAAGAAAATTGATTTTTTTTTTAATTTAAGAAAATTATTTAAAATCTAATCTAATTGTTAGCTAGGTGTGTGATGCTGGTAATAATATTACTATTATTTTTTCGATATTTCAATTTCTTTTCCTGTTACATGATAGGCCATAATTAAAACGCTTTATAATTGGAATCTTTTGCATTTCGTATTAGTCACCAAGATCAAAAATCTCCTATATTCCATTTTAGAAGAATTTTGAAAACAAAAAATAATGTTTTAGTTGACAGCAAATTTTTTAGAAAATCATGTCTTTTCACTTGAAAAATATATTTTTAATAGATTATTCAAAAGTCTTATTGTTAGGAAATTTTAGCCACATTCAATACTGAGACATATTCAATCTGGACAGCTTGTAAAACTTTTTAGTTTTATAGTAACATTCCAGACACCATAATACCAGATAAAACACATTTTTTAATTCATTGCATTCAAAAAGTGTTGTTCAAAAGTATCAGGTTTATTTCATTCCTAAACTTTTTAATTCGTCACTTTATTTTATCAGAAGTAAAAGAATATACACTGAGATGCCAGCTTATTAGTGCACACCCCTCGTCACATAAATGATTCCTTCTAACACGTAACACTGCGTGATCGCGGCGAGCGGTATAAATCAGGCAGACCAGCTCTTCGAGCATCAGTTAGAGTCGAACTGAGCGTCAGAATGGGCAAAACGAGCGACCTGAGCGATTTCGAATGTGGCATGATAGTTGGTGGTGGGCGTGCCGGTTCTAGCTTCTCCCAAACCGCCGTTCTGGGCTTTTCATGCACAACTGTTTCAAGGGTTTATCGAGAAAAGCAAAAAAAAAAAAGTGATAGGCAATCCTGAGGACGAAAACAGCTTGTGAATCACAGGGGACAAAGGATGCTGGAGAGAATCGTGCAAGCGATCTGTGCAAAAGGTCATCTCCAAATGCATCATGTATAAGACTTGTCGCGAATGGGCTGCAACAGTCGCCAACCATGTCGAGTGCCGATGTTGTGAGCGCAGAACACGGAACGTGTCTACACTGGGCAAAGGAGCATCGACACTGTATAGTTGGAAAAAGGTAAACCTGGTATGACGAATCAAGCTTCCTTTTGCATTATGTTGGTGGAAAGATCAGAATTTGGTGCAAACAACCTGAGGCCATGGAGCCATCTTGTCTGGTGTCAACAGTAAAGGCCAGTGGTGGCAGTGCGATGGTGTGGGGAATGTTTTCCTGGCACACATTAGGACCCCTGATACCCATCAAAGGACAGCTGAACGCCACGGCGTATTTGAACATCGTTGCTGACCAAGTTCATCCCTTCATGGCTACGATTTACCCTCACTCGGATGGGCACGTTCAGCATGATAATGCTGAAAGTCCCCATCCGCTCACAAGGCATGTATGTACTCCTGCTCACAAGACATATATGTGCTCCTGCTCACAAGGCATGTATGTGCTCCTGCTCACAAAGCATATATGTGCTCCGCTCACAAGGCATGTATTTTCACCGAATGCTTCCAGGAACACGCCGACGACTCAAATCTTGATCTACAACTGCTAGAAACGTGAAAATATATAGTTATCTGGTGGTGTTTAAGGCTACAGATCTCGGAAAAGTTATGAAATTTGAATCCAGGGGGCCCTTAGAGGTCAAAGGTCAAATTTAGATCCACTGGTGATAGAGAAACTTGATTCCTGGAGATATTTTGAGTTGTAGAACGCAGACATTTTGTCACGTTTTGGATGCAAATGGGTCCTTCGAAGTCAAACGTCAAATATAAATATATCGGTGTTATGGGCTAAAAATTAGTGCCTGGAGTTATTTTGAGTCGTACATCTGAGACATTTTGTCAAATTTTGGGTGCGATGGGTCTTTCAAGTTCAAAAGTTCAAGTCTCGATACACTGGTTCTGTACAGCCAAAAATTGATAGTGAATAGGGATGTTTCCGGCAGTAGAACTCAGAGATAAGAGGCAATTTTGATCCGGGATTGCATTTAAGGTCAAATAGGGATCGGAGTAACGGTGTAGAAATGAAGAGCTGCTGAAGGTACCGTTTGATTTTTAATTATATAATAATCGTAATTCCTGGCGGGCGAATGAACGGGCTGACGTGAATTTCTTGGTTTCTTCTTGTACGTCCTTAGTGTGACGTCATTGGTGGCGAAAATGTTTGGTTCCGTGCAGTTCGCGGGTACTTGACCAATTGGTCCCAAATTTCGTATGTTGGTCTCACTTAGGCCTAACTGTGCTGGGTTAAGAGATCGGGTTCCTAGCTACCCGGGACGGAAGAAATCTCTCTGGGTTTCCGTTTTTTCTGGGAGCGATGCCGTCGCCTATCTGATGAATGGTGTAGTACGTTATCGATCGAGAGTTTTGGAGTATACTTTGTTGATGGGAAAAGTTCGCAATGGACCGACGTTTCGCACCAAAATGTTGGGCGGATTTTAACAAATCGTATTATATAATAGTTGAAATTCCAGGCGAACGAAGGAATGGAAGGAGATGTGTTTAGTCTTCGCCCGTTCCCTCCAAAATCGGTGACGGTGGTAGAGATTCTTGGTTCCTTGTGATTCCTCGGTTGGTTGACCAGTCGGTCCCAAATTTGATGTGGTGGCTCATTTAGTTGAGTCGTGTTGGATCAAGATTCCCAGCTGCCGTAGGCCGGAAGAATTCCCTCTGAAAGTGTCCGAGTTTTTTGAAGATGTACCGTCACCTTCCTTCTGAATGAAGTACTGCATTGTCGATTAGAAAAGTTATGAATGGACTAAGGTTTCGCGCGAAACTTTTAGCGGGGTTAACTAGTATTCATTAAATCTGACGGCTGAACGAAATATGTACGACGCACAACAGAAAAAATATTGCAAATTTGAATCAAGATGACATAAAATATAGGATTAAAGTTCATCACGTATCGGTCTGAAAGAAAAAGTGCAGAAAAAATAATTTCTTTTGAAACCTTTTGTAAACAATGGGACATTAATACGAAGCAAGGAAATGCATAAAAAAGACAGAAATTTAAATTTTGTGAAAAATAATTGAATTTTTTAAGTTTTTCGGAATCTGTTTAACATTTCACATAACTAATAATGATAGCTTGAGGAAAACAAATTGTGAAAATTGCTTAACCTGCAATTTCAACGTAAAAAATTTTAAAACTACTAGGAAGGTAATATTTTTATTTTTGTAAAATATAGTAAACACTAGATATTATGCTTTTGCGTTTTTCTGTAAATCTAACATATTAAAATTTTGTTAATTTCATTTCATCATTTGCGTTATAGCAACACTTAGAATTTTATAATTAATCAATTCAATAACATTAAAAAGTCGTCTGGCTTCTCGATACTGATACGAATATTTTCCATAATTCCTGAGCTACACATGTCAGCCTAAGCAAAAATGAGTTTCTATTTTAACAATTAATATTTCCTGATTTCCTGTCCACAATTATCATGACCGATAGAATTTCAAGAGTTATCAATTTTTAGAAATCTTTGCACCCTGTCATTTTCGGAATTCGCAATATTTGATTGCGGACTGTCGTGACTGAGAGGGGGGGGGGGAGGGTTACTACAGATCAGAGGGACCTGGGTTTGAGCCCTGGATAAGGAATGGAAGTTTCTTTGTGTTGTCTTCCTGCTGAGGACTCGGCAACTGCTTCAGGGGTTGAGAGTAAGAAAACTGCTGGACCGCAAAATATTTAAAGTAAACTATTGAAAATAACCCATAAAAAATTAAAAATTTCATCTGTTTCCAATCAAGGTGTGGCAGCATCTCATCTGTATAATATAGCAAAGATGATATTTTATGTGAGGTCTCGAGGTATCAGCCGAAAGACCGGGAACAGCAAAAGTAAATGAAAAAAAAAATCCATGTCTTACCGGAAATTTGAACTCGATACTTTATACCTCACAAACTATAGTAAACACCCTCCCACTGGGACAGCATTAAGAGGCAATATGTGTTTTAATATATTTATTTATTTGCTTTCACTTTTTAGCTGTTAACTTATTTCTTTCTTTAATGATATATTTTTCTATTTACTGTTCAGTGATCATTTGGTTTGACTAGCACTGAGTTTGAAGTCGAGGTAAATTATTGGTTATCTGTCTTTTTGCAGTCGTATATCCTTTTTCTTAAGGCAAAAATATCCTTTTTTTGGGAGGAGCGGGGGGAAGTTGATGCATGAGGAGAAATTATTAAAAGGATCACAGTTTTATTAGTCAGCAAAGGTTTTCCCATTTTTTATCGTTCAATAAACACTAAACCGAGAACAGTGAATTCAGGTCGTTGAGCTGACGTGAACTTTCCTATCTCAGAGAGGATATATTCGTCAGAATGCAGTTAGTTGGTGTAATATTTTGACTCTCATTTGTTTCAATGATTCTCTTTCATATAATTTACTTAGTTGCAACATATCACTAGTGAGGAGGAGGATCATATCACTAGTGAGAAGGAGGTCATAAGAGAATATTCCTTTCCCCTCCTTACACTGTTAAACATAAAGATTCAAAGTAACTTGAGTTATTTTAAGTTTTTTTATACTTAGAGTGCTACTTCGATATCAATCTGCTGAAAAGATATATTAAATCGATGGCTGAATACAATATGTACGATGAACAGCGGAAAAATACCGGAAAAAATACAGCTGATCAAGGAACGTTGCTTATTATTTGCTTTGAGATTTACCCAGCGTTGCGGGTTCGCCGGGTAAATCTCAAAGCAATTAATAAGCAACGTGGATAATCCTCATCAGAGGCCATCGTAGGTACCTGAACCTTACTTAGCTAGTTGGGCATCGTCAAGCCTAAACTGGAGTAATGTGTCTCAGGCAGGCCATATGGCTCTTGAAAAAGTCCACTTGAAAAGGTGGTGCCTGAAGTTCCTACCAGCATCGGTGACTTCAGCCTTTAGCGGAGGAGGAACAGGTCTTTGCCCCATGCCTGCGATCAGGGGGCTGTTTGATATTGTTGGCCCTACCAATCCCAATAAGATTATTTCTTTAAAAATCCTACTAATCATTTTCTCTCTGCAGGAACGTGGAACGTGAGGACATTACATAGAGATTATTCTCTTGATGTCCTCATGCAGGAATTCCAGCGCTAAAACCTAGATATTCTAGGCTTGCAAGAGACCAGATGGAGAGGTAAAGGTGAGATACTTAAAAATAATCTTAAATTTCTCTTTACAGGGAGGGAGGATGGAAAGCGTCACCAAGGCGTGGGTCTGCTGCTCCGCAGACATGCTAGTGATGCTCTTCTAGGATATGAGTGCATTAATGAAAGGTTTCTTACAGCAAAATTTCAGACAAGCATTAAAGACTTGAATGTTATCTGCTGTTATGCCCCCACTGAGGATTCTGATGAGGATGAGAAGGATATGTTTTACGGACAACTTCAGGATATTTTGAATTCTGTCAAGAAAGGAGATATTACCCTTGTTCTTGGTGACTTCATTGCCAAAGTTGGTACCGACTCTGACCTTTGGGGAGGAGTAATAGGCCCTTTTGTTATTGGTAGCTGCAATGGCAATGGGCAACGTCTCCTACAGGTAAGTAAACTCAATGGTTTCAGAATAAAACATATTACAAACACGCGACATAAATAAATACACATAGGTTTCACCTGATGGGCTGCATAGGAATATGATTGATTATATATTAATTAACAGCAAATGGGCTAGTTCTGTAAGAAATACCAGGGCATATAGGGGAGCTGAAATTGGATCTGACCATTACCTTGTTAAAAGTATCTTGCAACTTAAACTTAAAAAGTGTTGTGCTAAGGTTAAAAAATTTACCTTTAATACTGAAGCTCTGAAAGACCCATTTGTAGCTGAAGCTTACCATGATAGGTTACTTAGTCATTATGACAGTCATGGTTTGCTTAATACTGAAGTTGAGGAAGAATGGGGCCATTTTAAACAGGCTTTTTTGGAATCTAACAGTACTCTTTTAGGGAAAAAGGAGCAGAAGAGACAGAATTATTTAAGTGATAAGGCACTTGAGCTTATTTCAGAAAGAAGGAACTGCAGGAAAGTCCTTAATCAGTACCCTACTAGTCCTAATAGAAAGCATTACAAAGAACTTAATAAACGTGTAAAGGATCAGTTAGCTATTGATAAGAATCTTTGGCTTGATGGCCTGGCTGACAAAGCTGAGGAAGCAGTTAGACAGCACAACAGCAGAGAGCTGTACCAGATAGTTAATGTTTTGTGTCGTAGAAAACGAACAGGTAGACAGGGATTGAAGGATAAACAAGGTAAGATTATTGAAGGTGAGGATTCTGTCATGGCTAGGTGGGCTGAGCATTTCAGTGATGTTCTAAACAATGTGGTTAGTTCTACTCCCATTGTTTGCAATGATGATAGATGCATTGTTGGCTTTAATGTTGGCCCTATAACACAATCTGAAGTTAGTTTGGCTATTTCTAAACTTAAACTTCATAAATCCCCAGGGGTGGATGAAATTACTACGGAAATGCTTAGAGCTGGGAATGTTTCAGTTACCACTTGGATGACTGAAATTTTGAATAACTTTTATGATAAAGGCATGGTTCCTAAGGATTTTACCAGAGCTATTATTATCCCTATTTTCAAAAAAGGTGATCGCAGTTCTTGTGATAACTATAGGGGTATCAGCCTACTCTCTTTTCCAGGTAAAGTTCTTTCCATGATTGTGCTTAATAGAATTAAGAATCTAGTTGACAATCAATTGCGTGATGAGCAATGTGGATTCAGAAGTGGTAGGGGATGTGTGGATCAGATATTTTCACTTAGGCAGATTCTTGAGAAATGTTTAGAGTTTCAGAAACCTTTGGTTGCTAGCTTTGTTGATTTCGAAAAGGCTTTCGACTCTGTTGATCGTCATAATTTGTGGTTGATTGTGTGATCATATGGTATACCAGACAAGTTAGCTAACATAATGAAAGCTCTCTATAATAACACTGAGTCATGTGTGAGAGTTGGTAAGTCTTGTAGCAATTGGTTTAGCATTACTTCTGGTTTTCGACAAGGGTGCATTTTGTCTCCTTTTCTCTTTAGTTTGGTTGTTGATTATGTTATGCGAAATTCACTTCAAGGGAAAGCTTTTGGCCTTAAATGTTCTGGAGATACGAAAATTTCTGATTTAGATTATGCTGATGATTTAGCCCTGTTGGCAAATGATGTTGATGAGATGAACTCTTTCATTCGAGCTGTTGATGAGACTGGTAGTAGAGTAGGTTTGGTTATAAACAGAGAGAAAACTAAAGTGATGAAAATTGGTCAGGCAGGCTGTGATTCAGTTAATCTGCATGGTTGCAGTCTTGAGCAGGTGTCACAGTTTAATTATCTTGGGAGCTACGTAACAGATACTGGTGATGTGCGGCATGAGATTAAAAGAACGAATAGGTATTGCTGCCGGGACTTTTAAGAATCTATGGAGATTGTGGAGAAATAGGCGTATACACCTAAACACTAAAATTAGACTGTATAATAGTTTGGTTCTTTCTAGGGTTAGTTATGGTAGTGAAACTTGGACACTGTGTAAACAAGATAACAGGAAACTAGATGCTTTTAACTCTAGATGCTTATGCAGTATCTTGGGTATTAGGTGGTTTAACTTTGTAACTAATGATGAGGTTAGGCAAAGGAGTCTTCAACCTCCTTTAAGCAGCATATTGTGCAGAGAGAGACTCCGCTGGTTTGGCCATGTTGCCCGTATGGATAATTATAGATTGACGAATAGGGTTATGAACAGTGTGCCTAGAGGCCTCAGAAGGAGGGGGAGACCTAGGATGCGGTGGGCAGACAATGTCAAACAGGACCTTGTTAGAATTGGTGTACAGTGGCCGGATGCAGCAGATGTAGCTCAGGACAGAAATGGTTGGAGAATTAAACTGCGCGGTCTGGTTGGACCTCCGTAGCCCATGGCTGCTTGAGGATGATGATGATGATGCACGGGTTCTTAACTGAATTAAATTCTCTAAATATAAGTAGTAACGTCATTCCCTATTTCGATAGCTTTCATTGGAAAATACAATTCATTAAGTCGATTAAAGCAAGATTTCTCCCTCCTTGATTTATTTCATTTGAGGAACGTAACCTGAAACTGCTATGATACTCCTCACACCAGAAACTTCTATCATATTGCTACGACAAATGAGCGAGCAATAAGGAAACCGTGATGTGATGTATAATATAGATGCTCGCGTTCATTTCAGCGTGAGAATTACGTCACTAACCACTTCGAACGAACTTAACTTAGAAATAAAGAATAAAAGAGTTGTAAATAAGAGGAATTAGATTGTGAAGGAAAACGTACTTTGTCTTGGTCTGTGCACTATAGTAAAAAGAATAAATGTTTTTATTTGGTGTGTGCTGAACTCTCGAATGTGGTCTCGAACTCTCTAAGGGTATAACAGATGGCACAGCCTACATCGCAAGCTTTCATTTGATATAAAACTCCTTGCGATTGTTTCTTTCCCCTCGTAAAAAATATATACTCCTGTGCTATGAGATGTCTGAAACTCTAAAGTATATAGTAGATGGCATTCATCACTTTGCAAGCTTTCATTGGCACAAAACACATTACGATTGTTTCGTTCCCATGCTACTCCAACTGAGAATTTTACTTCTGTTCTTCGTGAGGTCTCAAAAGCTCTCTAAAACACTCCCACGACATGGAGTATGAAACACTCCCCATGTCGCTAGCTTTTATATAGCATAAAACTGATTAGGATTGTTTAGTTCCCCCTTAAGTTGCTAAAATTTTTTTTCCCAATCTTTTAGGGGTGATCTGAAACTTTCTGAAGTATATGGTATATGTACCATCCCACGTGATTTTGAATAACTGCGAATGGTAAGTCTATGAGAGACACCGAAGTTTAACCGTTAATGCTGTATTTGAGGATTTCGAGAAATTCAAATCCGCCCACCCCAATTTTGTTGACCCCAGCTGTTCGCATATGCCCTATATTATTCCCTTAGGAGAAATGAACGTTCATGCAATGATTTGTGCACTTAGCTCTTCTAGGAACCGAATGCATAAGAGGACAGACACATAAACACATAAACTTTCTTCTTTATATATTTGCTTGTGAGTGGGGATCGAATATGACTCTGATTCTAACTATGACACAGAAATAATAGCACTCTGAATTTTTGCACCTAGGTGTAATCTCAGAAAAATTGTAAAATTCAAGATTTGACGTGCCCTTCAAAGTGAAATAGAGATTAAATTTCGATCAACGAATTCGAAATCGAATTTCGTGGTACTGCCTTTTACGATTTAGGAATTCGTGATCGAAAACAGCCAAAATACAAATTCTCAAAAATGCATTCTAGGTTGACCCGCTGTTTGTATGCAACTCTATTGTAGCTCCTATTTCTGCTCTAAAAAGGAGATTTAGTTGATATTCGAATTCAAGACGTACTTTTACGCAAAGAATTAAATTCTGATAAAAATATAAATGATCCATGCAACCGTTCAAAAGTTATTCGAAACACAATCAAACAAAACTCAAACTAGTGCGGAAAGACCAAGTGGAATCCGAGACCTTCGCTTGTATTAATAAAAAAGAAATCTGTTTTAATTCTTCTGTTCACCTTGGAATATGATTTGAGAGAGCTTCTCCCGATACCGCCTTGCAATAAACTGTTACCTAAAAAACTCTTTGAAGTTAACTCTATTCTAATCACCAATCGTTCCCTATAATGATGAATACAACTTTAGACAAAGTCAATCATTTATGTCTCCTGCCGTGGGCATATTTATCGGCGCACACGTGGTTTGATTAATCAAAAACACCGTTAATTAGAGAAGTTTCATTAATTTTTTTCTTCTTCTTCTGAAGACACGGAAACGGCATTTCTTGTGTTTCTTTTTTTCTTTTTTTTTACCCTTCGGGGCAACTTCAGCGAATCCTTTTGCTTTGATTGGGAGCGAAACCGGCCTTGCTTCACTTCGCTCAATGGGAAACGAAATTAATGACGAAGATCATTCGAACCAAAAAAAAACAAAGAATGAGGCAATGTCAATTGCTTTTGGTGTCAACTTAGACGTCATTTTTATGATCTGCTGGTTAAATAGGTCGACTGAAAGGCTCCAGTGTATTGCCCATGGATTTAATATTGGATGGGAGGCAAACCCTCACCGACACCTGTCGAGAGTTGGATTTGAAACTCGGAGATCTGCAGAATCCAAGAGATGAGTAATAGATGGACTTGCCGATATTGATAATTAATTTAGATAGGGTAAACTCAAAATTTTTTAAATGTAGCCGATCTAATACGAAATCTGGTTAAATATGCAGCGAAAAACTTATATAACCCGCATTAAAATTTCAAAAATAAATCTAAGAATTGAATGGAAATTTTAAATGTTGTAGGCTATTGGGAGATGCGTGATTTATTGCAAAAATTAATCAAGAAGTTGCTATTTCACAAATTTTAAAGGTTTTTAACCGTGTAGAAAGAAAAAGCATACAAAAAACATTATGGTTGAAGGCAGAAAATTAAGAACATTCTGTCACAAAGATAGAATATAATTATCAGATATCATCCACAAGTGTCATGAAATGCGTTTCAAATATAATTTGATTCATTAATCAGAACAGACTCGTTTCAGTATTTCTGAAATATTAATAAGTTGTAGAGTTTAATGGACATTTGTCTGCCCTGGACCAAATTAGTTTTTGTCGCTTCAGCCCAACTGTACTTTATGGAGTTTCTGGCAGTGTTCATTTTTAGCACCCTGAAAAATAATTTTAGGCCTTATCACTATCATAAAGGAAAGAAAAAAAGGTTCAGCTTGTGAACTAAATTCCAGCGGAACTACCAGCAACGATCTCTTAGGAAAGTAAAAACGCTGTACCAACCACGTAAGGTTTTGTTTTTAAGATTTGCACCTAAAAATCACCATTTTGACATTCTTCTCTTAACTCACATTAAATATGAAAATGTTTCCTGACTCGAATGCAGTTTAACATTCAATAAACGATTTCTCCTCCTTTAGCTTTCCTATACGAAAGGTGGAGGAAGTATCGCATTACGATCGTAATATTCCATCACGAGGTTTTCGATTAGAAATACTTTTCAAAATTTGAGGAACAGAAAACTTTAGGGATCTTGTCTGAAATTCTGTCTACGGTTTGTCTAGGGACTGAGCAGGTCAGTCAAAGCAACTGATATTTTTATGGCGACAACAATCTTGTGCTATATTTGCACAAAGACAAAGTGCATTGCCATCCTGAACATTACGAAATCTCCATCTGGAAACATTTCCCTATCAATTGGAAATAACAAACATATCCATTTTTCCGTTGATTTTCATGATCAAGAAATAAGTGGACAACTGTTGAAGCAGGTGGACGAGGATTGGCTCAGTCGGTCGTGCGAAACGCCCATAATTTGAAGTTCCGTGGTTCGAGTCCCAAACGTCATTAGGCTGAGAATTTTCTCCGCTAACTCCCGTTCAGACCTGGTTGAGAAAGGAGACACCGTTGGGCCTTGAAAAGGACACTGACCATAGGATGGAACGTTAACAGTGACACGATGTTGTGTAGGAACAGTTTCCTGAAAGCTGTTCGCTGTATTCCCCAACCTTCTCTAATCTCTTGGGGTCCTTGTCACCTAGCCATTTAGCCCATTGTGCGCAAAAAGTGTAGCTCAGATGTGAAACAACTCAACCTTGAAGCAGATATATAGCACCACGTCATTACAGGTGTCGCGCACTTTGGCTCAAGTAGCCTTGGGCTACGAAGGTCCAACCGTGCAATTCAGTTCTCTAAACGTGTCTCTCCTCAGTTACAGCTGCTGAATTTCACCACTGTAGGTCAATTCTAACGAGGGCCTGCTTGACATTGTCTGCCCAACAAATCTAAAAATCAGGTCTCAGGAAAAGAGGTCCTCCTTTTCCTGAGACCTTTACTCGTGCTATGCATAATCATATTCGCCAATCTACAGCTATGCATAATCATATCGCCAATCTACAGCTATGCATACGGGCAACATGGCCAAACCAACGGAGTCTCTCTCTGCACACAATGGAGCTTGCCGACTCTTTTCCCTAACCTCATCATTACTTACAAAGTTGAACAACCTAATACCCAAGATACTGCGTAAGCATCTAGACTCAAAAGCATCAAGGTTCCTGTTATCCTGATTACAAAGCATCCAAGTTTCATTTACCATACCGACCCTAGAAAGAACCGAACTATTACACAGTCTAATTTTAGTCTTTAGGTGTATATGCTTATTTCTATACTCTCCATAGATTCTTAAAAGTTTCAAAGCTATCAATAAACGCTTATATTTGAACTATACAACTTTCATATCGCTCTCGAAGTAATATCAACTTTCTATTTTTAGGGAAAAGCCTTGTCAAAACTTCTATACCTCGAAGTGTGGTTGAACGACACTTAACTTCGAAGTGTGGTTTATAAATTTTATATAACATATATGAGTTACTTCCATTTGTATGATGTGTCTGTTTCATATCATATAACTGTCGATATCTTACAGCTCACTCTAGTAGCAATAAATCTGCTAGACTCTTTATACAGATAAATGAGTTGATATCGTTTCACATCCAAGAAAAATACACCTTTAAGCCATTAAATAACTTTTACCAACGAATTACAATATTTTTGATACACACAGCATGAGAATCTACAAAGATGTTTAATTTACTCGTGAATGATGATTGATTGATCCATCAGTATTTTCGGTTCTGACTTGAACAAGTTAGATTGTGGTTAATTTTACTGCCATGACTTTCGCCTTGAATGAATTCTATTTGGATATTAAAAATCTACATATATTTTCATGTGCATTGATATATTTATATTACCGTAAAAATATCTCAGTGCAACATGAAACTTTTCTTGCATATGGGAGATTAAAGACTTTTAAACATTTGTGGAACACGAAATTCAGATCTGAGAAATGGCATCAACAGTCGATCGAGCGATGCACGCCAAATTATTCATAAATAGTATTTGTTAACCGTCCCATGGCCGAGTGGTTAGCGCGCTTGGCTGCAGATCAACGGGACCTGGGTTCGAGCCCCAGATCCGCCTGCCTAGATTCCGCCATTCTCACATTCCCCCCCAATAGGGGACCACCTTGTCGTGGTGTGGTGTGGGGAGGGGCAGAGCCCAGCAAAGCGGTCGAAGGCTGTGCCGATCGGATTAGTCCCCCGGTTGGACATAATCAAGGCCAACCGAGGCCAACGATGCCGCTGACCGGTCGGAAGGCCGGTTGGATGGTGACGGTGTCCGCGGCCTCAACCTCAGGTGCTCTGGGTGAGCAGTTCGAGGGCTCTGCTGAACGGTCTGAGCCCGCCTAGTAGGCACGAGCCCTCAAAAATGTCTGGGTCTTACTAAGAGTCTCCACCCCGGACGCCGAGCGAACTTGGATCTATATATCCTTGTTCATGGCTAACCGGGGAATAGATTAAAGTAAGGTTTCTTCCGGTGGTCAGCTTTCCTTTTATAAGACTGCTGCGATGTGAGGGTGGGGTTGAGGTGCGCCTATAGGGCATATTCCTTGCCCCCGGCTCTAGATAAGCACGGCTTTTCATAACCAGGTAGTGTCGTGAGACGGAACCGGGAATTGCCGTGGTTGCATAAGATCGCAACAAAAGAGATCAATACCTTCTCGTGGCCAGCGAGAGTGACAGGCCGCGGCGCGCTCAGCGTTTGCTGAAGTCATGTGACCAACTGGGTCTGAGCGATGGCCCCGGTCTGAGCCGTCGTGGTGGAAGATCGTTTCCAGCATTATTTCCATTGCACAAGTTGTTTTCAAGTTTATTCTTTTGAAATATCTTTATTGGCAATATTTGAACGTGGATGATAGAAATTGCGTAATGAAAAGCAAATATTATCGAAAAAGCTTTAAAATAAATTGAAATAACAATTTCCTTTATTTCTTTTACGTTTTTCACGAACAATCAGGAATCACTGAATTATGTCCATGAATTATGTCCTCCTTTTTATGTCTATGGGAAATTAAATTCGGAGCTTTATAACTCATTCTACTTCTAAAATAAACATTTTTAATGAAAGTCCTCAACCAAGCCAATCATCGATTTTCCAGAATATTAGATTACATATTATGGAAGACTTGAAATACTAACAACAACAGCGACAAACAAAAATTTACCAGAAAAAAAATTACAATTTGAATAAAGAGTATTTTAAACCATTTAACATAGGGGTATATTTGTGTACATATTTCTTTCAATATTTTAAATGTTCTTAGGACTTGCATTGTTTTCACTAAATATTCAAACTTTCCATAACTCGTTAAATATTGAGTGAATATTGCTGTACAGGGAGAATTAGATAAATTTTTTGCAAGTCTATTTTCAGTCAAAATTACTTCTAAAACGTTTATTTTCGAAGTTATAGAGCTACTAATTTAGCTACCCATTGAGATAACATGGAAAGAATAGTCGTAATCAATTGATTTTCGTTTTAACTTTAAAAAACGACAATTAACACCAAATAAAATATAACTTAATTTAAATAAAATATAACTTAATTTATTTTTTATTCCCACAATCACATTACATTTAAGGGAAAAAATATATTTCTAGTTTAATACATATATCAGTGAGTTACAAGAAATCACCTAATAAGCTACACTTGAAAGGCAAATCACCAACAAAAATGTTACCAAATGATATGAATATTTCAAATATTATGAATGATAACCAATTATATGAATACAGACTCTATCATCTAGGATAAGACATTCATTAAAATGCACCAGAATTCTTTATACATGGAATTCACACTATTCTATATAGGTATTCTGATACGCCATGAAAAATGCTACATTAATGACATTACTTATACACTAACATAAGAATTTTTTTTTCTATATTCTTTATGATGCATATGATCAAAACTAAATTAAGACTGAAAAGATTGTTTATGCAGAAGCTAACAAAATTAACCAAATGAAATGTTTATAGGCTTCCTGATAGTTGAGAAAATATATAAAATATCAGTTGAAGAGACTGATGGATCAAAATAACTAATGGTATGAAAGATTACTTTTAATTTTATCCCAATGCATTTCTAAAAATGATCTGATTGTAGGATGCTTATAGAAATGGCTAAAATGCAGTGCTACGTAAGTAAAAAAAACTGAGCAAGTAAATTATTTTTCAGAAACCAACCAGTGCTGTGAAATGAACTATCTTCTATGGAAGAAACCATATAACCAAAATATCAATTAATACTATGAAATAAGACACAATGGACCTATATTAGAGCAAATATGGTTAGCAAAATAAAATTATTCACTATTTTATGCTTTAGAAATCCCCGAAATTAAATGCTAAATAATGTTGTAAATGATTTGTATTAAACAAATTAATGCTATCAAATATGACACATGGTCTCTGTTACAGCAATGCACTTAGCAAAACACATAATCTTGATTACAGAATGCACTTAGCAAAATATGATTACTGTCTAACTGATGCCTAAGAAATACTAAAAATAAAATACCATGTGATGCAGAGAAGTGACATGGGTAAATGATTTGTATTTGAGCAATTAATGCTATGAAATATAACACATGAGCTTTACTACAGAGTGCACTTAGCAAAATATGATTATTGTCTAAATGATGACTAAGAAATACAGAAAATAAAATGCCATTTAATGCAGAGAAGTGACATATGTAAATGATTTGTATTTGACCAATTAATGCTATGAAATAAAACACATGAGCTTTACTACACAGTGCACTTAGCAAAATATGATTACTGTCTAACCGATGCCCAAGAAATACTAAAAATAAAATACCATATGATGCAAAGAAGTGACATGGGGAAATGATTTGTATTTAACCAATTAATGCTATGAAATATAACACGACTCTATATAATACAGTTATATAATATGAATATAATTTATATATTGCTTTAGAAAAAACCAAAATACCAGCTGAGAAGTGATACAGATTTGTATTAAACCAATACCTGATATGAACTATGACCTTATTAAAGCAATACACTTATCAAAATAGGTTTATATGCTACTGAATTTTTGAGAAGTACAGAAGTAATGTGTTAGATGAAGTGCATGTAAATAAAATTATATTATCCCTTCTAGAGTTATGAAAAAGCTTTCCTCTGTGAGAAAACAAGTATTGAAATATGACAAGTGTCTCTCAAAGTTGTATACTTACTATACGTAGCAAAATATTATAGGCTACTTAATACTTTGGAAATACACAAAATAAAGTACAAGATGAAGCATGGATATGATGGACTGAAGGTTTGAAGGTAATGATGTGAACTTTTTTGTGAGCCTCCTAATCTGTTAAGTACTTATTATAACTTACACTAAATGAATTTGTGACATGAAGATGTGCTTTCTGGTGCATTTTTAAACATGAAATGCTTTGCAGATTTTTTAAAGTGCCATATTTCAGAAGATGTAATTAAGATATTATTATTTAATATTGAGTTTTCTAACCTTTCGTGCATTATACTTTACGTCACTTTCTTTATCATTTGCAGACTTCACAAAATTATTTAACAATACTTTAGCTGTCAGAAAAGATACATTTTGTAGTTTCTCGAGAAGTGTATTCTTGCACAGACAATTATCTTTTAAATTCATAGCATGTGCTCGATTGAGATGAATGCAGCAGATTTTATATATTAGTGACAATTGGCTTTCTGATTTCATAAACTGAGTTATATGATTTTTAATTATTTCAGACAATACGAACCAAACAAGAGCAACTGTGTAAATCTGCATTTTCTGCAGGTAGAATTAATTTTTCCCTATCCAAGTCCCCTATGAATTCATAGGTCTGATCGACTTCTACTTCTTTGTTTAACTGCAACCATTTACAGCATGTATTACAATTTTTCACCGTAAGTACTCTTCTAACAACAAATCCACCAATATATGCCAACATTGGTATAACATTTGGTGGAACTGAACTGAAATTAAACTCCGCCTCTAACAAATCTGAAAACATGTCAAGCCTTATTGTACTATTGTAATGTTCTTCAACAGGAAACAGTGTTTTTAAATGCATTTCTACATGTTTTGCTGAGAACAAGACAGCATTTTTAAACCTTTCTTTTAGTTCACTCTCAATTAGCTGAAAACAGCCAATAAAATAATTTGCACCACTTAACTGTCTGTATGTACTAAATCAACTTTCTAAACTGTCACTTTGAAACTTGCTTAACAGGATATAAACTAATTTATATTTCTCAAACAGATATGAAACTAACTCTATAACGACATCAGTTGTTCTAATAAGGGCCTGAAATGTTAGTGCAGATAAAGAATCTGCTATAGGTACAGACACTTACCAAATTTTTAACCAATGGGACAAATAATTCAAAAACCTTATTTGTAAATCTGATCCTGCTCTGATGGGTTCTCTATACATATATCATTAAACCTCTTGCCATCAAAAGCACTTTTCACATTCACTACCTTCCACCATTTAACAAAAGTATCTGTGAATGAGCAAGTACCATCCACTAAGTTAAAAACATCTGAATAATTTTTGGCAATGTGCTGTAAGGCAACAACATTATTTTCATTTATGATCTTTAAAGCAAGATTCACATTTTTCTTTTGAATATTAGAAGGGTAAAGTGCTTTAATAGATAAAGTGTGACCATACTTCACCAGTGGCTTCTTTTCAATTTCATACATTAATTCCAAATTCCAATACTGTGCCTTTACAATTGTATTGCTATCATTCATATCTTGGTAGCATATGGAACGGTTTTCATTTTTTTTCGTCTCCCAGTTGTTTCTAATACATTTTAATATATGCACTGTATCAAAAATGAAAAAACAACATTGAGCTATCTGAAGGATGAGAAATGCTTGGTTGCAAAGTTTTGTTTGCTACAAAAAAGCTCAAAAGCTTTTTGTAGCTATTATCAGATACTATAGCAATAACTTTAAAACCCAACTTTTCTAATAAAGTTAATATAGATATTATCATATCTTTCAAATGTAAGCTACTCCTATTATTAACAGGAACTATGGCAACCACATCCCTATATTTTGATAACACAGAAGATACCATGAAAACCTGGGCTGTTTTTGCTGATTTTGTGGCATCTAATGCACTTGCACCATAAATTTGACTCCCTTTAAATGACATTTCAGGCTGTATATATATTTCATCTAGCAACAAACACACTAAACGCTCATGTGTCTTTAAATATTTCAATCTGCTTTCTAAGTATTTAGCACTACTATCAAGGGCTGAGGTAGAGAGTTGAAGATTACATATAAGTTTCTGTAAATTTCGAGGGTGTGGTAAGAACATTAACCCACATTTTAATAAGGCTTTATAGGCTGAGGGTGAATGTACATATAAGCAAGCAGCCAAAACCATGGTTTGATTATTATATCGTCTATATTTCTTTCAACTGCTGATAGTGTGATCTGCTCAACAAGAAATTTTAAACTATCACACTCTTGATAATTTGGTAACATTTTTAAAATTGCAACAGCAAAATCTAAAATATTTTCAACTTTAGCCGTTACTTTCTGCTCTTCAATATACTTCATAAGTTCCTCCAGCATATTAAATGAGTTTAAAATAGCATTTTTCTTTGGTAACTTAGATACTGATATTTTTACCTTATCAACGTAAACATTAAATTCCAAATTTTCACTTATATTTATACATCCAGAAACACAAGGATAATCAGATTAAATATCCATCAAACATAACACAAGCTTACAGTTTTTCCTAAAATATGTCCATTTTTTATGCAATTCAACACTTTTAGATTTTAGTAGTCTTCGATATTATTTAGACAAATAATGGTATCATTCTGAATATAGTTTCTGTGATCCAGAATGCTTTGCTCCATTGCCTTTTAAAGATTTTCTTCTTCGGCATCAGAAAGCCTTTTAACAGATGGGGTAGTGGAACTTAAATATTTAGGAAGACGATTAAAAATTGTAGGGATGTCATCATCTGTTAGTTTTGGTATCTTACGTGGATATTCTTTCGACTCTCCTTTATACTGATTTTGTCAACTCTGATCACCATTGAGTCACCGAAATGCTTAATGCATATTCGTGGATCTTTCAGTCCTTCAAAACATGTAGGGATTTCCCTAATCCATTTCTTACATAACTCTGCATCCTTGGGCAGGGCAAATGGTGTTATGTGCTGGGATTCTGAATCGTAATTTGAACAGCACCCACTAACACTACAACGACGTGGCATGCTGATGTGGAAAAAAGCAACTGTACTCTCAGCAAATTTTAAAGATGCACTGAAAGACAAAAAGAAAATTGTGAGAAATATATCCCAATGTGCATGTAGCATATGTTACTTAATTTGTGATAGAAATCTTAGGTGCATGCAAAATCACTACAACAATAATTGAGAACCCTGCTAACTTTTAATGATATTTAGTTTCCCATCTAAATTAAATATTTTTATCACAAATATAAAGGGTAACTTTTGTCAATTGTTAGCATGACATGTAAAGTAGCATAATTTGTTTCATAAAAACTGGCCTACCCTTTAGAACAGGTTTCCTCCTAACTGCTGTAGTTTTTTTATCATATTAATTTTTTTATACAAAATACAATAATTAGGCACAGAGAAATTTACTTTGAGTGACCAAAAAATATTATTTGCCAAAATTTATATGGGCATTTTGCCAAATTTCACTCTTAAATGCCATAATTCTTTTGGCCAATTAAAGCAATTTCCATATCAAAAATTAGGAAGATTACAGTAACTAATTTTTTTAAAATGTGTATTAAATCAATAACACAATTTATTCAGTACTCTTGCAGCAAAATATTTTAAAAGTACTGTAAATATAAACTGCTTTAAATTGAATGCCAGTTCCCAATTGCACATGAATATTAAAACCTATCAACATTCACTCAGCAGGTAGGATACAATCTGCTATTTGCATTGTATGTTTCACATATCTGAGATACTACACTTTTACAATATATCACCAAATTGTGTTTTTCTGTCATACATTTAGTTCTGTAAAGAATACCAATTTATGGAACTTATTTTATTTGTATACAAAATTTTCTTTTGAGAACATGACTATCAAATACCGAGTCTAGAATTTGAAATGAGTTTAGCCACAGAAATATATTTCATAGATTTTAATGGGCATTTCAGAGACTGAATAATTTTGTTCCCAGTACATACAAATTTAGAATAATAGTAATAATATTTATAATAATAGTTATATATATTGTTTAATTTGTTTCCATTGATAAACACACAAAGTGGCAAATATTATTACTGCCACAAAGTGGCAGTAATAATATTTGAAGTGGCTCTAACCACCGCATGCATATATATATATAGAAACTTTAAATACCTTAATTAACAATATTTTATTTTCATTTTATTTTTAATATTTAAAAGCTAGGTAAATGTTTACCATTTTTATACGAAAAAACATTACTTTGGAGATAAACTTCCCCCCAAAACATCGGTCTTTTAAACACCCATACTTCAATACTATCGAAAAGGACTCATTTTAAACTTTTTCATGTTAATATGTAGGTAATATATATATATATAGCTTACACTTAAAAAACTCTTAAAAGATCGAAATTTATTATTTTATTAAAAAGTCTCTGAAATGTAGATTCCAAAAACTACAGTTTCAACCTCCATTTTTTTTGGCCGGAATTCAACTTGTCTTAAAAAACAAATTATAATAGCAGAAAAGTATTCAAAAAATATAAAGACATGTAATTATATATGCACACTTATATATGCACATACAAAGCAAATCACATTGTTAACAAAGATTTAAAAAACAAAGGAGATAGGCAACTTACCGGATAGGCACAGCCGACAGCAACTTTAGAAGGATAGTTTCACACACACTTGATTATCACTTCAACTATTCTTGAAATATCATTTCAAATATCAATTAGAAACGGATAATACAACACGAGGAACTCACACACTCACGAGAAACACGAAGAGAACAAGAGACAACCACACGCTTACTCCGCTACTCTAAACACAAACGCTTCGTTACCACCACAATCTCGACAGCAAATTCTAAGACCCAGTTGGTCACATGACATTTTCGCGCCGCGGCCTGTCTCTCTCGCTGGCCACGATATTCTTTATATCTATATTCTTCTTTATATCTATATTGTGACGTATGAACTGACAGGTTCTGTCATATCTCTGCTGCAAGCAGATGCTTGAGGTGGTATTTATTTTAATATTTGTTAAATTATCATATATTTTCGATTTTCTTTGCCAGTAGACTGATTAGTAAGTTTTCAAAGAGAATGAATTTCTCATTTTCCTACTTTTGCGATCTCTAACGGTAGAAATTAGTGATTGAGAAAATGGAAACAGTAAGATTCCACTCATACTTATCCAACCTCAACAAGCCCCCACATATTTAATTTTTTACTTAAAATAAAAATGCTGAGTTTTTTTCCCAAATATCTAAATGTATGGGTGAAAATGATTATTATCATTGCAAATTCGTTTTCCACGTCACTCTAACCACAAATTTCTAAGATAAATCGTTTATAATAATATTTTAAAGTTTTGATATTTTTCCAATTTTGCCACTCTCTAAGGGTAGAAATTAAAACTATTGGGATATTTGGAAGATGCTGATTTCGTTATTTTATTAGTACTTTATACAACCGAAAAGGATTTTTCATTTATTTCCAAGAAACAAAAAGTTGATTGTTTGCAGAAGCACGGACGACAAAGTGAAACGATTGTTCGTTTTTTTAAAACTAACTAAACATGAATATTATCCCTGAAACGTTCGAGAGTTATTACTGAGAAATTGTGTTGGATACTATTTTGGCCCATAAGGGACTAAATGGCGAGATTACAAGGCCTCAAGGCTGAGCAACTCGACCACTGTTAGGAGACAAACGGAATCCTCCAGTGTGTTCTTTAGCGTTCACAGAATTATGACTCTCTTGTACGAGGAGCACGATTAAACGTTCCATCCGATAGACGGCACCCTTTCGAAGTCTATCGGTGTCATCTTATCATCGCGGACAGAGCGGGGGTTAGAGGATAAAAATCTTTATGCCCCAGCACAATGTCGATTCAAATCTGCTCACATCAGGCTACGAGTGTGGCGCTCTACCGACTGTACCTTTGCTTAAAAAGTACAGAAACAAATATCCAATCCACTGCTTGCAAAAAGACTGAAAGGTCCATATTAAATCAATTCTATGCTTTGCCGAGTCAAGTAGTTTATAACTAGGAAATGCGTAGAAAAGTTTTGCGAAAAAAGAATGTTGATGCCACTTTATTTCTCGTCTCATTCAATTGAGAAAAAAAAATTCTGAGTTAACATCGCAATGTTACACAGGTATCCCCACCTACTTATGCCATCGTTGTACGTTCCCACGTGTGGTTGCGTAAATAGCATCCTCATCTAATGTTATATCGTGTATTTTTGAAAAACGCTGCTAACAAGTGTGTGTTTGTGTGAAGGAAATCGCTTTATGAACTGTCTGGCGAGAATAATGTCTACAAAGAAAAGTTTTTCATTATCAGAGTGTCGTTTACTCATCCTGGCTTAATTCAGTCACTTACACCTTCAGCTCCTCTACACCCAAATTATTTTTTTTTAAATCCGAATCGGAGCCTGGTTTCAATTATACTTCACGAAATAATTTTTGATTACCCCTTCTTGATTATTCGCAGATGAAACCTTTCATTAATACCTGAGTGAACTGTGGACTGACAAAATATTACGCTGTGAATTAACCGTCTTGATAACCCTAATGCATCGATAAGTGCAGCAAGTTTATGCAAACGAAACATGCGAAAACATATAAAAAACGTAGGAAAAACATAAATATTCTAAACAAAACGAAAGAATTGTTAAAGGTGAAAATTTTGATAAGTAATAGCATTTTAAAGACATACATAAGCGACGCAAAAGTCTTTAATCAGACCATTTAAATTCTGATGTATTTTGATTGTGTTCTTGGTTGCGATATTCATTTCTTTCAATCACGCTACGGTTATCTGCAAACCGGATAATTCTCCCACAGAAAATGAGAGCAAGCAACATAAAACATCTGACACTGATTAAGCTGGCCAAATGGTGTTTAATTGAGCTTGAAATGTCCGTTTGGAGAAGATTATTGTATTCAGGCACATTATCTGAGCAAGGAAATAAAAGTTTTTTTATAACTAAGAAAATCGAGAGTTTAATCTACTTGAAGAAAGAAAGAAAAATGCTGATGAATCATATCGAAGAACAGAAAAATAAACGTTTTTGCTTTTCATTCACTCTCGAGTGGTCATTATATCTAATTATTTCAATTTTTTAAATAAAATAATGTCATAGCAGATTAAGGAGATGAAACAGTGGCAGAACTAGACTGGGGCAGCCCGAGCAGAGACCCGTGGCCCGAGACCGCAGTGGCTTGGTGAGAGCCTTGACTGGGGATTTAGACTGGGGCAGCCCGAGCAGAAACCCGTGGCCCGAGACCCGCAGTGGTTTGGTGAGAATCTTGACTGGGGAAGTAGACTGGGGCAGCCCGAGTAGAGACCCGTGGCCCGAGACCGCAGTGACTTGGTGAGAGTCTTGACTGGGGGAAGTAGACTGGGGCAGCCCGAGCAGAGACCCGTGGCCCGAGACCCGCAATGGCTTGGTGAGAGTCTTGACTGGGGAAGTAGACTGGGGCAGCCCGAGCAGAGATCCGTGGCCCGAGACCACAGTGGCTTGGTGAGAGTCTTGACTGGGGAAGTAGACTGGGGCAGCCCGAGCAGAGACCCGTGGCCTGAGACCGCAGTGGCTTGGTGAGAATCTTGACTGGGGAAGTAGACTGTGGCAGCCCGAGCAGAGACCCGTGGCCCGAGACCGCAGTGGCTTGGTGAGAGTCTTGACTGGGGAAGTAGACTGGGGCAGCCCGAGCAGAGACCCGTGGCCCGAGACCCGCAGTGGCTTGTTGAGAGTCTTGACTGGGGAAGTAGACTGGGGCAGCCCGAGCAGAGACCCGTGGCCCGAGACCGCAGTGGCTTGGTGAGAGTCTTGACTGGGGAAGTAGACTGGGGCAGCCCGAGCAGAGACCCGTGGCCCGAGACCGCAGTGGCTTGGTGAGAGTCTTGACTGGGGAAGTAGACTGGGGAAGCCCGAGCAGAGACCCGTGGCCCGAGACCCGCAGTGGCTTGTTGAGAGTCTTGACTGGGGAAGTAGACTGGGGCAGCCCGAGCAGAGATCCGTGGCCCGAGACCGCAGTGGCTTGGTGAGAGTCTTGACTGGGGAAGTAGACTGGAGCAGCCCGAGCAGAGACCCGTGGCCCGAGACCCGCAGTGGCTTGTTGAGAGTCTTGACTGGGGAAGTAGACTGGGGCAGCCCGAGCAGAGACCCGTGGCCCGAGACCGCAGTAGCTTGGTGAGAGTCTTGACTGGGGAAGTAGACTGGGGCAGCCCGAGCAGAGACCCGTGGCCTGAGACCCGCAGTGGCTTGGTGAGAGTCTTGACTGGGGAAGTAGACTGGGGAAGCCCGAGCAGAGACCCGTGGCCCGAGACTGCAGTGGCTTGGTGAGAGTCTTGACTGGGGAAGTAGACTGGGGCAGCCCGAGCAGAGACCCGTGGCCCGAGACCGCAGTAGCTTGGTGAGAGTCTTGACTGGGGAAGTAGACTGGGGCAGCCCGAGCAGAGACCCGTGGCCTGAGACCCGCAGTGGCTTGGTGAGAGTCTTGACTGGGGAAGTAGACTGGGGAAGCCCGAGCAGAGACCCGTGGCCCGAGACTGCAGTGGCTTGGTGAGAGTCTTGACTGGGGAAGTAGACTGGGGCAGCCCGAGCAGAGACCCGTGGCCCAAGACCCGCAGTGGCTTGTTGAGAGTGTTGACTGGGGAAGTAGACTGGGGCAGCCCGAGCAGAGACCCGTGGCCCGAGACCGCAGTGGCTTGGTGAGAGTCTTGACTGGGGAAGTAGACTGGGGCAGCCCGAGCAGAGACCCGTGGCCCGAGACCGCAGTGGGTTGGTGAGAGTCTTGACTGGGGAAGTAGACTGGGGCAGCCCGAGCAGAGACCCGTGGCCTGAGACCCGCAATGGCTTGGTGAGAGTCTTGACTGGGGAAGTAGACTGGGGCAGCCCGAGCAGAGACCTGTGGCCCGAGACCGCAGTGGCTTGGTGAGAGTCTTGAATGGGGAAGTAGACTGGGGCAGCCCGAGCAGAGACCCGCAGTGGCTTGTTGAGAGTCTTGACTGGGGAAGTAGACTGGGGCAGCCCGAGCAGAGAGCCGTGGCCCCAGACTCGCAAGGGCTTGGTGAGAGTCTTGACTGGTTTTCGAGAAACAGTTAATGGAAATGTTATGAATTATAAGTCAAATTGGACGGGAAGTATTAAAGACAAGAAAGGTGTGTCACAAATCACCACCTCTATTCCCTAAATACAATATTCTTCCCAACTTGAGCATCCTTTTTAACCTCAAAATTTTCTTCAAAACTGATCTCCCCACTTCTTAACAAAACGCAAAAGTTCACTGCCAAGTGCCTAACAATTGAATGCAAGTAGTGAATGCTATCTTTTCAGTTATAACCGACTACTAACTATTTCCCCTTTTAAAAATATCAAAGACTGAAACAGCACAACTGGAATTTTAAAAAATTACTCAACTTATTTACAAAATTTTGTGCCACTATCCTTCAAAATATCTCTATACCCAAATACTGTGCATGTATGAATCTACGGTCATATTCTCAAGTGAAAATCTTTTCCTTACGATATTCAGTTAATTGATTTATTTTCACACCAATAAATTTGGTGATTTATTCTCGGAAAGATATTTTGTGGAAAAGCTAGCTGACGGGTTTTTCTTACCTATCTTCCTATTGCTTTTCGCTTTGACATTTGTCGGTATGTGGATTTGTTAATACTGTTGTTCCATCATATTTTTCGAACGCGATGGAGAAACTTAATGATTTATGCGTCAAATGAAAGTTTGTGACGTGGGAAGTATCATAGGCTATAAAAAAATTATCCCCCACCCCATGCTTTCCATGACTTCGCATGCTTTCTTCTCCACATAAACAAAAAAGAAAGAAAATACGAAAACGATTGTTCAACTATATCCCCTGAACGCGAGTGCAGAAAGTAACAAGCTGTGCGTTAAATGAAAGTTTGTGATGCAGGGAGTATCATAAGCCATAAAAAATTAACCCCCATATATTCTTCCCCCCTAAAAAGGGGGAACTATGAGAAAATATTCTTCTTCTATATCACCAGAACGAAAATGCCGAAAGTAATAAGCTATTCGTCAAATGAAAGCTTCTGACGAGTGAAGTGTCAAAATCTATAAAAATTGACCCCTCCAGAGTTTCTCTCACCCCTCTAAAAAAGGGGAAATATTCACCCTCTCTGTCTGCGGAACACGACTGCAGAAAGTAACAAGCGATGAGTTAAATGAAAGCTTCTGATGCGGGGGGTGTCGTAAGTTTTCAAAAATTGGCTCCCCGTGCTTTCTTCCCCCCTAAATAACGGGAAATGTTAAATTCGTTTTACTACATATTCCGAATGCGAGGGCCTACAGTTACGAGTTAGGTGTCAAATGAAAGCTCATATAATGACGGTCGTAAACTATTTCGAATTTTCCCCCCCACTATTCTCCCCCTGATAAAAGAGGGAGGGGGCGGATTTTCGCGGAGTTAGACTTTAACAAATCATATCTCAAATTAAAGCTGGTGACGTCTCCAATGTCATGGGCTACCTCTAATAGAACTCCAAAAGGAGGAAAAAATGTGGTCGATGTTTATAGTCATATATCAAATGAATGTTTTTTAAGGTAGGTTATTTTAGTGACAAATAAAAAAAAGATAAGTAATTTAAAATATTTAAAAAATGCCTATCTTCCGATATGCGCCCTGAAAAGTAGAAAATAAACCTAAAGAATATCGATGGTGTAATCAGTCACTAAATTCGCATTCGCTTCAAAATGAAGATAGGGCGTTCGGCAATCTTGTTGTGTAGGTAAATCGGCGCCCTATCTTCCTTTGAAGTGAATACGAACTCTGTGACTGATAACACCATCGATATTCTTCAGGTTTATTTTCTACTTTTAGGATCCATATAGGAAGATAGGTATTTTTAAAATTTTTTATTTTTTAATTTTCTAATTCGATCTTCAACTCTGTAAAAGAATTTAGGTGAGACCTCTGGTTTGCTTTATGTCAGGAAGTGGCCAGAAGAAGTGGCATCACGGGAAGTTCTTCCGTTCATTTTTATTTCTATTCTCGGGTCCGTTACATAATAAATATATGAACACATATAATAATGTATATGCCTGCAGTTGAACCAATATTTCTTTTGCATCAATCAAATAAAAAAAAAACTGTTGGAAATAAGGAGTACAATGTAATTGACCAAGCGGTATACAAAATTACTGTTATTAAAAAATCTGGGGGCCAGGAAAAAAGGATTTTGCCTCAGGGCCCGTGGCCTTCTTCTTCCGTTCCTGAGATGAAGGGGGAGGGGAGCAACTGCGATGCCACTGGCGCGCTCATTTGCATCAGGTTGAACCTGGTTGGAATGAAACACGAGGCCATAAAAAGAAATCCCTTCTCTTTTAATAAAAGCTATTCTTATGACAGAAAAGATATAAAAAATATTGTGAAGTGAATTCGGGAAAGTATTGTTAAAATATATTAGTGATCTGGAAAAACTATTGTTCATATTGCACTAGTGAGGACTGAAAGATGCTTTAAATCTGGTATTTTTCTTACTGCTTCAGACAGTGCCAAATATATTTTTTTTTTCTCAGACAAAGCCTGGTCGACTTGGCCAACCTTGCATCTATTTTACTATTCATTGGGAGGCTGCTCCGTTATTTATTGTATTCTCAGAATAAAAATGTTTTTAATGATACATAACGAAATTGGATATACACCGTCCCTCGATTTAAACGGTAGATAGCTTCAGGGAAATAACCCTGTAAATCGAAACCAACAACTTACGGAAAAAAGAGGGATAGGTTCCGAAAAAATCCTTGCTGTGAAAAAAACGTATATGGCGAGGCTTTATTTATATATATATTTACCAGAAATTTCCGTTCAGCAGTAATAATACGCATTAATGCAACATTATTTTGTTTTTCATTTCACTAATTCAGATAAGCCTACTACTATGGCATATAAACTGACAGGTTCCTGTCGGACCTCTGTGGCAAGCAGCTGCTTGAGGGGATATTTATTTATTTTTTATTTTGATTAATTTCTCATACATTTCTTTTTGGTGACGAAAAATAGTCATCGTTAATGTAAACGCATACTCTCGACTTTGAAGACGACATTTGAAAGAAAGATATTTATGAACGGAATATAAATTAGAATTAAGAGTTTTTCTAACACTTAGTGCTGTACTTTGTAAAATTAGTATTTTATAATATTTGAGCGCGCTTGGTTACTGATCAAAGGACATGAATTCGAGCGTCGGGTAAGGCATGGATGTTTGTGTTGCCTTTCTGCTGAGGTCCTGCCATCCTCACAGACCTTCTACTATGACGGATAATCTGACAAGCAGCTGCTTCAGGGGGGTATTTATCATTTTATTATTTATGAAACAATGTACTTACGAATCAGCTATATTTAGCCTATGAAATAGCCTACAAAGATAACCTTGTTAAAAATAAAACACGGCTTTTACTAGTCTGAAAAATTAAATCTAGAAAACTCATATCTCGCTGCTGATTCAAAACAGGGCTTCATTTCATTAAAATGTCGCGAGACAGATTGCATTATATTGGCAAGAATATAATTTTATCGAAAGAATATAAATATAACTTGTTCCAGATGATGATTTTATTAATATAGGAATTTGCTATTATCTATTTATACTTGAAAATAAATGATATCACTAACGTCATTTAATTGATCTTTACTTTAGGATGATAGTATAATAATTTCCCTTGGCTCTGTATTTCTACTACTTCATAATACATATTATATCCACACACAATAAAAAAGAAAATTCAATTCTTACCTTGTAAAACGATTCTGGTTGAATTTTCTAGATCTTGTAAAACTGAGTTTATCACGGTGTAAGAGGAGACTGGTTGAATTTTCTTGACCTTGTAAAACTGAGTTTATCACCGTGCAAGACGAGACTGGTTGAATTTCCTTGACCTGGTAAAACTGAGTCCATCGTGGTGTAAGACGAGACTGGTTGAATTTCTTTGTCCTGGTAAAACTGAGTCCATCGCGGTGTAAGACGAGACTGGTTGAATTTCCTTGACCTGGTAATACTCAGTTCATCGCGGTGTAAGACGAGACTGGTTGAATTTCCTTGACATGGTAAAACTGAGTTTATTGCTGTGTAAGATGAGACTGGTTGAATTTCCTTGACCTGGTAAAACTGAGTCCATCGCGGTGTAAGACAAGACTGGTTGAATTTCCTTGACTTGGTAAAACTGAGTCCATTGCAGTGTAAGACAAGACCGGTTGAATTTCCTTGTCCTGGTAAAACTGAGTCCATCGCAGTGTAAGATGAGACTGGTTGAATTTCTTTGTCCTGGTAAAACTGAGTCCATCGCGGTGTAAGACGAGACTGGTTGAATTTCCTTGACATGGTAAAACTGAGTTTATTGCGGTGTAAGACGAGACTGGTTGAATTTCCTTGACCTGGTAAAACTGAGTCCATCGCGGTGTAAGACAAGACTGGTTGAATTTCCTTGACTTGGTAAAACTGAGTCCATTGCAGTGTAAGACAAGACTGGTTGAATTTCCTTGTCCTGGTAAAACTGAGTCCATCGCGGTGTAAGACGAGACTGGTTGAATTTCCTTGACCTGGTAAAACTGAGTTCATAGTGGTGTAAGACGAGACTGGTTGAATTTCCTTGACCTGGTAAAACTGAGTTCATCGCGTGTGTAAAAAGAGACTGGTTGAAATTTCTTGACCTTGCAAAACTGATTCCGCCACGGTGTAAAACGAGACTGTTTGAATTTTCTTGACCTTGCAAAACTGAATCCGTCACGGTGTAAAACGAGACTGGTTGAATTTTCTTCACCTTGTAAAAATGAGTTCGTCACGGTGTAAAACGAGACTAGTTGAATTTTCTTGACGTTGTAAAACTTAGTTCGTCACAGTGTAAAACGAGACTGGTTGAATTTTATTGACCTTGTAAAACTGAGTTTATCACCGTGTAAGACGAGACTGGTTGAATTTTCTTGACCTGGTAAAACAGAGTCCATCGCGGTGTAAGACGAGACTGATTGAATTTCCTTGACCTGGTAAAACTGAGTCCATCACGGTGTAAGACGAAACTGGTAGAATTTCCTTGTCGTGGTAAAACTGAGTCCATCGCGGTGTAAGACAAGACTGGTTGAATTTCCATGACCTGGTAAAACTGAGTCCATTGCGGTGTAAGACGAGACTGGTTGAATTTCCTTGACCTGGTAAAACTGAGTCCATCGCGGTGTAAGACGAGACTGGTTGAAATTTCTTGACTTTGCAAAACTGATTCCACCGCGGTGTAAAACGAGACTGGTTGAATTTCTTTACCTTGCAAAACTGAATCCGTCACGGTGTAAAACGCGACTGGTTGAATTTTCTTCACCTTGTAAAACTGAGTTTGTCACGGTGTAAAACGAGACTGGCTGAATTTTCTTGACCTTGTAAAACTGAGTTCGTCACGGTGTAAGACGAGACTGGTTGAATTTTCTTGACCTAGTAAAATTGAGTTCGTCACGGTGTAAAACGAGACTATTTGAATTTTCTTAACCTTGTAAAACTGAGTTCGTCACGGTGTAAAACGAGACTGGTTGAATATTCTTGACCTAGTAAAACTGAATTCGTCACGGTGTAAGACGAGACTGGTTGAATTTCCTTGTCCTGATAAAACTGAGTCCATCGCGGTGTAAGACGAGACTGGTTGAATTTCCTTGACCTGGTAAAACTGAGTCCATCACGGTGTAAGACGAGACTGGTTGAATTTCCTTGTCCTGGTAAAACTGAGTCCATCGCAGTGTAAGACGAGACTGGTTGAATTTCCCTGACCTGGTAAAACTGAGTTCATCACGGTGTAAGATGAGACTGGTTGAGTTTTCTTGACCTTGTAAAACTCAGTTCATCGCGGTGTAAGATGAGACTGGTTGAATTTCCTTGACCTTGCAAAACTGAGTTCATCGCGGTGTAAAACGAGACTGGTTGAAGTTTCTTGACCTTGCAAAACTGATTCCGCCGTGGTGTAAAACGAGACTGGTTGAATTTTCTTGACCTTGCAAAACTGAGTTCGTCACGGTGTAAAACGGGACTGGTTGAACGTTCTTGACCTTATAAAACTGAGTTCGTCACGGTGTAAAACGAGACTGGTTGAATTTTCTTGACCTTATAAAACTGATTTCGTCACGGTGTAAAACGAGACTTGTTGAATTTTCTTGACCTTGTAAAACTGAGTTCGTCACGGTGTAAAACGAGACTGGTTGAATTTCCTTGACCTTGTAAAACTGAGTTCGTCACGGTGTAAAACGAGACTAGTTGAATTTTCTTGACTTTGTAAAACTTAGTTCGTCACGGTGCAAAACGAGACTGGTTGAAATTTCTTAACCTTGTAAAACTGAGTTCGTCACGGTGTAAAACGAGACTTGTTGAATTTTCTTGACCTTGTAAAACTGAGTTCGTCACGGTGTAAAACGAGACTGGTTGAATTTCCTTGACCTTGTAAAACTGAGTTCGTCACGGTGTAAAACGAGACTAGTTGAATTTTCTTGACTTTGTAAAACTTAGTTCGTCACGGTGCAAAACGAGACTGGTTGAAATTTCTTAACCTTGTAAAACTGAGTTCGTCACGGTGTAAAACGAGACTGGTTGAATTTTCTTGACCTAATAAAACTGAATTCGTCACGGTGTAAAACGAGACAGGTTGAATTTTCTTGACCTTGTAAAACTTAGTTCGTCACGGTGTAAAACGAGACTGGTTGAAATTTCTTGACCTTGTAAAACTGAGTTCGTCACGGTGTAAAACGAGACTGGTTGAATTTTCTTGACCTAGTAAAACTTAGTTCATCACGGTTTAAAACGAGACTGATTGAATTTTCTTCACCTTGTAAAACTGAGTTTATCACCGTGTAAATCATAACTTATTGTATATTTTTGACTGTGTAAAACCGAATCGTTTAAACTGAGTACTGAGTAAATCGAGGAGTGGGTGTACACATGAAATATAATGTAATATGTAGATCAGGATAGAATAAGCTTTCTTCTAAACAGAGGTAGGTGAGAAAATAACTAAATATGATGGAAAGGGTAATACTTAATAAATGCCACACAGTTATGAAAAATATGCCTTTTTGTGACTGTGACAACCAATTTTGGATGATGTAGATACATAGTTCAAAAGATGATTTTAAAAGTGCTTTTGGAAATCCTTTAGGGTTTTCAATCATGACACAAATTCTGATGAAATTTCCATATTATTCAACATGAAAAGGAAATTGCTGCGAGAAAAATAATATTCATAATCGCAACCTCGGTAACAAATAAGGTTATAATTATAATCTAAATAAATTGCGTCGTTCTGAAAAACTGCATTTTTTTTGCTTCAGATTTGAGTCATTCTTCTTCAGATTTGAGTCATTCTTCTTATGCCCATATTCTTGTCACGATTTCTCAGCACAGGATATCCCGTTATTTAGCGATACTTCGCCACCACTGTACCATAAGTACCACGGCATTTTTCCCTCTATTACCTCCACCACCCCCGTCCGCCCCTTCTTCTGTCTCCGATAGCTCTCCCCTTATCACCCATCGTCATCCGTCGTTTGTTGGTTCTGGGCCCCCCCTTATCCACGTTCCTTGAATGGCTGTTCGCAGCCCTTGAAAGCCACGGCGGAGGTACAGAGTCTTTCTCGGCGGGGAGAGAAACAATCACCTGACACCGGGACCGGTGCCAACTCCATTTTGCTGCTTCCGGAAGTAGCCAATTGCACCTCTTTTTCTCCGAAACAATTCTCCTCTCTCAGCTCGCCGATCCGTGACTCCATGTAAAATTTTCGGACGAAGAACGTCGCCGACGATGAAATTTCGGTAACCCGCCACGGCCCGGTAGAGGGCGGCCGCCGATTCACGTCTATTATAAGTCCACTCTTGGCGAAATGGTGGCGTGACGTAAACGCCCCGCCGGGTCACATGGGCGCGTGTCACGTGACCCTTCCAGACAATGCGAAGGGAGCAGCAAGGGCAGCATCACTGACCTTGGAGCTGTTGTCCCTGATCGCCGCTCGTGCGTCCATTGTGTTGACAGTGGGCGAATATGAGTCGATAAAATGGCAGCACTCATAACGGGCTTTAGATAGAAAAAAAGGCTTTGTTTTTTATTCTGTACTTTGTCACTGTTTCCGGCAATTAAGGGAGAAGCGAGCCCAGGTGATCTGTTGCGCATAGTCTGAAGCCGATCATGGTAAACATGAGTTAGAAGTCACGAACCAACAGTGAAGGGAGAGGAAAACTTCGAAACGTTGCCAGTCGACAATATCTAACTGAACAAACCCTGCAGGCAAATTGGCGCTAAACTACGTAACCAGTGAAGTGGAGCATTTCACTCCCTCCCCTCGAAAACCCTTAAGGGGTCGTTTCTGCCATAATGATCATTATGCTGTTCGGATAATTTAGATGTTCTCTCATAGCTCGAGTTGAAATGGAACTAGTTTTTTCTTGTAAGCGATCAAGTGATAATAAGAAACTGAAAGGGAAAATAATTACAGTAATAGCCTTAACCTCAAACCAACACAGGCCATGACGGTGGTAAAGCAGATTACAAGACTTGTACTTAACTGTGGTAGATCAGTAGAGAGAACTCTTACAAGTTGATCACTTCTCAAGAACGGTTGAAAATGGATTCTTTATCTCCATTACCTTTCACGTAGGTTGCGATTTAAGCACTCTGGGTTGCTTCCCTCAGCCATTACAGCTACTTCTTGGTCAAAAAACTGTTCAAGCGAACTCGTGTTAAAAAGGATTCTAAGCAGATGTTTAGAATTTTTCATAATTACTATTTCTGTGTTATCTTTCTGCTGATTTTTAACTTTATTCTCATATTTCCTTAGACTACTACCTAGTGACTTATACAGGCAGTCTGTCAGAAAAGCGCTTCTGGCGCTGGTCGAGATGATAATATTTCAGGCTTGGTCTGAGACGATAAAAAAATAGAGTACACCTAGTCCGAGCAGATAAAAAATTATACTGACTACCTAAAAATGTATCAGGCTTGTTGTTGATTTCATGGATATTTTTAATACAGAAAAAAAATTTATTGCCTTATTGCGACTATAATTACTTCTGGTGCATTTATTTTAAAATCTGGTGACAATCAATTGCTGTTTTTTTTTTGCGTGTGTGTTTCTGTCTTCTTTATATTCAGAAATAGAGTTGTTACTTTTACTATATTTTGCGTTCGAGTGGTAATAATAGATTCATAATTTTCCCAATAATTGCTCCAAACGAGAAAAGGGTTGAATGTGAAACAATTCATTTTATAAAAGAAGCGACATCAAAACTCAGTCATCATTTGAATGAAATTGATCACAAATAAAATCAATGTGTTCATTTCTGCTGTTTTCTTTTCTTCCCTTGTTTGTTTTTGTTGGGAAATAATAAACTCTTGTTAGCTCAATCACTAGTAAATATAGAGATCACCTGTTGACATAAAATATGAGAAAAAATGAGTTTTGCCGATGAGTGGGACTAACCCACTTCTCACAGGTATTTGCCGGATATTCTCATCACTATACTCTCAATGCCTAACTGATAAAATGAGCTAGACATTAACGGTTTTGGTGGTGAGAAATCCCGGCACGTAACTGGGTTCTATTTATACAGAACTAATATACGTTAGTTATACCGCTGGACCACCAGAAAGTAATCGCTTCTTCAACAATGTGACATACAAGCATTCCCGCATTTTTTTGTTGATTCGCCACTGGCGAATCAACAACCTATATATCCCCCTATATCGGGAATACAACCCCTATATCGGGAAGCAGGCAGCCAAGCTGAGCTGTCTCATGTGGTGGATGCAATATTTGTCATTCACACTCACAGCGTTTTACAAATAATTCAGCAATAAAGTATCACAGGAAAATGCCATGTAGGTAGGAAACTCAAGAAATATTGATATGTCATATTGTTGAATGAACAGCTAGTTTCTGGTGGTCCAGCGGTGATGACGCCTGGCATGCCTCTGGGAGACGTTTGCTCGAATCCCACTAGGAACAGCCTAAGTGTTTCTTGTCTACAGGACATTTTCCTGTGGTATTTTATTACTGTATTATTCCTTATTAGCTCAAAAAATGTACGAAAAACGTCTTGGACACTCTAATTAGTACAAAATTATTGTAGCTCAAATAATATTAGACTTTTTTTTCTCTTTTCATTTTTTAAAATATAACGGTAAATTGTCTTTTTATATCACAGATTTAATGTTTCCGAAAAGTTAAACTTTATGACGTTTTATAACATTTTTAAGGAATTTCTATAAGAAATGGTTCATAATACAGCATAAGCTTAAAAGTTAAATCCCTCGTGAACATGGAATGCTTTGAGAAAAGAAACGCACCGTCGTATTTCTATTTTAGTAGCCTGTAGCAGATGAAATTCAAACTGATGGTATATTCAAGAAATGCGAGTAACAATATTTTATTGTTATTATCATCCACCCCGAAATCATTATCATCCACCCCTTCTTGATCATCACAAATTAACATTTGGATTTCAGTTTCTGATAGTAATAGCCGATTTAAATTATTTTTTTAAAATTTCACCATTTCTTGAATTTAGGGATCTCAAAAGGCAGATAAAGTAGCAAACATTCTTTTGAAATTTCAAGAGGGGAAGTTCCCCCCTTGAAATATTGATGGTTTTGGCTCATTCATAAGAATGCTGGTAACCTCAACTCTAAGCACGTAATTTATTTCGTAGAATTAAGCTTTGTAAACATTTCGTAGGCAAAACACCGAAACAGGGGGGAAAGGGTTCATGCCTCCTCCTTTCAGAATGCTAATAAGGGTAATAGAGACAAAAAATTATTCAACTTATTTACATTTCATGCATTTTTCAAGAAAAATTTTTGAACACCCGAAAAAGGAAGGAAAAAACGTTATAATGTATTGGAAATCCAGTGTCTTCCCCCCACTTTATATTTTCCCTGCTCGATTGCGTTTCTTGTTCCCGCCTCCCCACCTTGATTTTCTTCTAGATCAGGGCCTGCAACCAAATACCACCTCGTGGTATTTTTCGTTCACAATTACTACTAATAGAATCCTACTAGTTGAAGAGTGGAAGAAGATTGCCTTCTCCGACGAATCGAGGTTTCTACTCTACAGAAGTGACGGGCGGTAGTGGATACGGTGTCAGATAACGAGAACCAACACCCGGACACGCTTGTCGGTCAAGTACAGGGTCCCTGAACGCCAATGGCTACCTCTCTATCTTCACTGACCACATGCATCCCTTCACGTTGGACGTTTACCCTGGTGGTGATGGTGTCTACCAACAGCACAATGCACCATGCCAATGTAGCTAAGGTGGTGTGGACTGGTTCCAGGAACACGACAGCGATGTCTCTGTTCTCCTTTGGCCGGCGAAATCGCCCGACCTCAATCCTATAGAGCACTTTGGATCGACACCATTTGGATCGACAGGTTCAGCATGTGGACCAACAACCACGTCATCTCCGGAACCTCCGTGTTATGCTGGAGTCCGAATGGGCTTTTGGCTTTGACATTTGTCAGGTTGGTCAGTTTGTCGGTTGGTCGATTTGTGGATTTGACAAAATGTTGTTCCACCGTTTCTTTCGAACACGATGGCGAAACAATGATTTATGTGCCAAATGAAAGCTTGTGACGCAAGGGAGTGTCATAATATATAAAAATTTGTCCTCCCTGCTTTCTTCCCCCCTAAAAATGGGAAGTGGGAAAATGATTGTTCTCCTATATCTCCTGAACGCGAATGCCGAAAAGTAACAAGCTATACGTCGAATAAACTCTTCTAACGCGGGGAATATCGTAGACTACGAAAAATTGAACCCCCCATGCTTTCTTCCACCCGAAAAAAAGTAGGAGAAATGAAATGATTGTTCCCCTATATCTAGTGTATGCGAGTGGGGAAAGTAACGAGCTATCTGTCAAATGAAAGCTTGTAATGCGGGGAGTGTCGTAGGCTATAAAAAATTGAGCCGCCATACTTTCGTCCCCTCTACAAAAGAAAATGCCGAAAGTAACAAGCTACACGTCGAATCAAAGCTTCTGACTCGGGGAATGACGGAGGCTAAGAAAAATTTCCCGCCCCCCCTAAAAATCGGGAAATGTGAAAGTCGTTCTAATATATCTTCCGAAAGCAAGGGTACAGTAGGGGACAATTAGGAGTTAGGCATCAAATGAAAGCAGGGGCGTAGTTATGGAGGTGGGCGAAGGTTCCCCCCTTAAAGAAAATCGGAGTTGATAAAATTCGAATTGACTTTTTAAAATTCAGAGGAGTTGATGAATGTGGTTTAGTCAGAAGGGCTCTCAATGAGTGACATCTCTGGACTTAGAAAAATTCCCAGATGTGTCCGAAAACTACGATCAAGAGTGTGAGTGGATTTAATTTACGAGGAAATAAAAATTCGCGACAGCAGTTTTTTAATAAAGGGGGCGGAACTTTTGATAACGGATTAATTAACGAGAGTGTGGCAGTTTTGATAGGATTTTTAATAAAGGGGAGGTATTTTCGATAAGGGTTTTTTTTAATGAGGGGGAGTCAAAAATTGGGACTTTGTAATTATTTTTGAGTATTGCATCAGCCATTGTGTGAGGGGATGATCTGAATGTTGCCACTGAAAGTTCAGTTGGACTTGGTAAATTTCAGATGAGTGTAGAAATCAAGGGACTTATTCGTGAGTTTGTGATAGGTTAGGGGGGATTTTAATAGAGGGGGGCGAAACTTTTGATAAGGAGTTTTTTAATGAGGGAATGGTAGTTTTGATAAGGTTTTTTTAATGAGGGAGCAGAACTTTTGATAAGGGTTTTTTTTTAATGAGTGGGAGTCAAAAATTCGGAATAATTTCTGTTAAAATAGAGGGCTTTTCTAAAGTATAGTACTCATAATATACACTAGATGGCGCCACGGATTTTTAATAAAGTGGGAGTCAAAAATTGGAAAATTTTCATTTAAAATAGAGGGCTTTTCTAAAGTATAGTGCTCATAATATACACTAGATGGTACCACGGGTTTTTAATAAAGGGGAGGAATTTTTAATAAAGGGGGATTAAAAATTGGAAAAATTTCAGTTAAAATAGAGGGCTTTTCTAAAGTATAGTACTCATAATATACACTAGTGGCGCCACGGGTCGCATCGCCCACGTCGTAGGGGGAAAGCACTGTGCGTGGGGGTAACCACCACATGCTTTTAATAAAGGGGGAGGAATTTTTAATAAAGTGGGTTTTTTTAATGAGGGGTCAACCAGGGGGTCTTTATGAATTATTAATTAATTAATCATTAATTATGAATATTAATTATGAACATTAATAAGGTACGTGGTCGGTGACGTCATAGGGGGAAGCACTGTGCGTGGTGATATTTCCGTCGTAGGATGAAGAATTATACTCTTTTAAAAAACTTTATAAATGTGTGTCGAAATGTGTTTATAAATGTGTGTTGGTAACCCATCTTTATTTTCTGCTATCTAAATACAGCTTGATAGGGATAATATAATGAAAATAGAAGTCATTCGTTTCTGCAAAAACAATACGATATCTATTTTGAACCCTGATGGAATAGAGAGTTTTCTACATTAGTAGGTTAGGTGTATTATTACAATAGATCTATTTTTTTCGCTGAATAAAGTTTTCTGCATATGTTATTCTTATTTTTATTTTTCTGAACATTACTCGTATTTTCATGCATTTAATCGTCAACACATATTTTCAATTTTTGGATATTTAAAAAATTTCAGTGCCGAAGACTCTCGCACGCAAGATTTCCCCTGAACTTTCCATTTTTCTAATTGCTTTTAGAAATAAAAGTAAATGAAAATACAGTAAATGGCACTAAATCGGTCCTCCATAATTCGGACTTCTACTACTACCACACTGGTGGACAAAGGTCAAGTTACAACCTTACGTTATGTCAATGGGAAGTTAACGTCAAAGCTCTGTACCTTCTAAAATGTGTTTTTTTAAATGTGATAGCAGATAAAGATTTCAACAAAATATATCAATATTTAGATTTTTAACAATATTCGTTCAGTATTTAATGAGTTATGGAAGTTTCAATACTTAACCTCAATGCAAGGTTTAAGAAATTATACAAAATTAAGGAAAACCGAAAGATTAATTTGCACAAACTTCTGAAATATACACTTATATTAAAAAATTAAATCTTTTAAAATAATAATACTTATTAAGTCTTAGAAAAATTCTTATGACTGGGATTACTATTTTTAAATATTCAAACTTTCATAACGCATTAAATACTGAACGAATATTGCTGAGAATCGAAATATTGATTAAATCTTTAAATGATATTTTCCGAAAAAAAAAAACACACACACTTATTTTCGAAGAATATTTATGTGATCTTCCCATTTACATAACATAGGGCTGCACTTAACTTCTGTTTACCAATGTAAAGTGAATGGCTACGTTTTTTATTCCTTTTTAAACATACATACTCTGATCTTCTACTGATTCAATAAAGAATTTTTTTCTGTGCTTCTTGAAACCTAGTGAATGAAGATTATATCAATGGTAATTATATGATGGTAAGGCCTTTTTAACAGTCTTCCTACATTTTTTGAGACTTTTGAAAATTCTTTCTGTGAGAAGTCCTCCTTGTCTCTCCCTACTGCCACTGATTGCTAGTAACTGGATTGGAGGCGCAAAATTATTAAACATATTATATTTCAAGTATGTTTCAAGAATTTTTCTTAAAGACTATTAAAACGGAGGAAAAAAATTATATTCTAATGGCTATTCAGCTCTTGTTCCTCCTCCTTTATCTTTTTTCAGGCTTGATCCAGTTGTTTTATCCCTGCATACATGGGCGTTCGCAGAGGGGGGCAAACGGGCACTTGCCCCCCCCCCCCCCCCCCCCCTGGGATGGAGTAAAAAATTCCACAAATTATAATCGTAACAATTTAAACGTAATTAGTTTATATACATTATGTATGTGTTTTTGTATCGATGCAATACTGTATTCTATAATCTACTTGTGAAAAATAAAGCCT
Source organism: Ryuthela nishihirai (assembly GCA_038380435.1). Lineage (NCBI taxonomy): Eukaryota > Metazoa > Arthropoda > Arachnida > Araneae > Heptathelidae > Ryuthela > Ryuthela nishihirai. Next base: position 8,546,343 of record JAWZYU010000030.1, on the reverse strand, counting down.
AAAAATTAAATAAAAATTTATTGAGTAATTATTTGTCTCCAAGCTTTGCCCCACCTCCCCTGGAAAATTTTCTGCGCACGCCCATGCCTGTATATACATTTACTTTTGTCCCTGAACAGTGGCGATTAGGATATTATTTTGTAGGATCGAAGATCGTGGCGAGAAGAAGAGGAGTCTAAATATTATATGGAGACAGAAGATGAAAATTGCAACAGCGGTTCAAGGGGAAAAAATCTATGGTGAAGTGGAAAATGGAGAAGAAAGTGAAGAAGAAAGTAAAGAAGTAAAGGTTAAATTTTACGACTCCAGAAGCTGTCTCGATACTTTTTTTAAATTTGAGAATTCTGATGAGGAATTCGAAAAATATGACGTTATGAAACAGCAATGTCAAAAAGAAACCTTTATCCAACTGAAAATTTCGGATTTCTTAAAGAAAAAAAAGGGGGGGGGGACGATACAATTAGGGAGTGACCGTCTACATTAAATTTGCATTTATTAATGTTTGGCGTATTAGTGTTAATTGTTTAAAAAGAATCGTGCTTTTTTTCGTGTGTTGATTACAAAATTTTAAAATATTGTATTCAATTTTGCTCTGAATATTATCCTCATTTAAATATTTATGCATATTTTGACTCTAGAAAAATACAAAAATCAAAGAAGAGAGGAAGGGGGTGGGGGAGGAGGAGAAGGAAATGTTAAAGATAATCAAAAATTTTCCATCTTCCGCCTTTTACATGTAATCGCAGATTAAAGATAGTGAAGGTATGAAAAATGTGTTGTAGTGACTCTATTCTTTTAGGAAACGTCATTGCGAAAATAAACTTTTTTTTTACTTTTTAGTAAGAATTATTGGAAGTAAGTTCCGAGTTTGATTCTCCACTGTGCCTTGCATTGAGATTTTATCTGCTAATTCGTGTTGAAAGGGAAACGGTTGGTTTTACAGAAATGCTATTGCCATCGGATTGGATTCTTAACAGCGAATTATTGTGCAGGAGAGACATACCTTGAGAACTTTAAAAAAATACTCTTTATAACTTTCACTGGAAATTCTCCTCTGTCCATCAACAGCTGTCCACTGAATCTCTCTTCTACCTAGCTCCGATGATTCTTGTGACATGCCACTTAGCCCAATGCGATCAAAATAAGTTCTGATTAGAGATAAAAAAACTCAAGGCAGACATGTTTTCTTAAGTATCCCGATGATAAGAACAAGCTTGGAGGGCAAAACTCACTGGACAGTTTATCCATAGGGTCACCTTTAAATTTATGCTGTGTATTGCTCTAGAGATCGCTTTCGAAGCGAGACCGCTTAGCATCCCATATCTGACGGAGAGTGTCCTTTCCAACCTGTAACCTATCCTCTTCCTCACAAAGGAAAAAGTGCGGTTGTAGAGAGAAAATCTCAATATTGACACAATTAGGATCGGAACACTGCTGATGTGTCCCTGCAGTCAAAGGAAACGGTCAAAAGTCAAAGGAGACACAGACTTAAAATCTTTTATTGTTTCATTTTAGTGCTCTAAAAACTTTTATGAGTTGCCAGACGCGATGTGACAAGAGCCTGTCAGTATAATTCGCCACAGAGATGATCTATGAGGAAGGCAAGACCAAAGAATAAAGCAACATAGTTCAGAGCCTACTACGGGATTTCAACGCAGTTCCTTTTGTTGTGCAGTCAAGAACCCTAAGAGCTCGTTTTCTTAAAAATTTCAGCATCGCTGAAGTAACAAAAGAAAAAGAAATTCTGATTGGCTCAGAATAGAATATATACATGTTAATTTCATTTTAATTTCGTGTCAATTTTGTTTGGGGTGAAAGGGCTTTCAAACTCTGAGCCTCCCTCAATTCTTCGGTACTTCTTTAGTCTGAACTCATTATTGCCCTCGACTATACGCGATTTATCTCAAGCGATAAGAAACACATGACCTCCCCCCTGCTTTCTTTAATGCATTTCTCAGGATCCTCCCCCCCATCCCTTATCCTCAACCTTCAAGCCTCTCCCTGCTGTGGGTGCACCTGCCGATCTAGTACGGAAGCGTGCCCAGGGCTCCGGAAAGTCGTATTGTCCAGGGTCACACAAGTGGAACCGCCGTGACCTTTTTACTCCAATTCTTTTTATAAGTTTGAGGAAATGAGGGAAAAGCGGACGTCGTTGAGACTGAGATGTTGATTATTCACGAGTCTTTCTTTTTTCTGTTTTTTAGGCCGTTACATTAATTGCTTAACTAGGCATTTGGTTGCCAAGGAAACGAGGGAGTTGGTAGCTGAAAAAATAGTGCTTACTAGACGACGGATCACTTAGTATCGTGGAAAAGTTTGCAAGAAACGTTTGAATGGAGGCGAGAGAAAGTTGTCTGCAAATGACGAATGTGATTCATGAAATGGGAAATCGAATCAAGATTTGAAATTTTGACGAAAGGGGAAAAAAAGGAAAACTTTGCTGACATAAACTGGAATTAATGGTCTTGCTGAGAGTAGACGAAAGAGATTTCTTTGCCGAGCATAACATTAGAGGCAGTGAGAAAATAAGCAAACAAAAACGAGTTGTAAATTGTGATCTGACTTGGGAACAGCCATGGTTGAAAAAATTTAGAGTTGTCACCTTTTTCTTACTCTTCATTATCAGGTTTTTACATTACAAAAGAATACTTGCTGTATTTAATTCAACGTGTGTGAAAACATTTATTCCAAAAATTAATAAATAAGATATTTCATGAAACAATTTAAAGGAAAGAGAGTTCAATTTTGAATAAAGAAAAAATAAAAGCTAACTGATTCGACTGCAGGCAGTGAGCGTTGTCTGCGCAATCTCACCATCCTCAAAGGAGGCATTTATTAGCAGCTGAGCTTGATCCCGTTTGTCCTAATTATTTGTCTCATCCATCTTCTCATCTGCTTTCTCTGGTGATTTGTTTTTGTCGGACGTGTTAAATAATAAAACTGTTTTCCCTATCATATTTCCCAAACAGAGAAGCTGATCTTAATTTTTTACACCCCGCAAAGAACCTGCTTACCACAATTTAATACACCGTAGGGTAGGTCTCTGAATAAATAAACTCTCAGCAGAAGGTCAATACTTTTGATCCATATAAAAAGGGAGTAGCCAGACGGTCACCCGGAAGGTTAGTATATATTAAATGAATTCTCAGGGGAGTGACACAGACTTAAAATCTTTTACTGTCTCATTTCCAAAACTGGAGTGTTAGTAAACCGTTGTTTCATATATCTTACTAACACGGTACTCGCTCCATCATTGCGCTCCAGCATAAGCGTCGTGCCTGCTGCCACTTAGTGACACTATTTGGTACTAGCATGCAATAGTGGTACAGTCCCAGATGTTTGTTAATTTGACGGGGAGCAAACTGTGAACCTTACTTTCTGACTTACCCTCGCATATAAAACTTATTGTTATAAAAAAGGAACATGATGCAGCCTGTAGAGCAAATTTCTTCATCTTCCTTACTCTCAAAAAGATTGAGAAGTTTAGAAAACTTTGATTCACCACAGCTGTTTATAACTTGGAGACCAAGCTGATAAACTTTATGTAATAGAAAGTTTATGAAACGAAGAAAAAAAACATTATAAAACGAGGTAGTTTTCGAAACTTTGCATTTCACATCATTAACCCAAACCTTTAGTAGAATTGGTCCTCAAGATGTCAGGATACATTCCTAGAAAAGGTGCTATGAACTGAAACCGATTTTTATCTTTGGGTTAGGTTAAGATGCTTTAAATCTTAGTGGTACAGTTTTGAACACAGTGGTCTAAATGGTCAGGTCACAAGGGCTCAGAGAACGCTGGGGAAGGGGATCCACTGGAGAGCTGTTAGAAGATAGGTGGAAGCCATCTAGTGTGTTCATTGATGTACACCGGGTGTGGCTCTGCTGCACAAGGGGACACAACTTTGCTATCCACATGACGGACGGTGGCCTTTTCAAGTCCATCCCTTTGCTCACCAAAGGCAGGGCGGAAATCGATTCTATCGTCTACTCCATGATGTAACAGAATGTTGCATTCGTCACCAAGTATACGATGTGCAACTTTTTTGTAGACAAGAGCACAAATAACCTGTTCCACCAACTATCAATCTCATTAATATAATAATACAATAATAGTTAATAGAGTTTATAAAGTCAGTAGCTGATTATATATATTATCATCATCATCATCATCGTGACTACATGTACACTGGAAAACCTTGAAAAAGAACACCCAGAAGGAATTCCTTTAGGAACGTCATATTATAATACGTTAATAGTTAATGGCAGCAGAAACTGTGATGATTGATTTCAGTCATTGGATCAAATAATGACGTCACTGAGGACGACAACATGCAAATGTACGCAGCGCGTATTTAAGGACTAGGGCGTGAAGAAAGAAGTTATACCTATCAGATGAGAAAACATGTATGGAAATTCAAGACTCCCTTTTACATTTCGCTCAACTGACACGAACCAAACTATTAATTACTTCTCCACAGGAAATTTTACAAGTAACCTCAAAACTTAAGGTGAAAAAAAGCATCTGGTCCTGACCAAATTACTAATAGGATGCTTAAAAATTTGCCAATGACAGCGATAACGCACCTGTGCTCAATTTTCAATTTCTTACTTCGAACCCATACTTTCCCTGATGTATGGAAAAATGCATCAGCCAGACTGATCAAGAAACCTGGGAAAAATCCTGCATTTCCATCAAGCTACCGTCCGATCAGTCTGCTTTCTTTCATTGGCAAACTCTTTGAAAAAATAATATTAAACCGGTTGGACGATTTTCTTACTCAACATCAAGTCCTTCCAGAAACTCAATTTGGTTTTCGGCGCCATCGATCGACTGAGCACCAGATTCTTAGAGCTGTGGAAAAAAATCTCTGAAGCTCTGAATAAAAAGGAAACTGTGGCAGCTGTCTTTCTAGACGTGGCCAAAGCATTTGACCGCGTCTGGACTGACGGCTTGATTCACAAGCTCAACAAAATGGGAGTGCCCACAGGACATACATCTCTCCTGCAATCCTATTTAACAAATCGAACCTTCCAAGCTTGTGTCAAGTCTTCTATATCTACGAAGAGAGTTATGGCTGCAGGAGTCCCACAAGGCTCTCTGCTAGGTCCTACTCTCTTCTTGTTATCTCTTTATGACCTGCCATCATTTGACCAAGTTCAAGTAGCGCAATATACTGACGATATTACCCTTATCTCGCCATCACTTGGATCGGAATTTGCTATTCGACGTTTACAAAAATCCCTTGGTGAGTTAGATAAATGGTATCATCGATGGAAGATCAAAATAAATACAGATAAAAGCAATGCGATTCTATTCACCAGGAAACGGATTAAAAATCCTACTCCACTACATTTCTTAGGCCAAGATATCAAATGGCAAGATACCGTAAAATATCTCGGAATTACATTGCACAAAACGCTCAAGTGGAATCATCATGTGAAGGACATAATTTCCAAAGTTAACGCTGTACGATGCCAATTGGGTCCTCTTATAGGAAGAAATTCAGTGCTATTGATCGACCAGAAGCTTATGTTATAGAATACGGTCATCCGTCCTAAAATACTTTACGCATCCCCAATATGGGCGAATACTTCAGTTACGAACATTAAAAAGATTCAGACTTTACAAAACAAAACATTAAGATTTGCAGCTAATGCTCCATGGTTTATTACCAACAAGCAATTGCACAAAGATTTGGGTATTGATCATATTTTTAGTTATATCAAGTTTATCTCTAAAAACTTTTATGATGCAGTCTTGAAAAACCCAAACGATATTATATCAAAACTGTTTGATTATGATCATGAAAACCTTAACTCTTTCAAGAGACCTATAATGATGGTTTTCTCTTCAGAAAGCTATACACTTTAGCTCTCTTGTCTCTCCTATCCTGCTTTTGCAATCAGTTCTTTTCTGCCTCTCGAGGCCCACTTTTGTGGTTTACTCACCATTTGATTTATATCTGAAGCCAATTAGGCTTACCTTTCGATGGAGAAGGTGATGGGCAAACTTTTGCCTGGAACTTCGCAAATGAATTGATGACCTGTGACCTATGAAAGAAGTTATTTGTCCTGTGTCGCATTGTTCAGTGCTCTTTGAAGAAGCTACCATGCCTGGATGACGCAGGCGCGCAACGTTTCTTCAGTTTGCGGAGTTTGAGCGAAGACGTTTAGTGGGTCTTTGGGAAGCAGGTTGGGTTGGTCTTTTCGTCAAATTGCACACCACTTTGGGGGAAAGGTATTGGCAATGGTACGATGGGTGGCGTCGATGGTCAGAAGAGCATTCGCACACTCGCAGACGTGGTTCCGGACAACACAGAGTTACAGACGCACGAGAGGATCGGCACATCAGGAGGGCAGCGGCGGTAGAGCGGACGGTTGCGGTATCACAAATTCGATCCTCTGTCGTACCAAGGGTGTCTACAAGAATTATATGTAATCGTCTTTTGGAAGCAGGACTATTTCACGCGCCGCTGGCACGGTTACCACTGTCACCCCGGCACTGTCGAGCACGTTTGCACTGGTGTCAAGAATGAGTTCATTGGAGGGAAGAATGACAGTGTGTGGTCTTCAGTGATGAAAGCCGATTCTGCTCAGGAGCGTCTGATGGTCGTTTACGCGTCCGAAGGCGACGAGGTGAGCGGCTTCTTCTATCCTGCATCCGCCACTGACACACTGGGCCCAAGCCGGGCACCATGGTGTGGGGAGCTATCACTTTCGTACGTGTCTGGTGTTTGTACAGGGTACACTGAATAGCAATATGCACGTCAGCGACATCGTACAGCCGGTAGTCCTACCATATTTCAGTGTACTCCCAAATGCGATATTCCAGCAGGACAACGCCTATATACTCCGCCTGTGCAACTCAACATGCTCTTCAGGCAGTGCACCAACTTCCTTGGCCAGCACGCTCTCCGGATTTGTCTCCAATCGAGCATGTTTGGGACTAGATCGGACAAAGACTCTTCCGCGGACCGCGGCAGGCAACGACTATCGCTGAATTATACGTCCAAGTTGAAAGCACATGGAATGGTATCCCCCAGCGTGATGTCCAGCATTTGTACGACCGATTGCATGCCAGATTGGAAGCTTGTATTGGTGCTCGAGGAGGTTCAACACCTTATTAAAATTTGTCTTCTGTAAAATGTAATACTCATTAAATGGTAAAATAAACATTGAATCACTCCACACGTATGATCACTGTCCTTTCTCAACAAGTTGTTTCTACTATATAAATCTCATACATTACGCTTCAGTTGTTAATGGTTTTCTTTTTTCAATTTCCGTTCCAACTTTTCAATACATTTTCCAGAGCGTTTTTCTCTGTCATTAGAAAGGGCGAAGACTTCGAGCCATATTAGCTTCTAATCATTAGATCATCAATCTCTTAATCCTTCTTATCCTTATATCATCTGTTTCTTATTACTTCTTCTCCTTATATCAGTTATCTCTTATTTCTTCTTCATTTTATATCATCTGTCTCTTATTACTTCGTCTCCTGATATCATTTCTCTCTTATTCCTTCTTCTCCTTATATCATCTGTCTCTTATTCTTTTTGCCCCTTGCATCATCTATCTTATTCCTTCTCCTTATATCATCTGTCTCTTATTCCTTCTTCTCTTTATGTTATCCATCTCTTATTCCTTCTTCTCCTTACATTATCTATCTCTTATTCCTTATTTTCTTCCTCCATATTATACCGTATGTGAACATACAACTAATTAAGGAATTTAACTAAAACAACACTAATAACGAATAAAAAAGACGAATAACTTGACCTTAACGACGAATGATAAGATACGAGTATGTGTTAGAGAGAGTTCATGCTGAAAGCAGTGATATCGGCAAAAAAGTGCGTGCCGTGCTATGTAAAGTAACATGTGATGTATTACTCTGTGAAGGATAGATATATGCAGCATTTAAATCATTGCAGCGTTTGCCAGATGATTAAATTGAAAGTTCGTAAAGTTCGAAAAATTGTGCGTTTGTGCGTATCGCTTAAGGATTTTTATTTTGACAAATTTCGTTATAGTGATCTATTTTTTTGTCCGGGGATAAATATTTATTATGTTAAACTGATATTTTCGTTCCAATGCTATTAATTAAAATAAGCCATTTTTCCATAGAAATGCATAATAAATTGGCCGGGTAAGGGATAAAATTTTGGTACTCTGGCTTTCGTTACAACGACATTTTACAACGACAGTCAAGTATGTCACCAATTGGCTGGAAAGAAAGCTGCTCATTGCTCGGAAAGCAAAGTCTGGAAGAAAGTCATCCATACCCTGAGCACGTTAAAGAAAACATCTGACGTTTCTCGAGAGTAACTCTCACATGCAGTCGCCTAAGTAAAGTATTACTTTTAGGAAGGGATATTTAATAGCCATTGAATATCCCTCACTAAGGAGACTTTTTGAGCTTCCCAGTTATCTTGGTATATGAACACCCAATGCCCACTATCGTTACAAAAAATTTCCAGTTATGTCAACAGGGAATAAGATTCAGAACTCAATAATGTTTTAAATCAGCCCGTAAAATAAAAAATAAATGACTGAAATTAGAAATCTCAATGGAGTCTCTCTAAGTTTCATTTTTCAACAACATTTGTTCAATATTTAAGGAATTCTCGAAGTTAGAATATTTAACATCAGCAATTACTGTAATGGATCTGAAAATTGAATTCAAATACGTTGAAATGAAACCAATGTCACGGAAATATTTGAATTAAACATTTTTGAAGTGTATTTAGCAATTCCGCTAACTATTACTTCACGTTTTCGCCACTTTGAACTTTTTTTTCTTTTGGCAGAACAGCTAAGTTGTTAATGTGTCAGCTTCCGTATCTCATTGAACGAATATCTTTGATAATTATGAAATATTGTAGATATAAAAAATAAATAAATACCCCTTCAAGCAGCTGCTTACCACAGAAGTCAAACAGGATCCTGTCAGTTTTTACGTCAGAGTAGAAGATCAGAGAGGAAGGCAAAACCTCAGCAGAAAGACAACACGAACATCCATGCCTTATCCGGGGCTCGAACTCAGGTCTCAGATCAGTTGCTAACCACTCGGCCAAGACATCTTTAATTTCTTAAACAACATTTTCATAAAATACTTATACGAGAAGTCAGGCATGTACCCAGGATTTAGTTTCGGGGTGGCTCTGAGATTTAGGAATCTGAGAATAAGACTTAAGTAGGATTTCCCAATTATTAAGATATTCCACCGAACAGGAAAGATTAAAATGATATTCTATATGGAATAAAATTATATAGTTGTTTTTAGATTTTTTTTTTATGTCGGACTTATACTATGGGGCTAAAATAAAATTATACAAAGACAACTATTTTGGATTTAAAAGCAAGTAGACAAGTTTAAGATTTAGTACAAGATAACAGGATTTTCGAGGGGGGGATCGCACACACCCTCCACATGGTACGTCTCTCTGAGAAATTACTGTACCTGGATCTCTCTCTATTAATAAAATATTAGTTCGTTTCTTCTGAAGCGCCCACCACTTTTATTGGTAGAGGAAGAATTGGAGTCTACTGTGTTCTTATCCGAGGGTAGAAAGGAGATGACAAAACACTCGTTCGGTTTCGTCTCTGCTCATGCTGCGATTGATCAATGGGTTTCCTTCCCTGTTTCTGCTCAGAGTGTTAGGGTTCATTTTACCTGGGCATTTATCCTGTTGGCTAGTAAAAAATGCCCCTGAAATGGGAAAAATAACTCTTCACCTGTGCTAAGAAAGCTTTTGATGTAGTTTCCTTCGAAAGAAAGAAAAACGTCAAATTAGAAGAAAACTTCGAAAGTCAGAAAAAATGCCCGAAATATTTTCCTTTGAGAGCCAGGTGCATGCATAAACAAACAAAGCTAGCCATTATCCTTTAGAACGAAAATAGATAAAGTATGTATGTCAAATTAGCGTATAAGCGAACCGCCATATCTGTTTTTCAGGTCAAGAACAGGGCAGCGAAGCGCGTGTAGAGATCACTGTTGCCACACAGCTGAGTTGAAACTTACGCGTTTTTATGCAAGCGACACGCAGTCAGTATGATAGAAGCGTAAATACAGGAAACATATCCGGCCATGAGTGGTAGAGAGAGCGCCACTTGATATCCATGGAGATTAGAGAGTTTAAGGTTGGGATTGAGGTTAAGAAAAAGCAGATTGTAACGATTAAGACGTACAGAGAGATAATATTCATCAATCACAATTAATTCGCTTCTAATCGCGATAGTGTTTATTAAATTTAAAACCATGCAACAAAGAGGTTTGTAAAATATGGCTGAAAAGGTTACGTCTTTCATTACTCACTTTGTTTTAATTTGAAAAAGTTTCAGAGGTTTACGTAACGGATAGCGGTTCGGGTTTGCAACCGAAAGGTTCTGGCTTCGATTCGCGATGGATGAATGTATATGTTTCTCTTCCCTGAAATAAGACTAGCAGCGAATATTGATCATGAACAATGGAAGATGGCAACAAGATGATTGGTCGGTAGGATGCAATGTTTTTCACTCTGATTGACATATCAAGTAATTTGAAGATTTTAAAATTATTTTCTAAGATTTAGGAGATTACAGAAGAAGGTGGGTGTTTCCTTTAGAGAGTAATGAGGTGAATAGTTCAAATGTCATGTTAGTTTGACTTAGAAAATAATGTACAGGAAAGCCTACTGAGACCAGTGTTAAGATTTGATTGCTATGTAAAGTGAGATTGCATTCTAGGTTTAAACGCATCTTTAACGAGAGAATACATTACTAGAAATAATAATTGCAAGATATATATGTCTAATGTACATGAATAGATATGAATATAAACATCTTGATTTGTAAAATGTCTGAACTTCTATGTAATTCTTGTTCGAACTCTATATCAGGAAAGAGAAGGTATATGCTGTGAAAATGGCTGTAAAGGATTCTTTCACCCTAACTGTTTTGGACTAAACTAACTTAAATTTAGAAACTTTACCAAGGATAAAAGGAAGAAGTGGAAGTGCCCCAATTGCATGATCAGAAATAAGGACATACCTTCTGAAACAGAGGGAGAAGTACTTGAAAAAGAACACTGTAAAGATATGGAAATGGCTGCAGGAGAACACCAAAAGAAAGAACTCTTCACTGAGAGAAATAGTTAGTTCTCTTTAAAATGCAATTTGGGAATCAGTAATTGGCTTTAGAAATGACATAAGAAAAGAAACTGTTGCCATAAAAATGACACAAAGAAGGACAATGATAGCTTTAGGAATGATCTAAAGAAGGACAGTGATAGTATTAGGACAGATATAAAGGAAATAAAAAGATCGTTGGATATTAATTATGAAGTGTTACAAGATCATATAAAAACATTCAAGAAATTTAAAGCTCAGTTTGATAAATTGAAAGGGAAAAATCAGTCTTTATCCAGCGAAAACAGTGCCTTGAAACAAGAGATCAAAGAAATTCGAAAATATGTAAATGAATTAGAAGCAAGATCAAAAGCAAATAGGATTGAAATTGTAGGACTACCTGAAGAACCAGATGAAAATATAAATGATATAATTCAAAAAGTTACTACTGAATTGAAAATAGGGGTAAAGCGTCAATTTGAAATAACTCTGAGAGTTCCAACAATCAATAAAAATAACCTAAGCCAATTATAGTTAAATGTAAGGATAAGAAGATAAGATATAAATGGATACTAAAAGCAAAGGAAAACAAGAATTTAACAGCAAATGTGATAAGTAGTAAATTTAGGAATACTAATATATACATAAATGAGCACCTACCAAAATATGTAAAAAGACTCTTTTTTTACAGTTAAACAATTCAAGATAAAGAATAAATACCAGTATGCATGGATAAAAGAAATCAAAATCTTTTTAGGGAAGACTTTAGAATCAAGAATATTTAGAATAAGAGATGATGATGACTTATTGTCTTTAATATAAAATGGTTAATATATTGTGATGTAATTACATATATATATATATGGACTTCTCAGAGATAAAACAGATTTCAGATTTAGAAATAAATCTTATTCTGAAGAATTTAAACTTTCCTAAATGTTTAAAGCATAAAAATATACTTATAGATTTAGTACTTTGCTTATAATGTAGTATGATTCTTTTTCATATTCCAATAACAGATTTGTTCCTGATACTTTTTGTTAGCAACTGCTGTAGAAACAAAAAGATTTTACTCTTTCTAACTGATTATAATAAATTATTAATTGGAATATTCTATAGCCTTATGCAAATGGGTTTAATAATTATCTATCTTATTTCTAAATATGTATTGTAATATATGGTGAACAAAAATGTGACTATTAAACAAGTAACGGTAAACAGAAAAAAAAAGAATGTAATGGTGTACATAATGATTTCGAAATTCCTAGTACCATCATAGTAAAAACTACATATAATAAATCAGACAAAATACAAGGTTTTGCTGTTGATGACTTATCCGAATATCAGAGCTTCATTCCTGTATGCTCAATATGCAATAAGATTAAATTTAGGAAACAATTTCTAATTTATATCCTTGCTTTTCACATAACACTGATGATGCTTTTGCAATACTATGTTATTGATTTTGATATATATTTATTAGCAAGAAAATTGACAATGTCTGAAGGAGCTGAATTGTTTGCATTACATATTTACAATTGTTACTCACATTACCAAGGACCAAATTCCCATCATAAATAATGAAAATAAAATAGGAAAATAATCACGTAAAGTTGTAATGATTGTAATGATGAATCAAAGAATTCATCTCATCAACATCATTTGTCAAAAGGGCTAAATCATCAGCACAATCTAAATCAGAAATTTTCGTATCTCCAGTCCATTTAAGGCCAAAATATTTCCCTTAAAGTGAATTTCGCATAACATAATCAATAACCAAACTAAAGAGAAAAGGAGACAAAATGCACCCTTGTCGAACACCAGACGTAATGCTAAACCAATTGCTACAAGACTTATCAACTCTCACACATGACTCAGTGTTATTACAGAGAGCTTTCATTATGTTAACTAACTTGTCAGGTATACCATATGATCTCACAATCAACCACAAATTATGACGATCAATAGAGTCGAAAGCCTTTTTGAAATCAACAAAGCTAGCAACCAAAGGTTTCTGAAACTCTAAACATTTCTCAAAAATCTGCCTAAGTGAAAATATCTGATCTACATATCCCCTACCACTTCTGAATCCACATTGCTCATCACGCAATTGACTGTCAACCAGATTCTTAATTCTATTAAGCACAATCATGGAAAGAACTTTACCTGGAACAGAGAGTAGGCTGATACCCCTATAGTTATCACAAGAACTGCGATCACCTTTTTTGAAAATAGGGATAACAATAGCTCTGGTAAAATCCTTTATCATAAAAGATATTCAGAATTTCAGTCATCCAAGTGGTAACCGAAACATTCCCAGCTCTAAGCATTTCGGTAGCAATTTCATCTACACCTGGGGATTTATGAAGTTTAAGTTTAGAAACAGCCAAAATAACTTCAGATTATGTTATAGGGCCAACATTAAGGCCACCAATGCATCTATCATCATTGCAACAATGGGAGTAAAACTAACCACATTGTTTAGAACATCACTGAAATGCTCAGCCCACCTAGCCATGACAGAATCCTCCCCTTCTATAACCTTACCTTGATTATCCTTCAATCCTTTTATAGCTGTCCGTTTTTTACCACACAAAACATTAACTATCTGGTACAGCTCTCTGCTGTTGTGCTGTCTAACTGCTTCTCCGGATTTGTCAGCCGAACCATCAAGCCAAAGATTCTTATCAGCTGCTATAACTGATCTTTTACACGTTTATTAGGTTCTCTGTAATGCTTTCTTTTAGGACTAGTAGGGTATGGATTAAGGACATTCCTGCAGTTCTTTCTTTCCGAAATAAGCTCAAGTGCCTTATCACTCAGATAATTCTGTCTCTTCTGCTCATTTTTTCCTAAAAGAGTACTGTTACTGTCCAAACAAGTTTGTTTAAAATGATCCCATTCTTCCTCAACTTCAGTAGTAAGCATACCATGACTGTCATAATGACTAAGTAACCTATCATGGTAAGTTTTGGCTATCACTGGGTTTTTCAGAGTTTCAGTATTAAAAGTAAATTTTTTAACCCTAGCTTTTTAAGTTTAAGTTGCAAGACACTTTTAACAAGGTAATGGTCAGATCCAATTTCAGCTCCCCTATATGACCTGGTATTCCTAACAGAACTAGCCCATTTGCTGTTAAATAATATATAATCAATCATATTCTTATGCAGTCCATCGGGTGAAACCCATGTGTACTTATGTATGTCGCGGTGTTCGTAATAATTGTTAGTAATTCTGAATCCATTGAGTTTACGTACCTGTAGGAGACGTTGCCCATTGCCATTGCAGCTACCAATACCAAAAGGGCCTATTACTCCTCCCCAAAGGTCAGAGTCAGTACCAACTTTGGCATTGAAGTCACCAAGAACAAGGGTAATATCTCCTTTCTTGACAGAATTCAAAATATCCTGAAGTTGTCCATAAAACCTATCCTTCTCATCCTCATCGGCATCCTCAGTGGGGGCGTAACAGCAGATAACATTCAAGTCTTTAACGCTTGTCTGAAATTTTGCTGTAAGAAACCTTTCATTAATGCACTCATATCCTAGAAGAGCATCACTAGTGTGTCTGCTGAGAAGCAGACCCACGCCTTGGTGATGCTTATTGTCGTCCCTCCCTGAAAAGAGAAATTTAAGATTATTTTTAAGAATCTGACCTTTATCTGTCCATCTGGTCTCTTGCAAGCCGAGAATATCTAAATTATAATGGTGGAATTCTTGTGTGAGGACATCAAGAGAAAAAGCTCTGTGCAGAGTCCTCACATTCCAACTACCTATGGAGAGAAAATGGTTAGTGGGATGTTTAAAGAAACTATGTTTATTGAGAGAGGGAATGCCGACAATATCAAACAGACCCCTAATCGCCGACATGGGGCAAAGACCCGTTCCCCCACCACTAAAGGCTGAAGCCATCTACACTGGAAGACTTCCTCCAATGTAGAATTTGACGATGCCAATAGAAGCAAGAGTTCAGGTGCCTGCGATGACCTCTGCTCAGGATTATCCACCATCTGATAAACATATCCTGTGAATCTAATCATTGGGGCTGTCAAACCCACAAACAAACAGAAAACACAGCGGAAGATTTTCCCTCCACAGAAGCCCACCATTGCAGCAAAATCAGGATCTATAATCAAGCTCAGAGCCATATATCTGTCCAGTCCAGTGGGTTTATGCGGTCAGCACCAGGACCCTGTGTGGTTGACCACTCCTCAGCAGGGTCACTAACTGAAAAACTATTTTTAAATGATAAAAAAAATAAAAAATAAATACCCCCTCAAGCAGCTGCTTGCCACAGAGGTCTGACAGGAGCCTGTCAGTTTATATGCCATAGTAGAAGGTCTGTGAGGATGGCAGGCCATCAACAGAAAAACGACACAAACAGCCATGCCTTACCCGGGGATCGAACCCAGGTCCCTTAGATCAGTAGCCAAGCGCGCAAATCACTCGGCCAATTAAATAAAAGACATTTTCGAATATTGTTTCCTACTAAGATATAATATATTTACAATATAATTACAATAAATAATATAATTTCAATAAATAAACGAAGTTTTTCAATTCGTTTATATTTACAATATATTTACACTTAATAAACGATTGTTTTTATATTTCGTTACATATCTTCCTGTTGCTTTTGCTCGTCATTTTTTGGTTTATCAGTTTATGTTGCCAGAAGATATTCTACCTTATCCTTCGAAAAGGAGGGTACAATGTAACGAGTTGTGTTAAATGAAAGCCTTTTGACGCGAGGATTGTGATAGACTATAAAAAATTAATACCAAGCATTCCTCCTTTATACCATTAATTCCTCTTTTCAATACCATTAATTCCACCTTTTTTAGGGAGTAAGAATCCCCTGAAAAAGGAGGAATTGTAAAGCCATTGTTTAACTGTAACTTTCGAACGCGATAGCCGAGAGTACGAAGCTGTGCGTCATATGGAAGTGTGTGAAATGGAAAGTGTCACTAGTTATGAAACATTTGTCCGACATGCTATTACCCACTCCCCACCCACCCCTAAAAGGGGAAGATGTGAAAATAATTTTCCAATATATATCTTAGAAACGGGAGCGCCGAGAATAGCGAGACATGAGTCAAAATGAAAGCTTGTGAAGTGGATAGTGTCACGCGTTATGAAATCCCTCCCCCCCCTATGCTTTTTTCCTTCCGGTAAAAGGTGCAAACGATTGTTTCATTATATCTTCCGAAAAAAGGAGCTAAGAGTGAAGAGTTAGGTGTTGAATGAAAACTTGTGATGCGAGGATACCTGAAGTTTCCCCCCCACACACACTTCGCTTTTTCTCGTGAGCTGATCTCGACGAGTTACATTTCAAATTAAAGACTGCGACATAGAGAATGTCAGCAACTAAACTTGAGAAAATTGAATTGCTATCAATAAGTCAATAAATATCACTAGAAGTCATTAATGAAAAAAATCAAATTACAGGTAAGATTTTCTATTTAACCATGATCCATTATAAACGAGAGAAAGTGATAATTGGGGTCTAGAAATGTAGATGTCAGAAAAGGAGACGAAATGAAGCTTTTATAATATTTTCGAGAGAAAAAGAATCATATTCAAATTAATTATAACTCACGGATAAATAGAGGTAGCGTTTTTTTTTGTAATATTAGTAAATTTGCTTTCACAATGTCTCTTTCGTATAGTAAAGCGAGAACACACGAGATTAACCACGTGCTTCTGGTCTAACTTTGATTTATGATAATTTTACTTCTGTTTGAAATGAGAAGGTTTTTTTGTCTGACCATAATTTACGACACAGACTTAGAGAGAGCTATATCAGTAAGTTTCTATAATATTTCAAAGAGGAAGACGGGATCCGTTTAAATTAATTGTAAAATAAATGCCCTGGGAGTCTCAAAACTTGCTGCATGATATTGTCGATCTGAAAAAAGTGTAAGAAATTTGAGATGTGGTTAATTCTTCAATATGCCAAATTGGCACATTTTCTTAAGAATGTTTTAGAGATCATTTGAAATACCCTTTTTTTTCTTCAATACTAGGGACCTGGGTTCGAGCCCCGGGTAAGGCATGGATGTATGTATGGTTTTTCTGCTGAGGTCCTGCCATCCTCCCAGACGCACTATGGCATATAAACTGACAGGCTCCTGTCAGACCTCTGTGGCAAGCAGCTGCTTAAGGGGGTATTTATTATTATTATCATTTTTAACAAGCTGCATTCTATAGGTACGTTTTTACTTGGGATTTTAGTCTTTTATTCAAGAAGCGAAAAGTAGATATAACGTGGTCTGAGGAGGGAAAAACCACGAACCGCTTGCATGGTGTGGGGACCCTCCACGGCTTATCGATGCTAAAGATATGCAAAGGCTATCTTTTATGGTACGAGTCAACAGAAAGGATACTGTGGCGCAACACGCCCGTAATTGAATGCTGGTGACGGAAGTAATGTGTCACAACACACAGTACATCGAACTCTGCTGAAAAAGGGGCTGCGTAGAGGCAGGCCGCTCCGAGTGCCCATGCTAACCTCGGATCACCGTCGAAAGCACCTACAATTGGCACTCGAGCATCAAAACTGGACCTTGAATGATTGGAAGAAGTTCGTTTGGTCCGATGAATCTCATTTCCTGTTGCACCATGTGAACTGCTGGGTACGTGTGCGTCGTTTACCTGGGGAAGTGTTGGCACCAGGATGCACCATGGGACGAAAACAAACCGGTGGAGGAAGTGTAATGCTTTGGGGAATGTTCTGCTGGGAAACCCTTAGTCGAGTCATTCTTGTGAAGGAAACTATGACGTCTACCACCTACCTAAACATCATTGCAGACCAGATACATCCTTTCATGGCAACGGTATTCCCCCTCTAATAGTGCCTTCTTTCAGCAGGATAATGCGCCATACCACACTGCTCGAATTGTTCGAGAATGGTTCATGGAGCATGAGGAAGACTTCCAGCCTCCAAATTCCCCAGACATCAATCCAATCGAGCATCTGTGGTTTGTGTTGGAACAGCATATCTGATCTGTGGCGTCTCAGCCACGTAACTTACAAGAGTTAAAGAATCTGTTGGTAACGTGTTGGTACCAGATACCATATGACACCTTTGAAAAACTTGTAGAACCCATGCCTCGCCGGATAAGGGCTGTTTTGGTTTTCTAGACTGCACGTAGAGGACCAACATCATATTAGGCAGGTCGTCAAAATGTTTTGGCTCTTCGATGTATGTCACTGCCTTGTCTCACCTGTTATAGAAACTGGTGAGTAATTATGAATCGTATTTTCGAATTCTGTTGATTTCTCGATGTTTTTTAACACTTGCTCACTCTACTGATATGATTCTATTCATCATTTGCTCGAAATCCTGCTTATTAAAAAATCCGTACATTGTTTTCAGAATTTTTGCCATTTAAAGAGATCGCTTTTGGTTACCCTTTACAAGATTTAACTTGTTTTTGATCGCAATTTTTTATAGCATTAAGCTCACTAAGGCTGACTTCATACTGTGCAAAATACTACTTAATTGTTCATCGCATGAAGAAAGCATTATATTAAGTTTTGGGAGTTTTATGGAACAAAAGAAACACATTTGAATTACGCTTTCTAACAACCGCATTACATTGGTTAAACAGCAAACAACATACATCTGAGGTCAATCAGCACCTTACAGACATGAAAAAAGATATTGCTTTCAACAGAACCACTGAAGCATTGAAAATGCTGCTAATTTACTCTTACAGATTGTTGCCTTGTTTTTCATGAATATTTTGCGTTGATTGTAAACATTATATCAGCTTGTCGAGTAAACATATTATTTTTATTGCCTTTTTAGTTCAGTTTGCTTATTTTACCTCTGAGCAGCATATTTGTTGCACACAATGGACGAAATGATCGGGTTATAATGACCTTTTCGGTGATGGTGATTCATAATGTGCTTCTAGTAATCGCAGCTACGTAGGGGAAAGGGACACTTGTTAGGATACAGATTGAACCTTCTAGTGAAGGACAATTCAGGGTATTCTTTTTCAACGTGCACAGGTCATAATTACCTTGGTCATGGCGCCACGGAAATGCCTCATCTGAGGGACGACGTCTTTTCAACTTTCGATGCTCTCTTTCTCACAAGGGCAAGGAAGAGATAAGTGGAGCATATATGCTTAGTTCTTTCATCTTGTTTTTAGGTTTACATTTTATAACAGGTAAAGGGTGGGTTGGGTTGTTTTAAATCTGAGCAGCACTTTTTTTTCACACTACACACTATGGCTTAAATGGCCAAGTCACGAGGACCTTAACTGTTTAAAATTGTCTGGGGAAGGGGATCCATTAAACAGCATTTGCGAGAAAGACTGAAGCTTCCCGTCAATGCCCCACAGAGAATGTCCTTTAATGGGTATGGCTCTCTTGGTACCTGGAGACATGGCCTAACCTCCCATCCGAATAACGACGGCCTTTCCATGTCCATTCTCTGGATTCAACATCCCCTAGAGTCCATTCTTGAATTAAAAAAACAATTAGGAGAGTAAAATTATTTAATAAGCGTATATACAGTTACAATCTTATTAGATGCTTGACAAATCTATCCTTCACAACCAGGCGAGGATCTGGGAAAAAAATAGAGGGGATGAGGGGAGGGGGGAGAGAAAAACAATCTAGCCGGAAAAAATGCAAAGGGGATAGAGCACTGGATTTCCTATACACTATAACATTTCCTCCTCCGTTTTACAGGTCTTTAAAACATTTCTTGATGCATGAAATATAATAAGTTCAGTTTTTTTTGCCTCTATTACCTTTTCAGCAGTCTGAAAGGTGTGGATGGTCCTGCCCTGTTAACAACTCTCTAACTGCTCTAACAAGATCTAGCTGAAGCGGAGGACAGAGAGTCTGACTCCTCTCTCAATGGGAATGTCCTTGTAAGATTTAAAGTTCTGCGTAACTTGAGAACAACTTTTAGCGTTAGCATATGCTATTTACTGAAAATAATCTCAATTTAAAACTACTGAGGGGAATATTATTAGGTTACACTCTAGGTGCTCCATTAAATACGCCCAAAAAGAAAATGAATGATGCATTTTGAAATCAATTAAACCGCGCCCACTTCTTCCACTTAAAGCCCTTTTGTTTTTAACAAACCTAATCCTTTAGTTCGAAATGACCTATGACTTTTCAGCAAAGCTGTTTGATAAATCATACGGAAATTGTCATATGTCGAGTGTTATGATTTTGGACTTTTTAAAATAATTTTTGACTCTTTATCTATATATTTCTTAGACGTTATATAAAATTCTGTCTATAAATTAATAATTGTGCCGAAATATTGATCACATGAGAGTTGTTTTACTTCTGAGCTGCTCCTTGTACACAATGGGAAATGGCTAGAAAAAACGAAATCTCGGAGCTAGATGGAGGATGTCCAGCACAGCTATTAGGAGACAGAGGACACAGTCTGTCAAGACGGTTCATAAAGAGTGTTCATTACTTTCAAGAGGATATCTCCACCTGAATAGTCTATATCTGGTTTAGTGGTTAGCGTACCTGACCAGCGGGAATGTCTCTGTGTATGCGTTTTCATGTTGTCTGAGAAACCAGGAGAAGTCTAGGGGCGGGGTGGATCAGTCGGTAACGCGCCAGGCTCCTGTAGTCTCAGCTGGGCCAACGTTGAGATTTATTTTCCCAAAACTCTCCGCCCTGCCCTTGGTCAGTAGGGGACACCAATTGACCAGGAAAGGCCGGCGTTCGTCGGATGGGGCGACGGTTAAGCCGCGGCTTCGTGTGTAGGAGAGCCATACCCTGTGCATGTTAAAGAACACCCTGGATGGCCTTGGAGGGAGGCTACCATCTGTATCCAAACAGCTGTCCACTCCACCAACCTTTTCTGAGCCCTCGAGGTCGTTTTGACCTGGCCATTTAACCCACTGTGTGAAAAAAAAGCGGCTTTCAGAGGTAAAATAAACCAACCCAGGATAAATCCAACAGAGCTTCTAGAAACACCTTCTTCCCCGTTTCAGAAAATTTATAAAAATTATTTTTAAAAAATGACTCACTTGAACATTGAACCACGGCTTAACATCTGCCGACGGTCAGTGGCTTTCTAAGGCAATCAGCGTCTCCTTTCTCACCGAGGGAAAGGGAGGTATTAGTGGAGAAAATCTCAAAGCAGGAATAGTGGGTGTCGAGTTTGGTAACATCTGGTTACGAGTCTGACAGTTTTCCAATGAACCACCCACTTACCCTCCATTTCCCTGGAAAAACTATTTGGGGAAAAAAACGGAATTTTTGTTCTGATTTCACTGCGAGACATGAATGTTCTCTGAATGCGCCGCCACATTGCTTTAAAGAGGCATTACCATATCTTCCCAGCATAAAAGGGGACTTTCAAACTGGGCGATATACGAGATTCTGATTGGTTTGCAGGTATCATAACGGTAGTATCCAGCGAAATGTTCTTTGAAAACATTCCCAATCTATGCATTATGTTTTAACATGCGTTAGATTCAAGTTATTGTTCTCTTTTTTCGTTATGATTATTGTTTCAGTTAAGTTCGTTAATTACTTTCGTTATTAGTAGCCAATATGGCGCGAAATCTTCCCCGTTTCATAACGACACGGAAAGATACTTCGGACATCGTGTTGCGGAGTTTCGCCATCATTTAAGAATTCGTCGAAAGATGCTTGTTCGAAAAGAGATTTAAAAAAATTACTACTTTTTTAAGAAGTAAATTCTAATGGAAGGCAAATTTCTTTCATAATGGTTATTTGGTAGTATGTACTATTAATAGCACTTTTTTTATTGCATTTCAGTATAAAGAATACAATTTGGTCACCTGCTCTATTTCGTTATACTGACATTCTACTGTACATAATAATACACATAATTTTTTCATCTGATTTAAATTTCAAAGATGAATGCATATTTACATTATTGGAATTAAACCCTGATAGTAACGTAAACGAATAATTTAAAATAAAAAATAGCCTGACGAAGCCATTTAAATAAAACTTTACAAATGCTCTCTCACTTTTTCTAGGCGAGAAAGAAATCTTTGCCATCGGTTTTGTTTTCTTTGCCGGAACACCGTTGCATTTCGAAGTGTTCACTTTTTAACCTTTCCTCTCCCCTTACATTGAGCCGACCTTCGACTTTCGCCTCTTCCATTTCTCTCTTCCATCCGCAATCGCATGAAATAGATCATGAAAATGAGTTCAAGTTTGCTTCGATTTCTGAAGCACCTATCTTGCTTGCTTCGCTCTACTTCACTCAGCGATACATAACGCATTCAGGGCAGAACGGATTGCGCCCGGCTTGCCTGCAGATACCGAAGCGAGGAAAATGAAGAAAAAGTCTCTATAACGATAGCAACCGCTTTCTCCACGATGACGTCACTTTCTTCCTCTCTCGGTTCTGCGGAAAAATAGCTTCGAGTGAACCAAGAAAGCTCTCGGCTGAACAATGCGATAACCGTAATGTATGCGTACCTTGACACCAGGCGAGGATCATCTGAAAACCAACACTTAGTGCTCAAATTGATGAAATCCAAAACAGGTTCTTTGTCTTCAATGTCTCTTGTATCAATATTATGTATTCCCCTTCATTTGCACATTCGACGCGCTCGGTTATCAAGGCTGCGTTACATTACCATTCATTCGGTGTCAGGTGATAACAAGATCTGAAACAGAGCAGGAAAAAGTGATGCTTGTGCTCCTCGATCCTCTTCCTATTCACACCTGCTCTGAAGCTTAACATCGCCATTTTATGGGTTTCAGTACGATGGGTAGAGTCCGTAAATTGATTCAGATGGGGCTACAAAATATTACATAAAATTACTGTTCATGCAACTTGTTTACCACAGATATCTAATATCAGTCCATCAGTTTAATACGCCACAGAGATGATATGTGAGGAATTTGAGGACTCTGCAGAAAGGCATCGTACACGTCTTATTCGGAACTCAGGTCCCTTTACGCCACAGCCAAGCACATTAATCGTTTAGTCACTGAGAAGATGAAGATATTATATATTCATTCAGATAATAATATTAATATGACGGTTAAAAAAAATAACTATTATATAATAGAGAGATGTCGCTCACAAAGACCGCTTCTTGGTTTTTAACTCCATTCTGTATTTACATATTTTCTCTTGCAGATGGGACAATACCGACCTCTCCTTTCTCACGTAGAGCAGCAAATTGTAGTGTACGTGGGAAAAATCTCAACACTGATCTCGAAACTAAAACCTGTTTATCCATATGACACTGACGCTCGTGAGCTAATTATTAGATTTCCTCGCACCTCTGTACATTGTTAATGATGAATATATATCATGATCTGCAAAAATTTCTCTCTCATCTGATCAAGGATTATGCAGTTTCGAAATTCTCTGACACCCAAAATACAGAAAAACATACAAAATACAGAAATGATAGAGAATATTTTCAGCTTCAAATCGTTTTTTGAACGGCCTCATTATTAAATGTACTCTTAGTTAAAAAGTTACGGATATTGGCGAAAAGGTATGTAGCAAAAATAAGACGTTTCTTTTTGTTCATTTCGGTAAGACTTGGGTAAAGTGTTTTACCTCTGAGTTACACGTGTTTGCACACAATGGATTAAACGACCAAGTATAAGGACCCGAAGGACTCAGAGGAGGTAGAGGGAAGGAAACCCACTAGAGAGTTGTTAGAAGACAAATGGAAGCCTTCCGTCAAGGCCATCGAGCGTGTTCTTTAACCTGCACAGAGCATGGCTCTCCAGCACACGGAACCACGTCGCATATGACGAACAGTGGCCCTTCCCAGCCTATCAGTCCCCTACTGACCGAGGGCAGGGCGGGGGAAAAACCTCAACGCTGGTCCAGTCGGGACTTGAACTTGGTAAGGTTAGAGCAAGTCTGGGAAAATTTTTAGCTGAATGGTCGCGTAGAAAATTGAAATGGAATTGCAACCGCCAAAAAATATATAGTCAATAACGTATAACCACCAACCAAACATCTCTCCCCCCCCCAAATATAAACCTAAAGTGAAACATAAACAATATAATTAAATTAATAATTTTAATGATAATTGTCCTCTGCACTTTAAGTTTCTCTTTCAGAAATTTATCTGTGGTCAGTAGCTCGTGGGTCGCACAAAACGAGGTGGCGGGCCACAGTTTGCCCAAGCCTAGGCTAGAGTGTCGCTCATACATTGCGAAACACCTCATAAAGAGTAGAAAGTTAGTGATTGTGTTATATCGCGTATATCAGGGAGAATAGTGTTGAAGTGGTGTGATGCAAGGTGAAAAGTTTTTTTCTGCAGTTAGTAATTTATTTTGCATGTTGCGATGAAAAAAATTAGCTATGTAATATGCTATGTCATTAATTATAATTAAACTACTACAACTATAATACTCGCTTGCTATGTTTATTAACATATCAAAATGAAAATTTAGAAAAAAGGAAAGTGTTATGTAACATGGAATCGGGTGAAAGTGTTCGACGAAGCCTAATGGGGTGTTATGATCTAGAAGAGAGTCATCATCATCATCTTCAAGCAGCCATGGGCTACCAGACCATGCAATTTAGTTCTCCAAACATATTTCCTGCGTCTAGCCACTGCACACCAATTCTAACAAGGTTTTGTTTGACATTGTCAGTCCACAGCATCCTAGGTCTCCCATTCTTTCTGAGGCCTTTAGGTACACTGTCCATAACCCTATTCGCCAATCTATAATTATCCATACGGGCAACATGGCCAAACCAACAGAGTCTCTCTCTGCACAATATGCTGCTTAAAGGAGGTTGCAGATTCCTTTGCCTAACCTCATCATTAGTTACAAAGTTAAACCACCTAATGCCCAAGATACTGCGTAAGCATCTAGAATCAAAAGCATCTAGTTTCCTGTTATCTTGTTTACACAGCGTCCAAGTTTCACTACCATAACTAACCCTAGAAAGAACCAAACTATTATACAGTCTAATTTTAGTCTTTAGGTGTATACGCCTATCTTTCTACAGTCTCCATAAATTTTTAAAAGTTCCGGCAGCAATCCCTATTCGTCTATTAATCTTATGTCGCAAATCACCAGTATCTATTACATAGCTACCAAGATAATTAAACTGAGACACTTGTTCAAGGTGCAACCATTCAGATTAAGTTTCATCATTATGTTTCATCATCACCTGCCAGACCAAGTTTCATCATTTGAGGCCTTTAAAATTCCGGTAAAGCAATTTTGCATAATATGCAGATTTTTCTGTCTAATAAGAGAAAAATATGAAGTAAATCTATAATAGTGCTGCAACAAAATCTGATTATATTTTTTGCAATGATTCTATGGATATATAAATAACAGAAATATCACAGCTCAATTAAAAACTAAAATTATTGCGAGTTCAGACTTTTTCTAAGTACGTCTTCAGATTGCGGAAAAAAAGAACATCGTTTAGTTATTTCTCTAAGGCGAGATGTTTTTGAGAGACCGTAGTAGTGTCATCTCTAGTAATCTCAATAAAGAAAAACATTAAAATATAGAATGTGCTTTATGTAATTGATTTTTACTCTTCGAAAGTTAACAAAATGAGAAGTTCTCATTAATAAAGTGTGAAAATCAATTTAGGTATTTGTTAGAGCTGGTTAACTATTGTTTAAAATTTTTAATTCATACTATATATCAACTCAGTTAATGCAGAAACGACGGCCATCGAAAAGCAAACTTTCTCTAAAGAGATAGTAACCGTATCGATTAATGATGAGAGATTGTGATGGAAACTACATTTTAAAGTATCATCAATTGTTAAATCAGTTCAAAGTTTGATGTAATGGCAAAATTTCAAACGAACATTTTTGTTTACATTTGAGTAAATTTTGTCGACAATGGTCCAATGGTGTTATTGTAGAGTCAAAGGACACTATAAAATTAAAATTTTCCAAGGGAAAATTAACTGCAATAATTTAGTTAACAAGCTATTTTTATTAATAATAATATATTTCAATATTGAAAGAAACATTGATTATGTATGAAAAATTATATTTGCATTTTTTTTCACTGAAATCGCTTAAGTGAAATCCCTTCTCTCGCCACATATTAACAAAATAACAATGTCTACAGAAGGAGTACACAAACGTTTTTTGGGATTTGGCTGATAGAAAAATATTACGTTTGCTGTAAGCCAATAGTTGGGGTGAGAGGGTTGCTAAAAACAAAAAAATGTTTAGTTATGTTTATTAAATTATTTATTGTCATATAAATCATGCAGTAGCCAACCTGGACCTGTGAGATGAACAGTTGTCTTGCTGGTAGACGCCATCTCCATTGGGATGCATCATGGCTAATATAATAAATAAATAACATTAAATTTATTTTAACATCAAAACTGAATTAGGTTTCTCGAACCAGAATATGGACTGGATGTCAGAAATGAGCTTCAATGACATTGTAGCTAGTGGTAAAATGTAATTGAAATTTTCGTCTTTCATCTTATTAAAACATCTTTACCAGTGCCAGATGCAGAAAAAAAATTAATATTTTTTAAGCGGGCAGGATGAATCTGTTCAAAGGCTCGGGATTGACCCGCGGACAAGAGTTTGTGCACGCCCTGGTTTGTGGAATCTGGCAACGAATGAAGCATTACAGTTTCATAAAATGTTCAGCAAGAACTGATTGCAGCATTTTTAACAAAGGATATTCCTATCAGAGATCGAAGCAACTGAACCTACTTTTAAAGTAATTTTAATGAGGGAGGTAAACTTTGTATGTAATTTGTATTGAACTTTTAGAATCTAGACTCATTTACATATTTTACATTTATTATTATCATACGGGACATTTTGAATCATTTTTGATATTTTTGTAATTACATTTTTATTGCATTACCATTTATGTACTTCACTAATAGTAGTGACAGAAATGTGTGAATCCCCAATTTCTACATTACATACGTAAAGTACTGCGATTTAAAAAATAAAATATCTACTTCAATCATCGAATTAGTATTCAGTTACTATGTCAATCAAGTTACATAGAACGTTTATGGTTCTAATATAGAGCAATTGATATGAAACGAACTACTAATTGGTAACAGGATTCAAAGTTGCAAGATTTTCATTTAAATGTAATTGTAGCAGATTGAAGTAGCAAAACTGGTAAATAAAAATCCGTAATCGGTTTAATTGGAGCGATATTTTCAAGAGTAGAAAATGTTCCTCAGGTAAGGCGACCCATGCATCCTCCAGAGCTGTTCATAATTCTCTCGAAGTCGTCGCTGATGGCGACATGGGCCGAACACTCTGCTCGACGGTATCCCAAAGATTTTCGATGGGATTTAAATCTGGGCTTTCAGGGGGCCAATTCATTATTTCAAAGTCAACAGAATGCTCCTGCAATCATGCAGTAGCCAACCTGAACCAGTGAGATGAACAGTTGTCTTGCAGGTAGATGCCATCTCTTTTGGGATGCGTGATGGCCATAAATGGGTGTAAATGGTCAGCCATGAGTTCTATGTGCCGGGACGCACTGAGAGTCGTCTATACACATACCAAAGGTCCCACAGACGTCCAACTGAAGACTCCCGAGACCATAACTGAGCCACCACCAGTCTCCCATCGGCGTGATGAAGTTTAAATTGGGATTCATCATTCCAGGCTATCCACTGCCAATTTTTGATGGTCCAGTTTCGATGTTCTTTAGCTCAGACAATGCGTTGAATAAGTGTCATGTCATTAGAAGTGGGACTCTCGTAGGTCGACTACTCGCAAAGCCGAGACGACGAAGTGAGCGTTGCACGATCCGTGCACTGATTTCCCGGCTGGAACCCACATTCAGATGGGAGATGATTTCAGATAATGTCTGGCCCCTATCCGTTCGTACGATGCGGGTCAGACAGCGAAGTCCACGATCATTGAAGGCTGTTGTTCTTTGCAGTTTGTCCGAGCGCTTGTTTTTTGTCGGAATTTTCTTATTCCTGGAACACTCCTGAAACTGTCGTACGAGAAAATCCAATTTCGTTGACAATTTCGGAGATCGAGTGTCCCATCCGTCGGGCACCTACGATCTGCCCTCTGTCAAATGCATCTAAATCCCGCTACTTTCTCATTACTCTTCTCATGACGAATGCTTGGGGAAGCCAAAGTTGACAGCTATGTATGACCAGTGTTTCAACCACGCATGCGCGTAAATGCGGGACTTGCGGTATTGAATTTGAATAACGTCTCCTATTCCTAATTCAACGGCACTGTAGTGTATTATGCAATAATAATTTTTTATGTTTATTAAAAATATGTAAACAAGTTTTACATTTGTCAACCGTTCAGGTTATTCTTACACCACTTAGTCACTGATAATCAGGAGATTGCTCTAAAGCATTGCATCATCTTTATTAAGAAACAGATGATTTAGAAAATATGAATAATTCATCAGAGTTTTCAGTCCCATTTAACTCCGTGAAAATATACACCGAACAGCCAAAACATTATTACCATCGCACCTTTATGCAAATACAAGCAATTGCAGGTAAAAGACGGAGCGTCTGAAGGTCGTGAAACGGTATGAATAACACCTGATACTGACCTCCGTTAATCAGTGTTATTTTTAGTTCTTTTGATGGGAAAGGCGGGGGGCATAAGTGAGTTTGACAAAGGCCAAATTGTAATGGCCAGACGACTGGGTCAGAGCATTTCCGAGACGGCAAGCCTTGGGGGATGCTCACGGTCAATTGTGGTTAGTACCTTGAAAAGTGGTCCAAGGAGGGAAAACCAAGGAGGGAACCTTGGAATAACCAAGGGTTCGATGTAAATGTGTCACGACACAATACTTCGAACCCTGCTGAAAATGGGGCTGCGTACCTGCAGGCCAATCTGCGTGCCCATGCTAACCTCGGTTCACCATCGAAAGCACTTACAATTGGTAAGCGAACATCAAAACTGGACCTTGAATGATTGGAAGTACTTCGTCTGGTCCGATGAATCTCGTTTCCTGTTGCGTTGTTAGGTACGTGTGCGTGTTTACCTGGAGAAGTGTTGGCACCAGGATGCACCATGGGATGGAAACAAGCCGGTGGAGGAAGTGGAAATGTTCTGCTGGGAAACCATGGGTGTATTTGTGTATTCTTTCAACAAGTAAAGTGAAAAAATGAATGTTTAAAGAACACAAGTGTGTCAGTTGGGGCTAAAAGATAGATATGCAGAACTATGACGTCTACCACCTACCTAAACATCATTGCAGACCAGGTACATCCTTTCATGGCAACAGTTTACCCCTCTAATAGTGCCTTCTTTCAGCAAGATAATGCGCCACGCCACGCTGCTTGGATTGTTCGAGAATGGTTCGCAGAACATGAGGAAGGCTTTCAGGTATTGCCCTGGCCTGAAAATTCCCCAGACATCAAGCCAATCGAGCATCTGTGGTTTGTGTTGGAACAGCATATCCGATCTGTGGCGTCTCAGCCACGTAACGTACAAGAGTTAAAGAATCTGTTGGTAACGTGTTAATACCAGATACCACAAGATACCCTTAGAAATCTTATAGCGTCATATCTCGCCGGGTAAGAGCTGTTTTGGCGGCACATAGAGGACCAACATCACATTCGTCAGGTGGTCATATTGTGTTGGTTCTTCGGTGTATTTGTGTATTCTTTCAACGAATAAAGTTAAAAGAAAATGAATGTTTAAAGAACACAGGCGTGTCACTTTGGGCTAAAAGGCAGATGCTCGCCATCTAACGTAATAAAAATTCGCCTACTGGCGGGTTGTCACCTCAGCTTTCAAACCCATTCTACGTCACTGTTAAATGGCCAGGTCAAAAAGATTCCAAGGGCTCAGAGAAAGGCGGACTCCACTGTACAGCTGTTAGGAGCATGAAGCTACCACTTTAAGGCTATCCAGCATGTTCTGTAACCTGCATGGGTATGGTTATCCCTCATACGAAACCATGGCTTGATGTCACATCCAATGGATGGCAACATTTCCAAGCGTATTCGCATGTACTTTCTCATTGAGGCTGGGGTGGGGATTAGCAGAGATAAATATCAACGCGCACATAGTTAAATTAAGAAAGAGTACTTAATATAATCTAATGGAAAATGGATCTGTACGTAATAGATAGGTGTAGAGTAGAAGGAGAGCTGTGTACCAGTCTCCCAGTGATGAAATTAAAACATTGAATTACCAATTTTCACCGACGTGGCCATAAACCTGATTCCTGTTTTGTGTCTCGATAACATTACAAATCAGCAAGGATAATTAGCTTGAGAAAGAGAAAAATGAAACAGGATATTCAATAGAAAATCAAAAATTAGAGTCCTAACCAATCAATTGAGATATTGAATGAGAGAAGCCTACCTTCGTTAGGGTACTCTTAGCCTACCTTCGTTAGGGTACTTCGTTAGGGTACTCCTGTACTTGCGCTTCATTTACATCAGCCTCATTGGATTCATTTCATCAGCCTCATTGGATTCATTTCATCAGCCTCATTGGATTCATTTCATCAGCCTCTTTGGAGGCTCGTACGGGTGCAACTTTATATCTGGTAAAAAGACAAAAGTCCGTATGAGAAATCAATTCACAAAATGCACGTATATGAAAACATGTACAAGCACATTTAGAGAAAAATATTTGTAAACTACATCCAGTGAAGAAAATCTGAATTTCTGATTGAATATAAAAATATTTTAATAAGTACCTTTGTTGTGACCCGTTTTCGCCTTCTTCCCTTCGCGGGGTGCATCTGTCCAGGCCTTGAAGTAAAAGTCCAGGTCTTGAAGTTAACACTGCCCTCAAGGCAGTGATGATATCTGAATGAAAAGAGGAACAAAACTATTAAAAATTCGGAGATTTCCTCGACATTCTTCGAATTTTTATAAAGAAACTTTCTCCAGAGAACTTTTAGCTTATCGGTTAACGATGAGAGACGGTGATGAAAATTACATTTGAAAGTATCAATAATCGTTAAATCAGTTCGAAGTCAGATAATACACATTGGCTAAAATTTAAAGAGAACGTTTGCTTCAAATTCTATTCATTTTGCCCACAATGGGTTAAATGTGAAGGTCCCAAGCACTCCTGAGGGAATGTTGGGGAAAGGAATCTGGTACAGATATGTCTGAAATCGTTTCTGTAAAAGAATGAAGAGAAAATGTGTTGTTATCATTCATTTCAGGTGTTTTTCGTAGTGAGGTCATAAAGGGAGTAAGGTAATCTTGTAGTGCACTAGTTATTGTTTATTTTAGCTTAACCCATTTCATACTTGTCTGTGTCCTTAATGTCGTATCCCATTATTAAGTGAAATGTTGTTATAATAGATATATTCATACAATTATTTTTAGTATTAATATTTCTTATTATTTGTAATGTATATTTGTGATATTTGTGACATTCTTTTTTCTATTCGGAATTTCATCACTTGTGCTCTATATCTTTTTGTTGTCCGGGAATCATTTAATACTAAAATTACATCCTATCCATTGGCATTAAAGCTCACCTCCATGCCAAACCATTACAAAGGTTGCATGGGGACAGTTTTAGTGCTTAACATACCCGGGTTAATTAAAGGGTAGTGTCAAAAATAGACTTACACAAAGCCAGCTGTGTGAATTTATAGTAGGGAAGTGAGACAACTGAACCAAAGGATGGGGTTCTTTTCTAGTGCGCAATGATTCTCCTCCCGGCCACATCTCTCTAATCGTATAGCACCGAAATCAGATTGCATTACTAAGGGATCCAGACAAATTTTCGTATCAAATAATATCCGGATATTTAATGGCTAATGGCGCACTGCCTAGATATCGAGCTTCCTCCCCCCCATCCATCTGTGTCCCTTTGCGAATATATAGCGAACAATCGTTTTCATCTTTTTCCCTTTTTATAGGGGACGAAGAAGGAAGTGAGGAAAATTTTTATAACCTGTAACACTACCCATGTCAGAAGCTTTCATTTGACAACTAACCCTTTACTTTCGGCTCTCTTTTCCCCAAGATATAGCGAAACAATCATTTTCATAGGCTATATCCTTTTTTAGGGGAAGGGGGGAAGAAAGCAAGTGGGTAAATGTTTTATAGTCTCACATCACAAACTTTCATTTGCTCATAAATCATAACTTTGTCCGTCGTGTCCGAAAGGTATGGTGGAACAACTGTTTTCACAAACACACAAAATCACAAATGACGCGTGAAAAGCAACAGGGAGATTGATATTACTTGACACAGCCGCATTTGGAGGACAGCATTTTCTGACGTATAATGGAATGTAGTTTTAAGATATTTATTTCTCAATTTAATCGCATTATATATTTGAGGAGAAATAAAAAACAATTCTAGACGCAGTAAAGCTATGGGTGTAGTTTCTGGATGGCTCATATTCCGGTAGTAATAAGTATCAATACCTCACGTTAAAAGTTTAAAAAGCATTACTACTACATGAAGAAGTAGGTCAAATTAGTGAAAATCAAACTGATCAATAATCTATCTATATACGATTTTGGCAGCAGAGATGACTACATTTACTACCAAATAATATAATGAATTTTTTTAAGATTTGAAACTGTAACATAAACAAGAACTCAAGAAAAATTCAAATTTTAACCTTATTATGAAGATTTTTCATAAACTTTCCATTAGCGATAAAGAACCAATGACTTTCATATATATATATATGTGTGTCAGACACAATATGTTGAATAAAAGTAAAAAAGTTTAAATAAATCATTTTCTAAATATTAGGAATACAGCACATTCCGTTTACAACATTTATTTTCGAGTGGCCATATTTAAATGGCCATGACTTTTAAAAACATTTTTTATCAAAAGCATATGCCATTCCGATGTCCTTATGAAGAATACTCTGACATATATCTTTTTTCAATAGAATCCTCGAAGGTCACCTGACACCCTCTGCCCTGATTTGAAATGGAATGACTCCATTATGTTTGCTCTGGGATAATAGTTGAGAGGGGGGGGCAATGTAACGAATAAAAAATGTTTAACTTTCTTTATTACATTTTACTTGTCATTTGTATGGGTACAAAATAAAAAGTAAAAAAAATATTAAATAGTGAAGTAAAATTTGATATAAACCAAGTTATACATTATTAATTTAATTTATATAAACATTGATATATTACCAAATTGTTTGTATCAATATTGATATATTACCAAGTTGTTTTAACTTTAAAACTCAGTTTGTCGAAGCAATATGTGAAAGATGTTAATGTATCCTCGAAACGAATTGCTAAATATTCATTCAACGACTTCAATGACGTTATAGCTAGTTATATGATTTTATTCGATTTTTGGCTTTATTAAAAAAACTGTTCAATTTAGTATAGCCAGATTCAAAAAAATTATTTTTGTATTTTGGAATTTTCACGTGGCAGGATAAAATTGTTAAAAGAACCGGATATGTTCATTACTGATCTAATAATGAGCACTGATGATAGAATTGTTCCCAAAGCAGCAATTTATTTTTTGTTTGCTTCATTTTCGTGACGTGTTTTTACTACCGACAGTATTAAATGTCAAGAATATTGTTTCTTTCAACAATATAACAACCAATAACAATATTCAAATCATATCGGAACTCACTATTATCTTGTTTCAGGCCAAAATTTATCACTCTCGATTTATGAAATAATAAAAATCTACAATGGAGCATGTTTATGCAAAAATAACATAGACACGAAATGTACAGTATGCACGAAAAAGACATTACCTGTAGAATAAAATACACAAGTTTTGTTTTGTAAATAAAATGACATAAGGAAATGGGGTAAAAATAAGTACACTTCAAATTCTTATATAAAAATAATCTTATAGTGTGAACAAATTCAGTATTTTGCTTAGGTACTTTTAAATTAGTGTGGATAGCCATAATTCGTCGAGTTTGGATACTATTTTGGCATACGCCTTTTCTCGCTGAATGGTATGTTTATTTGCTACTAACTTGTGAGAGCTGATCTTTTTGACCCTTTCGCTGCATAGCCCCTCCTCCACTTGTGAGAGCTGATCTTTTTCACCCTTTCGCTGCATAGCCCCTCCTCCACTTGTGAGAGCTGATCTTTTTGACCCTTTCGCTGCATAGCCCCTCCTCCACTTCTGAGAGCTGATCTTTTTCACCCTTTCGCTGCATAGCCCCTCCTCCACTTCTGAGAGCTGATCTTTTTCGCCCCTTTCGCTGCATAGCCCCTCCTCCACTTCTGAGAGCTGATCTTTTTCGCCCTTTCGCAGCATAGCCCCTCCTCCATTTGTGAGAGCTGATCTTTTTGACCCTTTCGCTGCATAGCCCCTCCTCCACTTGTGAGAGCTGATCTTTTTCACCCTTTCGCTGCATAGCCCCTCCTCCACTTCTGAGAGCTGATCTTTTTCACCCTTTCGCTGCATAGCCCCTCCTCCACTTCTGAGAGCTGATCTTTTTCACCATTTCGCAGCATAGCCCCTCCTCCATTTGTGAGAGCTGATCTTTTTCACCCTTTCGCTGCATAGCCCCTCCTCCACTTGTGAGAGCTGATCTTTTTCACCCTTTCGCTGCATAGCCCCTCCTCCACTTGTGAAAGCTGATCTTTTTGACCCTTTCGCTGCATAGCCCCTACTCCACTTGTGAGAGCTGATCTTTTTCACCCTTTCGATGCATAGCCCCTCCTCCACTTCTGAGAGCTGATCTTTTTCACCCTTTCGCTGCATAGCCCCTCCTCCATTTGTGAGAGCTGATCTTTTTCACCCTTTCGCTGCATAGCCCCTCCTCCATTTGTGAGAGCTGATTTTTTTCACCCTTTCGCTGCATAGCCCCTCCTCCACTTGTGAGAGCTGATCTTTTTCACCCTTTCGCTGAATAGCCCCTCCTCCACTTGTGAGAGCTGATCTTTTTCACCCTTTCGCTGCACAGCCCCTCCTCCACTTGTGAGAGCTGATCTTTTTCACCCTTTCGCTGCATAGCCCCTCCTCCACTTGTGAGAGCTGATCTTTTTCACCCTTTCGCTGCATAGCCCCTCCTCCACTTGTGAGAGCTGATCTTTTTCACCCTTTCGCTGCATAGCCCCTCCTCCACTTGTGAGAGCTGATCTTTTTCACCCTTTCGCTGCATAGCCCCTCCTCCACGTTTCGATACAGAAAGATTGGAATTTGGAATATCCTCCAGAGATAGGAGGATTAGGAATCTTTATCCGTCGGATAGCGGGGATTTGCGTAATATAAACGTCATAATTAGCTTTCAGAGGCACTTTTTGTGCACTCATTGGGCCAAATGATCAGGTCACAAGAACTTCAATGACTTAAAGTTGGGTAAGGAACCCACTGGAAAGCCATTAGGAGACTGATGGAATCTTCCTCTCAAAGCTATCCATCTTACTTTTTAACGTGCACAGGTTATGGCTCTCTTGCATACGAGGACACCGCATAATGTCCCAAGACAGAAATTGTTTCCTTCCAAAAGCCCAAAGGTGTCCCTTTCTCACCCAGGGCAGGATTAGCGGAGATAAATCTCAATGCTCACACAACTGGGACTCGGTCCTGGGAACTGCAGATTACGAACCTAGCACACTACTGGCCAAATCGAACATCGCTTATTACGGGTGGGATCGGTCAGTTCATTTAATAAGGGAACTAGGCGGACGTCTAGGGCACGAAGATAAATGGGATCCAAATTCGAGAAAAATGAAACGTAAAATAATTAAAATGAAATTTTTTAAACGAAAATCGAAACTTATAGCTTTGTGGGTTATTTGAAGTTTTTATGACATAAAGCCAACTAAGGACATGCTGCGCTAAACAAAATATACAATAAGAGAATAAACAGATAAAAAGTCATACACTAAGACTAAGGCAAGAAAAGTTGTTCTAAGAGCACAGAATGCTTTAAATGTACTTAAATCTATTGTAATGGAAATTGAAATGCAAAGCTTTTTGCCATTTTTGTTTGTAAGTACAGGTTAACGTTTGGTGAAGAGTTTTCTTACTTCTTATATTGGACGTCGCAAGGCAGCATAATGGATAATTTTCGAGTTTTAAAAATATAAATTATAATAATATTTTTATTTGGAATCAACGGAAATATCATCTAACATATCATGTAGAAATGTATTCAGAAAATCCCATGTATCAATCTGATCTCGGAAACATTGTTTGGACAGATGTGTGAATGAATCACAGAATAACCAGCTAACACAGATAGACGACTGATACTAGAGCACCACTGCTTGATGCGCCACCTACAGGAATCTGTCGTCATTCTTATTTTCTCTCCCTCTTTCAAACTGTGTGGAAGTAGAAGATAATTGCGTTGCAGCCATTG
Organism: Ryuthela nishihirai; assembly: GCA_038380435.1. Lineage (NCBI taxonomy): Eukaryota > Metazoa > Arthropoda > Arachnida > Araneae > Heptathelidae > Ryuthela > Ryuthela nishihirai. The sequence goes on along the minus strand of JAWZYU010000030.1, from coordinate 8,510,005 downwards.
CTTGCTGTGCAGTTCCGTATCTGAGTACTATTTTTTTCTGTATTGCTTTCATCTTAACCTGCTTTGATCATATATTTGGATATGTCTAGAGACCGTATTCGTCATTGCGAAACAGAATTTGTGAGAATACTGCACTTAACTGCACGCTAACATTAAGATTGCGTTTACCAAGACCAGCGGCAACCAGTCTGAACCGATTCTTGATTGTAATTATGAGGCAAAATTGACCAATATTTGAAATCTGAGGTCATTGGGTTTATAATTTGCTTTTTAGATAAACAAAGGAAAGAAGTAGAGGGAGAGTAGGAGACATAATTTTGATTTTAAGTGATGATATATTTGCAGCGTTTGTGCTTCATGCCATGGGATATCTCATGAATTAGTTGATTCGGATGTTTAGTTGCATTTCTAAAGAATTTTTCAGCCTGCGTTTTAGTGGTGTGTTCCGTCAGCGGGATTTGGGTATCCCTTGGAATAACTGGATTTCTTACAAACCAGGGAGCTTCCATAGCTGATCGTAAAACGGAATTCTGAAATTGCTCTAGTTGTAGAAGGTCTCTTGATGGAACAAGTGCCCCATATGGGGGCAGTATATAGAATGATTGGACTAATAACCGGAATAGACAATTTCATCTGCTGTTAGGAAACTCAAGAAAGCGCCTGCCTCCTCTTCTGCAATCAATCAAACCTCCTCACCGCCTGTCCATCAAATGCTCGGATTGGCTGTAACATTCCGAGCATGAATTCTGTGGAGTAATACTCAGGGGCAGCAGTTCTGGGGAGGGTCCCGAAGCAACCATTCCGAGCTCCGCGAGCTGGGACATCCAAGGACATCGATGTATATCATGCAATTAAAAACTAATTAATTTTTAAGTGTTAAATTTAACTTAACTTTTTAGTGTCAGTTATTTTTAACAAAAGATACTAATTAACAAAATGTTTAGATCATTTTGTAGGATTTTAACAATTGTGAGATGCGTGTACGGTATTAATACTTTTTTTCTAACCGCACCTGGAGCAGTTGCTAATGCTAAAAGATCATTCTCAAAACTAAATAAATAAATATCCTTCAAGCAGCTGTTTGCCCTACACTTATAAAGAACTTATAGAGAATCTATGGAGCGCGATGGGTCAAGAACTCCTGAGGATATTTAAAGTATTCTAGCAGTTGAACACGAGGAACCACACCGCATAAGAAAAAACCTCCAGGGTAAGAAAAAACCACCGTGTTTCCCGAAAACAAAACTTAGAAGAGAGATGTTACTTTCCAGGAGGCCAAAATTTAACATTTTTGAACTCGGATTCGCTCTTAAATAATAATAAAAGCAAAATAATAATGATTATAAAACAATTTAAATTTAAAAAATACCATAGAATTCAGCACTTACATTCTGCTTACATAAAAAAAATAAGATGTGTTGACAACCTTTTATGACTAGGGGGCTACTTGCCGATATAATGTGGTCACCCTATAACTTGGTAAAACTCAAGGGTCAAAAGTGAAAGAAAAGTCTCCTAGAAAGTTTTTGCAGTTTAATTGATTGGGCATTTACAGAGTTAAGAGGATTTCTTTTTAATTTACTATTATCATTATTATTATTTCTATAAAGGGCTCAGGGAAGGTTGAGGGAAGAGACATTGGACACGTTGGACAGGTGTTAGAAGAGAGATGGTAGCCTTCGGTCAAACCCATCCAATGTGTTCTCTTGTGTACGGCCCCATGGCCTAACGTCACATCCGATTGATGTCGGCCTTTCAAGTCCTTTTCTCCAATGATTTTCATTTTGTGATGAAAAGATGTTTTCAGAATTAGAGATCTTCAAATATTCCTTTGGCATAACAGACATTTTTGGTTAAGTTTTGAGCAGGTTATTCGAAAACTACTAAAGTATATTTTTGTGGGAGAAAAATAAATGTCACTGACGAGTGAAAGTTAAGCCCACTCCTCACAGTTACGTGCCAGGTGTTCTAACTGCTAAACTATCACCAGCTCAGTCATTTATCTACTAAGTATGACGCGATAAATCTTTCCGACTGTATCGCACATTACGCTATCTGTGATCGAGGAAGTCAACTTTCCAATATTGCTCAGATGAGAAGTCACTCACGCTAAAGAGTAGTTAATGAAAGAATCAATGAATATAGAAGATTTGACAACAGGTAATCTGTATATTTTCTATTCTTTGATCTTGGATTTAATAGCTCTTTAGCGTGAATGACTTCCATACTGAGTAATATTTCAAAGTTTCCTTCCCAATCATAGATGGCGCCTTGAGTAAAAAGGTTCGGGAAGAGAGGCACAGTTAATGGATAAATGGCGAATTAAACTGATGAAAAAAAATCAATTGCTAACTTTCTAAAAATAAATGCCAACCTAAAGAGACGTACCGGAAAGTCTCGCCTCCCCCCCCCCCCGCAAAAAAATGTCTCCGGGAGGGGGGAGGGGGACTTTTGCGAAAATCTATTAGCTTTCAATTATTCAACTTTTATAATTAGATTTAATATTTATACCTGTAAAATTTTATGTAAATATTTTTTTTAAAAATTTAAATTTTATTAGAACTCACAATGAAACATAACACCAAAATTATTATATTATTTATGCTGCAAAATTATTATATTTCGCTGCATAAAATGCAAATGTATGCGTTTTGGTCAAAACGATTATCTTAGCGTTATATTTACACTAAATACCTATAAAAAATTTATCGAAAAAGCTAAACATATCGTGTAAATTTTATTCCTTAAGGAAAGGCTTTGAGCTAATGAGTTCTGACCCGCAGGCAACAAGGAGAGGAAATTCTAGGATTGAAAACGAAGCTGATTTTCCGCGATCCATTATTATTCGTTCAAAGTCATAAAGAAATTCTGGGCTACTCCTTTGAAAAATTCTGGGCTATTCCCTTTGAACAAAAAGTTGAGTCACTGCAAAATTTTCCCCGTAAAGGGTTGGGTTGGGTTGTTTTACCTCTGAGCGGCACTTTTTTGCACACCATGGGCTAAATGGCCAGGTCACATGGACCCCGAAGGCTCAGAGAAGGTTGGGGGAGGGGACCCACTGGAACAGCTATTGGGAGACAGATGGTAGCCTCCCGTCAAGGCCATCCAGCGTGTTCTTTAACTTGCACAGGGTACCCCGTAAAGGGTGGTAAAAACGTTTTTGCAGAGGCTCCCTAACTGTGCTCCAACAACACCCCCGCATGGAGGGATTGCGTTGGCACTCAGTATGCCTCTGTCAACTTGTCAAATTTGAACCAAAATAGTTTAATTATTTTAAAAAAATAAATAATTATTCTCTCAAGTAGCTGATTGCCACAGAGGTCTGGCAGGAACTTGTCACTTCATACGCCGTAGTAAAACGTCTATGAGGATGGAGGGATCTCAGCAGAAAGAAATACACACATCCATCTTTATCCGGGGCTCTAACCCAGGTCCGCTTAGATCAATAGCCAAGCGCACTAATCACTCAAACACATGTAAATTAAACAGCCTCTACCTCCACAGAAATGTGTTATTCATGACGCAAAAGAAATGAGGGTGAAGTGAGATGAATAAGGTTAAAGGTTGAACCATTCTGGGTCTGAACAGAATTAAATTTTAAATAAAGAGGAGTTTCTTCAAACTAGAGCTGTGTCTTTTAAAATTCAACTGGCAACTGCATATTTAAAAAAATTCGTATTTAGTATTAAAATATTCATAAATATATGAATAAATTCATAATTAACAAATTATTATACTTTATGCTGTTCAAAAATATGTTGATTGTAATTAAAATTTGGACAAATTAAATCATTTAAGTTTTTTATGCATATCTGATTTCCCTTCTTTTGTTCAATGGCTGTCCAGGCCCGGTGTATATAGGCGACTCAGGATGAACTCGGTACTCAGTTCTATTACATCCCCATATCCGATGTAGTACACATCTCTTAGTAGGATAGATGGATATTTGCTCTTAATCAATACATTCTATCACTAGAATTTCTAGCATAAATATAAATCGTTTACAATACGTTTTACATTTAGCACCCTCTAACGGCGTAATTTAAAGCCTTTTGAAGGGTTTGGAAACTATGGATCTTCATATTTCGTTAGTAACTTATTCAACTCTAAATGAGTTTTTCAGCAATCTCTTAAAACAAAAAGTTGCGCTCCCCCATGAGTGAAGGTGCAAATTGCTGCAGCCAATGTAAACCTCTTTGATCATCACACTCCACAACTAAAATATCATATATCTAGCATAAATAGATCGTTTGCAATATACGCTAAATGTTTGAAATATGCAAATTATCCCACCGTTAGAGATCGCAATTAAAACTTTTGGGAGATTCGAAAAATATGAATCGTAAGGATTTATCGAGCCAACGAAAAACTAATTTTTAATTTATCTGTAAAACCAAAGAATTATTTCTTAAAACATAAAAAAATGTGGATGGAATCATTGATGGTGAAATGTCACCATCAGCATTTCAAATTTCTAACATAATTTCATCGCTTATAACATTCATTGAAATGTTTTGCGATTTTCCACTTTTTTCACTATTGGAGAGTGCAATTACAGCTATAGGGAGGTTTCGAAAGTACGAAGCGTAATATTTCATCAATACCTATCCAACATGAAAAGGATTTTTAATTAGTTCTTTTGTCTCTGAAAAGCAGCAAAAAAGTCTCACAGAGGAAGGCTTTGGCCTGTTGCCGCTCAAAAGCAAATTCTCATTTGGACGTTGCTTCCAGTGGCGCACCCAGAGGGTTCAAGTGGCCCTGGCACCCCGTCCAAAGAAAAAGGGAAAAAAACACTAGAAAATTTTCCAAAAATCTTTTCTTAATGAAAATTAATTTTTTATATTTATGTTGTGTCTTTTTTTTTCTATACTACTTATGAATTAGCTGTCACATAAGGTGGAAATAGCTATCGGGAATCACAGCTGCTGTGAAAACAAGGCGACTAATCAGGCGGACCGCGCGCTACTTCGTTTGCCAGCGGGATCCTCGGCCCTCCCCCCAAGATTAAATCCTGAGTGCGCCACTGGTTGCTTCAATATATTTCAGTCAGGGCCAGTTGACTCTTACTTTAGACACAGAATTAGAATATTTTAGCTTATATATAGCTTTTTGCTTGTTAACAGTTTCATATTTCAGTTAATTGTGATTAACAAGGAAATTGTCTTGTATTGCTCTGGTTTCAAACTCTCTGAAGCAACGATTCTGAAACTTTTTTTGGCTCATGGCCCATTAAATATTTGTTGGCAGCACTACGGAGACTCGCGCTTGCGCAGTTTGTCTTCAATAGCCATTTCTATGGAGCCGTGTGTAAACGCCAATGGTAATCGCAGAGCTATTCTATTCAAGCTCTGACGTGTGTTGAGGTTAGTGCGTATGTTCTGGGCATGTGTTGTGTTAATTTTGGTTCTAACATTTAATACGGATATGTTTTAGGTTAAACAGACAATGAAGGATCATTGGAAAAAGTGATGTGATGTGATAAAATGTGGTGGGAAGGTTAGAAACCCTTCAACAATGGGCTTCCTGCTATCCCAAACAAAGAATCGGATGTGTAAATCACAATGTAGAAAATAAAAATAATAGTTTTTCTGAATTTTTTAAAAGTTCCTATTTATGCAGAGTAGACTTTCTGTAATCCAATACTCTTGGATCTTAATTTCTTTTCTTTTTTGAGCCAAAAGAGATTTTAAAAACAAAATTAACACTTCAATCAAGGTATAAAAAAATAACAGTCACAGTTCTTTCTTCAGTTCCACCACAAAAATAACCATGAGGTTATCACTTGAGATACTGGCCACTAGAGAAAGTTTGTAAGCAAAAACACATTTTTCTTGAACAGTCAATATTTCATATTTATATATTATTAAATTCCTCTTCTTTTTATTTTCGAGAAACGAAAACCCAGCAAAGGATGAATTCAGATTCTGTATAATAAAGAACTTTCCTCCAAGAAACTGAGAATCATGGTCTGAATTTTAAATCTATTGCTTTTACTGTAGCTTCTGCAGAGAAGAGATTTCATTGACAATTCTTCATCAATTATCTTCATCTTTTCCTTCAGAATTTGTCGTTGAAATTGATAGAGAGGACAATGTAAAAAAGACATGAGAAACATTTTCTGGAGTTTTACAGATGGCACAAAGTGGAGAGGGTTTTTTGTTAATTTTGAAGAGCTTTTCATTTAAAGCACAGTGATCAAGGTTAATCCTGAAAAGAGCTGTTTCTTGTCTTCTGCTCAGATGAGATGTTTGAAGTTGGGATGGGGGGCTATTAATGATACTGCGATAGAATAGGCCAACATTTTCCCGACTATTTTGAAAACGTTTAATCCATTCAGAGTGAGTTATTTTATTTTCTCTAATGCAGAAATCTTTGTATGTAATGATGTTAAATATGTTTGCGGTTTTCTGTAAACTCTCTCTTGCAGTTTTGTCAGCCTCTTCGTTCCCATGGATTCCTATATGGCTAGGAATCCACTGGATCACAATTTGATTTTTATTTTCTTCAACATGTTTATTGCATTGCCATAATATTTCTGAAATTAATGAATAGTTAGAGGTAGAAAGTGGATCAGCTAGAAGAGCTTGGAGTGAAGACCTGCTGTCTGAAAGAATCAGAATTTTTTCTGAATGAAAAATGAATGCCCATTCAAGTGCCTTGACGATAGCCCAAAGTTTGCCATTCATAATAGATGTTGGATTAGACAACGAAAATCCTTCTTTAATACTGAGACCAGGAATGCAGAAAGCACAGGATACTATTCCAGTTTCATCACTTCTAGAACCATCAGTAAAGATGTGGCAAAAACCAGCAAATTTCCCACCAATATACTGCATGGTAAGAGTCCATAGAAAATATTACTTTTGATACTTCTAAAAATGCTCGATCTTTTGCAGTTCAAAATTTTATCTAAGATTAGATTTTTATTGGTCTTGGTTTTCATTCTTGCTATACGTTTAAAAACAATGGAATTTCTTCTAACGCTGAGTGGAGGTATGGCAGCTTCAGCAAGTGATGGAAGGGTTGGAGATCCAGGAAGTAATCCGAGGCAACATCTAATAGCTTTATTTTGACAGGTTTCAAGCTTTTTGCACAAGGAATCGGAAGCATTAAGGTAAAGCTGGCTACCATACTCGAGAATCCGGCGTATTAAAACTTTGTGAAAATAAGGAGAGTTTTAGATTTAGCTCCCCACGATGTACCAGTTAGATATCTCAGCATATTCAATCTGCTATTAACGTTTTGACAGACTAGATTAATTTGAGGTTTCCAAATTAAATGATGGTCAAGAAGAACACCAAGAAATTTGTGTTCTTTAACAACATCAATAGGCTCATTGTTAATTTGTAGTCTTAATGGGAAGTGCTTAGATCGTGGTCTGGAAATAATTAAACACTTAGTTTTATCTTGTGAAACTGAAAATCCCCATTCATCTAAAAACTTATGAACTTGATTGACTGCTATTTGTAGATCCTTTTGAAGGATGTCAAGATCTCTGCCAGTAACCCAAACAGCCAAATCATCAGCAAAAATTGAATATTTAATATTTTTGTTTAAACACTTAGGTAGGTCCTGAAGCATGATGTTGAAAAGCACGGGGCTGAGAACGCTGCCCTGTGGTAAACCCTCAGAAACAGGGATAAGAGCTGAAAAAATATTTCCTAATTTTACTTGAATTTTTCTATCTTTCAGAAAATTGTTTATATAGTTAAACATATTGCCAGTTATTCCTAATTTTAAAAGCTTAAAAAGCAGTCCAATATGTCAAACACTGTCAAAGCATGTTGGATATCGAAGAAAACCACAGCCACTCTTTGTTTTATGGAAAGAGCATTTTGTGACTCAGCAATTAGTTGAAGTAAATTATCTTGCGATGACATTCCTCTCCGAAAGCCCGTTTGGAAAGGAGATAGCATTCCAGAGTATTCAAGAAACCAATTGAGTCTGTAAAGTATCATCCTTTCAAATACTTTCCCAAGACAAGAAGTCAGTGAAACAGGTCTGTAGGAGCTTAATAAATTAGGTGGTTTCTTAGGTTTTACAATAGGAATGATCTGGGCTATTTTCCAAGTATCCGGAATTGTGCCTCTGTTCCAGCATTCATTAAGTAGTTTCAATAAATGTATCAGTCCTTCCTGTGGAAGGGATTTAATAATAACATTGGTGATTCTATCTGGTCCAGAACTGCTCTTATTTTTGGTTTTTTATAGCATTTTCAAGTTCCCATAGGTTGAAAGGAGTATTCAAATATTCTGGAGACAGGGGCAACTCATCCAAGACTGCTTCCATAAATTTGGAACTTTTATCCCTGCTGTTTCTGAATGAATCAGAAGTAGGTAACTTATAATAATAAGAGAAATGATGGACGAAATATTCTGCCAGTTTCTCGGTTGTGCAATTTAGAGCTATAGTAAGTTGGGTCCAGATGGGAGTAGGTTCAGGAGCTGTTCCAATATTCTTTATTTTCCTCCATGTAGCTGACTGAGGAGTCTGGAAGTTAATATCCTTGCAAAAGTTTTGCCACTGTTTTTTCTCAAAATTTTTTGTTTCTCTTTTACTTTTAGCACAAACTTTTTGGTAATCTTCAATATCTTTTAAATTTCCAGATCTTTTAGCTTTTCTTTCACTTCTTCTCCTATTTGCAGTGATCTTTTTTACTTCTATAGCACAAGAACAAATTTTAATGGGGGCTTTGAATTCTTTAGTGTTACATTGATAGTTCCTGAAGAGAGAAGAACTAAATTCAATTAGATTAGACTGGTTGTTTGCATTTTGCAGTTCAAATGAGATATGTTTCTTGAATTGGAACCAATTAGTAACTTTCAAACGAGGTTTAGATTTTTTAGACCAAACGTTAGCTGAAATAATGACTGGTAAATGATCGCTCCCAAGAGAATCATGATGTGTTGTCCATGCAAAATGTTTGGCAAAGGGAGCTGAGACAATGGAGAGATCAATAGCACTTCCTCTTCCTGGAAGTTTGAAAAAGGTAGGAGAGCCATCATTGAGCACAACCAGGTTAAGATTCATGATCAGATCTTCAACAATGTTTCTTCTTCTGTCTGTAGAGGGGCATCCCCAAGTTCTACTGTGTGCATTCCAGTCTCCACAGATAAGCCATGGTTGGAGGCATTGATGCAAAGTGTTTTTGAAATCTTCCAACGAAACATCATAACCTGGATTATACAGTGAAATAATGCTGAAGGTAAAATCATTAATTTTCACTTGCACTGCTAGAATTTCGAGGGATTGATTGCGACAGGAGATCTCGATTGCAGCTTGGGGCAATTTGGAGTGCACATAGATAGCCACCCCACCCCTATTAGATCCATCATTTCTAGGTTTTAGATACGAAACATACTGAGAAATCTTAGGAGCCTTTTCCACATACGTTTCGCTAAAAACTAGAACTGCGAAATGTTTATCCCGGAAAAGAGTATTCAACTCAAGAATTTTATTTTTCAGACCTCTGCAGTTCCACTGAAGTAAGAAGTTATTAGGATTGTGGAAAAGATCCATAAAAAATATTTTTTTTTCTTCTTTTTACTAATAAAGTTGCTATTCATATTTATTCAGTATCTGCAAAACTTTCTGCTTGATTCTAAACTTATTTATATTATTGTCCTCAGATGAGCTTTTCAGTAAGTTTAGGAGATCTGTTAGGCATTCCAGGACATCATTAATTTTAAGGAGGATTATTTCATCTTCAGTTTCTTCAAACGTTTTTTTTTCCTGGGGATTGGAATTATTGATGTGATCCTGGTTTTTCTCAACAGATTTTACAACTGACACTCCATTAGAAGAAAGTTGTTTTTTGACAACCTTCCTTGCATCGTTGTGTAAAATATGTGTTGCACTGTCTTGATCTGTAAGAGTATCACAAGTTCCAGCATTATCAACTTGTAAAGTTCTTTTAGAGATGTAGGAATGATCCTCTTGTTGTATCTTTTCTAATGCCTGTGACCATGGTAGATTATTTTGGATCATCAATTTCTTTGCTCGACAGGCCTGCAGTCTCACTTGACATCCTGCATAAGTGGAAGGGTGATCTCCTCCACAGTTGGGGCAGCAGAACGAAGTGTTTTTGCACTCTTTATGGTTATGATGTCCATTGCATCGTTTGCATCGAGTTCTGCCTCTGCAGTATGCCGCGAAATGCCCAAATCTCTGGCAATTATGACAAATTGGAGGCGGCCTTAGATATGCATTCACTTTGTATCTTTAAATCTAATTATTTTCTTATCGGAAATCTTCTGATTGAAGGTTAAGATCATTTTTGAGATAGGATTTCCTCTTTCTCCAGTTTCATTCGTTGATGTTTTGGCAAAATGTCTCATACGTCTAACATTTGTTACTCCTTGATCCTTGAGATAAAGTAGAGCTTCATCTTCAGTAATATCTAGGGGAACTTTATTAATAATACCTTCTGGATGAATAATATTTCTGGGTCGTGTGATGGAAATAGGCAGAGTTTCAATATGAGAACACTTTAGAATGATATTAGCTTCATATTCTGATTTTAGATTTACCAAAAAGTCTCCTTTAGGAAGATATTTTCCTGTAACTCTTCTGCCCAGCTTTTCGTAAAAGAACTGAACTAAACTGGCGATACTAAGACTCTTCATCGGACTATTTTTCCCTGCAATAATTAATTTAACAGAAGTAGTTGAATGACTAGGAAATTTTCCAGAGATTGATTCTACCTCATGTTGTACAATATCTGGGTGAATACTAGTAGATAAATTAGCTTCAGAAGAAGTAATTAAATTGATAGGTTTAGATGTACTTTGCTTATCAGTCTTGTTCCTTAAAAAATATCCTTGAACCGGTTCAGAAGATAATTCGGAAAAAGGATCATCATGAGTATCTTCAATGAAAGTGAAGTCATGTACATCCTGAGATTGCACTTCTACATGATCAGAGGTTTTGCTAGAAACAGACTGCTGTAAGGTATCGGATGAAGCAGATTCAGGTGAATGTGTGAGATTAGAAAGAGAAGTAGCACAGGAGTATTTTTTGACTTTCTTGTCCACTTTCTGCTTTCATTTAGGCTCGATAGTAGAGACCTTTTTACCTTTAGCAGACTTTTTCATGATTATAAGGTACTGGTTTATAAAGTTATCTACAATATCATTTCGCGGCACACCATTTGAGAACCACTGCTCTAAAGTATCGCTTACGTCGCATGCTTTCATTTCGTATAAAATGCATTACGATTGATTCGCCTCTACCTATAAAATTTCTCTACCTTCTAGGGGAGAAAAGAAGTGGAGATTTTTGGGGATGACGAACGACAATCTCCAGGTCAGAAATTTCTAAACCCGGAAAAACAATATTGCCTCGCTCAAAAACTGGTTGTTTTTTTTTTTCAAATCATTTCGTACTTAGCAGAGTTGCTTGGATACAATTTGCCAGTCAGAAGTAACTTTACAGCGAAATAAAATTAAATATGATCAAATTGTGTATGGCGGGTCTAAATACGCACTAATAATGTAACGTACAATGAAAAGCATTATTTTTAGTTTAATGCATCATTCAATCAAAGAGGTTTGTCCGCTTATGCACTCGCCCAGGTGAAGAATATGGGCTATGTGCGAATCAGCTAGGGTCAACCAAAATTGCTGTGGGCAGGTTTGAATTTCTCAAAATCCCCACAGATTTAAAATTAACGGTTGAAAGTTAATCAAAATAACTGTTGCCACCAATAAATCTTAAATAAGGAATTCATCAAATTACTTTCTGATTTCGCGTGATACAGTCATTGTTCATTTTGTTGAGTGAATGAAGAGCACGAGCGTCAGTGGATACTGAAGTCGTTCTAATTTAATAAGAGCGGAACACGAGATTCTTTGTTGAAATGAGAGCTTTAAAAACTAAGAATTCGTAAAATCATTAACTCTGAAAAATTTGCAAGAGTTAATTAACGTATATTTCATAAGATATGTTAATAAATGTTTTAAATATTATGTTAAGTAATAAATGATTTTTTTCAAATAATAATTTTTTTTCTAGTGCCTTTACATTTTTTGCACCTCAGATTACGATTAATTTCCTATTGCTCTAAAGTTACATATGCCTTGCAAACTGTATCCGAGGAACTCTGGTGTGAATTGAAAAAAGTGATTTGAAAAGTTCGATTTCTGAGTGAAGAAATTGTGTTTCTTGGTTTAGAAACCTCTGACGTGGGGAGCATAATGGGTACCTCTAACTATGTCCATTTCTTTCCTCCTCTAAAAGAGAAGAAATTTTAATCGGAAGGAGAGGAGATCGATCGTGATGATTTTTATGCCAAATGTAAGCTTGCGACATGGGGAGTGCCATCTGCTCTGTATTCTAAAGAGTTCCAGACCCGAGCAAAGACGGAGAAATCTGCTAGTTATTAATATTAATGTAATTCGCTCTAATTGAATATATTACGAAACATTCGGTAAAAGCAATTGGGCATTTTTATGTGTTGTTGAACACAGAAACGAAGAACAGAAACATCGTAAAATAATTTAAACCCGATTTTGGGTTCAAATCAAACGAAACATCCATTATTGTGAATGAAGTACTTAAATCTGATCTACTATTCCCCTGAGTTATTGGGTATCAAATATTTGCACTTACTTACTGCCTACCATATTGAACTTCCTATTAGCCGGCTAAACGAAGGTCGGATTACCAAGGGTGTAAGCTTTACACGTCTCCGTCTACTCAGCTAACACATCATCATCATCATCATCCTCAAGCAGCCATGGGCTACGGAGGTCCAACCAGTCTGTGCAATTTAGTTCTCCAAGCAAGTCTATCCTGAGCTACATCTACTGCATCTGGCCACTGCACACCAATTCTAATAAGGTCCTGTTTGACATTGTCTGTCCACCGCATCCTAGATCTCCCCTTCTTTCTGAGGCCTTTAGGCACACTGTTCATAACCCTATTCGCCAATCTATAATTATCCATACGGGCAACATGGCCAAACCAACGGAGTCTCTCTCTGCACAATATGCTGCTTAAAGGAGGTTGCAAACTCCTTTGCCTAACCTCATCATTAGTTACAAAGTTGAACCACCTAGTGTCCAAGATACTGCGTAAGCATCTGGAATCAAAAGCATCTAGTTTCTTGTTATCTTGTTTACAAAGTGTCCACGTTTCACTACCATAACTAACCCTAGAAAGAACCAAACTATTATACAGTCTAATTTTAATCTTTACGTGTATACGCCTATTTCTCCACACTCTCCATAGATTCTTAAAAGTCTCGGCGTTTGATTTGAACCCTATTCGTCTGTTAATCTCATGCCGCACATCACCATTATCTGTTACATAGCTCCCAAGATAATTAAACTGTGACTCCTGCTCAAGACTGCAACCATTCACATTAACTGACTCACAGCCTGCCTGACCAATTTTCATCACTTTAGTTTTCTCTCTGTTTATAACCAAACCTACTGTACTACCAGTCTCATCAACAGCTCGAATGAAAGAGTTAATCTCATCAACATCATTTGCCAAAAGGGCTAAATCATCAGCATAATCTAAATCAGAAATTTTCGTATCTCCAGCCCATTTAAGGCCAAACTCTTTCTCTTGAAGTGAATTTCGCATAACATAATCAATAACCAAGCTAAAGAGAAAGGGAGACAAAATGCACCCTTGTCGAACACCAGAAGTAATGATAAACCAATTGCTACAAGCCTTACCAACTCTCACACACGACTCAGTGTTATTATAGAGAGCTTTCATAATGTTAACTAACTTGTCTGGTATACCATATGATCTCACAATCAACCACAAATTATTACGATCAACAGAGTCGAAAGCCTTTTTGAAATCAACAAAGCTAGCAACCAAAGGTTTCTGAAACTCTAAACATTTCTCAAGAATCTGCCTAAGTGAAAATATCTGATCCACACATCCCCTACCACTTCTGAATCCACATTGCTCATCACGCAATTGACTGTCAACCAGATTCTTAATTCTATTAAGCACAATCATGGAAAGAACTTTACCAGGAACAGAGAGTAAGCTGATACCCCTATAGTTATCAGAAGAACTGCAATCACCTTTTTTGAAAATTGGGATAACAATAGCTCTGGTAAAATCCTTAGGAACCATGCCTTTATCATAAAAGATATTCAGAATTTCAGTCATCCAAGTGGTGACCGAAACATTCCCAGCTCTAAGCATTTCGGTAGTAATTTCATCGACCCCTGGGGATTTATGTAGTTTCAGTTTAGAAACAGCCAAAATAACTTCAGATTGTGTTATAGGGCCTACATTAAAGCCACCAATGCATCTATCATCATTGCAAACAATGGGAGTAGAACTAACTACATTATTTAGAACATCACTGAAATGCTCAGCCCATCTAGCCATGACAGAATCCTTCCCTTCTATAACCTTACCTTGTTTATCCTTCAATCCTTGTATACCTGTCCGTTTTCTACCACACAGAACATTAACTATCTGGTACAGCTCTCTGCTGTTGTACTGTCTAACTGCTTCCTCGGCTTTATCAGCCAAACCATCAAGCCAAAGATTCTTAATAGCAGCTAACTGATCTTTTACACATTTATTAAGTTCTCTGTAATGCTTTCTATTAGGACTAGTAGGGTATTGATTAAGGACATTCCTGCAGTTCTTTCTTTCCGAAATAAGCTCAAGTGCCTTACCACTCATATAATTCTGTCTCTTCTGCTCCTTTTTTCCTAAAAGAGTACTGTTAGTGTCCAAAAAAGCCTGTTTAAAATGATCCCATTCTTCCTCAACTTCAGTAGTAAACAAACCATGACTGTCATAATGACTAAGTAACCTATCATGGTAAGCTTTGATTATAACTGGATCTTTCAGGGCTTCAGTATTAAAAGTAAATTTTTTAACCCTAGCTTCTTAAGTTTAAGTTGCAAGACACTTTTAACAAGGTAATGGTCAGATCCAATTTCAGCTCCCCTATATGACCTGGTATTCCTAACAGAACTAGCCCATTTGCTGTTAAATAATATATAATCAATCATATTCTTATGCAGTCCATCGGGTGAAACCCATGTGTACTTATGTATGTAGCGGTGTTTGTAATAATTGTTAGTAATTCTGAATCCATTGAGTTTACGTACCTGTAGGAGACGTTGCCCATTGCCATTGCAGCTACCAATACCAAAAGGGCCTATTACTCCTCCCCAAAGGTCAGAGTCAGTACCAACTTTGGCATTGAAGTCACCAAGAACAAGGGAAATATCTCCTTTCTTGACAGAATTCAAAATATCCTGAAGTTGTCCATAAAACCTATCCTTCTCGTCCTCATCGGCATCCACAGTAGGGGCATAACAGCAGATAACATTCAGGTCTTTAACGCTTGTCTGAAATTTTGCTGTAAGAAACCTTTCGTTAATGCACTCATATCCTAGAAGAGCATCACTAGCGTGTCTGCAGAGAAGCAGACCCACGCCTTGGTGATGCTTATTGTCGTCCCTCCCTGAAAAGAGAAATTTAAGATTATTTTTAAGAATCTGACCTTTATCTGTCCATCTGGTCTCTTGCAAGCCGAGAATATCTAAATTATAATGGTGGAATTCTTGTGTGAGGACATCAAGAGAAAAAGCTCTGTGCAGAGTCCTCACATTCCAACTACCCATGGGGAGAAAATGGTTAGTGTGATGTTTAAAGAAACTATGTTTATTGAGAGAGGGAATGCCGAGAATATGAAACAGACCCCTAATCGCAGACATGGGGCAAAAACGGATGTAAGAAATGAGCCAATAGTCGTGTGCGTTAGATCGAATGTAAGAAATGAGCCTTAGAGACAAAGCAATCTGCACATCGCACTACAACTCCACTCTTCAAATAACAGAAACTCTCTCGAATTTAGATGTAGAATGATCCAACTGATTTTGGTTAACTGCCGTAAGAGTGATCTTTGCTGATCGCTCATGAGCAACGTGTGCCGGCGCGCTAACCTCTGATCACAAAAATGCGATGTTCTGACCTGGGAAATATAATTAATATGTGTATAGAATTTGAATGGA
Organism: Ryuthela nishihirai; assembly: GCA_038380435.1. NCBI lineage: Eukaryota > Metazoa > Arthropoda > Arachnida > Araneae > Heptathelidae > Ryuthela > Ryuthela nishihirai. The sequence goes on along the minus strand of JAWZYU010000030.1, from coordinate 8,493,998 downwards.
GAAATTAATGATAATAAGCTCTTTTCAGGAATTTTGCATTTAAAAAATAATATTCAAAGTATTTATTGAAAGGAAAAGTGAAAACTTGAAAAGTAATTTTTTAATTCATGACAAAAAAATATTAAAAACATTCTTTCTTATTGTTTCTTCCATTTTGTTTTATTCATCCTGTTTCCGACCAAGGGTGGGAAGTTTTTTGGGGTGAAGAGCCAAAACAACAAAAAGAGGAAAACCAAAGTTTTTGAGAGTAGCAAATTATAATCTTTATTTGGTAAAGAGCCATAACAGGATAAAAGAAACCGCTGATTATTTTATTAACGAAAATAAAACCACAACGTAAAACCATAACGCATTCAATAATAAAATATCACGGAAAATGTCCTTTAGATAAAAAAATATACTTGAAATAATTAGTTGAAAAAAAATTATTAAAGAATCTTTCATTCATCAGTGTAACTTTATTTTTTTAATCCTCCCGATCATCTTAATCAAATTTGGAGTGTATTAAGAGTACACCCAATTCTGTTTCTACACGATAGATTGGTTCTTGAAAAAACCGTGCAAAAAAATGCAGTGCATATGAAAAAATAGAAAATTGGTTCCAGACCTGAAAACCCAGTACAAATAACGGCCGAGTGGTTAGCACGCTTGGCTACTGATCTACGGGACCTGCGTTCGAGACCCGGATAAGGCATGGATGTATGTGTCGTTTTTCTGCTGAGGTCCTGCTATCCTCTCAGACCTTCTACTATGGCATATAAACTGTCAGACCTCTGTGGCAAGCAGCTGCTTGAGGGGGTATTTATTATTTTCAAACAAATTATATCAATCTTTAATAAAATCTTTATTTGATTTTTATTCATTTAAACACATTTTTTTTATTTTATAAACTTATAAAGATAATTATACGTACATATATAAAGTAAATTATCCTTCATAAAGGAAATAATATGTCACTAATTCAAGAATACAAAAGTTAAAAAAATGACTTACATATTAATAATATACGTAATAATCTTGTACAATAAAGCAAATAGTGATAAATACTTACATAATATAAAATATGAATGCTTATTAACTAGATTTTAATTCGTTGTCACTTTCTGACAATAGACACATTCGTTTGCATAAGACTGGAATTAAATCACTTTCATCGCTTGAAACATTTTGGCCGTCGTGTTCATACTCCAATGGTGAAATGCTCTCTGCATTTTCAAAGTGAAAACTACTTCGAAAAATGTGACCATAAAAGCGACATCTTTGTTATAAATGTAAATTCTAGGAATTTATTTTTGAATAGGAATATTTTTTCAAAATTAAATTCAAATGGAGATTTTTAAAAAGGCACCGTTTGAACCGTGTTAGATCAAAATAAATCGTGTAAAAAGAGAATTGTAATTTTTTTCGAAACCGTGTTAAATCAAAATCGTGTAAAAACAGAATTGGGTGTATTTGAATTGCATTAGCGCTTTCAAATTATCGTCTGTGAACTTGCTCTAGTGTTTGTTTTAAATGAAAATCGTTACAAAAATTTTATGAGTTGAATGGTGAACCAAAGAGTATCAAGAGCCGTCGTGCTCTTTGTTCAGTGTTCAGAGTGCTCAGAGTCACATGCGGCTCCGGAGCCGCCGGTTCCCGATCCCTGATCTAGATTGACGGCTGACTGACAGGGGATCAAGCTAATTCTAACTATAATGCAGAAATAGCAGAGTTCTGAATATTTGCACCTAGATAAAATCCGGGTCGTAGATTTCGGAAAGAATCCGAAATTTGACCTCCGACGTGTCGTTTAAAGTCAAAGAGAAGGTCACTTACAGACCAAACCTCGATCTACAAGTACCAGAAACGGTAAAATTGGTGTGGGGGGGGGGGGGAGGGGTTCTCATTGTAGATGCCGGTAACGTTGCGAAATTTGGGATCTAAGAGATCCTTCAGGGTCAAAGGTCAAATTTTGATCTACCAGTGTTAGAGAGCCAAAAATTTATTCCCGGTATTATTTTGGGTTTTAGATAGCAGAAATGCAGGGAACTTTTGGATGCGATCGATCCTTTGAGGTCAAAGGACAAATATAGAGCTATTTTAGTATCAGAGGGTCCAAAATTGGTGCTGTGGTATTTTGAGTCACAGAGCTCAGAATATATGTCAACTTTAAATGCAATGAATAATACCGCAGATTATTTTATTAACGAAAAAAAAAACCATAACGTATAATTCAGTAATAAAGTATCACAAGAAAATGTCCTGTAGATAAGAAATACTTGAAATAATTAGTTGAAAAAAATTGCTTGTTTTGAGTGGTTTTCCCCCAACTAATTTCCTACTTTATTTATCGACTGCATGACCTTCGAGAGCAAAGGTCAAATTTCGATGTGTCGGTGGTGGAGAGCTATTGACAAAGAGGTCCATTTCAGGATGTAAAACTCAGAAATTAGAGGAATTTTCAGATCCGTTGTCGCATTCAAGGTCAAATAGGGGTCGGAGTAACGGTCTAAAAATCAATCAGCACCGAAGTCACCGTAGTATTAAATATACTGGGACCAGGCCAGATTTATGAGGGGGGGGGGGGAGTTCACCTGCTTCATCGTCTCCCTTTTCAGAATGCTGATATAAAACCTCCATCCATTCCCCGATCAACTAAAGCGATGACAGATCGACAACTACGTCGATCTTTCTGGGGGATGTGTATCTGGGTGAATTCTGCTGGTATGTTACCAATATAATTGATAAAAAATGATCTAAATCTCCAGTTTAGTTTTTCTCCGTAAGTACTTAAATTTCAAAATTTTAATATCATTTTCGAAGAAAATACGTCTGCTGCAAAAATATTTAATTCATTGTATATTTTAAAAATTTCGAGCTTTAAATTTTCGAATACTTAAATTTAACCCATTACGATGATTTATAATATCACTGAGCAACCTGAGTTTTATCAACTAAACCAAGTTTTATCTAGTTGCGGATAACTTTCTCCAGTTTTAGTTAAAAATATTTGAATTTCACTGATACGAGAAGGGCTAGATCTAGTGGGAAGGGGAGGGGGGCAAGAAGGCCACGCCCTTTTGAGAATGCTAATAAGGGTAAGAGAGGGGGAAGGGAGTTTTTAAACCTATGCCTATTTCCCCATTTTCTTTGTGTTATTGGGTCGGGGTGACTCAGCTGGTAGTGCGCCAAGCTCGTAATCTGCAGGTTCGAATCCCGCCTGTACCAGCATCGAGATTTATTTCCGCAATCAATCCCCACCCTGCCCTCGTTCATTAGCGCCGTCCGTCGTAAAGGACGTTAAACTGCGGCTCCATGTGTGGGAGAGCCATACCCTGTGCACGTTAAAGAACACACAATGGATGGCCTTGACGGGAGGCTACTATGTGTCTTCCAACAATTGTCCAAAGGGTCCCCTCCCCCTAATTTTCTCTGAGCCCTCGGGGTCCTTATGACCTGGCCATTTAGCCCATTGTGTGCAAAAAAAATAAGAGCCGCTCAGAGGTGAAACAACACAAATCTTTTTGTTATTACTTTTTCTTAGCTCCGATACTGGATAAAAGCGGTAAATCTATTTAAAATTTTATCCCCACTTAGCTAGTGAACTTCAGAACGCAGAAATAAGTTACCGTATTCGGATTCAATTTCTTCCAAAAATGTTTTAAACTTCTGTTTGTTAAAACTGAATGTGTTACAATTATGATCTTCACCATAACACATAATTTCGTTTGTTTGGCAGATCCTTTGGCACACAAATTTTCTTCATGAATTATACAATGAAATTATATAATAGGGCAACCAATCTCATTTCCTTATAGCGATATAAACTAACACCTTTTCCTAACATGGCTGGAGCATAGTCCGTTCTTACAAAAGAATTTTTTCTTTAAATGCAAATTTCTTCCATCACCAAAATATCAACTAATTCCATTAATTTGTTTGAAATTTCAGATCTGCAGGTCAGAAACTACAGGCCACTTTCTGACCTGTGGGTCCAGTGGCGAATTTAGAAGTCCAGGGGCGCAAAACCAAACAACATTTAAGGGCCCTGTGGTGAGTAATGGAAATGACCTCTATAATTATGAAAGCAATTCACTGAACAATTTGGGGGCCCCTCAATAGCCGGGACCCTAAGCGGCCGCTTAGTTCTGTTATCAGAAATTCGCCTCTGTGTGGGTCATAGGTTGCTGACCACTGCTATACACCGTCTTCCTCAGGTATGCGAGATACGAGACAATTGCATGCACAAAGAATTACTTTATACTCTGAAAATAGTGATTTAACATAATGAACTATGTTGGTTTCTTTTTTCTTCTTTATAGGATACTGCTTTAGGTGCACTCTTTGTAACTCTCAGGATATCAAGATGGACTATGGATTGCAGAGAATGCACTAGTGGGCTCCTGTTGAAGGAAATTTTGTCGCTGCGTTTTCTGTTTGTTTGTAGGCTCACATCCCCGAGTGCGTAGATGCAGAGGATGCCTTGTACCAACTGGCGTATAATCCTGATTAAAAGTAATCGCAAGGGCTTGAACCTTTTCTTCTATGAGTATCGTCAAACCTACACTGGAGGAAGTCCTACCAGCATGGGTGGCTTAAACCTTTACTGGTAGCGGAAACAATTGTTTGCCCCATGCCTTGAGATTAGTGAATTGTTTGATATTATTGCCACTTCGTCTCTCAACATAGTTTATTTAAAGATCTCATTAACCATTTTCTCTCCACAGGTACTTGGAATGTGATGACTCTGCACAGAGAGTTTACTTTGATGTTCTCACACAAGAATTTCAGTGTTATAACCTACATATTCTGGGGACAGGTAACGGTAAGATATTTAGAAATACTTTTAAATTTCTCTTTTCAGGGAGGGAGGATGGAAAGCATCTTCAAGGAGTAGGTTTGTTTCTCAGTTAGACATGCTAGCGGGTTGGGCAGCCGGGACACTGGACAATATTCCTGTGGGCAGGTCAGATTTGGGCCGTTTGAGCAATACAGTTTCCGGCTTATAAAAACTTCTGGTAAGATTTTTGTATCTTAATTAATACTTTACAATTTTATTTTTATTTTTATTTTCATCGTCATACAACTTATGCATATTTTAAATTTTCTTTCAACTTCAAGCAAAGCAGCCCAGAGTTTGCTTCCGACTAGCATTCAGAAGTCGTCCTTTTAGTAATTAAAGTTCGGGGATATGGAGACGTGAAGGTCATAAAGCAGCTGTGGAGGAAAAACAAAAATAATTGTAGGGGACCTGATGAATACTACGGAAAAACAAATATGGCAGCCTCAATATGTTGAAAATGAGGGAACTGAGTGGTCAACTTTCATTGATTTAAAAATCCAGATGTTTTACAGAATTAATCTCGGGAATTATTTAAATATGCTGAGAAGATTGGATAGGTGGAAAATGGACTTAGTAGATTGTTTTATGACAGGATGCAACTACGATGTTATCTGAAAAACGTTGATCGTTTCCAGAAGGTGTACACAACGGAATTTCTCACTTGGTTGTCGATTGTAGTTCCCTTTAATCTTGAATGACAAGGTGATCTCACTAAACGGTAGACTTCAGTTTCCAGAAATTGGTTTCCTCGATGGCGGATGTTTGCTCAATAGCAGAATGCAGATGACAGATATAATGACGACGATTTTCAGTGAATGATTATTTTTGGCTCATGAGAGACTGTGGAGTGAGTTGGGAGTGGTGCAGAAGATGGCGTGGAGATGGGTCATTAACCCTTAAGGCATGTGAAATAGAATATAAATCTTTCAGTTGCGTTAGTTGCTTTTTACCCCCATCGTGGCCGAGTGGTTAGCGCGCTTGGCTACTGATCTAAGGGACCTGGGTTCGAGACCCGGGTAAGGCATGGATGTATGTGTCGTTTTTCTGCTGAGGTCTTGCCTTTCTCTCAGACCTTCTACTATGGCATATAAACTGACAGGCTCCTGTCAGACCTCTGTGGCAAGCAGCTGCTTGAGGGGGTATTTATTTTATTTATTATAACGTGAACGGACAGTCAGTCAACATTATACAGGAGAAATCATCCTGTAACTAGACAAACGAGAACTGCAACCAGCATAAAGGTAAATGACTCGGACTTTTCTGATTTCTTTCAATAGATTTATTTTTGTGCTATTTTGTGATTGTAATAAATTAAAAAAAACCTTTAAAAATGGGTCCTGAAAGTAGAAAATAAACCTAAATCATATCGGTGGTGCAATCAGTCACTTCAAAGGAAGATAGGGCGCCGGCAATCTTGTTGTGTAGTGTGGGTTGTTTTACCTCTGAGCGGCACTTTTTTGCACACAATTGACAGGTCACACGAACCTTGAAGGCTCAGAGAAAGTTCGGGGAGGGGACCCAATGGAACAGCTGTTGGTAGACAGATGGCAGCCTCCGGTCAAGGCCACCAAGTGTGTTCTTTAACGTGCACAGGGCATGGCTCTCCCACACACGGGGCCACATCTTAACGTTCCATCTGACGGATGGTGGCTTTTCCAAGCCCTTCAGTATCCCCTACTGACCGTGGGCAGGCGAGAAGTTTTGCAGAGTCATTGCTGGCCCAGCTGGGACTCGACCTGAGAACTGCAGATTATGAGCGCCTCGCGCGCTTTGAGATCCGAGTCTTAAAATCAAACCCCTCGAATATCCCCCCCCCCCATTTTATCAGTGGGAATAATGGGGGAAAAATTCGAAATAGTTTATACCGTCATTATATGAGCTTTCAATTGACTCCTAATTCGTAACTGTATGCCCTCGTGTTCGTTCGGAAGATATAGTAGAACGACTTTCACATTTCCCATTATTAGGGGGAAGAAAGCATGGGGGCAAATTTTTAATAGCCTATGACACCCCGCTTCAGAAGCTTTCATTTCGCACATAAATCATTTTCTCCATCGCGTTCGAAAGATATGGGAGAACAACTATTTTAACAAATCTACAAACCGACATTTCACGATGAGGTGAAAACCAATAGGAAGATTTATATATCAAGCATTCTTTTCTAAAGCGAGATGTTCATAGGAGCTGAACAAGGTTCAAGATTTAATTTAAGTATAGCAAGATCATAGTGAAATAGCCTCTAATATAGGGCTCCCTACACCAGTCACCTTCAGGAGAAGGGAACGCCTGAGGAAGTAGCTGGTACTTCTCTGCCTCCCACTAAGGCTTGTGAATAAGAATTATAGATCTGCTAAAAAAGCGAAGGAAAGCATTTAGATCTTGCAGAATAGGCCAATGTTCTGGAAAAAGTCTGTGAGTAGTCGCATTTGCGTGAGTTGCAGCTTGTTAGTAGTAGCATAAATGAGAGTTCTGGTAGAGTAAAAGGGGCTCGAGAATTCTATTAAAATCCGTGGGCAAAGTTATGAGGGATGAGGGAAAAAAGTATGTTTCTAGTGATTTTTGTGAAAATATGTGTGAAAATTAGAAAAAAAACGGGGTGTTTTTTAGCATGTGAAAAACTATTTTAAATTTTTTTTTAAACAATGAGATTAAAACTAATTTGTGAATTAGTTTAAATGAATTAGGTTGAAATGAGGTGTGTGTATATGAGATCAAAAATGATGTGTTTTATTGAGTTATCATACACTTCACTGGACACAGCAGAATCAAAACTTTCTAAGCAAAGTCCAAAGTATTAATTCTGTTATCAAAAAAGAATATTAAAAGTTTTATCGAAAAGTGAATAAAATTCTTATCATAGAAAAAATATTAAAACTTTTAATCAAAGTCCAAAGTAATTATTTTGCCACAAGAATGTTAAAACTTTATTTAACTAAAGTCTATGTAATAATTCCCGTTCCAGCTTTACAATTAAATGTATTTAAATGGTACTTATCTTAGATTGGGACTCTATACCGGAGGGGGAACTCAAGCTGACTTCCAATCGATTGAGACCTTTCTTAAATACTCAACCGAAATTTAAAACCAAAATTGAATAAATTTCTTATTATTGATTAGATTAAAATTTTAATATTCTTCCATGTTCAAGAAATAATTTTGCTGCAAGAATATTAAAACTTTTATCTAACTAAACTCCACGTAATAATTCTCGTTCCAGCTTTACAATTAAATCTATTTAAATCGTACTTACTCTTCAGGAGGGGAAAGTCAAAGTGACTTGGAAAACGCTTCAGACTCTTCTTAAATACTCAGCAGAATCAAAATTGAATCTTGAACTTTGATTTTGAATAAAAATTTCGGTTTGATAGCAAAGTCCAAGTAATAATTTTTGCTATCAAACCGAAATTTTTATTCAAAATCAAAGTTCAAGATTCAGTTTTGGATCTGTAGAGTATTTAAGAAGAATCTGAAGCGATACCAAGTCACTTTGACTTTCCCCTCCTGAAGAGTAAGTAGTTATTTTTGAATGTTTTTTCAAAGTTGCTTAGTTGAATTGCTGATCGCCCGTTGGCGCGGGCGACCGTCAATTTTTCTAGTCCAGATAGAAGTTTGAAAAGAATGTCTTAATGATCAGAATTTTTAGGATCTTCAACAACATTTGAACCGATCAATTGAAATTTTCTTTTAAAAACATTCATCAGATTCAATTAGAAGGTTAAAAAAAGTTCCTAAAAAAGAATAATTGAAACACTTACGTTAACGAATAATAACTAACCGTACCCAGCTGCCACCACATCAGAAATATGCTATCGAGAATTTTAAATATCGTTAACTCGGCTTCAGTTTTGTAATCAGGTGAAAGTGCGAGGTCACGAGACTGAGAGGGACGTATGCAGGATGTTATCGAAATAAACACAGCTGAGTTGAACTGATTAATGAAATGATAAGTTGGAAAGAGTTATAACAAATCTACTTTTTGAATGGAATTAAATAGTTTTAAATACTAAGGTTTATTCAAAGTTTTTTTATTTAAGGGGGAGGGGACCCCACTCTGAGGGTTTCAAAAAAATCGATTTTTTTTTGCATTTTACGAAAAGTTTATGAAGTGTATAATATGGTCCTGAAACAGTTTTTCAAAATTCGAACTCCTTACGAAGTTACAGCGATAAATACGATAGCAAAATTATTACTTGGACTTTGCTACTGAATCTTGAACTTTGGTTTTGGATAAACATTTCGGTTTGATAGCAAAAATTATTACTTGGACTTTGCTATCAAACCGAAATTTTTTTTAATCCAAAACCAAAGTTCAAGATTCAGTTTTGGTTATGTGGAGTATTTAAGAAGGTCTCAAGCGATTCCAAGTCACTTTGACTTTCCCCTCCGGTATAGAGTCCCAATCTAAGGTAAGTACAATTTAAATAGATTTAATTGTAAAGCTGGAACGGGAATTATTACGCGGACTTTAGTTAAATAAAAGTTTTAATATTCTTATAGCAAAATTATTACTTGAATTTTGATTAGATGAAAATTTTAATATTCTTCTATGATAAGAAATTTATTCAGTTTTGGTTTTAAATTTCGGTTGAGTATTTAAGAAAGATCTCAAGCGATTCGAAGTCAGTTTGAGTTCCCCCTTCGGTATAGAGTCCCAATCTAATGTAAGTACGATTTAAATACATTTAATTGTAAAGCTGGAACAGGAATTATTACGTGGACTTTCGTTAGATAAAGTTTTAATATTCTTGTAGCAAAATTATTACTTGAACTTTGATCAGATTAAAATTTTAATATTCTTCTATATTAGATTATCATACACTTCACAAAGTTTCGGTTTGGTAACAGAATTATTACTTTGGGCTTTTATTAGATAAAGTTTTAATATTATTGTTTAATAGCAAAATTATTACTTGAACGTTGCTTAGATAAAAGTTTTCATATTCTTGCAGCAAAATAATTATTCTGGACTTTGATTAAAAGTTTTAATTTTTTTTATGATAAGAAAATTTATTCACTTTTGGATAAAACTTTTAATATTCTTCTTTGATAACAGAATTAATACTTTGGACTTTGCTTAGAAAGTTTTGATTCTGCTGTATCCAGTGAAGTGTATGATAACTTAACAAAACACATCATTTTTTATCTCATATACACACACACCTCATTTCAACCTAATTCATTTTTATCTCATATACACACACCTCATTTCAACCTAATTCATTTAAACTAATTCACAAATTACTTTAAAACCTCATTTTTAAAAAAAATTTAAATTAGTTTTTCGCATGCTAAAAAACACCCCCGTTTTTTCTAATTTTCACACATTTTCACAAAAAAACACAAGAAACATACTTTTTTCCTCACCCCCCCCCCCTCCCCGTAACTTTTCCTATAGATTTTCATAGAATTCTCGAGCCCCTTTTACTGTGCCAGAACTCTCATTTATGCTACTACTCTTGTTGTTCTGGTGAGTACCTAGGAAGAGAAGTAATGGAGTAATCAGAAATTCGATGGCGTTGATCTCCTGGAAGAGAACAGCTCGCTCGGCATTATAGTAGGGACAGTTAAGCAGTATGTGGGATACCGTCTCAGAAGTGGTGCAGGTGACATTTGGACTGCTGACTCTACCCAGGGTGTGAAAAGTAGAATATACTGAAGACGGTTTCAACTCGGAGAAAATGGAGAGGAGTCTCCTCATCTCTGGTGAGGTTTCCAAAGTTCACAGGAATGAGAGAATGGTCTATAAGAATTACGAAGTTACAGCGACAAATACGATAGCAAAATTATTACTTGGACTTTGCTACTGAATCTTGAACTTTGGTTTTGGATAAACATTTCGGTTTGATAGCAAAAATTATTACTTGGACAGGAATTCTTCTGACACTACGTAAGACGATACTGTTTTATGAGATATGAAATGAAGACCTTGCAATTACTGAAGGAAAGACGGAAGTTAGAGACATACCTCTGAGTCAAAAGCGCTTCTTTGGAAGTCAGATCTGCAAGCTCATTGCCTACGTATGAGGTGATTCACTAAAATTGGATCGTAATACTGGCAGAAGTGAGCTTGGATCAATTCTGTATGAGGTTCTGATCACATGTTCTGTATGAGGAAAGGGTTGTAGTTCCGTCTTCTGGAGAGCTTGCAGGGTTCACTTAGAGCCGCAAAGGATGACAAAGTTGCAGCTGCCAAGGAGGTAGATAAAATTTACTGCTTACAGGATAGCGTGAAGTTTAGCACAATGGTGGAGAAAGTGAGGTGGGGAAATCGGAAACCTCTGGTGATGTCAATGTGTGGAATGACAAAAGCAGAGGCAGCACCCAGGCTCTCCGGGTTAACAGATCCATCAGTGTAGACTTCAGTACATCGCTCATACTGTGCACTGATTGATAGGGGGTAGAGAGATGCTCGATAGCCAGGGGATCAGAGTCACTCTTTCGTCCTAAAGAAGGGATGGAGACGTTGATCATGAACTCGCTATTCCTCCATGGAAGTCAGGAAGTAGAGAGTATTACCTACTGTAGAGCTAGCAGGAAGTACTCTACTGGAGAAGTCAGCGGCAGACACGGCGAATGCCGAGTGTGACCTCTCTTGCAACTTCCTGAGTAGCTCATGGTTATAGTGGAGAGTGTCAAGCTTGGAAAGATGGCACATTAAGTCTCCTTCCGATGCAGTCGGAAGGGCATGCGATGACAGATGCGTTGGGGGTGTTGGGGCAGTCCCAGACAGATGCGCAGAGCTGTGGTGTGCATAGTGGCGAGCTTACTAAGTTGAGTAGCAAAGGCATTGCACAGAAGATGACCACTGTAGTTGATGCGGGAGAGGATGGAGCTGAAGGATTACACTATCACGGTAAAAAAATAATCACGGTGATTAAAAAAAACTGTATATAAATAAATGAATGAATGTAGTGTAATTAAAATGGAAATAATATGTAAAGCATATACTTACAAAATTAGAGCAATCTTTTTCTCAATTTTTGACTAGCAAACACGTATATTTAATGATCGAAATTTGAATTTCAAATGCTAATGTTTTTAATGAAGAGTGAAGATAAATTATATTCTACAGAAGAGACCCTGGTTTCGCACCACATTAAATCATCATCTAGTTGAAGTGAATATTAATGCATTTATTAAGCATAGTCTAAGGTTTTGTACATTTATCAAACTCTAAGTTTAAATGGATCTTTGCAATAGTCGTTAAACGTTTTGGCGTTTTTCAAAATTTCCATCTCTAGAGAGCAAGCACTATTAAAATTATTGAGAAATTTGGAAAATGCGATTCCTAATATTCAATCAATACTTATCCAAAGCAAAAGAAATTTTCAATTTATTTCTAAAAACCAAGAAGTTGATTTTCTACGGAAGGAGAGACGAAGAGACGACAAAGGGAAAATATTAGCTCGCTTTTCATTGCTGCTGTTTTTCGTTTGATAAAACGAGCTAAAACGAATAACTGGCGATCCTTGGAGGGGGTGTGGTCTTCGGGACAATCCCAGAGTACTTCTTGCCTGGTACGAAATTTGGTTTATGATCGATCTTGACCGTATGGCCCGTTTTCCACGTATTTGCCGGGCCGATTTTTGCTCCCAATCCGCCCCTGCCTGGAGCTCTACCAATTGATCCAACATCGCCCCATTGCACGAGACAAATATTGACCTGGACATAAACCGCACTCTGTTCCGTTATATTTGAGGAAATTTATGACAGAAGATGCAAGGAAGTGATTTCCAACATCTGTTGTAACGTCATTGGGGAAATTTGTTTAATAATTTTCACTTTTCTGTTACATTTCGCATTTTAATTTCCTTAAGAAAGGCTTAGTTCAGTTATTTTTACACACACTGCCCCTGAATGCAAAGTGGAAGTGAGATTTTAAAAATTTATCGTCATTATTATTGCTAGCGGATCTCACCAATTTAGGATAAAATGCTTTTGCACGGAGTTTTGTTTCAGAATTCGGACGTTCGTCTGGTGAATTTATAATTTTGGAACACCCTGTATATTGCGATGATTTTTGTTTTTTGTTTGTGAACTTATTCATTCCTCAATAACATTCGGATCGTTTGCTTGGGTCGTTTTAAATTACAGTTAATATATTATTTATGGGAAAGTACGCCTCAGATTCCAAAATAAATTAGATTCGACCTTTAGAACAAAATGGCAGTGACAATCGATCAAACTGTCCTTTGATAAGTGATAAAAATGTGATAAAAATGTCTCTGAATATGTTCTAGTTTTCTTGATTTCATGCCGTCATAATGTGTGGGTAGTTAACCAAGGCAACAAGTGGACGTTATGCATTCATTTGAATAGAAGTGGGCATAGACAAGGAAATAAAATGCCTGCGAGAATGATCTATATAATAAAAGATGGTGTCTGTGTGTGTGCGTATCTATGGCAGCCATAACTCATCAGGAAATCAACGTACACCTTCAGATTTTCAGAGAATGTTTCTGGTTGTGGTCGGATTGAGTGCCAAATTTCAGGTCGAAAGTCCAAAACGGGGGCTTGCCAGAAGCAAACATTTTTCCAATGCTATTCCAACTGGGAACGAGAATCGCTGTCAGATTTATTATTGCCATTTATTGCTCCCTAACTATGAACGTAACGAGTTAAAATAGTATTTAAATCTGCTGCCGTTGCCAGATTCCCCACATTAGCTGAAATGGGACGCCTTAATAACGCCTATGGACGTTATTGATCCATTTCAGCTAGGGACTTGATTTTCTAACCCAATATGGGCTCAGGCAGGGGAACCCGCCTACGAAATTTGAGACCTTTTGGTGAAGTACGTCGGATATAACAGAATTCTAAAATCTGTCGAAATAAATATCTCCATCGTTTGCCACGGGCTCTGAGAGCGCGCAATGACCTTTTCAAAATCTGGAAATTTCTCGTGTTCAAACTGTCATGAAATGTCGGAGGGGGGGGGATACTCACAAAACCAACCATTAGTGCAGGAAACAACAGAACATGCAGATTAAAAGTGAGACACGAGCTGTCACAATTTGTGTCGAAACGAAGCCACAGGCCAAGTGGGAACTTCATTTTTAAACGGGGCACACGAGGAACGCCAGGAAATTTGGACCGTGCAGACGAATATCACGGGAGCCATAGGGCAGCGAAATCTGTGGTAACGGAAATAAAAATCTCGATAGCTTACGCAGAAACTAAACCACGAGCTATGAGAGAGCTCGCTGACGTCAACAACGATCCAAGCCAACACCAAGCAAATTTCTTCCTGTTGAAAATCTGTGCTAAAGTCTCGGGGGGTGAGGGTACTTACAAAATTTACCTTTAGTGCAGTGAAAATAAAAATGTACATATTTGAAAGACACCCGAATAGCGCCGTTGTATAGTTCAGCTAGTAAATAATAATAATGGCCTCTAAGAGCAATAATGGCTTACGGGAGTAATAAAATAAAAAAGTAGTAATAAAAGAAATAAAATACCTACGAAACATCTACGGTTTGGTGGAGCGAAAAAATATATTTGTTTTTCTATAGCGTAGAAAAGTTTCAAATATAGCTTCTGAAAAGGCATAGAAAAAGGTTTCGAAATCATAAAATTTCTTCGGGTTTCTTCAGAATGTTGAACTTTTTACCATTAGTGTATGGATAGGAAAAGTTCGCATTTTTGGGTTGTTCATGATTTACCTTTTTTCCTTTGCTACATACAGGATAGAAGTATCCTACTAATCGCCTGTATACGCATTGCAATACAAGGACAGGTTCCAATAAGATTGAAGTCAACTTTTCTGAGCACGGCCACAGAAATTACACCAAAAATGGAACCTGCTGCAACAGAACATAGCTACTAACACTATTTTCAGGCAGTTTTAAGGAAAATAATTAGGGAATTAGTTTTTGAATGTAGAATTTAGCACTAATAGTATTTCGGAATCTTGCCAATGGATGTCGCTGCCAGATAATATAGCAGAAAGGGAAGAGAGATCGAGTAATTCCAGGAATCAGACAGCCTCTTATTTAAAAGTTTCGGCAGTAAGAGCCTGAAAATCCAGAAGAGATAAAAGCATGTCCAGTATTTGATGCGTCAAAAGAGATGAGTGGTTTTTCAAAGTCTTAAGGTTATTATAGTCTTATAATTCAAGTAAATATTTTCTCATATTTTATTCTCTGAATCGAAAGACAGTTTACGTCAAAGGCATTTTAAAAGTAGTGTACACCAGATATACACCAATAATCCTGTCCATGATACGGTATCAGCATTTGTCTCCTTTTGGAGAGACAAGAAATTCTCCACTGGATTTCATCCGCTGAATTCGGAGTTGCCGTCCTCTATTTTTTCAAAAGCTCCTTTGTAATCACTAAGTAGTCTCAGTTGTACAAACAATCATAACATCGGTTCTCTCCGTGAAATGGTTGAGTGACAGCCAAACAGTCCTCAAGGCTCTTGGTAACAGAACACACCCAAATGTTTCGATTGAGGAAATAAACTGAATAATTCATCTGTGTCACACCGAAAAAAAATCTTGATATTCATAGAGTTGGCCGTGTAGGTATCCAAAGTAATCAACAACACTCTTCGCTAAAGCAGAAAGCAACAGTAAACGAAAAGATAATAGAAATAAAAACTTCCATTTTAACTGAATTAAGAGTCATATGAAAAAATAAAACACTTCTGAAACAATCGGTATGTTATGCGCAACATTAATGCATTAACTGAAACAAAGGAAGATTACCTCGATCTTATTTCTTACGAGCAGACCACCAAATCCCAATATTCATTATTGCTTGACAGAACTGATTACATATATACACGTTTTTTATTTCAATTTGTTATGATTCATTGTTAAATTTAACAAAATTATGGAAGATAAATAAAATTAACAAACGCTTAGTTAAGGGCCAAACTCTGGCTCCTTAGTTTTGTCGGATTAGTTATATGGATCATAATGCTGAATAATTAAGGAAACAAAACGTAATTATTGATATCGAAATGACTTGCTTTAAAAGGTAAATTACACTTACATTAGGGTGGGCCAAAAAACTTCAAAAATATTTTTCAAGTCGTAATACCGCGGAAAAGTTGCGAATTGGGAAGACTAAAAAGGGGTTAAAAAAGAAATAAAATCGGTTTATATCTTCCGGTCGCGCAGGTGCTCTAAAGTTTGCCGAAATGTGGAAAAATTCACATTTTTACGATAATTGTTAACATTTCTAAATTAGCTTCTTCCCGAATGTAATAGCTCAAATTCTTATGTATTAGAACCACAGAAAATAATGTTTAAATATTATTTAAATCCATCAACATCTTCCGGTCGCGCATTGCCTTCAAATTTAATGAAATTTTGAAAAAAAAATTACAAATAAAGGTAGATCACAGTTCAAGGAAAAAAAACACTAACAACTTACATGTTCTTTACATTTGTTCTTTATTGAATACAAGTTTAAATGCTTAAAAACAAATTTTTTAGACCATTAGTAATATTTATAAAAACAGATTTTTTTATTGAAAAAACTAAGTTTTTGTATGAAGAGTCGTAAGTCCAAGAAACTCATGTTGAACAATTGAACATCTCCGTTTTCACTCATTCTTAGCTGAAGGTACTTTGAAATCTGATTTATGGGCGAAGTTAGCCATGGTTGACCTTAACAGCAGAGTCCTTCTGATAAAACCATCCCTAGACTCAGCTCCGCAAACTTTTCCTGAGGCTTCTGTCACGAGTTTCACACATCGTTCAACTGCCTGTGTGTGAACTGGGAATGACTTGAATGTTATATCCCAATTAGAGACTGAGTCACTTTGAATATGGGATTTAATCTCATCATCACTGATATCTTTTAATAATGGGGGAGAAGTCCAGTTAATTATTTCCGAGTAGTCTTGAGCCTTGAAATTGAGTTTTGGCGGCATGAATGTTCTGATAGTTGTTCTCTTTTCATCTAACTGTCTCGCCTTTAGAATTCGTCGAAGTCCGAGCTCTCTTATGTGTTTTGTATTATCTTGTGTCATGGCTAACATTAAACGTTCTGGATGAGCGAAAAAGCCATTTCGTTCGATCACAGGGTCGACAATATTACGTAAATCTTCAGGCCGGTACCTTGAAGATTGTATTGATTGGTACACAAGTTTTGGTCCCTCTGTAAAGTATTTACTTGTTTTAATACTAAACCACATTGGCATGTATGACTTCAAAATAAATACAACTCTTTCTTGAAGTTCAGGTGTGGGACTTTCTTCACTTAAGTACAATCTGAGAGTTCGATTTGCTGTTGTCAACCACTCGAGTGTGACAAGGGACCAGGATCTCGTACAGCTAAATCCTCTTTACAGTTTCCCGACTTTATTGCCATGGAAATATCGAGTAGATATTATCTACTTTTGTATGAAGACTCGGACTTGAATTCGAGAATGTGTCGGACTTCGATTATTCTAAAGGCGAGACAGTTAGATGAAAAGAGAACAACTATCAGAACATTCATGCCGCCAAAACTCAATTTCAAGGCTCAAGACTACTCGGAAATAATTAACTGGACTTCTCCCCCATTATTAAAAGATATCAGTGACGATGAGGTTAAATCCCATATTCAAAGTGACTCAGTCCCTAATTGGGATATAACAGTCAAGACATTCCCAGTTCACACACAGGCAGTTGAACGATGTGTGAAACTCGTGACAGAAGCCTCAGGAAAAGTTTGCGGAGCTGAGTCTAGGGATGGTTTTATAAGAACGACTTTGCTGTCAAGGTCAACCATGCCTAACTTCGCCCATAAATCAGATTTCAAAGTACCTTCAGCTAAGAATGAGTGAAAACGGAGATGTTCAATTGTTCAACATGAGTTTCTTGGACTTACGACTCTTCATACAAAAACTTAGTTTTTTCAATAAAAAAATCTGTTTATAAATATTACTAATGGTCTAAAAAAATTTGCTTTTAAACATTTAAACTTGTATTCAATAAAGAACAAATGTAAAGAACATGTAAGTTGTTAGTGTTTTTTTTCTTGAACTGTGATCTACCTTTATTTGTAAATTTTTTTCAATTTCATTAAATTTGAAGGCAATACGCGACCGGAAGATGTTGATGGATTTAAATAATATTTAAACATTATTTTCTGTGGTTCTAATATATAAGAATTTGAGCTATTACATTCGGGAAGAAGCTAATTTAAAAATATTAAAAATTATTGTAAAAATGTGAATTTTTCCAAATTTCGGCAAACTTTAGAGCACATGCGCGACCGGAAGATATAAACCGATTTTATTTCTTTTTTAACCCCTTTTCAGTCTCCCCAATTCGCAACTTCTCCGCGGTATTACGACTTGAAAAAAAAATTTTGAATTTTTTCGGCCCACCCTAACTTACATACGTACATGAATAATCTCAAATCCCTCGTTGGATATGGAGGTCCAGCCAGATCTCTACACATATATATACTGAATTACAGCAGTTGTATTTTTTCACTGGAAATAATTTTAACGTGGTCTTTTTTTGTCATTTTCTAACTATCTTATTCTATGCCCTTTATCATTTTTCTGAGACTTATAGGCACAATGTTCATAACTCTGTTTGCTAACTTTAGTTCTTCATGCGGGTAATACGGCTAAACCCACTCAGTCGCACCCTACATAAGACGATGCTCAAATATGGTTACTGTCAGAAAATAATTTTTGTGAAGTTATGAATCAAAATTCAGAATCAAGGAATCAATAATACATGTAACATAAAGGGGAAATAATTGTAACGACTCGGTTTTATCCATTGTCTGGTATTTTATTAATATTTTGATAATTTGTAGAACTTCAATGTCACATTTATTATAAATTGCCAAAAATTAAAAATAATTATGGAAAACAAACAAATGATTATAAAATTCCTTATATTTTTAACAAGCTTCCAAGAGAAATCTTATGTGTTCAAAGTTTTAAAATTTAAGGAAAAATTAGAAGAACATTTACGATTGGAAAGTTTTGAACCAAAGCTATAAAAAGTAAATAAAAGAAAATTGTTTGTATTTTTGGGTAATTATCTATTTTAAATTTGTTATTAGATAAAAGTTACATTCTGATTATAAATTGTAAATTATTCGTCATATATCTATATTTTACATACAAATTAGGATTATTCAATTCCTTAAAGATAAGTTTATAGCTTTGTGGGTTACCGTGTTTAAAATGCGTATGTACACTGTAAATTACTTGAATAAGGAATAATTTTAAGAAAATAATATTTAAATCACCAGAAATATCAAGAAATAAATCTTGTTGATTACCATTTAGGCCAAAAGGCATGGTATCATCAGCACATGAAGTTGGTGTTCCGTTTAATATTTTATTTTAATTATTTCCTTTTAATCTTTTTTAAAATCATTTATATATGTTAAAATTAAAAGAGATCCTGAAACAGAGTCTAATGAAATTACTTTCTTAATTAATATTTTGATTCTTGCAACGTTATTACTAGAAACCATCTGATAACATTCAGTTAAATAAGATTTAAACCAACTCTTTAAAATTTCCCTAATCTCCTCCCCCCACAAAAAACTTCTTTAATAAAATATTATGTCTAATGATATTAAATCCCTTAACTATGTCAAGATATAAGGCTAGTGCTTTTTCAGAATTCTTTATCTTTTGATAAATACTAGTGTTTAACTGTAAGATAGCAGGTTTGGTATCTAATCCTTTTTTAAACATATATTGAAACTATTATAAAATTGATAATTTTTGAAAATAATTGTTAAATCATATTTTAATAATAGGTTCAATAAATTTAGAAGAGGTGGAATGGAAATTAGTCTATAAATATTTAAACATTTTTTAGCAAATTGTTTTAGGTTTTTAAGAGTAATTGATAAAAATTACATTTTTACGATGAAAAAGAACGCGTTCTCGTTTTCTGCCTTTACTGTTATGGCCACCCTAATAGCATGGATGCTTTTGCATATGGTACAACAATCGGTAGTTAGAGCCCGGCCGATCGCAGACCAATGTGGCTAGGCCTGTCAGTGCTTTAAAGACTTTGGAGATGGCCCCAACACACAGGAGAAGTAAGCTGTAGACGAGTGCGACATCGTCCAAGAATAATAACAGCACAGGATGACTGGTATCTTGTGCTAGCAGCCCAATTTCATTGTGTGATGTCAGCCAGGCAACTCTCTCTGGAGCTTTCTGTAGCCATAAGGAGGACAGTTTCTACGAAAAATGTTTACAAAAGGCTTCACCAGCGAGGAATGTAAGCCAAACAACCAACAGTTTGCATTCCATTCAATTTCTTTCACAGGAGAGCCCAACTAATATGATGCAGATAACATGGAGACGACCTGAGATCAATGGTGCATGTGCTCTTCACCGAAGAATCGCTATTCAGTCTTCGGACTGATTCTCGATGTCCCACGTCTTTTTCAGAGGCTCTCGCTAGTCTGAGGTATGGGGACGAGAGGTCTGAGGTATGGGACATGAGACTTTTCAGGGGTGTTGTTAGCCTCCACTTTATTTTGATGGACGATAATGCCTATCCTCATAGGGCTCAGACAGTTGAAGAATTCCTCGATAGTGTGGATATTCAGCGGATAGTGTGATCAGCCTGTTGTTCTGACCTGAACCCTATAGAGTGTGTGTGGGATGCAACATCGGTACCAGAGAATTGTTTCTTCATCACGGACTGGTTCCAAGTTTTAAAAATGATACAATTTGCAAATTTAAACATAAGGAACTTTTATGAATATAAATGGAAACAATTTCTGCTTCCAGTAATTTAGGGAGTGGAATTATATGTTTATTGAGTAAAAATGTTTTCCTTTCAATTTAATTGTTTTGAGTTTAATACGTTTAGAAAACCTACTTGCAATGGTGGATCGCATTTTGCTCCGTGTTAACCTTTTCTTTCCACTGGAATAGTTCCCTTAGCTGTGCATACTCCTGAATTCATTTGCGTAGCCCATTGAAATCATGAGATTGGTTTGCAATATGTCTTAGTGTTTATTTCATCATACAAAAATACATTGTTACTCCAAATCTCGTAGCATTTCATTGCCGCATTTTGGAGATCTTTCAGAATTTGTATATCAGGCTTTTTAAAAATTCTCTTTTCGTTAACAGTTTTTGTATTTCCATGGAAATATCAGAGGGGAACCAGTCCGCGATGAAGAAACAATTCTCTGGCTTCAACCCAACCTACCGCTGTTTTAAGTTTAGCAGTTGGAAGTCCAAAATATCTACTCAAATTGAAAAACCATCTAAGTTAATTTTAATATTCCGCCGTAGCTTTTTTACCTTAGTAGCTTTATTGACATGTGATAGTCGGTAAGGGGAACAATTCTTTTTCGATGTATTAATCCTCTCCCCCTTTTCCCCCTTATCTAAGCAATGTATTTAGACTTGACACTTTAGAGCAGTGGTTCTCAACCTTTTATGCTTCACGTACCCTCTGGAAATTTGTATGTAACTGGCGTACCCCTTGTGAAGACAGATAAAACTATAGTTATGGTATAACAATGGGTAATAAAATAAAACATATATATACATACATTAAATTTTGTATTCATAAATTACATATATCGATAAACACAAAAAAAGACAAACAATTTAACAAATCTTATAAAATTATGGACATTTTACTGGGTAATCAGTGAAATGGACTTGTTACTAAATCTAGCGACTTTTGAGCTCTCACGGCGTACCCCAAAAACTTTTACCGCTTACCCCACGTTGAGAACCCCTTCTTTAGATATTTGTTCATTCCAGTATTGCTATTGATTGCTTAAAACAACTCATGATTCTTTAGATAAATATTTGAGAGAGGTTTTTTTCCCTTTGCATTGTTAATAATTTATTAAGGGGGACTACAATGAATAACTTCCAATGGTCCATTGTTTAATGGTTACTGTTTAAGTGTTTACAAACGGTTTTACAAATGACAACAATTTCTGCTTTCTGTTCAGAATGAAAAAAGTTATAAGGAAAATAGAATACAGTATCAACCACACAATGCTGTGTACAAGTTCGAAACATTACCTTAATGAACACGTATATCGCTGAAAAGGCTTACTCTCAACGGGCTTTGCTACAGTTCGGTCCTTCAAGGTCAGACTGTTTCTTTACAATCAGCCCGATGCTTTCTCCAAATTATATCACCAAACGTGTTGAGTTTTCTGTTTTTTCTTAACCTTGAATGAACAGCATTGACACCAACCTTCATTGGCGCTGATTTGACCTTCAGAGCTGTATTGTTCACATGCGATCAACGCGTGTATTTTTTCACAGTCGTTTTTTGACAAATTACATAAAGTTCTCTAACAAGGGCACCTGTTTCTGACGGACATAGTCAATCGTATCTCGCTACACAATTATCAGATGCCTTATTTTGTTTTTTCATATCTCTTACTTCTACAAATTTCGTAGTCTTTTTTTCTCATTTGTTTCTTGTGACCTCCAATACATTGATATTTTTTTCCTCGTTTAATACTGTACAATTTAGTTGCAGCAGAGCAACTTTATTAATTGCAAAGTTAGGTGCATTAAGGCGAAACATTAAAGCGACTCAGAGTTGTGCCAAAGCATTAATTAAAATGCCTTTATTTTTTTTCTTTTCCAATTGCTGTTCTAGTTTATCTTGATAGTTTTGCTTTTATCCGTCCATGTGAATGATTTCCCTTTTTTCCTTCCTTTGATATGTACGTTTTCCTTTCAGTTTAATTGTTTTGGGTTTAATACATTTAGAAAACCTACTTGCAATGATGGATCGCATTTTGCTGGGAGAATTTAGTGCATTAAAGTTACGTTCGTTGTTTAGCGATATGCTCAGTTGAAGAAAATTGCATTAGATACAGTTATTTTTATTGGTATTTTTGATGCAAAACAGAAATTGCGTCTTTATCATTATATTCTTTTTGGCGCATTCTCGCTTAACAGTGTCTTCACTAGCTGGTAATGCGAATTCTAGGTTGTTATATGTACAACTTGGTTTAATATGTTCTTTGTAATGTTCAACTGCTAATCTTTTAATTTTTAATTTTATTGAGTATCTAGCGTTAATTTTCTTTACATTAGAAATTTAAGGAGTAGATTTATAAGTTTATTGAGGAAAACCTTTTTGGGTACTAATGCCCGCTAGGGGTCGGGAGGTTGAGCAACGTATCATTACGTTGAGCAAAAAATAAAATGGAGGCGTTGTAACTGTGAAATGCAATACCTATATATGAAAATGATAAAATACTGGAATCTGTGTAATATATATATATATTACCGCTATATAAATATAGCAGTAATTCTTCCGGACAAGTGTGGCGGATACCAGTGACATCCAGTTTGACTCACGGAGCGGCATTGAATCAATTAGGTCTTAAATGCTTGCCTGAGGATGCACGACCATTCAGTCTGTAAATAATCTCACAATTCTGTTATAATCATGATTTGCTGAGGCATGGCTGCGATCGGCTGTTCTATAAGGTCCCAGATGTATTAGAAGGGAGAGATCAAGCAATCTTGAAGGTCTGGGCCGAATGTTCGCTTCTTATAAACCTTTCAGGAGATGGCAAGTGCGCTGCAATGTCTGTTAAATAAAAAAAAATGATAAATAATCCCTCAAGCAGCTGCTTACCACAGAGGTCTGATAGGAGTCTTTTTACGTCTAAGTAGAAAGGCTTTGAGGATGGTGGGTTCTTAATATAAAGACAACACCTTTGAGGCTCGAACCCAGGTCCCTTTGATATCAGCAGCCAAGCACGATAACTGCTCGGCCGTGTGACGGATGTATATTATTACGTTAGAATTTGGCTATAGGCCAACGACGAAGGTGTGGTATGAGTAGAGGTTGGATGAAGCTATCCACGCACTGGTGAGCGGTCAGAATGTCATCCAGGAACACCAGAAATAGTCATCTATGATTGTTGATAATGTTCCGTACCAGGATGCCATGTATTAGTATAGTATGACTCTACCGAATACAGAATGAAGTGATCTTTCATCAGATGATCTTCATAGTTGCAACTGTCCTTCCTAGTCACCCGAATAAAAGCAGGATTCATTCTTAAAGCTCACACTATGATATTCATCATATCCGATTATTCTCTTTTGTCACCAAACGATGATGGATAACTATGAGGATCAGAGGGAGCATTGTTTAATGTTTCCCAAAATCGTTAGTTGGATGGTGCATGTTGCTGTTGGTCATGATACTGATTGTGACACCAATGCCATGAATGTGGCACACAACCACTGACCAACTTCTAAAAAAGTCGATCTATATGTTCTAAGGTTCATCTAATTGCTCTTGTTACTGTATAGGGTGCAGTGTTATTGGCAACTTCTATTGGCAACATCTACCAACGGCGTTCGCCTATCAACAGGAGGAGCATAGACATATGATCAGACCTTTTTCAGTGGCACTGAGTTAAGTATAGCAACATATCAAACGTACTTTAGGCATTGTATAATATGTCCCAGATACATTCTAAAAGTTTCAGCAGCTTGTTAACCAATATTGTGCTTCAAACACTGATGTATATCACATCCAACAGGCTGCGAGAAATCCTCTCCTTTGCGTCGATTTCATTTGGATGGTGATCATCTTCGTATACAGGCATGTGTTGAATCTGTGTGCTAAATGTTTAGCAATTTACGATTTCTTGTAAATAGGGCAATTTCAGTGGTGAGCAATTAAAGGAATTATTGAGGAATTAAAGATAACGGACGAAAGTATTCATAAATTATTTGTTTTCGGAAAACACCGTTGAATGAGTCAGTAGAGAAACTATATCGTCATTGGCTTTAACTCAAAATATACGAGTGTTCTCCTATCCTATAGTATGAAATAGGATTCCCAGAACCTGATGCCCCCCCCCCCCAATCCCATGGGGCCCAGGTGTATTTCACTGTTTGCATCAATGGTAGTTTCGCCCTTGATATGAACTGGAAGGAAAGGTATTGTGCCATGACTAAGAGTTAACTAAAATTATGATGAAACACTTAATATGCATGATTGCATCATATATGAGAGCATTATGTTAAATAATGAGTTACCATAATGGAGATGCAAGAATTAGTTGATAGGAGTCCTGAACTAATACGATGCGATCTCGTACTCTTTATATGGCTCTTGATGAGGTTTCGTAGTAATAAAGTTCTCTATTCCACAAGAACAAATCTGAGTTCGTGGAATGTGTTGGTGGAGTAGGGAGGGCTGGCGTCCTGCAATTCGCTTCTCTAGAGCATCCCACCCATGCTCAATTGTACTCAGGGCCTGCGATCTCGCAGACTTCTCCATCTTCGAAATATTTTCACTTTCAATGAAATCCTCTACAACTTGACCGCTATGCAGATGGTAATTATTGTCCATAAATACGAAACCAGAATGATTGAAAAGCTTCACGTAGGGCGCACAAATTTCGACTCTTTCTCATAGTAGTCAGAGTGCTTCCCTGAAAGATGTGAAATCTGTTCGATACGTTATCATGATACTATACATTGTTATGATACCATCGCACTGCCGCCCCAAAAATGGGTTCCAATGGCTACGGCGAGTTCCTTATTCTCTCCAAATGAACAGACGTAGAGAATAGGGAATAGAGAATTGGTGTTCAGAGTGAATTTGGACTTTCCCACCTGGCATGGTATCTGAACTGACGTTCAACAAGCTCTTCCTTTGAAAGAGATGAGTGGAACTCAAGCCATTAGTTTTCTTGCAGAAGGATATCGTTCATAGAGACTCATATGCACATCTTTAAACTATTTTCTCTGTCGACCCTGGCAGTCCTCGAATGTTGGCATTTTCCTATATTATCTTTATGTTAGCGACAGCGGTCATCCCCATTCCTTTTGGTCATAGGACTATCTTGTTCCGGTCTACAATTAATCTCTCCTAATTTTGAAACTGTCTCCATAGTTTTGAGAGTTTATGTTGAGTATTTGAGTATTTTGAGTTTCGTTTAAGGCATCGGATACCTTAGTATGGGGTGACTCGCTTCCATCCTCCCCATCACTCTATCATGTCCCTGTCACATGTCGTCTTTGTGACTTACGGAAATCCAATTGCTACCAGTGTTAGTTCTAGGCTGTTTGGAATGGAAATGAGCGGCCACCACTGCCACGCTTTCTTTCATGGCAACCCTAATTTGCATACTTGTGGTCGCGTCTGATAAATAATATGCACGCTACTTCCTAGATGCAAAATTTATATGTACACCATACTTCATGACATTCTCTCCCACACTTTTATAGATACGACATTAGCCTTTAATATTGAGCCCTAGTATAGATGACGATGAAAGTCATGTTTTAGAAAAAATTCTCAAAGATTTTTTGAGGAATGTTATCAGGATGGAATATTTGTAACATGGAAAATAATTCACTAATTGCTTCTGTGAAAATTCTGTATCTGTTTAATTACTCGATAACCGTCTTTTTTCCGTTTTAGTTACTACATGTAGTTGTTTAATTACTCCATGCTTGCCTTTCACTCTCATGGGGTTTGTATCTTTTCATTCTTTAAGTAATTTGTTAATTTCCAAACTCTATTGCAAATGGTACTAAAGGACACATCCTGAGATTCTTTACTACTGAATGTTGTTTTAACGCCATGAATGCGAGTGACAAGTAGTAAATTCCATCTCTATGATGCAACACAGTTGTCCACTTCCCTGATAGATAGCACCACTGTGCGAATCAAATAAAAAAATCGGAAAGTATGTCACATCAGCTGAAGAAAACGTTAGCCGATGATGATGTAATGGTTAGCATAACTGGCATGTTTCCAGGAGACGTGGATTCGAATCCCACTCACGGCAAAACCATTTTTTTTTCAGCTAATTATTACATGAGTTCCATGTCTACAAGACACATCCTGTGATTCTTTACTATAGAAAGCTTTTAATTTGACTTTGCATTGAAACCCCGAGGAGTCATCTCGTTTTTTTTAAATCAATGTAAACAAAATATTTTTATTTTTGTCACAGGTAGATCAAGCATCATATCAAATTGATTCATAAAAGTCTCTCGAGTCCCTAAACATAAGAAGCGGACTAGTATTATAAGTGTAGGCGTTGCTCTGATCCTTTGTAGAACGAGATCTCGGAAACTGTTGGTGTTAGGATGATGATGACCAATCCAATTTTGCATAGACTGGACCATTATTGTTAAATTTTGAAAATGAGTTCAACACGCTCGAATCCATGAAATTTTTGTCTCAAAATTGCAATAGCAGACGTAGAAGAGTAGCTCGCCCCACTTTCTGATTGTTGAAAAGGTGTCTTTTTTTAACCGATTTGAATATCTCCATTATTTTCCAAAAGTTTCATTACTTGATCCCAGATTTCACGCACGTGTTTCCCCTGCGCCTCTTCGTGTTGTTTTAAAAATGGCAGATTTTCAACAGCACAGAACTTCGCAAACTACTCGAACTCTCTGTTCATTCAACAACAGCGATCTCTAACAGTAATGTCTGGAAAATAAATTAAAACTTTCTTTTTTCATGTCAGACCTCATGTGGACTTCTGTGGCAAGAATCTGCTTGTACCAAAGGTATAATAAGCCACAAAGAAAAATCTGTTAAGAAGGTGAGACCTCAACAGAAGGGAAATACAAGAGAGAAAGCATCTTCCAGGACTTGTACCCAGGTCTCTTTGATCAGTAGCGAAGCACGCTTAATTAAGTGGTCAAGCGGAAATTAAGTAGTTATTTTCTGAAATGGGACATCAATAGGGCATGGCAGTGGTGCAAGAGTAATAAAAGTGCTCACCTATTGCCATGTAAACTACTTTGACCAAACCAAACAGTGCAAATATCAGCTACTTGGACAGTTCCCATCTCTTTGTGGCAATCAATACCAACAGACAGAGTAATAAGGGCGGTAAAGAAAAGGGCAATGCACATGTTAAGGATAAATGCTGAGTTTTGCTTTACAGAAAACTGTTTTGAAATTACGCTAAAAGCATCTGTTTTTATTTAGCATTTACGAATATAATTTTACAGATAATACACCTACACTTTAAGTACACTGGTGCACAAAAGTTAATTTACGACTAAGTTTAATGCGAATAGGAAACTAACTTCGAAACCCTGTAACTTCTAAAATAATCCTTTTATGGTAAAATATGCAATGATTAATTAACGCTCTCAGTCAATTTCTAGAAATTTCAAATTTTGCAATATTCGTTAGCTACTAAAATAATTATAGAAGTTTGGATTATAGCAATAGCAATGAGAGTCAGAAGATTTTACCTGAAAAGTTAAAGCTTAAATAATAAATATTGTTTCTGGTCGTTTAATAAAAGGAGTGTTTGTTTTAAAAGTTTTGTGTCGGTAATTTTTTCAATGTTCGTCAATATTTTATGAATTTCATAGCAGTGCATTATTGATGTTAAATATTCCATCTTTCATAGCTTTTTTAATACCAGATATTACTGCTCAAAATCGAGATTTATATAGATTGGAAAGAGATCTTGAATTTATCTTCAGTCACATTTTACCATGAAAAGCTCACTTTATAAGTTACAGAGTTTCGAAGTTATTTTCCTCTTCAATAAAATGAGGTTGTAACTTAACTTTTGCCCACCCGTGTACAAAGCGAAACTTATTCATCATTAAAATTTTTATCAATCTTTGCTTTAATTTTGACTATATATAGTCATTTTTTTAAAATGTTAACAATTTTAGGTAATAATAGGATGAAAATTTTTTCTTCCTTGAAAAACTTACTAACGAAGTTGTTCAATAATTTTTAAACCTATGTGATGTCATTATCAAAGACAAAATTTTTAATTAAAAAAAAATCTGTAGTTTGCAATTTTCTCCAGATTTAATTCCTGACTTGAAAAATGACCTAATAATGGAATCCTTTTATTCTTGAGCGTAGGAACTCACATTGTGAGCAAGGGAAACCCCGGGGAGGTAAAAAGAAAAACTCGTTCACCAGAAAAGATGTTTTCAGCTACGATGTCATCATGGGAAGATGAAATGCCTGAGTTAAAAGTGCAATGCAACGAGGAAGTGATGTCACGCAGCTGCAGGAATTGTGATGGGGGGATAATGACGGAATCGCTCGCTCAGACATGCAACCGTACATCATAAACACCTCAACAAAAGCGGATTCATCACTCAGGATCACACAGAGCCCCTAATTAAAACTCCTAACCTACTAACCTTGATCTCCCCTCTCCCCCCCACCATTATATATGTGGAAGGAATAACTTCAGAAAGGTAGAGAAGAAAGTATTTTCTGTTAAATTTAATTTTTAAATTTGGTTATTAATCTTTACAAGTTTTGCAATAAATCTGTTAAATGTGAATATTCTGTTGTGATATTCGCTCAGATCTCTATGGTGTGCTAAACTGATATGGTCTTGTTAGACCTTCGTGGTAGTGCGTTGCTTTAAAAGAAATTTGTATTTTAAATGCATAAAATCAAAGTAGCTAATTCACCTTTGCAATTGTGACAAAAAAAGGCTTTTAAAGCTAAAACGTTTAATCAAACATTAGGAATGAATGAAAAATTCGTCAAGCAGCCTTTTGCATTCGAAGACAGCGTCTTCTAATGTGTGATTTCGAACTGCAGTTTGTCAGATGAGCTTATAATCTGGATCTGTAATGTTTCAAACAAGTGCCGTCTCAGACATTAATGTCTCAAACAGAAGTGATTTCCTACTCCGACATATGGGCGATAACAAGCCGTAATGTTTCAAATAAGAGAGTTCAAAACGCAGTCTTAACAACACGCTGAATTTCCAGCTGTGACTTATGGACTACAGCATAAGTCATATACGCAAGCATAAGTCAATATCACAAATACGACCGATTTATAATCGTATGCCAAAAGGATCACTAACTCAGTATCTCAACAAGATCGATCTCGAAATATGGCATCTTAAACACAAGGGATATGTAATTTTGGTCACAAACAAGAATATGTTCCAAATACGTTTCTCAAATCAGAACATTTGTAATCAGGTGCTCTCACACATCCAGAGAGAATTGCATACCGATCGAATATTGTTTACAATCAAGGAAGACCGGATTGAGAACTTGTCAATATCATTATCATCTCATATGTAAAGAAGAAAGTTTGTTTGTTTGTGTGTTTGTGTGTGTGTCCTCTTAGGTCCCCAGAAGAGCTAGAGGCTTCAAACGTTTCATGAACTTCACCCAGGGGAAGAATATATGCTATTTACGAACCGGCTGGGGCCAACTGAAAATGGGGTGGGCGGATTTGAATTTCTCAAAATTCCCATAGATCTAACATTAACGATTGAAATTTATTCAAAATAACTGTTGCCACCAATAATTTTGAAAAAAGGAATACATCAGACTAAACTAACATCTGATTTCGCATGATTAAACAAAATAACTTTTGCCACCAATAAATTAGATATAATAAATGCATCAAAATAATATCTCTCTGTTTTGGCGTGATAAACTCTGAGTTCAGTTTGCTGGGTAAAGA
This sequence comes from Ryuthela nishihirai, assembly GCA_038380435.1. NCBI lineage: Eukaryota > Metazoa > Arthropoda > Arachnida > Araneae > Heptathelidae > Ryuthela > Ryuthela nishihirai. The sequence continues at coordinate 8,463,771 of JAWZYU010000030.1, read as the reverse complement.
GCGCGAGCTTACTTGGATATTGAAGTCGTTGTAATTGAGCATGCGCGGAACACGAGATTCTTCGTTGAAATGAAACCTTAAAAACCTAAATTCGCATCGGAAATTAAAATCATTGACTTAATTTGAAAAATATGCAAAAGCTAATAAAAGTATATACAAATAATTAATAAATGTTTTAAATATTTTGTTAAGTAATAAATAATTTTGTTTAATAATAATAATTCTTTAGTAATAATAATAATAATAAAATAAATACCCCCTCAAGCGGCTGCTTGCCACAGAGGTCTGACAGGAGCCTGTCAGTTTATATGCCATAGTAGAAGATCTGTGAGGATGGAAGGACCTCAGCAGAAAAACAACACATACATCCATGCCTTACCCGGAGCTCGAACCCTGTCCCTTAGATCAATAGCCAAGCGTGCTAACCGTTACATATTTTATGCACCTCAGACCAGAGTTGATTTTCTTTTGCTAAAAAGTTACATATGCCTGGCAAATTGTATCAGAGATACTCTGTTCGATACGAAGTGATTTGAAACGTTCGATTATCCGAGCGAGGAAATTTCCTTTTGTGGTTTAGAAACTTCTGGCATGGGTACCTTGAACTAATCCATTTCTTTCCTCCCCTAAAAGAAAAAAAAAATAATCGCAGTGGCGGTTGTTATACCTTAGAGAGGCAGTTTTTTTTCACACAATGGGCTAAATGGCCAGTTCACAAGGACCCTGAAGGCTCAGAGAAAGTTGGGGGAGGGGACCCAGTAGGGGACACCGATGGACTTGGAAATGCTGCCGCCCATCGAATGGGATGTTAAGCATTGGCCCCGTGTGCGGGAGAGCTATACTCTTTTCACGTTAAAGAACACGCTGGATAGTCTTGACGGGAGGCTACTATTTGTTTCTCAGAAAGTTGGGGACCCACTGGAACAGCTGTTGAGAGACAAATGGTAGCCTCCCGTCAAGGCTATCCAGCGTGTTCTTTGACGTGCAGGTCGAACTGCAGCCTGGTGCACTATCGACTGAGCCACCCCGCACCCCGGAGTAAGGGATCTATGACAATGATATTTAGGCGAAACGAAAATTTTTGAAAGTTTCAGACCCGAGTAAGCCTGGTAAATCTGCTAGTATTTCTATAAAAGAAAATGCTTTGCAATGTTGCTCAGCAACTTGAAATGCTTTGCAATGTTGCTCAGCAACTTGAAATGCTTTTCAAGTTGCTGAGCTTCGGAGTTGACTCTCCATTCACATAACGGAAATCTTCTAATATTTTATTTCATTTTCATTCTGATTATTATTTACGCATGGATGAATAGAAATGTGAAAAAAAAAAGAAATTAGGAAATGAAATTACAGATAAATGAAATTTTTTAATTTCAAACGTGGTGTTTTGTGGGAGGGAGGGGAGGCAGAAATCCGTAGTTGATTCGGAGACAACCGCATTTCTAATGGCGGTTTCGGTGACCTCAGGGTTGATGGGAAGAAATTTAATCTTTCTCCAAATCGCCCCTTCATCTTAATTCATTTTCACGTTCGTGAACGGACGTCGTGATTTAGAAACTGAACGATCCAAGATCTTCACTCTCCCTAACCTAAGTATTGAAAGATCCAAGTCATTTATCGAAGCACAAAGACGATTATTTTCCTCGTTTCGCTTATTCCTCATTCATCTCCGTTTGCTAAACTCTGCGCACGGCCACCACCAAATGTCTCGCTTCTGATGATGTCAGCGAGTGACGTTCTGAAATGCAAAACAAACAAACAAACAAGCTCCGAAGTGCTTTTTCGAATATAATGAAGACGGAATAACAGACGCCGGAAGATCTCAAGACGCCGCATGTGTTGGCACTCGCATTGTTGTTGGAGCGGAGTAATCGTGTCCTAACCCTTGCGCCCCTGACCCGGTCGACGTCAGAACGCCTTCTGCTGAGGGGCGAAGGCCAGGGTCACCTGGCAGACAGCAGCAGAATGCGGGGGTGGGGGTATGTGGGGAGGGTTCAGGGCACAGAGTCACATGGCCACGGAGAACCTGTCAAGGTTTCCCCAACACTCACGGAGAAGGGGACCTCCCCCTCCCCTTCCTCCTTTCCTTCCTCCTCCTTTTCTTCCTCCCTCCCTTGAATCCACACGGAAACGTGAAATTTCACTTCTGAAACGAAACTCTTTAATTCGCTCCGGCGGTTTGAATACCGCAAGCGTGGGTTTTGCTCTCATGACTGTCACTTATTTCGTGTCCTGTGGGTATGTCGTGGATGAGGCACGTGCGGATGATGTTGCATCGAGATGCGGATGTAGGAACAAATTAGTACACAAGGGTTGGTCATGGGAACTCAAGGATAATGGGACATTTCGGCTTTCTTTAGGATTGTGTGTTGTGGCTCTGCCAGACTGATAATTTAATTGTCCGTGAGTTAATGATGAAGATATCAGACAAGAGTGCCTTGGACGGGGATGCGTTTCCTGGTGGTATCGAGATGATGTATGTAGCACGCCTGTACCGCAACTTGATGTTCTCAATTTCGAGCCCTTGATGCGTCTGTTTTGAGGCTTCTCATTTAAACCCAGCTCTATCCTCAATGAGAAAAGGGACACCGACTGGCTTGGAAAGGTCTACTTACGTCCTTCGGATTGGATGATTAGTTGCATCCCGTGTGCAGGAGAACCATAACTTTGGTAGCATCCAGTATAACCTTGATGTGATGATTACATCTGTCTCCTAATAGCTTCCCAGTGAATTTCCTTTCCCTATATAGTCTGGGGTCCTTGTGACCTGTCTATTTAGTAAATTAAGTGCCAAAAAAGTGCAACTTATAGAAAAAGCTTTGAAACTTGTGAGTTTTAAGTACAAAAATAATCCATTGAAGATGTCAGAAGAATCCCAAGAGTCGGGATTTGATTGGTATAGAAAGCAAACAATTAGAGATCAACTTCAAAGCTCACAATATTGTTTGAATTTTATTTTTGAATGACATTAGTTAATTCACAAAAGTTATTATTAAGTCGACGTTTTAAAGTGGGTTTCGTTTGAGTGTTATAATAAAAGCTCCGACCACAAAGACGAAATGAAACAGTTCATTTGGGTTGCTGAAAAATATTTGGACAGTTATCAATGGCGAACAATTGATTGGCGTGAAATTCCTTAATGCTAAATTAACAACCTTCTGTTTCCATGACAACCTCGCCCGGCTGTCAGATATCTGGAAATTTTTATCGTGATCAGAAGACTATATTTTTCCTGCTATCCATAAAATTTTTGAAATGCTCAAGATGTGGAAAAATAATTTATGAATATGCTACAGCCATGAAATAACAATTGCATGGCCACTAATTATCATGATGTATTACAGAAGGATAATTTTTTTCTCCAGAAGAAAAACGATGTCTGTCTTGTTTGTCTCATTCTTCGCAGGCGAAGGTTTATTACGAGGCTGTTACTTTTTTCAGAATAAAGAAAAGTTCCGTTTTCCTTTTGCACGTGTCAAGCAAATTATGTTGCTTCTCGTTATGCTCTGAGTTAAGAAAGCTGCTCGGCTCCGAAAGAGGTTGTCTGCCGCTGGTTTAAACAGCTGTTTGGGTTATTTTACTTCTAAGAGGCACTTTTTTGTTACACAACCGACGAAATGACGGAGTCACAAAGGCCACCCAAGTGCCCAGAGTTGGATCCACCGGCCAGGATGTTAGGAGACAGATCGAAATCTCGCGTCAAGGTCGTCTGTTCTGTTATTACCGTAGGGGTCAGCAATCTTTTTTAGAGGAGACCCCACGGCTTCGAAGCTCGACTATGTTAGCGCCAAGGCATCCATCCAAATGAATTAGCTTACTGATATTTTACATTTTTGCTGTTTAATTGTTTATTCAAATGACTACCAACCGGGGTATTGCAATATTTTAATAAAAAAAAGTTATTTTAAACATTTTTAAACATCTTTATAAAAATTGCAGATTGTAAACCACGTCTTTTAATAAATGAAAAGCTTTCATTTTTGAATTGGTTGGAAGAAATTCCTCGCATGAAATACGTCGCTCTCTATAACAGCAGATGAAATTTTACGTTATAATCGCTTTCGCGAGCACTAATAATAGATGCATAGGTCAGAGCTTTGGAGAGATCTGCGAGCAAACTGCTCGATAGGAAGGAGTTGTGTATCCCTATCACTTTGCTTCAGACAGGACTATATCTTAACATCCCATGAAAGACAGATGGCGGTCTTTCCTGTGATCCATCGGTGTCCTTTTTTTCTCATTGATGATAGAGCCTGGTTTAGAGGAGAAAATCTCTGCGTAGGCAGAGTGAGGGCATTTGTTTCGGGAGACTCCGGTTAAAGCAATTCAGTTGTTTTTTAACATCTTCATGATATTTTGCAGAAGCCCAGTTATTACGTATAGATATACATAAATCACAATGCTAAAACAAAATTTTCATTTAAAGTACCTTTTTTATGAGTGTGTGTTCAGGTTATTCCAGGCCCACATCATGCCGAAAAACAGCGTTTGTGATGGAGAGTAGAAAGGGCAGAGGCAGTGGTCCAGAATGATTTCAACATACCGTTTTATCGTCAATGTGCCATCGATAACTGCAAAACGCAAACGGCTATTGTGACTGATTGATCTTCATACAGCATTTCATGTGTTGGCCTGCATGACGGTTGGATGGATTATATCTGTCCCTGGGCCGAGGCTTGTCTCAGTCGATTGCGCACAAGGTTGATAATCTGATGTTCCCAGGTTCGAGACCCAACTTGGTCAGTGTTGATAATTTTCTCCGTTAACCCAACTCGCCGTCCCGTGGCCGAGTGGTTAGCATGCTTGGCTACTGATCTAAGGGACTTGGGTTCGAGCCCCGGGCAAGGCAAGGCTGTTTGTGTCGTTTTTCTGCTGAGGTCCTGCCATTCTCTCAGACCTTCTACTCTGGCATATAAACTGACAGGCTCCTGTCAGACCTCTGTGGCAAGCAGCTGCTTGAGGGGGTATTTATTTTATTTTTTATATTAACCCCACTTTGCCTTCAGAGAGAAAGGGATTACCAGTATGCTTGGAAAGTATGAGATAAACATAAATGATAATTACAGCGTTATCTGTTGACGTTTTAACGTATATAATTTAATAAATGTTTTGTAGAAAAAAATTTATCGACATACGTATTCGAACCCAGGTCTCTCCAGAAACTTAGCAATATTCTACCCTTGAACTAATGCCAGCTGTCTTTTTTTCACTATGTAAACTCTTCCTGAGATTTTCACAACACATTTAAGGATGAGATGTGAAGCAATGACCACGTGTGTAAAAGAGTTATACCCTGTTCACGTCAATGAGCACAATTGGCGGCCTTGATGGGTCTATGGATCTCTTTCTCCAGCTTTCTCTGAGCGTTGGGGTCTTTGTGAACTGGTCATTTAGCTCATTGTGTGCAAAAAAAGTAAAGCTCAGAAGAAAAGCAACCAAATCCAACCTCTGATTCTGGCGTTCTCCAGACGCACTAATCGCCATCAATAGAATCCAACTAAGACAAGTGATTCGTTACTACAGATTCCACTAGACCAGCGATTCATTACTAAAGACGACACGATACCAGTATTGTCCCCAAGAAGCTCTCCTCATCCAACCCTGCAGATGATGAGAAATGGCGTCAGAGGTAGAAGACGCAAATGAGGCTGCAATTATCCAGTCGTCTTCTAATTATGCTCCCCAACATCGGTGCAAACAAGGATGTTGTTACGATGTTGGAAATATGGCGGTTTGTGACAGATCTGTGTCCTGTGTCTAGTCAGCCTATCCGTCGAGCCTCTCGTGCTGACGATCTTTAGATGCCACCAGAGCCTTGTGATGCGTTCGAGTACCTTCCTGTATGAGTATCTGACTGTTTGAGTATCAAGAACCACATGGAAGTATCTGACTGTTTGAGTATCAAGAACCACATGGACGATGACTTGGTGTGTTGGCCATCCATCATGAATAAGTTTATTCATCCAGCTTCGTAGAACCCAATGATTAGATCCCTTTTCAAATTCCATCAGCTGTAAATAACGTCATCTTATGCGTTTTAAAGATATTGCACACTATTTGAAGCTTAATTCCTCCCCATTTTGTTTGTCTGTTTACCCTTGTTTTTACAGCTTTTTCAGATTCCTACATCAGCTCGGTACCGGACACTTTAATGAAATGTCTATTGCGCTGATCGGCGTGGCATGCAAATAGTTTACATTTATGTACATCGCAATTCTGCATGTAATTCATCAGGTGTGGAGCAATTTCAATGACGAACAGTGTATGTTATTCGTAAATTTTTTTGAATGGGTTGGGTTGAGTTGTTTTACCTCTGAGCGGCACTATTTTGCACACCATGGGCTAAATGGCCAGGTCACATGGACCCCGAAGGCTCAGAGAAGGTTGGGGGAGGGGACCCACTGGAACAGCTGTTGGGAGACAGATGGTAGCCTCCCGTCAAGGCCATCCAGTGTGTTCTTTAACGTGCACGGGGTATGGCTCTCCCGCACACGGGGCCACAGCTTAACGTCCCATCCGACGGACGGCGGCCTTTCCAAGCCCATCGGTGTCCCCTACTGACCGTGGGCAGGGCGGGGAATTTTGCGGAGATAAATCTCAACGCTGACCCAGCTGGGACTCGAACCTGGGAAGTACAGATTACGAGCCTGGCGCGCTACCTACTGAGCCACCCCCGCCCCCTTTTTTGAATGGAGTTATCTCCATAGAGTAAAAGCAATAATATCAAATATTTAGCATAGAACTGTCCCCATTCCATATGGAGAATATCAAATTCTTTATTCAGAATCATTCATGATAAAGTTTTATTCATCCGGTTAAAGTGAAAGAAGGAAATCTGTTATGCGGAATACTTCGTGGTGAAGTTATCGTCATCAGGGAAAAAATTAGAAATCATATTTAGCACTTGCAAATTATGAATTCGAATTTTTAATCTGATTTGAGTGCAGTACAACTGTCGGAAAGTATTAATTTCTAACCTTAGACAAAATATTACGAATCCTTGATCAACACAGGGTTCATAATTACAGACAGAACGAGGTCTTAAAGCACCCACCCGCCGACAGTGACCTTTCCAAAGCCAGTGATATTCCTTTTGCCATCAAAGGAGGGAGTTTGCTCTGTATTAATTCTGAGGACCATTTTGTTGTGGCTCTCAGAATGGTCCAAATAGCCGGGCCATAAGGATTCCAATGAAACGGATAACTGAAGTGTATTTAATTGACAACAGTTAAGAGACAGATGCAAGCCTTCCAGCATCAATTTTTTTAACATTCTCAAGGTAACTCCTCTATTCACGGATCATGGCTTAGAACCCAATTCGACGGATGTAGGCTTTTCCAAGCCCATTGGCATTCACTTTCTTACCGAGTGCAGAGCGAAGCAAATCTCAATAGAGTTACAATGGGATTCGAGAATGGAATATCCAGATTTCTAATAAATTCAATTTTCATTTTGTGACGAATCTGAACCGTGTAGCTTTAGATCCAGAACATTATAACACTAAAAAGGTTTTACTTATTGGGCAGGTTTTATGTTTTATATTCCGTGTTTAAGAACTGGGTGACTAATTTTGATTGAAAAGATTTTCCTTCTCTGTGCAGAATGGATGTTTTCTGCTCGAAGTTACTGAGGGTACGATTTCTACTTCAGTTAAAAAATTCCATAAATGCGGAATTAATGTTTTATGTTTCATCATAGTTGAAGCTTACATACCATAAAACATCTTCTTTGTCTAACATTCTGATACATTTTGCTTAACTTGATTGTTGATTAATATGATTTTTGACATTTCTCTATACTATCGTCCTCAATTATATTATATTTTAGGTAAATTAAATATTTAAATGATTTATTACTGATTTAAACATCGTGATCAATAAGAAATTTATAGTGATTTAAAAACCAGTAAATATCTAATTCAATGAAATTAAAGCCAAGGAATTTAAAATCTGTTCCTTGGAATATTTCCTATTTTACGAATAGATGCTGATGTCCCATTCTTCAGAGTGTCAAATTCCCAAACCGAGTTCTTCGGTTTCGAGATTTTCTCCTCTTGTACCTTGGATGTCGTCCCACTCAATCCTTTTCACAGATAGCCATTCCTAACACCTCAACAACGATCTCCTGTAAAAGAAATTCAAATTTTGCACACACGTTAGATGGGACAGCACGAGAGTTCTGCCTATGCTTTTAGTTGTTAGAGGAGTAGGGGACTCAGTCGGTATATCGCAACCTGATGTTCCCACACTGCACTCCCCATTGCGCTAATCTCCCCTTCGCCCTCGTTGAGAAAGGGAGTACAAATGGGTTTTGAAAAGATGTCGACTGTCTGACGGGAAGTTAAGACGTGGATCTCTGCGCAGGAGAACCTACCTGAACAAGTTAAAGTTAAAGGAGACGGCAGAAGTCCTTGAAGGGAGAATGCCACTTATCTCTTAAGAACTATCCAGTGAGTTCCCTTCCCCTGTCCAACTCTGATCATTCAGCCAATCTGTGCAAATAGCTCCGTTCACAGGTTCAACTGTCCAGTAGGTTTTCTTCTCTATATTCTGAGCCTTAGGATGTTTGTAATGTCGCCTTTTAGTCCATTAAACAGACAAAAAAAATGTCTTCCAGTTGTCATGCAACCCAACAAGTTTTTTCTCAGAGTTCTTTTTACAATGAAAGAAGTAACGGTTTACTTTGTTCCAGACAGTTACAAAGCAAAAAGAGAAAGTCTTTTTGCTTTGTAACTGTTTGATTTATTTTTGTAAATTCCCACCCATTTAGAGAGCAAAGAAGAAAATAAGCTGAGCAGGTGACCTAAGCACGAACCTCATTCTTCTTTTCCTATTATGTCTCCTCAATTGACAATCCCTGAAGCTTCCGTCTGCCTTGAAGTCTGTCTTCAGCCAAGTAATTGCAGCAGATAGCTCTACATGTCTGGAGCTGGACAATGGTTAGTCACCGGCACTCCTTGTCGAGCCAATTCTGATGACCTTCAATCTTTTGAGTTATGGCGGTTACCACAACTCTTTCTTTAACCTCTCATGTAATACAACGGAAACACACGAGTCCATTACCCAGTGACGGAATGGGACAGAGACCCCCTCCCCTTTCTCTATCGTCCCCTCCCACCCCCCTTCCCCTCGGACACTGGAGAATACGGCCCGTTAGTCACGCCGATGAATCTGATCATGTGACTGTCTATTGCATCTCACTTGGGAGGGGGCAAGGGAAAAAACCTGTCTCTTTTCCGGAGGATAAACAATTGGATCTTGATAGCGATCTGCGGCGAGCAGGCTGTTGCTCTACGTTCAGGTCTATCTAAATGGCAGTCGAGCGATCAAGCAATATTATAATTGCACTTTCTGGGCCACCAAAGACAATTATGTGAGAACTGCGTCCTTGCAGTCAGAAGAGAAGGGAAACCAGCAGCGCTAATGTGCGTGCGTAAGAAAGGGCGCAGGGTGGCGAGCAACCAGTTGAACCTTTAGGGCAAAAGACAGCAACGGAAGGGGAGAAACTTGATTCTTTTGAATTCCTCTCCTGATTTTAATCACAATGTCAGTGAGATTAAACGATCCTTTTAACATTCAGATATTGTTCTTCCCTCTGCTTCAAATCTGAAGGAACTCATATCGAAAAGAACAATGGGATTTCATTGTGTTTATTCATCTAAGGGTAGATCACTATAACTGAATGTTTTTTGCTCTGAGCGCCCTTTTTTAGGACAGGTTACAAAGATCACAAAGCCTCGAAATAATTATGGAAAAGGAGATCCATTGGACACACAAGTAGTATCTTTCCTTCAAGGTCATCTGCTGTATAGTTTAACCTTTAACTGTAGGGAGCCAGACTCATTAATCTGATGTCATATTCTGCTTTGAGATTTTCTCCACTAATCTCCTCTAGCCTTCTATAAAATAATGATGGGTTTTGAAAGATCACTTATAACCTCTGAATATTGAGAACACGCTTGGATGAGACACGCACCGAAGCTTCAGAGATTGTCAATTGAGGAGACATAATAGGAAGAGAAGAATAACATTAGTGCTAAGGTTCTACCTAAATTCTTCTTTGCTTTCTAAATGGGCAGTATTTTATAAAAAAAAAAGGGCAAAAAGAGAAAGCTGTTTTGTTTTGTAACTGTCTGAAAAAGCTACCATTTGTCTCATGAAAGAAACTCCAAAGGATTGCCCTTCCCCTACTAAGCTCTGTGCTCTTGGGATTCTTCTGACTTGGCCATTCACCCCATTGAAAAAATTTCAGAGATAAAAATAATCCAAACCGTCAAGTTAATCAGATTGCAGTTTAATTTGTGAGTTGGGATTTGAGCTACCTCTCGTAATAATGTCTTTGTTTCGGTTAAACAAGGGTTGTACTTTCACTTTCTCCGAATTCGTGATGTTGCCTCATATTAGATTCATGCAAATAATGCAAAGTTGTCTTCTCCTTGCTTCTCCGTGGATAACTGATTCGTTGCTACAGCTCCAATGCCTTTGCTTAGAATCCTGGAGTACTTACTTTGAATTATCACCCTCCATACATAAGTCATATATTCTGAAACTATTCTCTGTAAGAATAAAGAATGGAATGACAATTCCCCCTCCCCTTCGATGAGAAATTGATAAGTTTGTAAAGGCAACCTATATCTGTACGTATTGAGTTCTTGTCTAATCGTCTCTTAATACTCTTAACCACGAAAGTCAATAAAACGAATAATATGATGCCTGAAAATAATCAATCCGTAACTCATTATATCCCTCTTTATTTTTTATAGATCCCACAATTACTCCTTTGCATTTCAATGTCAATTGTTTTCATATTGCGAAAAATATTAACTGATTTCTTATGTAAAATGTTTTATTTCATTTCCAAGGAAGGGAGAGATAGCGTTTCTTTTGCCCATTTTTGAATATATTTTAGTAGATTTGCTGCAAAGTAATCAAGGTATAATACTGCATGTTGTAGGAAGTGTAATAAATATAGCAGTACAACAACTGAGAACAGTGCCAAAAAAGAAATTGTTACTGAATATGACGCTACAGATTTTCAGAAAACCATAATTAATGCCCTAACTAACATAATCTATTCCAAATTACGAATGAAAAGTTTCGTATCTTTTCAAACCGCCTAATGTTTCGAACTATAGCTTTAATAGCTGATTAAATATTTTTGAACGAAAATGATTCATATACATGTTTTATTAAAGGTAACTGAGATTTTTAATCCTTTGAGTCATGGTAAGTAAAAACTCTGAATTTATTATAGCAAATCCTCTTATGCTAGCTAAAATCCTCTTATAACTATCTTATCTTCTTTATCAGGAGAAGTAGGTCTTTTACAGTCCAATCACCAAGTTGCAACACTGCCACACCAATAAATCACTCAACTCTAAGGGAGACAAAACTAAACTGAAGTTAAGAGCAATACACTGAAAACGTTTCGTAAGAGACAAATGGGATAGTGTGAGCAAATGCTTAAAAGCTAAAAATTCTTCTTAGCAGAAGAGTTTACTGAATAATTGTTTTGTATGTATAGGACCTAATTGGGTCCCACCGACTGGCTAGTGTTATAGATAACGTCAGGTACATATCCAGAACACACATTCAAGAAGGAGGCAAAAATAGAGCAGTTAACAACTCTGTCTCTAATAGGCAATTAATTTTTCTTTTTGAAAATAAAGGATTCATGTAGTATTGAAAGTAATTCAAATTTCAAAGTTTTGATGTAGCTAAAATATTTGTCATTTGCTTCTGATTAAGTGATTAATTATCTGTAATCTGTAATAAAAAAAGGATATGTGTGCCTTTACATGTTACCTGAAATTTTGACAGAGGCTTAAGAGTAGCATAAAGATGTACAGTGGAAAATATTAACTCTATAGGTTGAATAGGTGGTTAGAAATTAGGATTTTTCGAAAAATATAATTGCTCATTAATGCTATCTTGATACTCTTCTGGCCTCATTCTAACAATAACATGACAACAATGCAAGATGACATAATACTTATGACCATGTCAAATGTAACATAACCATTTGTCACGAGCAATTTTACACGACTGTTAAAAAATTATTGGCCTTTTAGAATGGAGAGCTGTTAGTACATACAGTTGGGCATTAGAAAAAATAAAATAAGCGGTTGCATGAAGTTATCGAATTGCTTTCATGCTCTTTGGAAGAAAGCTACTCGAGAACGGCACAACATATATTTGAATGCATTTTTAGTTCACGGTTCGATTTTATGCACAAATGCTATTTCAAGGAATGATTATTAATCAAAATTATTCTCAGGCTTATGAAATTCTATAAATAATAAAATAAATACCCCCTCAAGCAGCTGCTTGCCACAGAGGTCTGACAGGAGCCTGTCAGTTTATATGCCATAATAGAAGGTCTGAGAGGATGACAAGGCCCTCAGCAGAAAAACGACACAAACAGCCATGCCTTACCCGGGGCTCGAACCCAGGTCCCTTAGATCAGTAGGCAAGCGCGCTAACCACTCGGCCATATTAAAATATCACATAAATTGAGTATATATAATTTATTTTCCGAAAAGCAAATTAAAAGGTATTTAAAGACCAGAATAACAACGGGACATTTGCTAAAAAAAATTTAATACAGTATAACTGAAATTATGTCTCCTATTTTTCTCCTATTTTATAAAATCTCTTTGTTTTTCAAAATACTTCTGCCCTAGTAGAAAGATCTCACAGAATCGATCTTATTGAGTTTTATGTGAAACAGAAGCTTGTTGCATTGAGTCATTTACTATGAATTAATCCATGGGTCAATCCGGACAATTCTTCTAGTAAAGGAAAAGGGAATTAATATTAATACACATAGAAATTCACGTCTGATATTTTAGTGCTATTTTAAATTATTTTGAGGTGATAGAATTTCTTAAGAGTAAAGAGTCCTTGGGGAGATGCCTAGGTAACTTTCCTCAATCTGCGAAAACTTCTCATCCAAACAACCCTGTTTATTTCGAGGCAAATAATCGGTATGGGCAAGTGAAAATTAATTTTAGTACTGATGATGGTTTCAGTTAATTGAGAGTGAAAAGTTTTACAGAGGAAAGTATCACTCTATCTAGGCTATGCTCAGGGCCGGATTAAGGTCTTTAGAGTCCCTAAACACTTAAACGATTTTGGTGCCCCTGTATTTTATCTAACTCAATATTCAAAATATCAACAAATATAAACCGTAAAATATAATTTTATTGTTCTAAACAAAACTTACACTTAAGATAGAATATAATGTTTATATTTGTAAACACCCACTTTATTTATTTAAAAACGTTTCCTCCTACCTTTTCTAGTAGCAAAGTCTTTGATCACATCCTCAAAGATAATTTTCCGTAACACATCTGCTTCTATATTTAGTAGAGATAAAGCATCAAGCTTGCCTTGTTGCATAATTGTCCACAGAGTACCCTTTGTTCAATGTGAAGCAGGCTGAAGGTCAAGGGCGGGGGTTAGATTTTACTCTTTCGTCCATGGAGGGAATGGGGTTCTAGTTGCAAGTCAACGCTGTCAGCTTTTTACAAAAACCCAAAATGAGTACTTAAATATTTAGCTGTTCATGGAATTTTTTGTTTAAACAGTCTTGATTTTTTCAATGTGTATTTTTGTGGTGCCCCCTTTCTCCTGATGCCCTAAGAACGTGCTTATTTTGCTTAATGGTTAATCCGGCCCTGGCTATGCTATGGCCAATCAAATTTAAGCGACAAATGATATTTTCCCATTTTACAGTCGTTCTATATTTAAAAAAAAAAAATAGAAAAATGTTTCGTATAATTTCATTTACCGAAAGTGATTTATTTCGAGAAGCAAATTCTGATGATAACATTAAACGATTTTGTCAAATTAAAGGCAAAGAAAAATCGAAAAAACAAATAAACTCGAAAAAACAAAATACACATCCTGTTTTTATTTCAGTATAAAAAAATAATAAATGCACCCCTCAAACATCTGCTTGCCTCAGAGGTCTGACAGGAGCCTGTAAGGTTAATGCGCCATAGTAGAAGGTCTGTGAGGAAGGCGAGAACTCAGCAGAGAAACGACACAAACGTTCCATGCCGTATTCGGGGCTTTTTGATCCTTAGCAAAGCGCGTTAACCACTCAGACAAGGAACGGGATAGATATAAGAATGATCATTATAAATCTATATGTAAGTGTCTTTTTCTGCATTCCATTGCTTATAAAGCTTTTCTTCTATAAAAAAATAATTTCTAATCTGCAAAGTGAATGTTTAAACTACGTATATAAAAAGGCGCAGTTCTGATTTTATTTTCAAGAGCCGCCATGAACTCTAGATCCGACACTAGAAGAAAGTTCTTGCAGTTGTCCATTTCGGAACGAGTGAATTAAAAAAGTCGCAGATTTTTATCATTTGGTATCTTGGCTTTATGGGTTTTGGTGTTTATTCTTCAACGACCGTCGAAATGGTTCCTTTTAAAAAGGACTGTCGAAATGGTCCTTTTTAAATAACTAAATTAATTACATAAAATAAGAAGATGAATCGAGTCCGCCTCTTTCCCTTTTATGTCAACAATGATCACTTCAATTACACGCAACAACCAATTAGTAACAAGTCATGATCACAATGAACTTCATCTCGTTTTCTAAAAAAAGAGCTAATGCTTTCGCTCTGGCGTCTCTCTATCCTTCTAAATAAATTATATATTCTGGTGAATGTGTTGATGAAAAACGGAATTATGGAAAATAACTATATCTGTTTCAATTAAATTACAATTAAATAAAATTCGACTCTTTGCTCCTTATTTTTATAAATTTAGTACTTGATTTTAAAATTTTAAATAATATTTTAATATAGTAATAATAAATAATCAATTTATTTTATGTACACTAAAAGATTTGCCCTTTATCCTAGGAGATGAGGAAACGCCACTTTTTTCATTTTAAGGTATAAATGAAAAGTTATTTTTGCGTTTCTATAGGGCTAATTATATAGTATTATTATTTACGTTTCCCAATGACTCGTTAGTACGAATTCCTACTGTTCAAGAGTTCAAAATTCGAAAAATGAAAAACTTCATTTCCTCTGAAAACGAGCATCCCATATTCGGCAGAGGCAATATTTTATTCCTCTAGTTTATGCTAACGTTTGGTTGTACTTTTTAAAAATATTTTGACCAGTCACCAATTTCTTTGACTAACTGTCATCGACGTGGCAAGTCAATAATAGCAAGCGAAAGACATCAGAATCAAGGTATTTACATAAATAATCAGAATTGCGTGAAATCTATTGTTCCGCGACTTACTAGTATCACTCACTCAGTGTTATCCTTCCTTAATTTCTTTCTGTGATTCTGCTGTATTTGCTCCGCGTTCAGTGTTAATAGCCCATCCGTTACGAGCACCATTTGCGACCTCTCAGCAGGAACAACTGTTGTTTATTTACGGGCCACCAAAGAAGAGGGAAAACTCCGTCTGTTATTGTGGCACGGTGACTTTGAGTCGTCCGTAGCTTTGGGAGGGAACCCGGATGAGTGATGGTAATTGGTCGCCGCAACTCTCAATGCCAAAACGTGCCGAGTGTTATGTCTTAATACAAAATGCCGAAGAGCGTTTTAGGAAATATTTGCTATAGAAGAGGAGGAGCGAAGGAAAGGAAGAATTAAGAGCCGGTATTGTTCCGCTGAGCTCTTCTCAAGGAAATGGTGTGCGAGATTCGCTTCCTTGCTCCGAACACGTGGAAACATGGCGCCAGTTATCAAGGTTCGAGCGCGTCATCGCCGCGTGAAGAGCCCCGTGCCGGCCTTGGACCTATTACCTTTCTGTAGCAGCAGCGTCTCCTTGGCAGACCGCTGAAGCTGCGCACGATTTGGCGTTATTGTGATGTCACAATGATGATGACTTTGCTGTTGATTCGTTTATTTGTTTGAGGAGGAGGAGAAGTTAAAGAGGGAATTCTATTGTTGCAGCGCAGGAACAAAGAAACGATAAAATTGAACACGAAACATTGGAGGAATTCATATAAGAAGCTAGGAAGGCCTTCTTAGTGTTTCATTTATTTAGTGGTCTTTAAGAGAACCTTTGTATTTACGTTTATAGCGCTCAAGGTAAAAGTGATGATAAAAACATAGATGAAAAGGCTGAGAGATAAATATATATGCTTTCTGAAGAGTGGAAACAAATAGTTATAGATATATGGTGGTGACAAAGTCGCGTAGTCCACCCGTTTGTCACGTTTGCCAAAGCGCATTCACCGTAACTCCTACAAGGTTCTACTATGCACTCTACGCATGATGCTTTACATGATAGTTTTCTGTTTAACGACTTGGATTATTTGTTTATTCTCGGGAAATTCTTTAATTGAGTCCACAGCGCTATTATAGCAGTAGAATGATGTAGACGGAATTTCAAGTTTATAAAAACTAGCATATCATAAAATATTTATTATAGCACTTCCAACAAACTATATTATTAATCATTCATATACTTTGCCAGCCTTAAATGGCAGTTGGGTGACAAAGAAGGGGGAGCTATTCGTAATTGTCCTCTGATGATCTATTGTGCAAATCTTGTTTATCTTAGCTACAGATATTTTTGTATAAAGGTTTTACCCCATGACTTTCATGTGGGCTTTTTAATCCTCCCATCAAACAGAATAAAATATAAAAAAAATTAAAATAAATACCCCCTCAAGCAGCTACTTTCCACAGGGGTCTGACAGTGAGCCTGTCAGTTTATATGCCATAGTAGAAGGTCTGTGAGGATGGCAGGACCTCAACAGAAAAATGACACATACGTCCATGCCTTACCCGGGGTTCGAACCCAGGTCCCTTAGATTAGTAACCAAGCGTGCTAACCACTCGGCAATGGGACGGCACCAAAGTAGAATATATCTATATATATTTCGACTTTCCAATTTTTGTGGCTTCATAAACTTGCCAGAGCTTAGGGCCTCTAATTTTCTATAGCTTAGGGCCTCAGAACATCAAAGTCCTACCCTGTTCAAAAGTCTTAACTGTCAAGGCCGTCCCGTGGCCGAGTGGTTGGTACGCTTGGCTACTGATCAAAGGAGATCGGGTTCGAGCCCCGGATAAGACATGGCTATTTGTGTCGTCTTTCTGCTGAGATCCCGCCTTCTTAGCAAACCTTATCTATGGCTTATTAAACTGACAGGCTCTCTCTCAGACCTCTGTGGCAAACATCTGCTTTTTAACTGTAAAATCCTGACTGTAGAGTTTCAACTCCCCCCCCCCCATAACTATCCCGTAGATACCCTCTGTATACTATTAATAACAAAACTTAAACCTAAATTTCGTTTGTAGTTGCTTTATCTTCATCTGAACTCGACCATATTTTCTCTTCTCCCGTGAGATCATCTTCGCAGAGTCAAGCTGTGGTCCACAGTTCGCTGTCATGATTATGATAGAACGTATTGCTTGCGAGTCGCACGAAACGACTTCGCGCCCCACGTGTTTTAAACCCGTGTCTTACATGATAAGATAAATATAACACTATTCTGAGATACTTTGGATGATCCTGACATTGTGAATGCCACAGTGCTCCTGTTCATCACTATTCTGGAATGGAGCATAACTGACCTACCTCCATTCTGAATTTTCAAATTTTCGCCGATAGTGGATTCTAAATTTGCATACATTTATCAGGTTCCGGCTCAAGATATTTAGTAGCCGCCCCAAGCAAACTTATTTTTTGTCGTCTTCAGGTAAATTTACTTTTTGAAGCTCCAAACAATTTTATCTTCGCCGCTCCCGCAAAAAAATTCGTGTCACCTGATGTGAATTTACATTTTTTTCTATTACAACTAATTTGGCATTTTACTGCTTCAAGCAATCGCACATTTTTTGTCATCTGAAACAATCTTACCATTTATGCTGCTCTAACTGAGCATGTGTTTTGCCTCCACACTTGAAATAAAATGCCAGCTAAATCAACAGTACCAGCGTTTCAAAATTGCTATGTTCACAAAGGGGATGGAGGACACATTTAATATGGATTTCCGTTATATACAGATGGAAAGAAATATAAAATCTGGTGATTTTAAAACGCGATATGTAAAATGTTATGGAAAAATGATCTATAAAACCTATAGAGGCGAACACGAAAAGTTGGCTGCTGGTGTTCAAACGCAAAATATTTCTGCCTCCATCCTTATTCATATATTAAATAGAACATCCTTATTCAAATATTAAAAAAATCATATATAGAAAGTACAGAGACGTACATGCCATAGGATATTAATCCTATGGCATGTACGTCTCTGTACTTTCTATCGACTTATGTTTACTTTGTACTTTAATATAATTTTTAAGTATTTTATAATTTAAGTATAATATTGTAATTTGTACCTTAGATTATTTTAAATTTGGCATTCTTATTTTAGCCTCGAAGTGCTCTCTGAGGGGGGGGGGATTTACATCTGTCGAAATATGTTTTCAAGGGTCACTTCCCCAACATCAAATTTTACAGAACTCCTGGCCTTGATTTCTTAAATCGAAAGGTTTTATAAGTAAGGTAAACCGCAAATGGTGAAGGATTCTTTTAATAAGTGAATTGTAAATTGATGCTGCATGCGTCAGCAAAGAGAACAAACATGCTGTATTTGTGTTCGGGGCGCAGGCGTAATGAATTCTGGTTTACAGGGTATATTTAGACTCAAATGCTAAAGGAAATGAATAATTCACTTCTCAAAATATAATTCCAATGTTATGACAATACAAAGACAATTAATTTCTCTAGGTTTAGAAAATTAGGCTTCTTAGGAAAAAAAAGATTTCTTGATATGACTAAATCGGCATTTTAAAAGTTATGAAGCTGAAATATTGAACAACGAGTTTTGCCAATTGGGAATTTATCTTAAAATTAACGGAGCATAAGGAGTAATTCTTATATTTTACTACTACTACTGTAATTAAATTTAGAACGCTTTCTAAGTTTGCATAATGATTCATTTTGGCTCAAAATTCTTATAGCGTGTGATAACTTTATTTAAAGCTACAGCTGGAATGACTCTTTGGATATTGAAAGAATAATTCTGAATTCAAATATATGAAATCACATATTTCAAATTTATGAACTTTCCACTAAATGTTTTCAGTAGTGTGACTAGGTTCGCATGTTCGTAAGATACTGTGAAAAGATTTCAATTTAAGACAAAAAGAAGTTATATTTAAAATTTTTGAATATACATAAAATACACTGTAAAAAGCATATGCAGAAACAGAGGTGTATTAAGTTGTTGCAAATGAAATGGCCGAATTGTTAGTTAAATATCTAACAGCAGTAAATAATCAAAATATGCACCAATAGATTCAATACACCTCTGTCACCGCGAAATAAGTGCATTTATGCCGTTGGTAAAAAGAAAATCTGAGTTCGTGGAAGCGATGAATTCTTCGAAGGCGTTTTTAACTGCTTGTTTTTAATTCATTGCTGATTTTTTTTCTCACTGAGAAATGGCCGAGATGCTTGAAGAAATGGTAGTCAGTTGGCAATAGGTCTGGCGAATATGCTGGGTAAGCAAGAGTCTTATACTGTAAGAGATGGAGTTTCCGGACCGATATTTGTGAGATGTGAGGTAGAGCGTTATGATGAGGGAGTAGGACGCTATATCTGTTGACCAATGCCGGCTGCTTCTTGCATAATTTGGAGTACTGCACAATATTTCTATGTATTTATGTTTCACCCGGTTTTAGGAATGAATAATGGATAACACCAGCTGCAGACCACCAAATGGTCACTATAAATTTCTTTGGGTGACGATAAGACTTGGGCATGTGTTTAAGTGCTTTGTAACGTCCAGCCATTGACTAAAACGTATAGCATCCATTTTCATCACACGTTACAACTCTGTGCAAAAATGAATCCCTTTGGTTTCGTGTGAGAAGGGAAGTGTAAACTTCAAGTCGACGTGCCTTATTTAATGTCCATTAATTCACGCGGAACTCATTTATTCAACTTCTTCACTTTCCCAATGGCCTCCAGGTGAGAAAACTGTTGAATAATGCACGCCTAATTTGACTGCGATGTCTCGTACAGTTTGGAGTGTGTCGGATTCAGCTAAAACCTTCAATTGATCGTTATCAATCGCTTCTTCTGGTCGACGACCACGTGGCTTATTTAAAGGCTGGTATCGCCCGATCGAAATTTTTCCAACCAAATTTGTCGTTCACTAGATATGCCTTCCCCAAATCCCGCATTAAGGTTGTGAGTTGCCTCAGCAGCGTTGTGTCCCAATTAAAACTCGTATAAGAAAATAACACGAAATTTGACTCTGATCTATTATTCCCTATTAGCACTTAAAATCCACTTACCACAAAATCTACTGGCGAAATGGTTACGGTGTTATCGTCAGCAGGCTTCATGATTTAATATAACATATTATAAGCGCCATCTGGTAACATTTTCAGCCCTCAAAACATCGAAAACATCATGCACCTTCGAAATCGGCCATTTAAAATGTAGCAACCTAACATAATAATGATTATTAAATAAATTTAATGCAGTAAATTAGTTTGTATATTTTTAATACAATTACTCGGGGGTGGGGGGGGGGGTTGTTCATTTGGTAACACGCCAGGCTTGTAAGTTGCAGTTCGCAGGTTCGGGTTCCGCCTGGGCCAGTGTTGAGATTTAATTTCCCAAAAACTCCCCGCTCTGCCTTCAGGGAATAGAGGAAGCCGATGGGCAAGGAAAGGCTGTCAAAAAATGAGACGTTAAGCCGTGGCCCAGTGTGTGCTAAAGAACACGCTGGATGTCCTTGACGGGAGGATACCATCTGTCTCCCAAGAGCTGTTCCAGTGGGTCCCTTCTCCCAACCTTCTCTGAGCCCTCGGGGTCCTTGTGACCTGGCCATTTAGCCCATTGTGTGCAAAAAAGCACCGCTCAGAGGTAAAACAACCCACCCAAACACAATTATTTTGAATAACGAATGCAATGTTGTATTTGTTTTTTAAATGAATTATCAATTATTGAAAATAAAAAAAAAATATTTTTGTGAAATTTGTTTGACGGAAATATTTGATTAGGATTGATTCAATCACATTAATCTTAACACTGTGCATATAAATATGGATGAATAATTAATATACGTGTAAATCTGCAATTGATATACACATATATTAATTATATAAGAACACTTCATATTAGAAACTTTGACTCTCGGTAATTTATTTAACTAATTGTTTATTCTTATTTTTTCTAGGGCAGTCACTAAGAACCGAAACTGAATGTTGATGGAAATCATCGACTTGACATCGTTTAGTGCAATGGTTCTCAACCTTTTATGCTTCACGTATCCCCTGGAAATGTGAATGTAACTGGCGTACCCCATATATACATAGATGACACTATAGCTTCAGTATAACAATGGGAATAAAATAAAACACATATATGTATATACATTAAATTCTGTATTCATAAATTACATATATCGGTAAACACAAAAAAATGGCATAAACAATTTAACAAATCTTATAAAACTATGAACATTTTATTGGGTAATCAGATCTAGCGACTTTTGAGCTCTCACGGCGTACCCCAAAAACTTTTACTGCGTACCCCACGTTGAGAATCTCTAGTTTAGTGGATGGCTGTCTTTGGAAGTAATTTGTACTCCTCTTGAAGAAACATTTACGATGTAAACGACTGAAGAATGAAGCTCAGTGTTCCCAGTAAAGGATCGACTCTGTGAATCTCAGGTTGCACATCTATACGAGCTAACAAAAAACCTTTGCTGCGCTGCTCAGTCGGTAGGACTTGTATCTGATTTTCCCTCGTTCTATGTTCGTGTTCCCATTCTGCTCTTTGTGAGAAAAGAGACACTTATCGGTGAGTTTGGAAAGGCTACCTTCCGTCGGATAGGGCGTTAAGCTGTGATTCCGTGCGCAATAGAGAGCTCTATTCTTTGCACGCAAAAGAATGAATGATCTTGACTAGAGCTTTCCTTAAGTCTCCTAATAACTGCCCAATGCAGGTCCGGACCTAGGGGGGGGAGCAGGCTTCCCCTTTCAGAATGTTAGTAAGAGTAAAAGAACCCAAAATTATGAAATTGGTTAACATTTAATGAATTTTTTCTGGAATTTTGTGAAAAAATTGTACAAAGGATCGTGAAATGATATATTGCATTGGGAACCCAGTCCCTTCCTCCCCCCTCCTTTATATATTTTCTGACTCGATTTTGTTTCTTGCCCTCCCTCCCCTCGACTTTTTCCTAGATCCGGGCCTGGTCCAATTGGATTCCCTTCCTCAGCCTTTTCTGAACTTTCGGGTCATTAAGACCTGACCATGTGTTCAAAAGAAATTCCGCTCAGAGTTAAAGAAACCCAATCGAAATTCTACATTTCACTGAACTGAAGAGTTTCAGAAGCGTTCGAGTTTCACAGATAAAAAGAAGCATTTAAATAATTTTATTTGAAACTGTGTGATATTTAACCAAGACCGACCTGATATCTACCTGATATATAATATATATAATATCTACCTGAAAGCAGAGCGACCTGATACCTAACATTTAATTAAATTGCAAACGCTGATCTCAAAAATTATTATTAACGTGTGGGAAGAAAGTTTCTTTTGTCCCTAAACCCTTTAACCTCCCTCTGATAAAAACAAGCAAACAGACAAACGTATATCTTATTGAAATAGTGATGATGGGAACAAATCAGTTAACAAGAGTGTTGAAAAATTTAAAAAAATCTTCGAAAGGAAATGATTTTATGAAATATTTATTTAATGATAGTAACTGTAATGCTGTAGGTTAGCATTTCAAGTGTTTTCGATTTCTTTACATCTCATCAACTTTCAATTTTCCGATCCCGATAATAATTACCGAATCTGTCAAATGATCCGTTTTATGTGAATATGAAAAGTTCGTTACTTTTTATTATTAAAAAGTCATTTAAAAGTCTCAAGATAAAGGTATTCAAAAGCTACTTAAATATCCAAAATAAATGGCTTCAAAAGTCGCTTAAACAATACAAAATAAAGTGCTTTAAAAGTCATTTAAATGTGTAACTGTAGTACTAAATAAGGGTTATCCGTATGTTTCTGAGTGAAATTAAAACATAAATACATTATAAAACCATTGGAATTAAAAGTTTGAGAATGAAAGAGAAATTAATAACATACTCAAAAGCGACAAATCCCCCCCCCCTCACAAAATCCAAAGTATATCTTTAAAAAAAAGAGCGACAGAAGTGGTCATACACCTCCTATTCTGTCATCAACTTCTACTTTGTTAGAGTCAATGAGTCCAACGGCTTCCAAAATAAATTACCTCTCAAGCAGCTGCTTTCCACATAGGTTTGAAATGAACCTGTCAGTTTAATACGGCCTTGAGATGATCTGAGATGAAAAGAGAGATCTCTGCAGAAAGACGACACAAAGGAAGAAACTAATCCTTAGCTCGGACCCAGATCTCTTTGATTAAAAACCATGTGCGCTTATCGGGCGTCCATGGAGCTGCGATAACTTTAACAAATAACTAATTTGTAATTCATTAACGTTTCGTTGTCCCTTATGACATTGGTTTCAATAACAGTTCTTGTAACTAGTAACAAAAATTTGAATTTGTTAGCAGTCAAGTTTTGCAATCGGTTCCAGTTGAGAGCATTTCTGTACTTGCTTTAATAAATCCGTTGTTAAAAAGTCCTTCTCCCATAATGCATTTATTCTATGCAAGGAGAAATCTTTTAATATTCAGGTAGCAATTACCGATGTTTAAAACGAAATAAATGTAACTTTAAAAGTTTCTATCATGATTTTTTTCGCCAATTTTGAAAAAAAATGAAGTGTCCTCTTCTTGAACTTTCACAGATCAGTCCAAGCGTATTTCTATTTGATATCCTGTTAACAAAACTAGAATTCTTGTAACTATTTAAACATACTTATTATTTACTACGGAATTGGGTTCCGTTACTTTTTGAGAGACTCTGTGTGTTAAATAAGTGGGGATAGTTAGAACAAGAGTAACGCGTATGGTTCTCGAATGAATCGTTTTCCTGGATTAATCTTCTACTTTGTAAACTTCTGAAGAGCCCCATATCAACAATGTAAAATTTTCGCCCATTCTCTCTCTCTTCTCGCATTAATCTTTCAGAAATCTTCTTCTCATCTCTTCCTCCATTCTAAAAGTTTCCACGATAGATCATTTTTCAAAAATATTACCCAATGGTTTCGAACGTTTCCTATTCCTCAGGTTTGACGCTCTCATTACAATGCACTCTGAACACATTGCAACAAAGTTTCAAAAAAAAAAAAAAGCTAGTGTACTGTTTATCATATTAGTAAAGTTTACCTTCTCCAAAATTTGTCATGGAATATACTGATTTCAAAGCATTAAAACGTTTATTTAAGCACTTACTTAATAAATTTTTCGATATTTTCTTCAGTTGAAAAGTATGAAATCAGTCTTAACATCGAATGTCAAATTTAGAGGAAACATTGTCTTGTACCGAGTGGGATGCGAACCCACGACCTCCGAATTACATGTCAAGTGCTCTGACCTTTGAGCTAGAGGCCGCTGATTTGATATCAATGTTAAGAGTGATTTCATACTTTTCACTTAGTAATCACATTGAAGAGAAAACATTATTTTTAATACGAAACAATTGTTCTTCCTGTTGAAATGTTAGTCTGCACAAAAGCAGTTGAAGTGCTTGCTTTGGGATTTCCAACATCTATAATTTCTCTTCCGGTCCCTTCAAATGATTAAAATTCTGTTATTTATTTCAACCACTTTTATGCTGTCGCAATATTACACTGAACATAAATATCATTAACATGTTTCTCGTAAATATCGTAACATTAAAAAGGGCAGATATAAAAAAAAACTCCCTTTAGGAAAGGATTTCGGCTCAGCTCAATTTCTAATTAACACCAATGTTCTATTTCTGACTATTATCAACAGGGAGGAAATTTACTTTAACATGAGATTCTTCCATTTCTGTGATTGCAAATGTTCACCTGCCCAGGGTTTGATGCGGCGAGGGTGTCACCTTCTCAACTAGATTGGGCTTTATACAATTCGCAGAACTTTTTCTTGTTGTCTTCTTCTGGTTAGAAAACTTCCTGTAGCTTATTATGGATACGAACGTGCATGCACAGTTGGATGTTTTTGCATTAATCTTTAACATTTTCCTTTAACAGGCTTTGTCACTTAGCAGTGACTTCATCAGAGGACTGCAAGATAATAGGATGCCTCGGTATTATACTGGGTATTTGGGTCTTAGTGATATCAAAGTGACGAATGAGCAGACGAGGGTAGGGATGGAGGTAAGAGCTCAGGCGGATTGAATATATAAGTATAATGGATAAATAAGGGAATAAAAGTTTAATCAATCATTCATTATGCACAGGAAGATGAGGAAGTAAGGGAGGGGAAGGGGAAAGGGGAACTGGAATAGAGAGAGGTAGGGGGGGGGGGGTACTGACGTCGGGCTTAGAGACAGGATAAATTGGAGATGGAAAGAGAATGGTTAATAGACTGTGAAACCTTGGGTGTGGAAACGGAAGAGGATAACGAAATATTCCAATCAACAAAATTAAAGGAGAAGCGAAAGAATATGGGAAGTGACGATTTCCGTATACATCGAATCAAGTTCATAACTAAACCGTAAGCAGCAATCAAGTTCAGGGTATATGTTGCTGTAAAAAAACTTTGGGCTCATTGACAATAACAATGATATTTTAAACGGATTTTGTGGAGCTATAAGAATTTTAGTTTACTGGAATCATGGTTTGATGTTCGGATATTGCTTCATTATTCTGGCAAACGCTTAGTTTCCTTCTGTCCCTAATGTCTCGACATTGTTCCTTAAATCTTGTCTCATAAGTACGCTGAGTTTTTCCATAGAATTCTTTGATTCATTCTGATTATATCTTGTATCGACTAGTATTTTTAATACTCCTCCAGTGCGTGGATTAGGATCTGTCTTTTTTAATGATGGTGACACATGTTTATTGTAAGGGTGCATGGTATTACTCAGGGTTCTATTTAGCCATGGGATATTGGTATTGACCATCTTGTGTTGTATACGGTTTCGTCTTCTGGCGTGAGAGCAGTTTTATCTGCATTTGATATCCAACGGGTTTGTCCCCTGATCGTATCCACTTATATGGATATACCATTTGCTTTCCATTCTAATACACGCTCTTCAATTTTTTTATCCGATGCATCTTCGATATTAGCATAAAGCTATCTCTTTTGAAACCGTCATTAAATGCTGTTTCTATTTATTTACTTTTTTTTCAAAGTGCTAGGTGTTTAGATGCCAAGAACTAACATGGATGAAGCTGCAGGTTTACTGCATACTTCAGAATCTGGTTTCCATAATTGACGTTTTTCCATTGTAAAAGTAATGTTATCGTGACTGCATCTAATTGCGTTTAAATTTGTGTATTGTCTTTTGAGACATAACCACGATATATCATCGATGCATCTTGTTTATTATATTGGTTGATTAAAGTTGCACTGAATACCTGTTGCTCCATATGTTGTATTATTGTAACACCAAGAATTCTGGATAAAGGCGACCCAAAAGGGATACAGTACGCCTGTTTGAATAGTCTCTTTTAAGTTTAAAGTATGTGCTGTGCTGTCTTATAACAAATTTCATGGCGTGTTGGGTGCAACATATTTCAGCTGCGGTCATTTTAATATCATTTTACAGCTTCTGTTGTACAATGTCCAATACAATTAGTATGGGGGTGTTCGGTCAAAAACAGATGATGTTCAGTGATCCCAGTTCAAGTAGCAGATTTGTTTTCCAGTTCGCTGAGTCGTTCGACATATTCTATTCTGGATTTAACTGCATATTGATTTGAAAGAAAATATTCTGTTAACAGTTTTATAATCGCCTTCTCTAAATTTATATTGGGTAATAGTTTTCTTGATATGATGGGGCATAGTAGAATTCCTTCTCTGCATACTTGGCTTTGACGAACGTGACTGGAATTAATGAATACAATATTGGTTTACAAAATTTTTGCAGTGTTTGGGATAAGATTTCATGAATCTACTTTTTATGCTACCTATTTGATTAACATTTTAGTCGAATATTTTTACTAAGTATGCATTACGTTTGTCTCAGCATATTTTGAATTTTATGTTATTTAAATTTACCAATTAAAATTTTGTATATTACAGATATTGATATGTAACTTTCAACGATGCCAGAAAACTCCCTGCTATCGAATTTTCGTAAAAATATCCTTCCCTTACCATTTCTTGGATCCACTGCTGTATTAAGTTCCTACATAAAATTTAAATCTAAGAGCATTTATAAACCCGACAAGAATTGCTAGTTTCCCCTACTTAGATATAATTAGAGTACGATATTGTGCAATTTGGTTATCTCTTTTCATCGGCGACCTTTCCCGTTAAGTTCAAGGTTTTTTTCTCCACAGGCGTCTTCTGTGCATAGAGTGTGACCGTGCAGGGAGGTGGTATGTAAAGGGGCACACTCTAGGCCAGCTTTGTCACGTGCAGCAGAGTAGAGGATGTTCTGAGGAAGTTTAAACCGAGCATTTGGATTCTCAGGCACCCGATAGCTGTCCACTGTATGGTATAATCACATAAAATCGTCTCTCTTATGTGACTTATCTGGCTTCTAGAAAGCTGTATTATTGTTCATCCTACACACACAAGATGCTGATAACTAATATGAATCTGTATTTTCCCCATAAATAATAAATATTTTATCACATGATTAGGAAGCATTCCATTCGTATGAATATTTATACTTTCATAGGAAATTTGTCCATATATTTTATATATATACCTATACTGACAAACTACTTTTGTTATATAAAGGGTTAAAATAATAAACTGAAGAAATTTCTTGACGTTTTTGTTCAACAGTTAAGAAACTTACGAACTACGTAGGTTCGTATCCCACCGGCTTATGACAAATTTTCCTCTAAAATTGATGTTGATGTTGAACTAAGAATGATACTTTCCTTAGGTTAAGATGAGCTTCTTGCACAACAAAAAAAATTACCAAAAATTTTAGAATTATTAATTAGTGCGCATTTAGTTTAGTTCTTGAATATAAGTTAGTGGTATCACGCAGCTGATGAGAAGATTAAGTTTTTTAAACTCCTGATTTTTTTTTCTGCCAAATGGACTAAACAGTTAACCAGCAAGGAATCCAAGTCTCAGAGCAATGTCTAAGGAGGGAACCCACAGGACAACTCTTAGGGCCAGATGGGAGAGTTCAGCTTGCTTTCCAAAGTGCAAAGGACGGACATGACTTTCTTTAACAACCAGGACATATACTACATCCATTTTTAGTACAACAAAAAAATCGATTTAAAAAAATAAACATTGCCGTTTTAAAATTGTTTTATACATATCTTATAAAAAATACATAATTCAGGCTTGATAAAAATATTTTCTTGTTTTTCATTTGATGCATATATTATTAAACTATGACATAAATAATTTGTTAACGCCATCTGATTGCCATTTCTTAGAAGCTATATAGGGTATTGCCAATTTGCTTGTTAACATTGCTCTCTGCTGAAGCAATCCTCTAATTTAAGCTCGAAGTTTGATTTGAACTATTATTAATAAATTTTTCCTTAATGTTTCTAAAATCTCCTGATAATTAACAAAAGACTGCTATTTTTAAAAGTGAAAGATTTTGGAAGTAATTGTGGATCATGTACCTATTATTTTTAGGATGCCACTGTAAAATGTGTTATTAAAATTAATGTGTTACTACAATATTTAAATTTTGTACTTCATTAAAATTTAGAATTAAATTCTCTCTAATTCGGTATATAACATGACGTATTTCTGTTGATTAGTAATTTATTAAATATATTCTAAATTTGACTTGTTTATTGTACAGGCTTTAGGAAAGCTACAATAACTTATTAAAAAAAAGTATAACACTACACTTTTACTACAAACGGCAAAATGAGTATATTACTTTTTTTTCGCGATGAAAAGATTTCTTTAAAAGGAAATTTTTCCATACGCTATTTTTACAGCCTTTTGTAGTAATAGCAAATATATTTATTCATTATCATCGTCATTTCACAAAACACAGGTGTAGAGAGATTTTATACATTTGTTCCGTTAAGTTAATAGCTTATCTGCAGGAAATATTGATGAGCATTAGTTTTCATACATAAGTGAACATAGTAAAAAATAACACAAAAGTCATAGAGATGCAGGTTTTCTCAGGATTACAGATTAACAGACATTCTTTAAACGGTTTTTAACCTTTAACTTAATCTCACAAAAATTAGTTAGATATATGATTTCTCTTGGTAACTAGTTAAAGATCTCCGGCACTTTATACTATTTAAGATTTTTACCGTAATTATTTACAAAATTCGGGATTTGAAAATAATTATTGGTCTGAAGTCTGGTATTCTTATCATGTGTAATTTGTACTTTATATGTGTCATTGAAAAAGTTATCCAAAATAATGCCATATCTAAAGAGATTTTGGACTGTTAGAATATTGAGAAATGCAAATCTTTCACTTGCGTTTGAAAGATTACCTCTAAGCTTGTAAGGAATTATATTTTTCGTTACAGATGATTGCAATTTTTCAATTTTTTTTAGGTTTAGTGATGCCAGTTTTTCCATATATTATAATTTCCTACCTAATTAAAGATTCAAAAATTGCCTTGTAGACCACAAGGCAAACGTCGGTATCGACTATGAATTGCAATTTGTAAATTTTAGCGGCGTGATATCTGAGAATTTCACATAGCGTCAAAACGGGAGTGTTCCATCGAAAGGTTGAATCCAAATATAAACCCAGGACTTAAAATTATCCACCAATTCAATACTATGACAATCACAAATATTTTATGAGTTTCGGATTTATATATACAATTTATGTTGTGGGTCTTAATTACATGGTTTGTTGTTTTCAAAGTACCTGGTGAGTGGTAGATCATCCATTTAGTTTTATCGTTATTTATATACATTAAATTAATATTCAGCCATCTCACAAAGCAATTATAGTCATCATGTAATTCTCTTATAGCCGCGTCCACGTCGCGATTGCAGTGTAAAATAACAGTATCATCAGCATAAAGAAATAATTTACTATTTAAATTTGAATTAGTCATATCATTAATATACAAGTGGAACAACAAAGGTCCAAGTATAGATCCTTGTGGAACACCAAAATTTAATTTTCTTTCGCTACTTAATGCATTTCCTATTTTGGTTATAATAGTCCTATTACTTAGGTAATTTTTGAACCACATGAGAGCTGTCCCTCTAATTCCATAGTTTTAAAGTTTTGAAAGAAGTATATTGTGATCCAATGTATCGAATGCTTTACTAAAGTCTAGAAAGAGAGCAGCAACCTTTTCTCCATAGTTCAAGGCTTTATTAATACATTCTCCAAAATTATAGAGTAGAGCTGTAGTACTTTTTCCCTTCTGGAAGCCATATTGCCTATTAGAGATAATGTTCTGTTTTAAGAGAAAGTTACGAAGAGTGTCATCGATGTACCTCTCTAATTTTTTTTACGGGAGACAAAATAGCAATAGGCCTATAATTCGTATAAATACTTTTAACACCACTTTTATAGATAGGTCTCAGTATTACAATTTTTGAAATAGAGAGTATATTTCCAGAAGTAATACTTAAGTTAATTAGTTTAGCAACACATTCTGTTAATTGATTCATGCATGACTTTATACGTTTGAAGTGTAAGCTATCAACGCCACACGATTTTCGTTCATCAAAAGCTCAATGGGATATTAAGCGCCGAATATGATTGTCTTTTTGGGTTTGATTGTTCTCCCGTAATTTATCAATCATGTCTGCAAAATAATTATTAAAATTCGTAGAAATTTGAGAATTTGTCAGATTTTTGGGCATGTGATTAATTATTATATTATCTAGTGGCTTTTTCTTCTTTCCATCTAATATAGTTTTAATCATATCCCAGGATTTTAAAACTACTTAAGGATGTGGATGTTAAACTTAGAAAAGTTTAACATCCACATCCACGTGACACAATACCGTGATTAAGGTGGAGTTTGAATTTTGCTCTGCGAAAAATACTTATGGCAATAAATAAAACTTTAACTTGATTAAATTTCTTAATTCATAATATAAGACTTTAAGTAGCAAAGTTTCAGCCATTTTTGACCGTAGTTAGTGAGCGTATTAAAAAACTGTTTGCAAAAGTGTGCAGTGATCTTACTGTTTCGTTGGCGTCATTAAAATCGATTAATCCTATTTAAAGACCGAAGTCTTGTTGCTTATGTTCATAAGTACATATTACTTAAAAGAAAAAAATATCTACAAGAGAGTATAACTTTATTTCATCGCAAAGAGCAACTAAAGATATCGTAATAAATAACTAGAAAGTCCAATCTGTGAGAAATGCGGAATGTTTCTTTTCAAAGGAAAACTATTATACAGTCTAATTTCAGTTATTAGGTGCATACGCCTATATTTCCAAACTCTCCGTAGATTCTTAAAAGTTTCAACGGCAGTCTCTGCTTTTCAGTTTATCTCATGCCCCACATCGACAGTATTTGTTTCCCAACAGAAATAAAATCCAATATTTTTGGTTTCCCCTTTTCTCGTCAAAGTCCTTTCGAAGATACTAAAGGAGCTGATCTTTGCAACTGAAAGTTTTTTCTTTGAAACCAAATTTGCTTTCAGGAAAAATATTGTAGTGTTACTAATGTTGTTATGCCTTCGAACAATTTGTTGAGCAAAAGTGAAGATGCGAGCGCGGACCTCATCATCTTTTGCGCAACAAATTTCCCCTCTTCTACTCCTCTCCACCCCGGCAAGTTCCAGTACAGTTATGAAAGTACCATATTTGACAATGCTTTAGAGAATTATCATAATCATCATCATTATCACATCATAAATCTTAGTATGGAAAGGGACTTTAATTATGGGTCCAGTTCCACAGGTTCACGAATCAAGGTTAAAGTGTTTGTATTTAATGTGTTTCGTGAATATATGTGGGGGAGCGTAATTTCTTTTATCGTGTAATAAAGATGATGCAATCAAAAAAGAGTGAAAAAACGCTGTTGCAGAAACTCGGCTTCTCCTTCGGAGAATGGTATAATGCAATGAAAGTGAAATACCTGACAATAGAGGATTTGGTGGATCCAATAAATGAGCAAGAAAATGGAATGCACAGTGGAAGAATGAAAAGTATTATTTGCAATGAGAAATGCATTCCAGATATTCAAAAATAGAGCCTTTAAAAAGTAAGAAAGTAAAATTATATTGTACCATTGTGCTATACTTATGCATAAATTAAAGAAAATTTCAGTAAAAAGTAATTGAAAAGTTGTTTCATTTTGCTTTAATTATGCGAAATTTTCTAGTAATTAGTGTCGCCAACATTAATAGTAATGATGTATTTTGGTCTTGAGGAAACAACTCTCTATGCATCGTAGCCGTAAAGGAAAAATCCGATTATTTAGAAGTTTTGAAATTCACAAACTTTTCATCAAAAATTATCAAAATAATGCAACAAAATAACGTTGCCATCTGGAAATTTGTAAAATTATGACAAAGTTTACTATTAAAAATTTCTGAATTGTAAAACGCCCACCCCCCATATTCACTCTTTTTTTACTGCCTCGCGATTTCACAAGGCGTTCCTTACCCAACCCAAGTTATGCAAATAGAAATCTAATTTCGAAGACACTACAATTCTTAAAATACACTTTTTTTCCGAAAAATGGGACTAGATATAATTTACAGATCTCAATCGAATCTATTTAAATATTCTCGATTTTCAACAAGATTTGTTTACCTTTAGAAACTGGAAGATTAAGCATTCAACAACAAAAATGCGGAGTTTCTAAAAACATGCAAAAGTGATGACTATTGAAAGAATTATTTATACAGACTTTTAAAATATGCACTAATTGTACACTAAATGATTTGAAATAATACTTCTTATTTAATTAATTTATAACGTAAATTCTGATGTGAAAATAATTAATTTTCTCTAAAGTAGCTGTTTGCTACAGAGATACCGTCAATATATAATACGCTATAGAGAAAGTCTTTGAGGAAGGTGAGATCTCATCAGAAAGAAACACAAGAAAAGAATCATCCATTCTTTAGTCGGGTTTCTGACCCAGACCTCCTAGATATACAGCCAACGAGCTAATCACACTTCCGTAAATCTTTGAATAATGAGCGAATATCATTTGAAAATCGTGATTTAGTTATATATAATGACATATTTATTTTCCGTTATATTTCCCGTAAAACACTTATTTTTAAAAGTTATAGAGTTAGAAATTAACTTCCATTGAAATAACGTGAGATGGGGTGGTCATAACACAATGCCCATTAAGTGTAATCGCTGAAGATGTTATATCGCATTGTAGTGTTCTTTTTAGCTATGATAGCATGATCAGAAATCTTTCTATGTATCAATTAGAACATAAAAAGAGGGAAAAGGTAAGGAATACTTCAAGTCAGACAAATTGCAATGTACGAGAACTAGGACGAAAATGTTACAGAGCTCAGTTGCTCAGAGGAATATTTCTAAATCTTGCAGACATGCTTTCCTAGAGCTCTTAGATTTTTATCACCTGTCTTTGATAAATCAAGGAAACTCTGAGCACGAACAGAGATGATGTTAAATGTTCTCAATTATCTATCGAATCGTTTCCTGAAAGGGAACTGGAGAAAGTGTCCAGGGTTTGTCTGCAGTACCTGATTTGAGCAATCTCAAAACTTTCTACGTTAACATGATTCTATTGATCCTTTCGGTAAGGTGCGAAAAGTTTCACATAGTCTTTAATTCCGTTTGCAACAGGAAGCATTGTTCAAAGCATCCTTCGAAACCATTAGATAATTTTTCATTACTGAATATGAATTTGCGTTTTTTATCCCTATGATTTAATTTTGATTAGAAATCACAAGTTATATTTTTATATTAATTGATATTGTTGCGTTCAGCTGTATTACGTTGTTTCGAATACTTTAAAAGCACATTTATAATCGATCTCTGTTAATTGTGATTACAATTTTCACATACGTACCGATGTTTGTATGCATTTTAAACATGTTTTCATTTAATTGATCAATAAATTTATCATCATCATCATCATCATCATCGTCGTCGTCGTCGTCGTCGTCGTCGTTGTCACATCTGGGTGTGGTCTGATCACTGAATCAAATTAAGAAAGCCAATTTAATGCTTCTTTCTTAGCAAGAAAATCAGCTTGAAAGTAAGTGCAAAAGCTGCAGTTACTAAAGCTGGTGGAAGCACTTCTACAAACAGGTGTGGAATTCTCAAAATAGTATGTGTTCGAGTTGTGGAGTTTTATTTTGGGCACTACCAAACTCTAACTATATAAATGAGCATTATTTTTTGTAACCCCTGGTGAATTTATTACTTAGGTGGTTTTATGTTCTGACAACATAAGATAAGATATGCTTGTTATTGCGTTTTCAGATTGTTTCAATTTAACTGCTTTTCAAGAGAGTGACTTGAAACAACTGCTACCTTTGCTCATCTCCCGATTGTTCAATCAGTGGTGCGGTGGTAACAAGATAAACTTGGAAATTATGCAAAGAACATCAGATTACGCTTCTTCTTCTTATACATCCTTCCTTCTTAACTGGACCAATTTGTAAAAGGGGCTTCGGCCCTCTTATCATCTGGTCCAATCAGATTGCGCAGTTCATTTCTCAAAATTAATGGTTGACTAATAAGTCACTGAGAGGTGAATGGGCTACGTTTCTTCAATGAAGTCTTCTTCAAACAAGAATTGTCCAGATTTCTAGAGGTAGGTGGGACCGTTCATCGGTATTAGGATCTGTTAAAAGGCTATTCCTAGCCTCATAATCTCGCATTCACATCATGTCCTTAATCACGCCCGTAATTCAGTGGCATGTAATCTCATGTTCAGGTGACCACCAGTGCTGTGAAGATTAGACATCCCTTCTGCACTCTCCCCAGTTGCCACTCACGTTACTCTCCTGATGTCAACTGATGATGCAAATATCCTTCTCTGACAGATATTTCCCAAAATGTTTGCTCATCACAGAGTTTCATAATAAGCTTCCAGAAAGAAGCATATGAAAAAAAACAAATAAAAAAATCGACTTTTAGAATTGAAGATCCGAAATAAAAAACAGTGTTCGGAGTTGTCGCGTAGGAGTCGCTATTACGCTTTTATAAAAAAAAAAGATCCTCCTCTGTTTGCAATGAATTTTTCACGGCAATCCAGTTACATTTATTCGCTGATTTTGTAGACACGAGGAAAGGACTCTTCATTTACTCGGGCACTCGGATGAGGTATCGTAACTCAAGAGGAACAATGACAAGGACACTTTCATGGACAACAACAACAGCTTTGGACGATTCACGTCATTGGTCTAGGAGAGAATTTATATGGCATGAAAGACAAATGCATATAAAGCCTTGTTAACACAGCAAGACTTTAGAAATCTTAAAAGCAAAAGATTTCAAGCATTTTTGTAAATTGTGCTAATGATTATGAAATATTAATTTGAAACACCTTTCTCTTTTAATATTGTGATCACATCTTCATCTCGGTCAAAATTAGCTCTTAACGAAATTATTGTATTTAATATTCAGATTAAGAGCTAGAGGTATGTTGCATGATAGTTAACTATCATAGATTTCGAATTTAAATTTCGATACAATATTCAGAACAGCAGTTTAAATAAATAGATAAGGAAAAAATAAAGGATATTATTTTATATATAAAAAGTTATCGTTGAATTCCAAGGGAGATAACTTTTTCAAAAAATTTTTTCGCGAAATTTCTTAAGGATCTTTTTTTTTCTATAAGCGCAGAGGAGCTAAACTTCTTTTAGATATTAAATCTTGATATATGTAAACATTTGTTTGAACAAAGAAAAATACCACGTCGCATCAAAGGAAGTTATTAACGATTACCTTTTTTAATTTAGTAAGTTGTTAACAAAAAGGAATTGACTCAACTTATAGAATCACTCTTATGCATCGACAACTAACTTGGGAGTAAAAATTGTCTTGAGTGTGTTGAAATGCGAAACATCGACCTCCTGATGGCATGTTCGGTGCTTTCCCGCCAAGTTGCTAGCAATAGGTGTTGATATCTCTTGAATGCTAGGAACATTCCCAAAAGCGAAATTCTGTGTCACATAAAGAGGAAATTATTTTCCGTTTTCAATTAGAGTTTTAAAGTTTGATGTTTGGTATATCTCAAGTGTACAAAAATAATCACGGTGCCATCCCGGTCCAAGAAATTGTGCTCTGATATTGCTAGCGAGGTTTAAAAGTAATGACTTATATGTTGTCTGTGCACGTTGAGCATCTGAAAAAAATGTATTCCTATAGGTGATACTTTTAGTTTTACTCAGCCTAAGATTTTGAAATGGCAACTGAAAGATGAGAATTGTTTCTCAGCTAACACAGAATTTGAGACGTGAACTGCAACTAAGAAGGTTAAAATAATTAAACAGAGGTTATCTTGATCATCTGAAGACCAGCTCTCATAGTGCTCGATATGTCATTGGGAATGGATCGCATCGCATCTGACTCGAGACAATTTTTCCACTGAAACTGATATCGATATCTAAGTGTAATCATCTAAATTTATATGAATTCAATAGCGATGAAATTTACAATTTGTATTTCCTATATGTTATTATCACATTACTCGACATATTTTTAAAATCCAACTTTATTGAAAGTGTTGAAATATTTACTTGCCAGGTGATGCAAAATTTAATATGCTTTGAATTCAGCATCGTGTGGGATAACAGAGTACAAGCCCAGAATGATGCTTACTCCTAACATCAACAACAA
Organism: Ryuthela nishihirai; assembly: GCA_038380435.1. Taxonomy (NCBI): domain Eukaryota; kingdom Metazoa; phylum Arthropoda; class Arachnida; order Araneae; family Heptathelidae; genus Ryuthela; species Ryuthela nishihirai. Next base: position 8,426,995 of record JAWZYU010000030.1, on the reverse strand, counting down.
CAACGATTTACATGGTGCGGGGGAACATCAAGCATGGACCTCGGATGACTGGGAAAAGATCTTTTGTCTGATAAATCACATTTCCTCATGCACCATGCAGATGGACAGCTACGCGTATATTGAAAATAGCATAAAGCAATGTATGCCACTGGAACTGTGCAGACAATGCAGACCGATGACAGTAGTGTCATGGTCTAGGACAGCGATGAGCAAACTTTTCTCATCCGAGGGCAGGAGTGCCGTGGGCAAAATCTTAGTGCACAAAAATCGAAAAAAAAACTTCCAATGCCCTGAGTATACTATATGTTTTTAAAATCAAGGTAAATATGAATATCAGTTATAAATATAAAATATAAACAATCAGATTTTACATCTACATATTTATTACGAAAGGGAACATGAAAATTAAATATACAGTAAACTAAAAGTAACTATGTACATAATTAAGATAAAAATAAAACGTATTTCAACGTGATTTTTGCGATTGAACGTTTTTTTACAAGACCATCAATGTTTGGTAAAATTCTGATAGTTAGCCAACACAAAGTGACGTTAAGAAATTTCTGCTCGCGATTGGTTCTTTTGCTCAATTTAGGATTGGGTTGGGTTGTTTTACCTCTGAGCTGCACTTTTTTGCACACCATGGGCTAAATGGCCAGGTCACATGAACCCCGAAGGCTCAGAGAAGGTTGGGGGAGGGGACCCACTGGAACAGCTGTTGGGAGACAGATGGTAGCCTCCCGTCAAGGCCATCCAGCGTGTTCTTTAACGTGCACAGGGTATGGCTCTCCCACACACGGGGCCATGGCTTAACGTCCCATCCGACGGACGGCGGCCTTTTCAAGCCCAGCGGTGCTCAATTTAGGAATAGCATTTGCTGCGAAATGGTGAATGAGCATGATCGTTTGTCCCTCAAATTAGAATCCCAGTCGGAATGGAATGCTTAAATTAATGAAATAATAATTAAATAAATATTATAATACCGAATAACGAAACAATGATAATAAGGCTAATAATAAATGATATTTAATAAGTAAAGAAAATATGCGAAAAGCGTTTTGATTTATAATCATTCTTCTGTTATCAATTTTATTTTAATTTTTTTTAGTTTTTTACTGGGTTCAAAAATATTTCGTTGACCGGATTAAACGCTATTATGGGCCATAGTTTACTTTTTCTATTCTGGACCACAGATCATTAGAGGATGGTTCTGTTGGAATGCGTCAGATCTTCTGATACAGGTGCGCCAAGGTGTAGACTACTTTAACATTGTTGTAGATTTTAGGGATTCAACCGCTCTAGGCGAGGAGGTAGGCGTGGGCCAGGATTGCCATCTTGGTAGAACTATTCGTCTAGCAACAGCAGAAGCACCTGGACAAGTGAAGAGAAACAACAGATACGTTTAATTAAGTCCCGTGACTAGGAGTTATGTTCTAGAATGATCGTTCACCACAGACACGAAAGTGGGTGTACTTGATTGGGTCGAGTGATTACTCCGAAAAATCATCACGTGATCATGCCTGACGCTATTTTCAACAAAAGAGTTTTGAAAAAGTCAGTTCAGGTCTTTTTCAGCCTCCCAACATCCCAAAGTCTTTTCCCAGAAAGAGTTTTCCTATCGCCAGTCGCTGGGCCACCTGGCCAGTCCAGTCCACTCGCTGGACCACCTGAAACCTTAGAGTAGTTTCGTTTGCTGACTTGCCAGGTGATCAGTCGCTGTTTTCTTTTACATATATTTGGTTGTACACTGTATGACAGTTGTTAATATAATGTCAATATTTGTACAAATCATGCATGTGTTGTGCGCAGTTATTGGACGCTGGATCGATAGCAATGCTGACATAGCTACTGTGAAATATACCCAGTACCATAAAAGATCATAAACATAGTCGAAAGAAAGAACTGCCCTGATCACATAGATCAAGTATGCATTCAATGTTAATGTTGTTCCCCAACGGTGATGCATCTTTAAACAAGACAATGCACCATGTTATCTGGCTGGTATTATGTATGAAAGGTTTGAAAAACATTTGAATGACTTCACTCTTTTCACGTGGTCAGCCAACTCCCCTTGATCTCAACGCCATCGAACAACTGTGGGATGACGTATAAGTAGTTGTCCTATGGGTTGATAAACCAGTGCTCATTATGGTTCAATTATAGAATGCTTTAGAGTCAGTTTGATAGAGAATATCTCCAGAGCTGTGTCATCATTAAGTATCGTGTATTAGATTTCATGCCACATCGTGTTTAGGAAATATTATGAGCCAATGTGACACCTGACGATAGTAGGTGAGTGATCATATACCCAGACAAAGGGGGGAGGGGCAGCAAGACCAATGACCTAGGGGTGAACCGCAATATATATTTCTTAATTTAATAATATATGTATGAAGAAGCAAGAATATGGAAATTTCGTTTAATATAATTATTGATTTATTTTTATTGGTCTTTCATCGATATACGTTTTCTTTAATATGAATTCTGAAGTTGTGCGAACAATTAATTTCTCAAATGCCATAAGAAATTTCTGCAAAAAATAAAGCTCGAAAAGCAATTTTAAAATAATTTAAATTCGATTTCTTTTCCAGTTTGGGCAATATTTTACATGTCATTGTCAAATTATGCGTCAAACAAATGTTAATAATGCGTACGGGACCTGGGTTCGAGCCCCGGGTAAGGCATGGATGTTCGTGTTGTTTTCTGCTGAGGTCCTGCCATCCTCTCAGATCTTCTACTGTGTCATAAAAACTGACAGGCTCCTGTCAGACCTCTGTGGCAAGCAGCTGCTTGAGGGGTATTTATTTTTTTATTTATTTAAATACTCGGAAATACTATATTTCGACTAGTTTTATGCAGCAAAAGTATTTTGAATTCCATTTTAGAAAGAGCAAATGGGTCGTTGACCTCACAAAGTTTGAGAATCATTGGCTTAGACGATTTCTTACGACGGCGGGATGTCGAAAGACCTCAAGAAGGGCAAATCACAAGCGAAGGAAGCAAGATAGCTCAATGTGTCGAGAAAGGTGGTATCAATACTTAGGAAACAGTTACAGGAGACAGGATCTATTATCAGAAGAGCTGGCCTAGTTCACTCGATGATTACTTCAACCTGAACTGACCGTTATCTGGCTCTAATGCAAGACGGAACGGTATGGTAACTTCGCATTAACTGTCTCTTGGGATTTCTGCGGCCAGTGGTGAAATGATTTCCAGTAGAACAGTGTCAGGAAAGCTTAATTCGAGTGTATAATATGATATATTATAATATATAATATATCATATCCTTATATAAATAATAGTCCAATAAGTGGTTTGTGTCCAGCTAACCTGCAAACACAGAGAAGCTCGTCTAAACCTGTGCTTCCAACATGTCACTTTGGAGCCCTGAACAATGGGCTAATGTTCTGTTTTCTGACGAATCTCGATTTAGATTACAGCCAGATTTTTCACACGGTTTTTTCCAGATTAAAGGTTTTTTAATCGCGAAAGAAGTTGGAATGCGATATCATCTCTCCAAAATAAGAGATAATTATAGATAGAGATAAGAGAAAATTATGGTGATGATGTACTGCTCTGTGATGGCATTATTATCAACGACCGTACCTCTTCCTACTCTCCTACTCGATTTTTCTCTCCTCCTATTCGATGGAGGCTCCGTAACTGCTCAGAAGTACAGAGAAGAGATGCCTCAACCTATGGGAGCTTTTTAAATGTATGCTTAGAGCTGATTTCCTGTTTATGGACAATTCCTGGACGTAACCTGGTATAGGATGAGCTATAAGCGGAAGATACCCAACGAATGACCTGGCTAGCAATGTCGCCAGATCTAAATCCCATTGAACGTTTATGGGATGCCTTAAGGAGATACAATGCAAGCTGTCAGCCATCTCCTCGGTCACTCCACAAGATAATGTTAGCTCTTGTGGAAGAATGGAATTTGTTGTCTCAGGCCCTTCTGAACAACCTTATATTGATCATAGATCGACGCTGTCAGGCCTATGTAGTCGTCAGAGGGATCATACTCCATACTGACGTCATAAGTGCACATTTTGAAGCATCTGAAGTCAACTTCTGCCATTCACAATATTGTCTTGTTTTAATGATGCTATTGAAATACGTTTGCTTCCTGTCCGAAGATTCTCGTTTTCTACACATTTCCTAGTCATACTAAAATACATTTCTGGGCATATTTTCTTTTAATTGCATCGTGCGATAAAATGTTATACCACATTTTGCTAATGTTACCTCAATTTGGCCAAGCAGAGTATATTTCTTAACTTGTAAATCCATTCACCGCTGATGAACTCGAAATGATCATTTTTAAAGAAAAGAGTGTTGCTAATTTTCAACTTTAGAGCATTTTAAAGATGAAAATTAAAATTAATGGAAATTCGAAAACCCGAATAGCAGTATTTTATTATTTCTTTAGTAATCCAAGGAATTTCCAGTTATCTCTTTAAAAAAAATGCATTTTTCCACCCTACTTCAAAAGACAGAGGCTAGTCTCAGGGAGAGTGACAAATCGCTAGTCGCTAGACTTTTCAGGTAGCTGTTGTAAATATAATGCCATTGAGAAGTACCAATAGCATAAAAAGCTCTTACACACACGCGGAAGAAAGAAGGCGTTAATCACATACACATTCAATGCTAATATTTTTCCCCAGTGGTGATGCATCTTTCAACAAGACAATGCTCCATACAGTGCAGACTTGGCCATTGAAAAATTTGAATTGTCCTATGGGTTGATACACCAGTGCTCATTATGGTTCAATTATAGGATGCTTCCGAGATCCGTTAGAAAACAGAACATTAGTCCATTGTTCAGGGCTCCAAAGTGACATGTTGGAAACACCAGTTTAGAAGAGCTTCGTCCCCATGAATGGCTTTCATTTTGAAATTCCCCATGAATGACATTCATTTTGAAAGGCGCCGTCGGATTTTCTCTTGTTTGGGAAGCTGAAGAAACATCTCCGTGGAGGACGTTTTCCATTGGATGACACAGTCAAAGAGGAAATCACAGAGCGTCTTCAGGGGCAGGACGCGTTCTTCTATCGGCAGGAATTCGATAAGTTGATAGACCATTAATACAATCATCTCATCAAATTTGGTGGCTACATGCAAAAATAATACACTTATATAAGGGCATTTCCTGCATTTGTCTTCGATGCAATGACATGTTCTTTGAAGAAATTTAATAAAATCTTTCTGACAATTTGAAGATTGCCCCGACCTTCATGTTCACCTAGAAAATGGTTCTCGGCCCTAGGAAGAAAACTACTCGGAACTTCAGTGGTCTAAAGCAGTGGTTCTCAGCCTTTTATGCTTCACGTACCCCATGGAAATGTGTATGTAACTGGCGTACCCTTGTACAGGTAGATAAAACTTTAGTTATAGTATAACAATGGGAATAAAATAAAACATATACATATATGACATTAATTTTTGTATTTATAAATTACATGCATCGATAAACACAAAAAATGACATTTTTGCACAACAGTGTTGCCAATTTAGCGACTTTGTTACTATATCAACGACTTTTGAGCTCTCACGGCGTACCCTAAAAAATTTTACCGCTTACCCCACGTTGAGAACCCTTGGTCTAAAGCAGGCGTGTCCAACCTTTTGACTTCACTGGGCCACATTGAGTGAAGATTTGACTTACCTGGGTCACACTGAGTGAAGATGAATTGTTTTGGGTCGCACATAAAATATATAATATGGTTAATGTATATGAATAATAAAACTTCATTTATTTTCTAATGTTTTTTATTATAAAATTAAAAAAGGGCAACATAAAACTAGTGGGATATTAAAAACTCGCTGAAAATCGCATAATCATGTTGAAAGCTTATGTCGTAAACACGTAAACTTTACGATTTTGTGGGTCGCATTACTAGCTGTCCAGGGCCGAGGGTTGGACACGCCTGGTCTAAAGCAATGACACAAACATTTTTCAGATTTGCATCCTAATATCTGTCTCTGAGAAAGTCGCGACCTCCCCCCACTTCCTCCCCTTTTCCCAATTCATTTTGGTTCGACTAATTCACTTCATCGGGGTATAATCTCCAGTTTTTTTTTTAATTTGAAATATGAACAGACCGTTACTAACAAAATCTTTTTCTTTCTCCAGCACGAGCAATTATTAATCCCTTTTAGTTTCAGGCACGGGTGATACGACCTCGACCTAACTGAAATTATCTTTTGTCATCCTGTTTACACCAAATTTTGTCAACTGTGTAATTCCTATGTAATCAATTTTCATTCATGAAAATTAATAACTTCTCGATACTCTCGATGGCAAAAATTGTATTTTGGCAAATAGGATCTTCCCAAGAAATAATCCATCAAGTCCAGCTCGACTGCGTCAAAAATCACGCTGCGAGCCCAACCGAATCATGCCACAACCCCAAGGTTGAAAACCATTGGTGTAAAAATGTTTCAAAGGATTACATAAACTCTTGACACATACAATAAATTGCTTTAATGTATTCTTCAGCCATTCTTGGCTGAATTTTATTTGTGACTGCTTATCCAATTGGATCCTCATCCATGAAAGTATCTACTAAGAATAAATAACTTTTTTATTCTTTAATATTATTTTCCAAACTCTGTCAATTTAATAACTAAACAAAACAAAATTTAGGTCATAGAAATAGAGAATAGTAGCAACCTGACGCGACAAACGACCCGATGGTGTAATCAGTCACTGAGTTCGTATTCATTTCAAAAGAAGATAAGGTGTCGATTTACCCACTCACAACAAGATTGCCGGCTCCCTATCTTCCTTTCAAGTGAATGCGAACTCAGTGACTTATTGCATCATCTATATGCTTTAGATTTATTTTCTACTTTTTAGAGCGCATATAGGAAGATGGGTTTTTTTTTTAATTTTTTAATTAAATTATTTTTTTTATTTTTATTTGTCCGTGGCCGAGTGGTTAGCGCGCTTGGCTGTTGATCTAAGGGACTTGGTTTCGAGCCCCGGATTAAGGCATGGATGTTCGTGTTGTTTTTTTGCTGAGGTCCTGCCATCCTCTCAGATCTTCTACTGTGGCATATAAACTGACAGGCTCCTGTCAGACCTCTGTGGCAAGCAGCTGCTTGAGGGGGTATTTATTTTTTTTTATTTTTTTCTATTGATTTTTGCTCGATATTTGTCCTCTTTTGTCCATTAACCTATTTCACTCACTCTACATATTTTTATGGTTATTTATTGGTTTTAGTTCTAGTTCATATTGTGGCTTCTATTCTTTTATATTTTTTAAATCTTTTTCTTATCGTGCTCTCACTTTGCCCAAATTATCCCTAATTATTTATTATTATTTTTTTTATTTTTTTCCAAGGGTTTACTTTTTTTTCAATCCTTTTCTCTTTCATAATTTTTCACTCGATGTTTTCCTTCTTGTTCACGAGACTTCCCTACCCTCGTTTCCTAACACGTCCTCCAGTGCACTTCCATTTTAGCATTGATACCCATTCCTTGGTAATGACTCTTGGGCAACCCGTCCTACTGAATATCGCCAATCTACAGAGTCCAAGAGGAAAATTTCCCTTTCCCTTTCTCGAGGCTGTCACCCACCCGCACGCACGGGATATGTCGCAACGTGCTGCTTATTTCGCCAGCAAACAATGGATTGCATGCACCTTTTGTCACACAGCCTTATCGACTGCATTTTTCCGGGCTTGACCTGGAACAATACTTTGATTATGACGAATGCAAACTCACGTTTCCCTCTGGTTTATGAGTGAACGGAGGACACAGGACAAGAAGAATAAGTTATGAAGACTTGTCTGTGACATGGCAAGGTTTCTACAGACTGAAGCAAAACGATCGAGACATCTCCAGAGAAAGTTATGTGCCTCACCGGCTTTAGTAAATGACACTTTCAAAAATAAAATTAAAAAATTTCTATTGTTAATGGAGGTGATCAGATTGAAAACACTTATTCTCTTAAAAATTCAGCACTAGAATGTTTTTGTAGTTAATGAATTAAGACTTACGAAAACGCTGGCCCATATTTCATATTATTTCAATGGTCCCTATCTTTAATGTTTTATCAAAACTTCGCACTTTCCTAAAATATAAAAATATAGATAATTTAAATCGATAAAAATAAAACAAATTTCCCTTCAATCCTTCATGTTACACCAGGTTTTTGGTGGTGGACCCTGGAATTTTCGTGGTGGAGGAGGGAGGGAGTTCTGAGTTATCCAAAATTATGTCACCCAAAACTAAACTTTAAATCTTTAATACATTAAAAAGTTTTTTCTTAAATATCCCTGCCGAATGGGAGTACATCTTCTATGCCAGTGCATCTTATATGCCGTAAAACGTAAAACAGGCAATCAGTTCTTTTTTCGCTTTGGTCTGAGCTTCTGAAGGCTGTTTTAGCCCTTTGGATTCTCCCTCTTGTATGAGATAGCCCTTTGGATGCTCTCTCTTGTATGAGATAGCCCTTTGGATGCTCCCTCTTGTATGAGATAGCCCTTTGGATGCTCCCTCTTGTATGAGATAGCCCTTTGGATGCTCCCTCTTGTATGAGATAGCCCTTTGGATGCTCCCTCTTGTATGAGATAGCCTTTTGGATGCTCCCTCTTGTATGAGATAGCCCTTTGGATGCTTCCTCTTGTATGAGATAGCCCTTTGGATGCTCCCTCTTGTATGAGATAGCCCTTTGGATGCTCCCTCTTGTATGAGATAGCCCTTTGGATGCTCCCTCTTGTATGAGATAGCCCTTTGGATGCTCCCTCTTGTATGAGATAGCCCTTTGGATGCTCCCTCTTGTATGAGATAGCCTTTTGGATGCTCCCTCTTGTATGAGATAGCCCTTTGGATGCTCCCTCTTGTATGAGATAGCCTTTTGGATGCTCCCTCTTGTATGAGATAGCCCTTTGGATGCTCCCTCTTGTATGAGATAGCCCTTTGGATGCTCCCTCTTGTATGAGATAGCATTTTGGATGCTCACTCTTGTATGAGATGCCTTTTGGATGCTCACTCTTGTATGAGATAGCCCTTTGGATGTTCCCTCTTGTATGAGATAGCCCTTTGGATGCTCCCTCTTGTATGAGATAGCCCTTTGGATGCTCCCTCTTGTATGAGATAGCCTTTTGGATGCTCCCTCTTGTATGAGATAGCCTTTTGGATGCTGCCTCTTGTATGAGATAGCCTTTTGGATGCTCCCTCTTGTATGAGATAGCCCTTTGGATGCTCCCTTCTGTATGAGATAGCCCTTTGGATGCTTCCTCTTGTATGAGATAGCCCTTTGGATGCTCCCTCTTGTATGAGATAGCCCTTTGGATGCTCCCTCTTGTATGAGATAGCCCTTTGGATGCTCCCTCTTGTATGAGATAGCCCTTTGGATGCTCCCTCTTGTATGAGATAGCCCTTTGGATGCTCCCTCTTGTATGAGATAGCCCTTTGGATGCTCCCTCTTGTATGAGATAGCCCTTTGGATGCTCCCTCTTGTATGATATAGCCTATTGGAGTAGGTGCGATATGGGGGCTGTCAGTATAACATATCTAGGCAACAAAATGAAAAACTAACGCACACCATGATCTATTCAGGATATGGTTGGATGATCCCTCTTGTAGTGGATGCTCCCTCTTGTATGAGTAAATATTCATCCCTCTTGTATGAACTAAATGTGAGGATATTTTGACCTCACATTTCTCTGTAGTCAAACTCACTAAACGTTGTACCATTGGAATGGTTTCAGTTATTATTAGCTTTGCTTTATGCGAATTGATTTTGATCAACCGATTATTTATTAATTCAGTTCTAATAAATACCAAAGTTATAATAATAACCAAAGAGACCAATAGCCTTTGGCGAGTAGGAAATGCACTTTTTAGAGAAAATAAAATTTGGCATTTGAAATTGGAGACTAATAGAAGATTCGGAAATTACGAAGAGCAGTACTTCGTTAGTACCTAGCCAATATAAAAGGAATTTTCATTTATCTCCAGAAACAAAAAAGTTGAATCTCTACAGACGGACAAACAAACGGCAAAAGTGAAAACGGTAATTCGTTTTTCGAAAATGGGATAAAATCAATGCCATCGGAATATCGATCTTAGCTCTTAATCTCTGCGCAAAATTTATTTCGTAGGAGCGTTTTAAAATTTTGGCTTTTCAAAGACTGCATGCAAAGGCAGAAAATATTTCTCACCCAAACTAAAAACACTCCAGTGAAGCCATTACGAAACCATTAAATTTCGGGAACATCTGACAGACAAACTGAAACTATTTGTATAAAAATAAGAAAATCACTAAATATATCGAAAAAACTGAACATGATGGTTTCTGAAATTCATTGTGCAGTTAATATACATAACATGTATTAAAATTTCATTATACATAGGGTGGAATTGCATCATAACCGACTGGTTGGATGATCCCTCTTGTAGTGGATGCTCCCTCTTGTAGTGGATGATCCCTCTTGTATGAGTAAATATTCATCCCTCTTGTATGAACTAAATGTGAGGATATTTTCATCTGAAGATTCGTCTTCTACTTCGTATGGTAATTGTTTGCTCTAATCAAGTTGTGTCCTAAAGAAATTAAAAATTTTAGTTAGAAGAAGGTTATCTTGAGGCGAATGGGAAGCGAACCAATGACTTGAAGCATGTGAGCTGCTCCGACCTCTAACGGTAGCTTATCAGGACTTCTGCTAAGAAGAACAATGAAGGGATCCAATCACCAGGCGCATGACTTGGCTTTTTGAGTCGATCGACGAATAGAGATAATGTCACTTGGGAAGAAGTTAATTTTATAGCTGACCATAATAATTACTCTGAGGAAGAAACGGGAAATTCGCCAGTATCGCCTCTCTGTATAGTGATTATTAGAGAAACTCTTGTTCTGAGGCAGGGTAGTTCAAAGGTAATAGAAAAACCTGCCACTGATTATTTACGACAAAGTTCACCAGATGGCAAACCACCAACTAATTGTTTTACTAACTGAGAATGATTTAATCACTAGCCCAATAATATTTGTAAAAATAATTATTTTAGTTTTCTCGTTTTTACAACATAATTGTAACGATTATCTGTAACTGATATAATAATTAGCAAAAGAAAATAAAAATATGTTTTGAAATGCAACATTTATGTTAATAAAGGAATACGTACTGGATTAGTCACTTTCTTTTATTAAGAACTGAATTAGAAATCGACTGGGATCTTGGAATTCATTGTTCAGATCCCTCCAGGATCACGACAATTTTGGCTAACCTAAAACTTTTCTTCCATTAATTGGCGATTTCCTGTGAAGTGTAGGATGGTGATTGGCACAGTCAGTAGAGTTAACAAGCTAATAACCTGTGTTCCCATGTCCTAATCTCCAGTATACATTTTCATTTTGTAGACAATTCTGTTTTTATCTCGGTGAGGAAGGTGCACATGAAAGGTAGCCGTCCTTCCATGGGATGTTAAGTCGTTGCCCTTTGTCCAAAAGAGCCATACCCTATGAATATTTAAAACAAAACACCGGATGGCGTTACAGGAGTCTTCCATCGGTTTCCTTAAGGGATCTTGCTCTTATTCGGCTCAGAATATAGACAACTTCGGGCTTAGTCCTAACATTTTTTCGTAATGCGAAAATAATTCGTAAAAACCATAACGTAAATAATTTCTTTTGATTATAATTTCAACCATTTAATCAGTCTTCAGCAATTACAAAGGAACATCATTTAACATTTTGGCTTTTTTAAGTATCCTCTTTCATTTAGTAATGAATCGCTATTAGTGTCTGAAATGATATTACTCAACAATTTTCAGCTTCTGCGAATTATTTCAGTAGTTTTCTTTCTAAATAACATTGAGATTTTAATTTTGACATTACTCAACGAATTATTTCCAGTATTTTTCTTTCCAAATAACATTGAGATTTTAATTTATTATCAACTTATTATAATTATTTAAAGTTCGTAATAACCTAAAATAGGAATTTCAAATATAGTTTAGCAGCATCATTTCTGTATATTACACTTGTATCATAGAATCGTTTTTTTTTTTTTTTTTGTTTTGTCTAATATGAGTTCGTTTTTTGTTCTAATATGAGTTCGGGTTCAAAATTTCGAGTCCAAGCTCGAAACTTTTAAGCCCGAACCACTTTAAATCATCATTGAGCCTCAGTGATTATTTGAGTGGGCTCAGTGATTATTTGAAGTGATTGGGGCTCAAAGGTTTTGAGCTCGGACTCGAAAATTTGAACACGAACTCATCTTTACCCATTAACGATGGAGGAAGTTAGAAGATATGACGGAAAACTTTCAGTATAACACTGCCACATTTCAAGACGACGATATCTCAGCAGAAAGAAACCTAATTTAGATTATGAAAGCAGCCATTCCTTTATCAGGAATCCGAGCCCATTTCCCTTTATTAAGCAGCAGAGCTCACTAACCTCTGTACCATTGCTTAGCCCTGAAGAAAAGGAGTCATCAAAATGTTCACTCTGATGATAGCGACGGGACTATCTGTGGCGAGTGGTCAATATTCCTCTTGCATCTGATTTGCAAGTGGCGCTGCTGAGAAGGGATCCTTTGGAGGAGAATATCACCGAGAGAATCGCTTTAATAAGGGTCTGCTTAAAAAGATTAAAGTTTGTAAGAATGCAAAACAGGTATGTTCAAATCTTCTGAAATTCTAAATTTGATTTGTGTTTAGAAGTATGGACATTCATTTGAAGGGCAACAGCCTGGTTTAAACGTGACAGGAAACAATAGTTGATGTTTTCTGCAGTTCTGGACGCCATCAAGGTTTTTTTATTTTGCTCCGTAATAGAAAATATGTTGCTGTCAATCAATGTGCAAATATTTCGTTTGATTTCTTGATGAAGTAAAAAAAATGCTACCTTGTTGAAAACTTTCTTAAATAATTAATTAGTATTAAGCTTGCCTGAAGAATGCTAAAACAAACATAAGCGTCGACCATAGTTGTCATGGCCAGAATTGCTCGCGAATGCTTCTGAAGCATATTGCAGAAAAGGCAACGAGAATAAATCTCGCGTTTTTGAGTTACACCAGCACTCTATTAATGGTAGATCACAATATACATCTGTTGGATGATTCAGGTTCTTAGCTCGTTTTAAAAAACTAAATATTATTTTCACTTGTCTTCCGTCTACTGACATTTATTTCGAATAGGCACTAATGAAATATTAGGATTCGTATTTTCCCAATTTCCCAATAGTTTTAATGTACACCGTAAGAGACGCTATATTTGGAAAATTGAAAAAGCTTTAAACAAATCGTAAATGTTCTAGTAATATTAGACATTTGAACATTGGTTGTCACAAGGGGTTTACAGAAGAAACAGAAATTTGCCTCTCTGATCCCATAGGGGGTGGTAAACATTGGTAAAACATTTATTGGTAAAACATTTACATCGTTAGAAGATGCAAAAGTCAAAAAATGACGAATCTGATTCTCATTGAAAACAAGAGTTTCATATTGGCCAGAAGCGATAAGTTGTTCTAATTTGTAGAGTTTTCAGTTGGAAGTTTGTGTTAAGTTTCTCATGCGAATGCTTTTTAGTTTGATTAATTCATTTAGCTACCAGAGAGAACTGTCGTCATTCCGCTGACGGTGTCACCAGATCCTCGATAAGGTTTGTTCTTAATTCATTTGGTGCGTTCAACTTCTCGATAGAGATGTTAGATTAATGCATTCAGATTCTTGACATATTAATTGGTTCTGAGTTCATTGAATGTGTTCATCTCTTCTATCGGGTTGTCACTTCGATGAGTCCCTGGAAAGCCAATTAATCGTGCAGCAAAGAAAGGCGCTTAGATGAGGTCAATCCATCTCAACATATTGTCCAGATCGTTTTGTTTTTAACGTAGTTCATTGGTGCAGGGAGAAAAGGTTTGATGGTAAGTCTGTGGTTTATGGAGACCAAGCAGAAACTTTGTTTCAAAGGGACCAGATTCAACTATTCGATAATAAAGTATGAATATTTTGCATTGCGTTTTATCTGAGTGTTGATTCCTTCATAAAGTGAGCTATAAACACGAGCTACAGGTGCGCAGTTTGAGGGTAAAATTTGAGAATGCGCAATTGACTCTGCGAGGGATCTTATGAAACTGGGTTCTTCAATTTCACTTCTGTCTCATTCAATAATGACATTTGCTTTACTGTAATGTCGGCAAAAAAATAACAGGACACTTACAACGACAATGTTTAGATTTTTAGCTTTTCGTTGCAGATTGCGAACATGTCTTTCATTTATTATTAATCGTCAAGATAAATGTTATTAAATAATTCAGCTCGATGATGTGTTTGAAACTTTCGAGGGGAGGAAGAAAGGAATCTTCAGAGTTCGAATCGCTTCTTTGCTAGTTTTCGTCTCGCATTCTTACGTTGGCAATGAAAGTGTAACGATGGGTATGCAAATCGATCTCTTCTCCGTCTCATGAATGACAGTTCCATTTGCAGATCCGTGTTTGTCACTCACAAGGCACAGAAGACATTGACTCAGCAGAGCATCACCTCGTCGTGACAGCTTCAACAAAACTCCTTTAGTCATTTCCACAGAAGACAAAGTGACAAGCAGCATCGGATACGTATCTGAAACAAAAACAAATAACAACCTTCCTCCTCGATTTCCGTCTGAAAAAGAATTCTTTGGGTCCTTCTGACTGATTCTCATGCGCAGCTTACACGGTCGCCAGTGTTCCTCTTGCAGCGGCATGCATGACGTGGCATATGGCACAAGGTTACACAATATGTCTCCCTACGTAACAGTGGCGTTATTAGCGTCGAGCTTCGCGGAGTAGAAAGGCGGGGGAGGGGAGAGGTGAGGTGGGGGGGGGCGTTAGATAAAGCGTTTGCCGCTACGCAAGAATATGGATTCGGCCACAAGGACAAGCTAGTTCTGTTGTCTTCTTTTCCTAATGGCGGCAAGAATTGGAGGAGAAAGTGGGAAGTGAATCATTGGATTAGCATAAGTCGGATGGGTTATTCCGAGTGATACATAAGATGATTTGGTTCGTTTCATTACGGAGGAAATGATATCATTTTTTTACCTTTTTGGGAGCGACATATGAAACGAAATTCATCAGACGGAGAGCATAAAGGTCAGAATTCAGGGATGTTTATGAGTAATCGATCTGTTGATCCGGATTTCAGAATTAGAAGAACTGTAAAGGTGCAAAGTGGATCTACTGAGTCACATAGTAATAGACGTGGCCCATTTCATTAATTTATGTAAACTCCTTAATTTGCGAGGCCCTTGGGGTGTTATTATTGCCTTTTTCTCAGTACTTAGGAATACTAATAGCTTAACTCATTTATGTACGAGGCACAATGATATAAGAATATCTACAAGCTTTTTTATTTCGTACACTTAATTTTCGAACTATCGATAGTCTAGTATACATATATAGTCTCGAATTTATATATATATATAATTAGATACGATTTTCCGATGCTGAATGCTAGGTTGTTCAGTCTTTTCAATGCGTGGGTCATTTTTCAATAGTGGAAGCCACATCAGATCAGAAAATGCATTCGTTATACTAATTAAAAATTCTTAAAATGTTTAAAATTAGAAATAACAGCGAAAAGTCTTTCTTTAAACAATTACCAATACAAAACGAAAAAATCCTTTTGTATTAAAAACGTGTTCATTGAAATCAGGAGCTTTCCTACAGTTTTTCTCTGAAAATAAACATGAACTTTAAAAAAAAACTGAATGCCAGTTATCAGTTATGGGCATCTATTAATACACTCCATGCAGTCGGCATTCCGGACAAAATTGCTCCACAGCACATAGGTTGCCATCACTAAAGTAAGCGAGAGAGAAATTTTCATCTCAGATGCTTGACTTCACTAATTGAAGCGTCTAGTTCACCTTCGAACGTGAGGCTTAATCTTATAGAAAGCTAATATGATCTTTGCTGAGGTGTAATAGGATAAAATAGCCATCCCGTGGCCGAGTGGTTAGCGCGCTTGGCTACTGATCTAAGGGACCTGGGTTCGAGCCACGGGTAAGGCATGGCTTTTTGTGTCGTTTTTCTGCTGAGGGCCTGCCATCATCTCAGACCTTCTACTATGGCATATAAACTGACAGGCTCCTGTCAGACCTCTGTGGCAAGCAGCTGCTTGAGGGGGTATTTATTAATATTATTATTAATAGGATAAATAGCCAAGTCACAAGGATTCCGCGGGCTTAGAGCTGGTGTGGGATCCACTGGGCAACAGTTTGGAGGCAGATGGAAACTTCGTATCAATGTAGGGAATGGCTGTCCTACACACAAGCGTCAGGTCCTAACGTTTCATCCGTGATGGACTCTCCGAATTCAATGGCGAGTGGCGTACTAAGAAAGTTCTGTGGAGGGGCCAGCGAGGTGGGGAGGGAGCTTTGCCAGAGTCGGCTAGTTTTTTTCTTATTTTAAAATATTTAATCATTAATTGAATCATTTTCGCTGTTGTTTGAAAAGCTTTAAGAAAATGTTTACGGTTACTTTTCTGAGCTTGCTCTCTATTTCTCTTTGATGAACCATGAACACTTAGTGTTTTATTGTTATCATAAAATTAGTTTCGGAGATTTCCTGCTTAGAGGAGGGTTATGACACACACTCCCCCCCCCCCCCCCACTTACCCTCCTCCCCTACATCGGTGCATCCCTTTCACACTGGCATCAGAGCGGGAGTTAAAGGAGAACATTTCAAAACTGGCACAGTTAGGAGCCCAACGTAGGTCACGAAACTGTCTCGCTACAAACTGAGCCAATCCCCACCTACAAAATAATCGAAACTTATTGCGGAATAAATAAGCATACAAACGAAATGGAAAAGCGAAAGGTCAAAAAACATTTCGATTTCGAAATTGACTTTGTGAGACTTTCGCTTCACAAAGTCAATTTCATAAGGAATAACCCAGATTGCTCATCTCTTTATTGATCTTTATGAATGGAACTCATTTTTACGATTATTCACAGGATGGTGACTCATGTTATGCTCACACATAATCATAATGCTAATTCTGTATATTCAACCGAATGTCTTTCGACGTAATTTCACATTCTAAAGAAGCTACCGATCTATTTTTATGCCGGAGCAAAAGTGCGGAACCATTAATTTGCTCTGAAGACAAAGATCGAACATGCCTTGTATGCATCGATCGCTTATTTTGAAACTGAAGCGGCTGTTAGTTCATTTCTATAAACGAGTTCTCTTCCGTTTGCTCATACATTGACGTCATTTAACAGTGAGGCTGATATCTGGAAAAGCGCTTCTGTAAATTTTAACATTGTAGGATATAAGATTAAGATTTAAATTGAAACAGGTAAATGTTCTACATAAATGTGCCTTGCTGCAATTTTGTAAATTAGTAGATGAATGGCATTGTTTATTGTATTGTCCTTTTCCTCTTCTGATGTCATCTGCTGCTAGTAGCACAATATGTCTTCTGAGTAAAACGAATTTGCTTTCCAGTTCTGTGCCTCTTTTTTTTGTAACAATGTACCTTACTAATCTAGTTCAGGCGAGGTAAGATTAAACTTTGTTGTTGTTTATTTTTTTTATCTCAGTTTAATTAAATGCACATGGTCGCGACATTTTTTGTTTTTAAATATAAAATTCCTGCATGTTAACCTGAGTTTGGTAAGTTTGATGGCTTTTACAAACATCAGTATTTTTTTATTCAATAGACCCAAGAAAAAGTTGGTTTTGGCATTTCCTATAAATTATGGTGATCAATAGAGTTGAAAGCTTATTCAGTATCAAGTAAGCTAGCAAACCAATCAAGAAGCCACCTAAGAGAACAAAAAATAACCTTCAAAATCCCTATTGCCAGTCGAAATCATTTTATATTTCGAAGTTTTCCATCAACAAGATATTTAATTCTGTCGATTAGAACTATGGGAACTACTTTGCTAAGAAAAGAAAGTATCCCGTGGCCGAGTGGCTCTGTACCGATGGCTCTGTAATTATCACAAGAACTGTGATGTCCTTTCTTAGAAACAAAAATAATTACATTGCTGGTAAAATGTTTAAGAACCCTACAATCGACATCAGCAGTCAGCATTTCAGCACTAATTTCATCTATTTCTGATGATCTATGTAGGTTTAATTCTGAGATTTCCCAAGGGTCTAAAGATAACGATAAAAGACAAAATTAAAGCTCGTTTCATATTTCATCTTTGCAAACAATAGAATTCATACCACTAGTGAAACTAGATCGTCATGGGCCCTGGTGCAATTTTAGTGTCATATAATGTAAAATATTTCCCTGTCATATAGTGTAAAATCGGAGATCTCGCTCCGGATGGGTACTCGGCCCCATGAGACTCTAATACATTGCGCCGCCTGCAAAAATGGTAGTTTCGACCTTGATCCAAACTAATCACATCATCAAGAAAATCCTTCAAATGCTCCCTCTACCCTTCATGAGAGAATCTTCACCTTCCACTGCAATTGTAGACAATCTTGATAACGCTAGAACTTGTAACGCTAGAATAGACTTGCCCTTGTCTCTGCAACATTCTTCCGTATTGTCAAAGTCATTTTTAACATTCTTCTCTAAATGTGGAAAACCGGCGCTTGCATGTTTTTTAAAGCTGCCAAACTTAGGTTTAGTATGCAGTGGAAGATCTTTAGTCTCTTCATGCTTTAAGCTCTGCACATCGTTCTATTTTTTTCCACACAATATAATTATTATTCTATAGTCTCTATTTGGGCTTTCTTTCTTATTTTGTAACGTTACCAAGAAAAGCCTTTTATATTAGCTTTCAACTTTGACGCTGAGCACTTATTACGCTCTCTAAATTAATGGCAATAGCATAGTCGAAGGAGCATAACCTCCCCCCACATACAATCAAATTTGGCTACAAATTCTTCACAAAACATTATTTTCACTTCATCAAATCATTGTTTCATAAATTTCCTAAAAAATATTAACCACATTTTAACGCCCCCCCCCCCCTGGTCCCTAGCATTTAAATGAAATGCATCATATTAATTACATAATTCAGCAAACAAAAGTTACGCTCACAGGTAACATAAACCCAACCACGAAATATAAGAAAGGTTTAATGTTCCTTTTAGACTTTGAATATTAGCTATTTTAAAATGCTGCTAATATACGTGTCGTGATTCTTGGTATGTTTTTCGGATACAATGTACCAAACTAATTCTTTATTCATATTTTCCTAATGGCCGTTGTGCTGGCTTTTTATACAGTTTATTGGTTGTTGTGTACAAAATATAGTAAACGATTATCCAGCTGAGTTGGTTCTGAATAACATTGAGCTAGGTGATCATTTACTGACAAGTCAGAGATTTTATCTTGCTCTTATCTTATCAGGAAACTTCAACTCTCGGATGTGGCGGCTGCTCCATGACGGATGAGTGAAAACGTGGATTGCAATCCTGTTCACGTTTATAGCCAAGTAAATACTAAACAAGCTATTATCACAGCAATCCAAAGAATAAACATGCTACAAAAATTCTGCAAAATTCCATTGGCATAATCTCTGAAAAATAAAATCCTGAAAAGTTTAAAAGCTACGTTTTTATACGCATTTTTTAATTTGCATATTTAGGGCTACCTTTTTGGCAAACCCGTAAGTGGTTGCAACCATCTCGAAATAAAACGAAAATTTTCCCCAAAGTATTCTTTCATCCGTTCATTAATACGAATATTTATTTTCATTTTTCAGTTATTGTTTTCGGATCAAAATCCAGGATAGATTAGAAACTATCTTCCATTTCCACAGACCACCCGAGACACGGACTGTGTTTAGGCCTACATGGATTTATAGTCAACTGTAGAGCTATTTTACTGAATTATTAAAATATTCTTTAATTTCTTGAGTCTTAATTTCATATTCGGAAATCATCGGTGACAGAATAAAAAATCCAAGATTGTGCTATCTCATATTGTACTGCTGGTGACGTCCCCGGGAGTATAATTTTAATGCAGTGATTGACATACTTTTTTACTCGTGCCCTAAAATATGGGGAGATAATTTTAGTACTCCAGAGCAGCAAAATATCTTTATTTATTTTCAGCTCGTTTTCCGAAAGAAAACAATTGTTTTCACTTTGTCATCTACCCGTATGGCTGTTGGTCTGTTTACATTAAACTTTTTTGTTTTAGTAGATTAACGAAAAATTATTTTTCAGTTAAGTAGGTGCTAATAAGATATTACGATTCACATATTTCTAATCTTTTAATAGCTTGAATTTCAGCGTAGAGAAGGCTCTACATTTGGAATATGATACATTTTAAAGAAATACTACTAAAAGACTATTTATGCTCGTAGAATATGGGGGTGGAGAAGCAAGAGATTTACATTGACAATGGATTGGGTTGTTTTACCTCTGAGCCGCGCTTTTTTGAACACCATGGGCTAAATTGCCAGGTCACAAGGACCCCGAAGGCTCAGAGAAGGTTGGAGGAGGGGACCCACTGGAACAGCTGTTGGGAGACAGATGGTAGCCTCCCGTCAAAGCCATCCAGCGTGCTCTTTAACGTACACAGGGTATGTCTCTCCCGCACAAGGGGCCACGGCTTAACATCCCATTAGACGGACGGCGGCCTTTCCAAGCCCATCGGTGCATTTACAGTGGAAATTCGCCCCCTTGGGTTCGGCTATTTTACCTCTGAACGGCACATTTTTTTTTTCAAACGTGTAGAGTATATTTCCTCCCTAAAACTTATTTGAGCCCTTGGGGTCCTTGTGACCTGACCACAAGAACCCCATGGTCTCATATAAGTTTGAGGGAGGGAATATACTATACAACTTTTAGGAGACAGATGATAGTTTACCAACAAGACCATCCAGCGTATTCTCAACTTGCAGAGTATATAACTCTCCTGTATACGGACCTACGGCATAACGTTCTATCTTATGGACGATGACCTGCCCAAGCCCATCTGCCGTTTCTCACCGAGGGCAACGTGGGTTTAGCGCAGATAAATCGCAAATATGGCGCAGCTGGAAGTCGAACTTGGGAAATGCAGATTACGAGCCTGGCGTGTGATTCGCTCCTTCAACCACTCTGCTGTTTGGGAGAAAACACAACTTTTTGTTTCAAGCGATAAATTATTTTTGTGTTGAATACGTAATAATGAAATTATATTTTTCACCCTTTCTAAATCATCCATTAGTTGGAATTTTTACTAAATTTCGAAAATGCAAAATTTCCAACGGTAATGTTAACTGTGTATTCATGTTAAAGAGAGTAACATTTTAGTGGTAGAATGTGATGGTCAATGGGAAACTGACAGCAGTGATTTTTCTCCCTTATCCCAAGAGTGGAGGGGGGGGGGGAGGACTTAAGAAATGGACTTAAGAAATGAAAGAAAATTCTTTCTTTGTTGGATAAGTGCTAGCCAAATGTAATTATTTCCATTTTTCTTAATCGAATTAGGGTGCATTTTCATCTTTAAAAGATGGTAAAGTGAGAAAATAACGAACTCCACTCTCTTCGCAAACGAGTTTCACATATTCTCCAGAGGCGACTTGCTCGTTCTACTAGTTTAAAAATAAATAACAAATAAATACTTTCTCAAGAAAGGGGCGGGGGTGGCTCAGTCGGTAGCGCGCCAGGCTCGTAATCTGCAGTTCTCAGGTTCGAGTCCCAGCTGGGTCAGCGTTGAGATTTATCTCCGCAAAAATTCCCCGCCCTGCCCACGGTCAGTAGGGGACACCGATGGGCTTGGAAAGGCCGCCGTCCGTCGGATGGGACGTTAAGCCATGGCCCCGTGTGCGGGAGAGCCATACCCTGTGCACGTTAAAGAACACGCTGGATGGCCTTGACGGGAGGCTACCATCTGTCTCCCAACAGCTTGTTCCAGTGGGTCCCCTCCCCCAACCTTCTCTGAGCCTTCGGGGTCCTTGTGACCTGGCCATTTAGCCCATGGTGTGCAAAAATGTGCCGCTCAGAGGTAAAAACAACACAACACAACAACTTTCTCAAGAAGCTGTTAACCACAGAGGTCTGACAGGAGCCTGTCAGTTTAATACGCCATATAAGAGATCTGTGAGGAAGGCGAGACCTCAGTAGAAAAACAACATAAACATCCATGCCTTACCCGAAGTATGAATAAAATAAAGCAGAAGCGAAATTTTTATTTCTAACCTGCGAAAAGCTTTCGTAGCACAGTTTGGAAATCTCTGGGCTACGGGAACAAGCGCAACGTTTCTTAAGTTTAAGTTGCAAGACACTTTTAACAAGGTAATGGTCAGATTCAATCTCAGCTGCCATATATGACATGGTATTCCTAACAGAACTAGCCCATTTACCGTTAATTAATTTATCATCATCATCATCATCCTCAAGCAGCCATGGGCTACGGAGGTCCAACCAGACCACGCAGTTTAATTCTTCAAGCATATCTGTCCTGAGCTACATCTGTTGCATCCGGCCACTGCACACCAATTCTAACAAGGTCCTGTTTGACATTGTCTGCCCACCGCATCCTAGGTCTCCTCCTCTTTCTGAGGCCTCTAGGCACACTGTTCATTAATTTATAATCAATCATAATCTTATGCAGCTCATCTGGTGAAACCCATGTGTACTTATATATGTCACTGTGTGTGCAATAAATGTTAGTTATTCTAAAACCGTTAAGTTTACTTACCTGTAGGAGATGTTGTCCATTGCCATTACAGCTAATAATACCAAAGGGACTTCTCACCCTCTCTAAAAGTCAGAATCAGTACCAACTTTAGCACTGATATAGCCAAGAACATGGGTAATATCTCCTTTCTTGACAAAATTTAAAACATCATTAAGTTGTTCGTAAAACCCATCTTTCTCAGCTCATCAGAGTCGTCTGTGGGGGATTAACAACAGATAACATTCATGACTTTAACGCTTGTCTTAAATTTATCTGTAATAAACCTTTCGTTAATGCACTCATATCCTAGAAGGCATCACTAGCATGTCTGCTGAGAAATAAACCTACGCCTTGAAGTTAGATATCAATAGTAAATTCATCAAGATAAGAACTTCGTGGTCTGACCCAGAAAAAGCGGAGAATGAAACAAACTAAAAAACTTTGTTATTAGCTACATTTTAACAACTGAAAGATGAAGAAAATGCTTTGAGTTTACTGGATGTTTCATTTTGACATTCCGTGCTCTTTTGATCATAGTACAAATAAATTTTATTATTGCAGGTGAACTTTCAAAGCTTAAAGCTTATCTGCAGGATATAGAATAATTACATTTTTAATTTGTTACAACAGTACAATTAGCCTCCTTTCATTTGATGATAAAACACTAATATTGCTTTATGTAGACATATAATGAATGTAATGTGGACATTGAAATGTGACATTCATAATGAATGAAATTAATGATATTAGCATAGAACACTGACAGTAAAATAAAATTTCTATTTCAAAAGTGAATTTCATGGTATATGTATAGGATACTTCACATTACAGTGTTTCTTATTTAAGAAGAATCTATTTTGTTTACAGTAAACCTTTTCCTGATTCATGACAATAAACACTTAAATCTGAGACCAAAAATTGGCTTTTAAAAAGTTAAGAGATAAATGTGCTTGTTTCCTAATTAAATATTAATTAATATTTTTATTTATGTATATATATTAGGACTTCTTGTATGAATGTCAATATGTAACCGATGCATAGCAACTACTTGTAACTGCATATATTTAACGTTTCCTACGGATAAGCTACTTCAAGCTTAGCGGGGACTCTATTTGAGTGTTTCTTCTATTTTCTCTATTAACTGTTTGTACAATTTGTAAGGGATGTGTTTGTAGCATTTGTTCTTACAGTCAAGCTCTTAGAGCTTTCTATGATCAACTATGTATACGTTAATGTAAAGGAAATAAAGAGTTATTATTAACATCTTCTTTTACTTCGGTTATATGTAGTTGTTTTGTGTCTCAGTAATCGTTTATAGAGAAGGGTGTTTGCTGAGGAATAAATCTCATACGGCTGTGCCAGTCATTCTCGATTTCATCGATATTAGTGGAAAATAATGCAGAACCTGGTCCAGAGTCTGGTAGCTCAGTGGAAGAGCACCTGGCATGTAGATTATAGGTTTGCATACAACAGCAGAAGTCATTTTTTCCCCATCTGTACGTTGGTTTTCTCTCTGATCAGCATATTTTTGCCTACAATGGGCTCAATATTTAAGTCATAAATACCCTAAAATACTTAGATCTGGATAAGGGAAGGAGATCCAATGGACACCCGTTAAGAGGATCTTGCACACGGGGACGCGACTTAACATATTTTTCAATTGCTGAAGGATTCCTTTCCATTCTTTTAATGTCACTTTTTCACCGAGGGCAGAGAGAAAGTTACGCAAGAAAAATCTCAACGCGTGAACAGTGAGGAATAGAACCTGGGAAGTTCCTGTCAAGAACACACCCTACCCATTGAGGCAAACCCTTTTTCTAGATACGGACGATTGTCGAAAGCGTGGGTTCCGTAAGTGGGGTATGTGAAGACATTCTAGGGGGACGCGAGGATGTAAAGTTTTTTTGCTTATTTTTAAGGAAATAATTGAAATTGTTGTTAACAGGGATATTGGGTGATGATAAGTGAGGGGCGTGAAGGCGTGAGGGTTTCTCAAAAATCGAAAGGTTGGCCTAATGCGGCAAAGTTTGAAGACCCCTAGTCTAGAGGCTGTTACTTGATCTCCATATTGCTACCATTTACAATCAAGAGTAAATGGAAAATTAAAGCTACAAAAATATAATACAAGTTTCGCATAGGAAACACATTTTATTTATTCTCACAGGTGGATGTTATGCTGTCGAAATGAGTAATCAGGAATGCAGCTCGTAATCTCTCAGTGCATAATGAGGTTGTTTCCATGGTAACAGGTCATGAGACAGCAACTTCTCGAGACATTTCTCTTCGCGGCATTTGCCAGAGCAGCGAACTTCTTTGGATTGCAACACAATTCGTCTCCGAGATGACTAGGGAGCAGAGAGAGATTATTGGTACAATATTATCTCTCGTTTGAAATAATATTAGCAAAGAAAATAAGATGGTCTTGACAGCTACATTGTCCTTCATTCCGGTTTCCATGAAAAGCAGCAAAATAAATTGACTTTATTTCTCTCTCAATTTATAGGAGAACTGGCGGAAAGATAGAGTTCGTATTCGTTTTTGAGCAAAGTCATCTTGCAAATGGCTCTGGGCTGACTCAAAACATGAAGCAATAAAAATTTTAATATGAAAGCTTTAATACATGAGTAGACGTAACTCTTATTTACGCCTGATATAATATAAACAACTACTAGACGCAACAGCCTGAAGAGTTAGGGTTAGGGGACTGTACAAGATTTCGCTGCTAAATAAGTACCAATATTTCCTTGCTTTAGGCAAAAGCTTCTTGCACTTGACACCGCTGAGGTTTCTGTGAGAGAAAAGAAAATAACTGCTAATAAGTTTATGACTACACACCGGAATATTGTGCCATAAAACCATTCATGTTTTATTCAGCAAAAGATCCATTGCAGTTAAATCACATGCACAGATGCAATATAAAATGAGCTAATAGTGCAAAATTCTCAATCATTTTTTAATTATGGCTGTGTATTGTTCTGCAACTTATACTAAATATTCTACTCTTGTAAGTTGAAAGTATCGGCAGAAAAATTTAAATTTCCGTTACTTGGTGTATGAATATGTAGGAAAAAAATATACATAAAAACTTTTTATTGAAAAATAAAATTACATATAATATATAATTTTTAGTCACCATGGCGACCTGATGCTCGGATTTGTCAAACTTTTTCTTACGCTATATATATTATTTTAATTCGTTTAAATAAGTCTTGCTTTAGACAAATGAATCCACAGCTCATCACTGATTTATTAAGAATTTAATTACTATTAAGTTGTCTAAGTAACAGGATGAAAATCGGTGTAAAGGAAAAAATGTCTTCAGCCGAATTGGATTTTGAACCCACGACCACCTGATGACGTGTCAGGTGCTCTGACAGCTGAGCAACCTGCCGCTGATCCATCTCTCCTCTATTTCTAATATTATGCTATTATACACCATCGGGTCAATCATTATATTTTAAGTATATTTGGGAATCCTCTTTCTTCAGAGCCCCTTTCAAATATAAGGTAGACTCTCTTTTATCCAGTCTCGGCTCAACAGGCTTCCGCTTTAACCGGTCGTTCCAAGAAGCGGAGGCAAGTCGCCGCGTATTTTATTTTATAGTACAGTACATATTTGCTAAAGTTCTTCTTTGTGAATATTACAGTGTACAGTGTACTGTGCGTATACAGGAGTGTGTATTGTGATCTATTAATTATTGTGTGGTACAAAATGAGTGGGTGCAAACGTAAGCGTAATGTCGTTAGGATGGAGATGAAATTAAAAGCGTTAGAACGTTTTTAATTTCATCAAGGTGATCCAGTAAAGGTGATCCATCATTCACAAAGGTGATCCAGTAAAGCATATTTGTGATGAATTAGATGTTGGTAAAAGCACGGTAAATGACTGAAAAATGAATTGAAAATCTTTACAAGATTTTTGCACCCAAGTCGAGTCTGAAAAAACGCTTTCTTCTCGGTGCACTCTTAAAAAGCCAAAAAATGAAATTGTCGATGATGCATTTTGGTTATGGTTCATGCAACAGCGTCGAAAGGGAACGCCAATCAGTGGGGCAATCTTGAAAGAAAAAGCATTAATCCTTCATTCTAAAATCGATAATGGGGGAGATTTTTAAGCAAGCGAGGGATGACTTTCTCGCTGGAAAAAAAGGCATGGTGTTCGTTACCTTGGTGTTTGTGGTGAGAAATTGTCAGCTGATCCTTCAGCAGCAAAGGAATTTTCAGAAAACCTTTTAGTGCTTATTGAAGAAGAAGGCCTATGAGCAGAAAAAATCTACAATGTAGATGAGACTGGGTTAAATTTTAAACTTCTTCCAACGAAAACGTTTGTGACAGCGCAAGAAACCTCAGCATCAGGATTTAAAACAAACAAAGAAAGAATCACTGTACAAATGCTGCACGTACGCAGAAACTTCCTCTTTTTGTAATTGTGAAATCAGCAAAACCCCGAGCATTCAGGCAATTAAATTTAGCTGCTCTGCCAGTTTACTAAAAAGCTCAAAAGTCTGCTTGGATAGACTCATATTTGTTTAAAGAGTGTTTCTTCACAGAATTTGTTCCAAAAGTAAAAAACCACTTGACAAGTCTTAAAATGCCTGTAAAGGTCCTATTCATACTCGACAATGCCCCGACACACCGAAGCGAACTCATTTCTGACAGCATAAAAGCCATGTTTTTGCCACCTAATGTAACATCTTCAGTGCAACCAATGGATCAAGGCGTGCTTGTAAGTTTAAAAAAGCGATAGAAGAGAAAGCTTCTTTCAGAAATTATACAATCGAACCGAAAATGACGGAATAGGAATTTTAAATGCTTTGAAAACAATAAATATCACGGATGTGATCTACGTGTTGGAAAGAGCTTTTGAAGAAATGCCTCGTACAACGTTTGTGAAGTCATGGAGAAAACTTTGGTCCGAAGTTGAAAACTGTGTAGAAAGTACCAAAGACGACAACACGAAGGTAATGAATAAGCCTGCGCCTGCCGAAGATATGACGGATAATGACAATATTTCGCTGCTTAATGACTTTAAACAGATGCCTGTATGTGACACACTTGTAGAAGATGACATTGAAAAAAGGTTAAAAGGTGATGAACAGTTGGAAAATGAAATACTTGAATGATGACGAATTTATCAATGCAGTCTGCCAAGAAGGGAACGGAGAAGAAGCGGAGAATGAAGAAGAAGAGGAAGAAGGGAAAGTTAGCCATATTGCAGGAAAAGAAGCTTTTGATGTTGCAGTAAAACACATTGAACAACAACAGGTCTTATCTGCGATTGATGTGATGTTTATTAAAAAATGGCAATACTTTGCAGGTAAAAAAGTGTTAAGTTAAAAAAAAAACATAAAGAAAATCACGGACTTTTTCAAGTGAATGTGAGTAAATTGATAATATTATACAACAAATTATTAATTAATATACAGTACAGTTAGTATTTTTGTCAATTGCCGTTTTTATTTAGTTTTCTGACACAATTTTTTGATTAACCGGTTTTTCGTTCATCCGACCAGGGGTACAGTCTCGTAAGGGCCGGATAATAGAGAGTCTACTGTACTAGTAATCATACCAGAAGTGAAGGGGATTCAGATTTGCTCGTGAAAACCAAATATCAGTCATGGAGCGAGGCTGCTAGTGTGTACATGCCTGTGATGACTCTGAAAAGTGAAATCCCCAAAGGCACTCAAAAGACAGTGATTGACACCCAGTGGTGTATAGCATAACATCAGCAGTAGAGGAGAGACTAATCAGCGGCAGGTAGTTCAGCGGTCCCAGCACCTGACATATAATCGGGAGGTCGTGAGTTCATATCCCATCAGGCTCAAGGCAACTTTTTCCTCTACACCCATCTTCATCTGTTACTTAAACAGCTTAATAGTAATTAAATTTGTTTCTTTTGTGTTCTTTTTTACTATGTTCACTTATGTACTATGTTCACAATATGAAAACTAATGTTCATCAATATTTCCTGCAGATAAGCTTTGCGGGTCAAATGTATAAAACCGCTCTACATCTGTATTTCGTGAGATGACGATGATGATGAATAAATATATTATTATTATTAAAAAAAATACTTTGTAAGTCTTGCTTTATATATATATACACTGAAGTGCTATTGAATTAGGGATAGGAGACGTTATTCAAATTCAGTGCCGCAAGTCCCGCATTTGCGCGTATGCGTGGTTGAAACTTTGGTCATATATCTGTCAGCTTTGGCTTCCCCAAGCATTCGTCGTGAGAAGCTTAATGGGAAAGGCGCAGGATTTAGATGCATTTGACAGAAAGTAGATCGTAGGTGCCCGATGGATGGGACTCTCGATCCTGAAATTCTCAACAAACTTGGATTTTCTCGTACGACAGTTTCAAGGGTGTTCCGGGAATATGAAAATTGCGGGGAAAAAAAGCACCCGGACAAACTGCAAACGACAACTATCCTTGAATGATCGTGGGCTTCGTCGTCTGACCCGCATCGTACGGACCGATAGGAGCCATACATTATCTGAAATCACCCCCATCTGAAGGTGGGTTCCAGCCGGGAAGTCAGTTCACGGACATGCAATACTTACTTCATCGTCTCGTCTTCGGGAGCCACCCACCTACGAGAGTCTCACTTCTAACGGCACGACACCAGGGTCAACGCCTTGCCTGGGCTAAACAACATCAAAACTGGACCATCGAAAGTTGGCAACGGATAGTCTGGAGTGATGAATCCCGATTTAAACTTCATCACGCCAATGAGAGATTCAGGGTATGGCGCCAACCCCATGAAACCAAGGATCCTGCATGTCAGGTCAGAACGGTACAAGCTGGTGGTGACTCAGTGATGGCCTGGGGTCTTCAGTTGGACGTCTGTGGGACCTTTGGTACGTGTACCGACGGCTCTCAATGCATCCTGGTACGTAGAACACATGGCTGACCATTTACACCCATTTATGGCCATCATGCATCCTAATGGAGATGGCGTCTACCAGCAAGACAACTGTTCATCTCACAGGTCCAGGTTGGCTACTGCAGTGTTGCAGGAGCATTCTGATGACTTTGAAATAATGAACTGACCCCCTAGAAACACAGATTTAAATTCCATCGAAAATCTTTGGGATACCGTCGAGAAGAGTTTTCGGACCCGTGTCCCATCAGCGAGGACCTTGAGAGAATTGTGGACAGCTCTGGAAGATGCATGGGTCGTCATACCTGTGAAACATTTACGCAAGCTTGTGGAGTCTTTGCCTCGTCGTGTGGCGGCCGTTATCAGGGCCAGAAGGGGTCCAACACGTTACTAGGTTGCTATCCCTAATTCAATAACAGTTCAGTGTATATATAGATTCTTATAGGAAATATGATATCAGCTATAGAAGACTCTTATAAGAAATACGGTTTCATCGCAGACTCTTATAAGAAACGAGGGTTCATCCACAACTTCCAATTTATTGCTCTCAGTGAACAGCAACTGATTGATATGACACTTAAAAATAATTTAGTTCATCATACTACAATCTTGTTTTACATCTACCATCTTTATATTCAGTGACAGTCATTTTAAAGCTATAGTGACCTTCCGATTGTTTCATTTATATTCAATGAATGATGCGTTTCCTTTCATGTTGGAAAATATTTGACCATAGAATTCTATTACAGGTTACTAAGCATTTAGTCACTACTAGCTGTTTAAGTATCACGATGATAATGCGTATAGAGGTAAAATTTTCTTGGGCCGGCTGATGAGGTGCCAAGTGCTCTGACCACTGAACTACCAGCTGCTGATTAAACTCCCCTACATTGCTAATGTTAAGTTATGCGCCATAGGATCACTCAGTCTTTGAGTGCATTTGAAGACTTTGCGTTCCGGGACATTCCACGCATGAGCGGACCGATGTCAGTCAGGACGCGTTTGGAGCAGCAACGCTCCAAACGCGTCCTGACTGACATTTGTTTTTGAGCCAATTTCAATCAGCTTCACTTCTAGTGTAATCACTGGTATCTTGGAGTTACGCAAATTAATCCGTAGCATATCATTGATTTACTAAGCAGTTAATCACTATTAGACTATTTAATTATCATGATGACAGTGGGTGTAGAGTGGATTCTTGGGTTCGAATTTTTCCTCTACATCCATTGTCATCATGACACTTAAACAGCCTAATAGTGATTAAATGCTTAGTAAATCAACGATGTCTATGGATTAATTTGTACTATTACAGATTGCTGTTCTTACGTAAAAAAAGAAGACTTCTATATGATAATTTAGTGAAGAATTTCTTTAAACGCCACATACATTGTAGCAAAGCTCCCGTGGTTAATTATTTGCAAATCGCAGGCAAAAAATTATTTATCTTTTCCTTTGACTCCTATGCACACAAGAACTGTGTGCATAGAAATAATCTCCATTTAATTTTGGAATTAAAACTCAACCCAAAACATGCAGAATTCTGCAAATACGAGTCAGTAGATTTATTAGGATTGTTGGTTAGTTCGGATAACGTTTTCGAAGGGTTTAATCAATCCTAAAAGCCCTCACATTAAGCATGTGTTTTAATTAATTGTATAAAGTAATGCTAACTTTAAAGATTAATATGTCAAATTCTCTTTAATGCATAAATTAAAGTATTCTATCAGAAAACCCGAAGAAATGCCTCTTGCTGAAAGTACAATTCGTAAGAGATTTATCAACACTCATCTGAGGTCATTTTTCTTCTTATATCCCAACTCAAGCAGACATTGAGTAATAATCACCTCGTTCAAATTTCATAACCTTTTGTCTCTTATCATGTAAGCGTGGGATGCGGTATTTAAAGTGAAATAATAAAGGAAGGGTGCAAATTCATGCTCTCCTTCTTAAGTAACAGAAGAGTATTATCTCCTCACCAAGATCTTCACACCTCCACATCTTCACCTTCGTTATCATCAAAATCTTCCACGCCTCTCTTTACAGCCAAGCATACTAAACAGCCAACAGACAGATTTGAAAGAACCTTTTCGCAGCTGTGCCATTAGCATCGCTTGAGAAAGATGTAGCTCATGCTGTTCCACCAGGCCTCAGCCGGAAATCGGGATCTCCATAAAATAGCTCCTTCTAATGATATTAAATATACTACTCCACCAAAATGATTAGAATATTCTGTTCTGATATTATATGCTGCAGCGATTCAGGTGTTAGATCCGCAAAAATGATTCAAATATTTTGTCCTAACAAAACAATTAAAATTATCTGGGCTATCGAAACGATTCAAGTAATCTTGTTCTACCAAGATGATCCATGTTCTATGCCCTAGCAAAATTAATTAAATATTCTATCCTGTATAAAAGATTGAAACACTCTAACTAAGAAGATTATTCCAATGCTATTTACTACCTCCTTAAATCTATTATCTTTCTCAGCTTTACTAAAATGATTAAATATTCTATACTATAAAACATAATTTAAATAACCTGTCCTACCAAAACGATTCTTATACTATCCTATTATGGTCAAGGCAATAACTTCTACAATAAGTTGTTTTTGATGGAATTGGAATGGTTTTACTTAAATTACTATCGATTAAATTTCAACTGGTTGTTGTTTATTTGTTTTTAAAGTTGGTGATTAATTTGGTGATTAATTTTAAAGTTCTCAATAATATTTTAATACAATAATAGCAAAAATATTATTTTGTTATATATCTATTTGTATAATCAGTGACATAAACTGATTGATTTGCCCACTAACACTGGAGATGAGAAAAAAAAAACTTTTTCATTTTAAGGGATAAATGAAAAACTCTTTTTTGCATTGTGTAGGACTAATACATCTATGACTATTTGCATTTTCCAATCACTCATTAGTGAGAATTACTATCATTAAAGGGAGAAAAATTCGGAAAATGCAAAAACATCCCTTCCTTTGGAAATGAGCATCCCACATTCACCAGAGGCGATATGTTATTCTTCTAGTTTGCATTGCATTCTAGATGAAACTAAAGCATTGTTATTATTATGTCTGAAGAACTAGGAAAACTAATAAATGAAACTTTCGTAGAACTGGTAATCAACTGAACACATATATGTGACATCTTCAAGTGACCAAAAGTCAGAGCGGTCAAATTCCATCAATCACATCTCTCGTGATCAACAGATACCGCATTAAGGTACTCAACCGAGGTTTAAATAAAGTCCAGTCAAATATAGTCAACCTACTTCATTTTTGATTGCCCTCTTTCTCAAGTGCAAAAAAAGATATTATTTTAAGTTTTTTTAACTTAATTTACTAGCGAGTCAGAATTTGATGATTGAAAATAAAATTTAGCCCTCAAGCAGCTACTTTACAAGGAGGCTGATAGGAGATTGTCAGTTTAGTAAGCCATGGAGAAAGTCTGTCAGAAAGGCAAGAACTCGGCAGAAAGCCGAGTTCTCGCCTTTCTGACTAGCGCAGTACCAATCGGTCACCGTGATGATTTGATTTTGATAAAGGGTACTCAAAGTAATGGTGGAGAATCACCAATTGACCTACAGGTCAATTGGTGACCCACCACAATAAATTTTTTTTTTGAGTAATGTGGGTAATTTGAATAATTAGTTGATGACCGCTGGTTTGAAGAATGAGCATGGCATTGCAAACGAAAATATTCCAAATAAAGAAGAATGATTAATTTCTTTTGTTTATTTTTGATCGTGGAAAACAAATGCCACCAATGCAAATACTTCCAACGTGATCCATCAAAATTTGCTCAAACAGTTTCTCACCTTGGGAGTTGTTTTGCCGCTTTCATTTGCCAGCAAATGTGGTCTAAGATAACATGGCATCACCGATGAGCAACAGTGCATAATGTGAGTAATTGGCTAGGGCGTCAGTGGTTCGCCACGCGCTGCACGCTCTGCAACGCTGGTTGACCATTTAGTGAAGTGACGGATGTGAAGCAATGGTCGGATGATGCCGTTGAAACAGAGCAGAATTTTAATATTTCGAAACAAGCGGAATCACACTGAAAATTCTGTCGTCGTTAGTGAGAAATAGCAAAGGTACATACCCGAATTGTTAGGAAGACCTTGAAGAACAAGGCGAAGGTGCAAAATGTTCCTGAAAAGCTAAATACCACAGTTTAAGATAGCTAATATTGTGGCCCTTAGGAATCAAATAGTGGAAGATTCAAGTGTAGATTGAATTTCTATCGATCAAGAAAAGATGATCTTGCTCCAGTGCTCGCATTTCCTGTAGCCATTACGAAACTTTAAAATTTTTCACTGATATCTTGAGAGTGCTAACATTTTCAATGCCTCAATAAACAAGTAAACTGTGATTAAATCTTTCATTTTTTTTAACTTCACAGTTTTTCATTCTGTTTTGTCTTCCATTCGAAGCACAACAAAGAGATATTTGTCTTCATAGGCCGTACCTTTGAAAGTCCTATCTTTTAACATAATTGAGCCTTTGAGGCAAGGTCACAAAGGTCACAAAGACTCCGGTCATGGACGTTTCGTCTAATGCCGTTTGATCCAAAGGGGACAATTCCTTCAATTCCGTTTGGTCCGATGGTACAATTCGTCCAATACTT
Source organism: Ryuthela nishihirai (assembly GCA_038380435.1). Taxonomy (NCBI): domain Eukaryota; kingdom Metazoa; phylum Arthropoda; class Arachnida; order Araneae; family Heptathelidae; genus Ryuthela; species Ryuthela nishihirai. Next base: position 8,392,889 of record JAWZYU010000030.1, on the reverse strand, counting down.
CTTATAATGACAGTATTCGGATCGCGGGGGGGGGGGGGTAGAGCAAGTGGGCATCCCCCATTTTTTTGATAATGGTAGTAATGGAAATGGAGGGAAACAATTATTATTAAACATGTGCATATTTCACGCATTTTTTAAGCTGCGTGAAACATGTACAAGGAATATGCGTGAATATGAAAGCAATATGGATCATTTCAGTTAGGTGACATCCTCCCCCTTAATGTGTAGCTCAGGAACTAAAAACAGGCGAATGCAAAAATAGACCCTTTCCTCCATCCAACTCAAAATTTACCACCAATATCAGTTGATTATTATCAGAAATGTTAAGATCTCTTAAACGGAGAGTAAAATGTTATACAGCATTGGAAATAAAGTCTCTTGTCCCCCCCCAACTTTTATATTTCCCGGCTGGATTGTTTTCTTTGCCCCCCCTCCCTCGCTTCTTTCAAGATTGAGGCCCCCTATTGCACAATATTTCCTTCCATTTTAAAGACCTTTTAAAAAATGTTCTTGCAAAATGTGTGATATTTATCGATTTACTAGTTTTTCTCTCCATTTGGGTTATTAACGACCTGAAGAGGGTGGCGGCTGGCTCTCTTCTTCCCCCCCCCGAGAGCCATTCCTCTTGGGCAGGATAGAATCTAGAAAAAAAATTGAGGGAGGGGGGGGGGGATAAACTCAATCGAACTTTTTTTTCCTATACAGCCCTTTTTCCGACTGTCGTATTTTATATCATCTTTTTTAGTACAACCTAGATTCCATGATTCAAAACGAATCAAAATGCGTGTCATAAAAATCGATCAATGTAATTAAAGCTTAATCAAGGAATTCTAAATACATTCGAGAAACCATATATTAATCGCAACGTCCTCTGCTTTCTTTATCAAGATAGCAAATGGTAATATATTGAAGCAACTGTGGGATTTCTCAATTCCGCAGGGTGTGTTCTTCAATTCATTCGTTTAGCATATTTGCATTACATCAATATTTAAAAGCTTTTAGATATATTTAAAATAAAAAAAAAGTTGAAATTTTATGAGGTAACGGAAAAGCAAAGCTTTACACAAAAATGTGATTTATCATTCGCCTATGGTGGCTGAAGAACACATTTCCTTTATATATTTGACTTCGACTAGTCCACACTAAAAATGCAGCAGCGTTTTTATGTGACATCCTCCTCCTTACTGGGTAGTTCAGGAACTAAAAATAGACGCGTGCAAAACTAGACCCTCCATCCAATTTACAAAGTACCACCGATATCGGTTGATTATTATCAGAAATATTGTGTGCACAGACAGACGGCTATAAAAATATCAGCGTGCAGACCTCACCCTTTCCTCCATCCAACGCTAAAAGAGCCATCGAAATCGATTTACTCTTTCCCGACGTACACAGACAGTTGAAAGAACGGTCAAACGTAGCAATAACATAAACAAGTTTTATTTTCAAGAAAACGTAGCAATAACATAAACAAGTTTTATTTTCAAGAAAACGTGCTAAAAACAAATTAAAAAAAAGAAGAAATTTTTGTTTTAGAATAATAACCATGAAATGTAACATTTTATCGTTATTGGCACTTTTGGACGAGTTCCCTCATTTCAGAAATCGGCTTTGGACGAACTGTCCTATTGGACGAATTGTCCCATTGGACAAAACGTCTCTTTAGATCTATTGTCCATCTATTATCCAACCCCTTTGGACGAATCGAGATTTGAACGAAAGGGCATTAGACCAGTTGGCATTAGACGAATAGTACCAGACCCCAAAGTCTCAGATCTGGCTAAGGGGAAAAGATCCATTGGATGGCTATTAGGAAAAGGAGATGATCAGTTAAAGACAAATCCTACTCTCCGTCGTGTTTTTAATGTATACAGGATTTGGCTGTTCTGTAATAGGAACAATTAATATAAGGTCTTAAAGTGGCATACGAGGATGACAATTCTTTCTTACCGGGGGCACGAATGGGGTTAGCGGAGAAAATCTCAATTCAGGCATTGTGGGAATTTGTATAAAGTGTTGCCGAGTAGTTAGCGCGCTTGGCTACTGATCTAAGGGACCTGGTTTTGAGCCCCGGGTAAGGCATGGATGTATGTGTCGTTTTTCTGCTGAGGTCCTGCCATCCTCTCAGATCTTCTACTTTGGCATGTAAACTGACAGGCTCCTGTCAGACCTCTGTGGCAAGCAGCTGCTTGAGGGGGTTGAAATTGTCTTTATGAAGGTGGGTGGGAATTAGTGTTGTTTTTTCAGCAATAACTCTCCAGTGCTTATTACACTTATTATTGATTTTATTCGATAAATTCTTTGAGAAAAAGCAAGAAAAAAAGGGAAACGTGGAATTCAGTTTGTTTCTTATGCATTTATAAAAATGTATTACAATATATATATATAATCTTATTTTAATCGCATGGTTGTGCGAGAAACGTTTTTGGACAGATGATTCGTAACAACTTGGAATGCTTTGCCTGCCGCAAGTTGCTGAACTGTTCTAGAGCCCCTCACCTCCACCACCCAGCCACTTCCCCCATTTTGGGGAGGGAGCACATCAGGCTTGTAATCTGAAGTTCTCAGGTTCGAGTCACAACTCGGCCAGCGTTGAGATTTAGCTCTGTTAAGCACCCTCCTTGCTCTTGATCAGAAAGAGAACACCGATGGACGTGAAAAAGCCGCCATTCGTCAGATGAGACATAAATCAGTGGCGTCGTGTGCAGGAAAGCCATACTCTGTGCACGATAAAGAACACTCTGGATGACCTTGAATGGAGGCCATCATCTATCTCCTAATAGCTCACAGTGGATCACTTTCATAAACCTTATCGGAGCCTTCAGGTACTCGTAACCTGATCATTTAGCCCATTTTGCGTATAAATGTGCCGCTTAGAGGTAAAACAACCTAAACGCAATCCTCCCCCATAGTACGGCGTTTTCTTTTAATAAAAGTCGTTTTAGAGCTCACATTACTACAGTTGGGTCCTCACCACACAGTCGCAAATACTGTGCATATCCCTGTATAGATTTTCACCTTAAATGTCTTGAAATTTTCCAATTAATTAATTTCTTGTCTTCTGTGTAGGATGCATCATTTCATTTTCCCAATCTTTTCATTTAACTCCTCATGATTCCCCGATTTGGGCAAAGGAGACTCCTCATGATTCTCCCATTTGGGCAAAGGAAGAAGCCATCACACATCATACACTCTAACCTTGGTGAAGAATCTAACCTTGGTGATGAAGCGATTACTTCTACTATCGGTTACCATTAGACATAAATTACCCTTGAAAGGGTCTACTACAAACAGATAGAGACAAATGGGAAGAAGTTGGTTTCGTATCAAATCGACATCGAAGGTCGGAACCTACGTTTATTTTGTTACCTCCTTCTCTATATCGGACGTGTAGAGTGTGTTTTATTCTCTCTATTAATGCTCAGTGGCTCGTGGTTCCTGGAATGGCCACTTGATTTCCTTTATCTAAGATTGCCAACTGTAACTGTTGTAATCCACTGCATTGAATGCAATCTTAATTACGCTGTTATTGACAGCGGGGCAGGCCTTAAAGAGGGACCCCGGGGTAAATGTTAAATGCTGAACCATATTGTCCTTAGTTATGGCTATATGGTGTGGGAAGTGATTATTTTTGCAAGGTTATTATGAACGTGCACAGTAGATTGGGTTTTTTGCACTTCCTCTGTAAGAATGAACGTAAAATAAATACCCCCTCAAGCAGCTGCTTGCCACAGAGGTCTGACAGGAGCCTGTCAGTTTATATGCCAAAGTAGAAGATCTGAGAGGATGGCAGGACCTCAGCAGAAAAACGACACATACATCCATACCTTTCCCGGGGCTCGAACCCAGGTCCCTTAGATCAGTAGCCAAGCGTGCTAACCACTCGGCCATGGGACGGTTGAACATAAAATATCTTTAAAAAAATACTACAATTGATAGAGTATTGAAAAGAAAAAAGACTGGGCTGGCATGGCCAGAGGAATAGTACTGATGATGTGAAATTGGCAAAGAAAATATGGGAATGGAAACCCACTCGGCGAAGAAGCACGGGGAATTCAAAGGTAGTGGGAAATAGGCATTTGAGATGAAGGTTGGAGAAACAAGTGGAGAGAGAAAAAGATGCTGCCTACAATAAGGTAGTACTAAAGTAGTACTAAAGTAGGGAAAAGTATCGGAAAGTAAAGCAAGTGAGTAGTTTGAATTATTAAGGCAGTAGAAACCCATATAGCCTGAACTGACAACCAGACAGACTTATAGCAACATAAAAACGCTTTTTTTTAATTCAGGGACCTTTAAAACATGCTCCTAATAAAAAGAAAAATGGAAGAGGTTTATTTTTCACACTCCTACTACTTCCTTCATATCTCGTGTGGAAGAGTAAAAAACATGATCTTATTTAGCATTTAAATAAAAACAAGAAACTCAATGTCAAACTCAATGTTAACTACTCTGTTAGCGAAGGTTTTGGTGAATCGAACCTCAGTAAGCCATCAATCTAGAGGAAAAGTAGCTGTACACGTAAATGTTTCATGAATTCCAAAATAGTTTGCGGCGATCCAACTGCTCATGTATTCCAGGCGAGAGTCACGTAGTATCCCAGGGCCACGGTGAAATTGCTCTGACAACAACAACAGCTGAATAAAGTGAAAGCGGCAAGTTACGCGCATGGCAATCTTTCGATTATGTGAATGTAAATCACTGCAAATCTCTTTGAATCATACGAAACAGTAGACGAGTGGTAACCACTAGGCTTACGTCAAGATTTCCCCTCTAATCATACTATAACCTTATACTTATAAAACTTTGGCTACTATACTTATAAAAACTTATAAAAACTCGGCTACTAGAACAAAGTTTTTTTCAAAGCTACTCAAGCACTGGGACGAAAGCTCTTCAATTCATACTATGTAGCCAGGGCCACCTCAAAGTTTCATGAGGCCCTCAGTAAACTAGTGTACAGAACCTCAAAAAAATAGTTCCCGTTAAGCACTTAAAATTAAAGTCATTATCTACAGTAAAAGCATTCAATTCAAGTCGTTAACCATATTAAAGCCCAGTTCCAATTAGTTTTGAATTGAAATGAAAGTTCTACATTAAGTAGTAAAATGTACTACATTAAGTTCGCTAGAGAAGAATGCTGCATTTGATTTCTCCTGTTCATTTCAACGGGCTTACTGCTAGAGCAAAAGTAGAAGTATATTCAAGTCTTAATTGTGCCTGCATTCATATTTTTCCACTAACCCTCGCTCTACTCTAGAAAAGGATTGGGAAAAATTCGATGCCTTTTCTCTGCGTTCAGGAGAGCCAACCACATTCTGGACACGTTAACGAATGCGTTGGATGGACTGGACACGTTAACGAATGCGTTGGATGGACTTGACACGAGGCTTCCATTTACATATATCCTAATGATTTTGAAGTGGAAGGGGAGCCACTATTGAACTCGGACCCTCAGTGTCCTTGTGACTTAGTCATTTAGACCACTGAGTGCAAAAATATTTCTCTCAGTGGTAGAACATATTTTGAAAATCACTCAAGTACCGTGAAATCCCCAACTTTGTCAAACCATTCATCCATTTTAATAAACACCTGCTAAAACTAATCTGCCAGTTCAACAGATCTTAACCCCTTAAAATCATTCAGACATGGCTTTGACAGCAGGCTTCCATTTAACTCCGAACAGGTTTTCAGTAGCTCCCATTTCCCTAAGGAGCCGTTTCTGTCGTCCCTTTAAATAAACTGAATCCCCTGATCTAGACATTTCCTCAAAAAAGTACTAAGCCTAACCTTGGGTTATTCCCCGAGATATACTAGTAAAAAATTCAAAGGGAATGTTAAACTGCGGTGAGATGCATAATTTGCTTTTAAAATTACACTAGATGATTTAACGGATATTTCGAATCTGCTCCTACATCTGTCCAATGGATGATGCTCTTTCATAAGAGTGTACCTCGTTCCTAAATCCTGATGACCTGACCTTTAAACGCAATGTGGTAAGAGAAACCTTAAGCAGTCATTTAAGGGTACGACAGTTAAATTAAAAAATCATAGATCATTTGCTGAATATCTCTCCATCTACATTCAAAGCCATCTCTTACATTAGAATCGTCTCACCAAACGAATATGACCTCCACAAATAAGCAAAACGAAAAACCGACAGGCTGTGTGTAATGTGAAGTTGAATTTTTCTGAAGTAGGTTTTGTTGCAAATGCGTGATGAAGCTGCGGGCATCATTCCGACAACCTCTTCTGATTCCTCTAGCATCCCAGTTCTGCAGTTGAGCTAAATGACGAAACGATGACGCAACAGAGAGAAAGGGCGACTCTGCATACGTTGCAGTTGCACGTCGCAGTGCGTAACAAGCACCATTCTTTTGTCTCGGGATCTCGAGAGTTAAGCTCAATTACGTATTTAAGTGCTCGAGTGTATTGTTTGCGGGTGCAGCAGCGAGTGGATGCGTGCGTGTGAGAAACCTAAATTAGCTTTGTTTTTGAAACGAAACCATAGCCTATAAAATAACGCAACATCCAGTTGGTGTTTACGACACAAGAGTGTTTTACTGTAACGAGCGCAGAGAAGTTTCAAAAGGTTTCGTTCTTTTGCAAAGTGTGACTTTTTTAAGGCGATGAAAAGAGAAGATTACACGTGGGAAAACGTGGCCGGCACTTAGATATCGTTTTGCAGTTCGTACTTCGCGCTTAAATGCATACAACTGATAATGAAAATGTGCACGCTTTGAGTAAGAATCTTTGCAATTCCAATTTGGAGAGTGTTCGTGATACAATGAAAGTGTTTCTGCCTTTAATTTAATTGCAATTTTTTTAATTCAAAACATTTCCTAGTTTCTTTGCAAAAGCTTTCCAAATGTTTGTAACTTTTTAGTATCAAGTTTCTTAGGAGGGACTTGAAATATTCACTGGTGTAGGAACTCTGTGTGTGTGGGTATGAATAATCAAAGAAAGAATCTATCTTCCCCCTAAGTAAATCATTATAACTTCAAAACTGCTTCCTTTCAATTGCATATAACCGTCCTCCATACGTTTATACCGTTATTTCATATGTATTGGCCTCCATTGGAAACATGTAAAACATAATTCGGTCTATAATATAAGGTTTGCTATCCTCCCGTTGTGTTGAAAAGATGCTTAATATGAAGTAAAAATCTGTCGGTTTTCTTGTGTTTGCGGTGTATTGGATGACTTTGGTTAATTAATCATAACACCGAACTGTCCCATCCACAAGCCATCTGTGCCACAGATTGGGAAGAAGACCCCTAACTGTGGTGGCAACATCATAAGTAGGAGTGTTCCACAGCAGATTTTCAACAAAACGGGAGGAGAGTGAACCTTTATATTTTTGTAATTTTTCCCCTCCCTGAAAATGCAGCTGCCGATATCCACGATAAAAAGAAGCCGCTTTGAACATAACTGTCACTTAGTGAATGACTATTTGCATCTACGCAGACAGTGGGATGAATAAATTCCCTCTTTATTAAAAATTCAATTTACATTTTCACCTCCAAGGGGGACCAAAGTAAAAAAAAAAAGCATTTCCCTCGTCATATAAATCGAAAAAGTGCAGGGTATTAAATGGTGACAGATTTTGAAATTTTAAATTATTTATCAAAATCATTTCTGATTTCATAATCAATCGTATACCAAAAACAGTCATCGGTACCCACATTGAAGTTGGTGTGCTAGGAGTCATCCATGTTTCAGGAGGGACATTCACATACCATTACACGTATTTCACAGCTTTGGTTAAAATTTTCTATACGACGGAAAGGAATATGACCTCCCAGAGCACAAATTTACAAGTGTGACCAATCGGATTTGGGTTAGGTTGTGTTTACCTATGAAGGGCACCTTTTTTGCACAAATGGTCAAGTCACAAGGACCCCGAGGGCTCAGACAAGGTTGGGGGGAAGGGTACCCACTGAAGAGCTGTTAGGAGACAGAAGTAGCCTCCCGTCAAGGTCATCTAATGTGTTCTTTAACATGCACTGGGTATGGCACTCCCGCACGGCTTAATGCCCCATCCGAAGGAAGGTGGCCCTTGACCAATCGGAGGACATTTGAAAAATCACAAGTCAATGAAACGCTTCATGGTGCTACATTTTTATGTTTTAAGATAAAACCTGTTTATAGACAAATGAATCCACATATCATTGATTTACTAAGTATTTAATCGCCAAATACTTAGTAAATCGTTAAGTGGTTAGTGTACCTGACTAGAGAGACCAGTGGGCATGTCCTTGTATAAGTGTTTATATGTTGTATGAGAAACCAGGAAAAACAAACGAAGCTTTTAAGTTATCTCTGTCATTTGAGTTCCTTTAAAATAAAATAAATTAATGAAAATATAAACTATTAAGCTGTTTAAGTAACAAGATGAAGATGGGTGCAGAGGAAAACATTATCTTCAGCCTGATGGGATCTGAACCCACGACTTCCTGAGTAGATGCCAGGTGCACGGACCGCTGATCAATCTCTCCTCCTGCTGATGTTATCCTATTCACCATAGGGTCAATCACGGTCTTTTAAGTGCATTTTGGAACTTTACTTTTCAGAATCATCACATAGCATGTACCATCCACGCCCCCTGACTGACTGATATTTGGTTTTTGTGAGTAAATTTGAATCTGCTCACTTCTGGTATGATTGCTAGTACATTATATTTGAAAGAAGCTCGGATGAAATAGCGTTGCCAAATGCACTCAAAAGACAGTGATTGACCTGATGGAGTATAGCATAGCATCAGCAGTAGAGGAGAGTTTGATCAGCGGCAGTAGTTCTCAGCGGTCCGAGAACCTGACATATCGTCAGGAGGTCGTGGCTTCAGATTTCATCCGGCTGAATACAATGTTTCCTCTACATCCCTCTTCATCCTGTTACTTAAACAGCTAAATAGTAACTAAATACTTAGATAACCTGTTTATATATCATTATATAGAGACTAAATTTATTATGTACTAGCAGAATTACTTGTCGTTGCTCCGGTCTGAAACTATCTGAAGTATACAGATCACTAAACCTATCTTAAATTAGGAGATGGCACTCCTAACTAAACTATAGCTGAAACTATCTAAAGTAAAGACAAGAAGACGTCGTAACCTTTTTTATTGCATAAAATTCATTATGATTGTTTCTTTCCTCTTTCCCTTCACCGAAACACTCTCTTAAAAATTACTACTGTAGAATTTCTTTTGGGGAAGTCTTAAGCTCTCTAAGGCAGTGGTTCTCAACCTTTTATGCTTCACGTACCCCCTGGAAATGCGTATGTAACTGGCATACCCCATGTAGAGATAGATAAAACTATCGTTAGAGAATGACAATGGGAATAAAATAAAGCATATATATCAGTGGTTCTCGACATTTTATGCTTCACGTACCCCCTGGAAAAGTGTATGTAACTGGCGTACTCCTTGTATAGATAGATAAAACTATAGTTAGAGTATAACAATGGGAATAAAATAAAGCATATATATCAGTGGTTCTCAACCTTTTATGCTTCACGTACCCCCTGGAAATGTGTATGTAACTGCCGACCCCCCGTATATATAGATAAAACTATAGATATAGTATAACAGTGGGAATAAAATAAAGCATATATATCAGTGTTTTTCAAACTTTTATGCTTCACGTACCCTCTGGAAATGTGTATGTAACTGGCGTACCTTTTGTGTAGATAGATAAAACCATAGTTATAGTATAACAATGGGAATAAAATAAAGCATATATAAGTGGTTCTCAACCTTTTATGCTTCACGTACCCCCTGGAAATGTGTATGTAACTGGCGTACCCCTTGTATAGATAGATAAAACTATAGTTATAGTATAACAATGGGAATAAAATAAAACATATATTTCAGTGGTTCTCAACCTTTTATGCTTCACGTACCCCCTGGAAATGTATATGTAACTGGCGTACCCCTTGTATAGATAGATAAAACTATTATAGTATAACAATGGGAATAAAATAAAGCATATATATCAGTGGTTCTCAAAATTTTATGCTTCACTTACCCCCTGGAAATGTGTATGTAACTGACGTACCCCTTGTATAGGTAGATAAAACTACAGTTATAGTATAACAATGGGAATAAAATAAAACATATATATATATACACTTTAAATTTTAAATTCATAATTTACATATATCGATTAACACAAAAATGACATAAACAATTTAACAAATCTTATAATCAATTTAATAAATCTTATAAAATTATCAACATTTTACTGGGTAATCAGTGAAATGGTTGCGCTTGTTTACCCTTGCACTTTTGAGCTCTCACGGCGTACCCCAAATATTTTACCCCGTACCCCATGTTGAGAACCCCTACTCAAAGGTATGTATGTAGTAGACTGCCCTATCGACACCAGAAATTTCCATTTGTCAATAAAACTCATCGCCATTCTCTTCCCTTCGCTACTTCCCTCCCCCTCAATGAAATTTTCATCCTCTTTTTTAGGTGAGTACTGAAACTTTCGAATATTCTGAAGTGTATAGTAAATGGAGAACCCACAACAGAAGCTTCCATTTGGCATAAAACTCAATACGATCGTTCAACCCACCCACCCTGTTATCTTTCCCTCGATAGAAATGTTATCCTCCTCCTCTAGTGAAGGTCAGAAATTCTCTAACGTATATATAGTAGATGAGCTCCGAACGTCGAAAGCTTTCATTTGGAATAGAACTTATTACGATCGTTTATTCCCCTCCTTCCCTTTTCCTCGATAAAAATGTTATCCTCCACCTATAGTGAAAGTCAGAAATTCTCTAAAGAATATAGTAGACGAACTCCGAAATTCTCTAAAGAATATAGTAGACGAACTCCGAACGTCGGAACCTTTCATTTGGAATAGAACTTATTGCGATCGTTTATTCCCCTACCTCCCTTTCCCTCGATAAAATTGTTATCCTAATCCTCTAGTGAAGGTCAGAAATTCTCTAAATTATATAGTAGACGAACTCCGAATGTCGGAAGCTTTCATTTGGAATAGAACTTTTTGCGATCGTTTATTCCCCTACCCCCCTTTCCCACGATAAAAACGTTATCCTCCTCCTCTAGAGTAGGTCAGAAACTCTCTAAAGTATATAGTAGAGGAACTCCGAATATTGGAAGCTTTCATTTGGAATAGAACTTATTACCGTCGTTTATTTCCCTCCCTCCCTTTCCCTCGATAAAAATGTTATCCTCCACCTCTAGTGAAGGTCAGAAATTCTCTAAATTATATAGTAGAGGAACTCCGAATGTCGGAAGATTTCATTTGGAATGGAACTTATTACGATCGTTTATTCCACTCCCTTCCTTTTCCCCGATAAAAATGTTATCCTCCACCTCTATATCAGGTCAGAAATTCTCTAAAGTATATAGTAGACGAACTCCGAATATCGGAAGCTTTCTTTGGAATAGAGCCTATTACAATCGTTTATACACCTCCCTCGCTTTCGCTGGAAAAAAACGTTATCCTCCACCTCTACTGAAGGTCAGAAATTCTCTTAGTATATAGTAGACGAACTCCGAATGTCTGAAGCTCTCATTTTTAATAGAACTTATTACGATCGTTTATTCCCCTCCCTCCATTTCCGTCGATAAAAATGTTATCCTCCTCCTCTAGTAAAAGTCAGAAATTCTCTAAAGTATAGAGTAGACGAACTCCGAATGTCGGAAGCATTCATTTGGAATAGAACTTGTTACCATCTTTTATTCCCTCCCTCCCTTTTCCTCGATAAAAATGTTATCCTCCTCCTCTAGTGAATATCAGAAATTCTCTAAAGTATATAGTAGACGAACTCCGAATGTCGGAAGCATTCATTTCGAATAGAACTTATTACGATGATTTATTCCCCTCCCTCCCTTTCCCTCGATAAAAATGTTATCCTCCACCTCTAGTGAAGGTCTGAAATTCTCTAAAGTATATAGTAGACGAACTCCGAATGTTGGAAGCTTTCATTTGGAATAGAAATTATTACGGTCGTTTACTACCCTCCCTCCCTTTCCCTCGATAAAAATGTTATCCTCTACCACTAGTGAAGGTCTGAAATTCTCTAAAGTATATCGTAGACGAACTCCGAATGTCGGAAGCTTTCATTTGGAATAAAACTTATTAGGATCGTTTATTCCCCTCCCTCCCTTTCCCTCGATAAAAATGTTATCCTCCTCCTCTAGTGAAGATCAGAAAATCTCTAAAACATATAGTAGACGAATTCCGAATATCGGAAGTTTCATTTGTAATGGTACTTATTACGGTCGTTTATTCCCCTCTCTCTCTCTCTCCCTTTCCCTCGATAAAAGTGTTATCCTCCTCCTCTAGTGAATATCAGAAATTCTCTAAAGTATATAGTAGACGAACTCCGAATGTCGGAAGCATTCATTTGGAATAGAACTTGTTACGATCTTTTATTCCCTCCCTCCCTTTTCCTCGATAAAAATGTTATCCTCCTCCTCCAGTGAAGATCAGAAATTCTCTAAAGCATATATTAGACGAACTCCGAATGTCGGAAACTTTCATTTGAAATAGAACTTATTACGATGATTTATGCCCCTCCCTCTCTTTCCCTCGATAAAAATGTTATTCTCCACCTCTAGTGAAGGTCCGAAATTATCTAAAGTATATTGCAGACGAGCTCCGAATGTCGGAAGCTTTTATTTGGAATAGAAATTATTACGGTCGTTTACTACCCTCCCTCCCTTTCCCTCGATAAAAATGTTATCCTCTACCTCTAGTGAAGGACAGAAATTCTATAAAGTATATCGCAGACGAACTCCGAATATCGGAAACTTTTATTTGAACTAGAACTTATTACGGTCGTTTATTCCCCTCCCTCCCTTTCCCTTGGTAAAAATGTAATCCTCCACCTGTAGTGAAGGTCAGAAATTCTCTAAAGTGTATAGTAGACGAACTCCGAATATCGGAAGCTTTCATTTCTAATAGAACTTATTACGATCGTTTATTCCTCTCCCTCCCTTTTCCTGGATAAAAATGTTATCCTCCAGCTCTAGTGAAAGTCAGAAATGCTCTAAAGTTATAGTAGACGAACTGCGAATGTCGGAAGTTTTCATTTGGAATAGAACTTATTGCGATCGTTTATTCCCCTTCCTCTCTTCCCCTTGATAAAAATGTTATCCTCCTCCTCTAGTGAACGTCATAAATTATCTAAAGTATATTGTAGACGAATTCCGAACGTCAGAAGTTTTCATTTGGAATAGAACTTATTACGGTCGTTTATTCCACTCCCTCCCTTTCCCTCGATAAAAATGTTATCCTCGAACCTATTGTGAAGGTCAGAAATTCTCTAAAGTATATAGTAGACGAACTCCGAACGTCGGAAGCTTTCATTTGGAATAGAACTTATAGCGACCGTTTATTGCCCCCTCCCTTTCCCTTGATAAAAATGTTACCCTCCTGGTCTAGTGATGGTCAGAAATTCTCTAAAGTATATAGTAGACGAACTCCGAATGTCGGAAGCTTTCATTTGAAATTGATCTTATTGCGATCATTTATTCCCCTACCTCCCTTTCCCTCGAAAAAATTGTTATCCTCCACCTCTAGTGAAGGTCAGAAATTCTCTAAAGTATATAGTAGACGAACTCCGAATATCGGAAGCTTTCTTTGGAATAGAGCCTATTAGAATCGTTTATTCCCCTCCCTCCCTTTTTCGTGGATAAAAATGTTATCCTCCACCTCTAGTGAAGGTCAGAAATTCTCTTAGTATATAGTAGACGAACTCCGAATGTCTGAAGCTCTCATTTTTAATAGAACTTATTACGATCGTTTATTCCCCTCCCTCCATTTCCGTCGATAAAAATGTTATCCTCCTCCTCTAGTAAAAGTCAGAAATTCTCTAAAGTATAGAGTAGACGAACTCCGAATGTCGGAAGCATTCATTTGGAATAGAACTTATTACGGTCGTTTATTCCCCTCTCTCCCTCCCTTTCCCTCGATAAAAATGTTATCCTCCTCCTCTAGTGAAGATCAGAAATTCTCTAAAGTATATAGTAGACGAACTCCGAATGTCGGAAGCTTTCATTTGGAATAGAACTTATTGCGATCGATTATTCCCTCCCTCCCTTTTCCTCGATAAAAGTGTTATCCTCCTCCGCTAGTGAAGGTGAGAAATTCTCTAAAGTATATAGTAGACGAACTCAGAATATCGGAAGCTTTCTTTGAAATAAGTCTATTACAATCGTTATTCCCCTCCCTTCCTTTCCCTGGATAAAAATATTATCCTCCACCTCTAGTGAATGTCAGAAATTCTCTAAAGTGTATCGCAGACGAATTCCGAATGTCGGAAGCTTTCATTTGGAATAAAACTTATTACGATCGTTTTTTCCCCTCCCTCCCTCCCTTTCCCTGGATAAAAATGTTATCCTCCACCTCTAGTGAAAGTCAGAAATTCTCTAAAGTTATAGTAGACGAACTGCGAATGTCGGAAGTTTTCATTTGGAATAGAACTTATTGCGATCGTTTATTCCCCTCCCTCTCTTTCCCTTGATAAAAATGTTATCCTCCTCCTCTAGTGAACGTCATAAATTCTCTAAAGTATATTGTAGACGAATTCCGAACGTCGGAAGCTTTCATTTGGAATAGAACTTATTACGGTGGTTTATTCCCCTCCCTCCATTTCCCTCGATAAAAATGTTATCCTCCATCTCTAGTGAAGGTCAGAAATTCTGTAAAGTATGTAGTAGACGAACTCCGAATGTCGGAATCTTTCATTTGCACTAGATCTTATTGTGATCGTTTATTCCCCTCCCCCCCTTTCCCTTGATAAAATTGCTATCCTCCACCTCTAGTGAAGGTCAGAAATTCTCTAAAGTATATTGTAGACGAACTCCGAATGTCGGCAACTTTCATTTGGAATAGAACTTGTTACGATCGTTTATTCCCCTCCTTCCCTTTTCCTCGATAAAAATGTTATCCACCTCCTCTAGTGAAGGTCAGAAATTCTCTAAAGTATATAGTAGACGAACTCCGAATGTCGGAATCTTTCATTTGTAATGGAATTTATTACGATCGGTTATTCCCCTCCCTCCCTTTCCCTCGATAAAAATGTTATCCTCCACCTCTAGTGAAGGTCAGAAATTCTCTAAAGTATATAGTAGACGAACTCCGAATGTCGGAAGCTTTCATTTGGAATAGAGCTTAATATGATGGTTTATGCCCCTCCCTCCCTTTCCCTGCATAAAAATGTTATTCTCCACTCTTATGAGAGGTGTGAATCTCTTTAGAGTATAAAATAGATTGCGCTCCCTAATCCGAAATTTCATATGGCATAAAACTCATTATGATCGTAAAACAACCTTCCCATGTAACACCACTGTACCCCCCCCCCCCCCACTCTTTGAATACAATTTCAGCATACTCTTTTACACAAAGTCTGAAACTCTCAAAGTTATATAGTGGATTTTCCTCCTCACGCCGGAAGTTTTCATTTTGCACTACATTTCATTCGTATAATTTTTCAGGTATAACCTTTTCTCCTCTTTTTAGAGGAAGTGTGAAACAGTCTAAAGTTACAGTAGATGTCACTTCTCACGTGATTTTAAATAACTGCCAATGAGATATGAATAACTGCCAGTGTCTGAGAGACAGCGGTGTTTAACCGCTAATCTTAAGTCTAGAAGGATTTTGAAAAATTCAAACCCGCACACTCTAGTTTTAATTCTCCCCAGCGGGTTCGCACATGTATTATATTCTTCCTCTGGGTGAAATGAAAGTTTATGCAAAGTTTGGTGACTTTAGCTCTTCTGGGGCCGACAGCATAAGAGTATAGGCACACAAACACACAAACAAACACACAAACAAATAAATTTTCTTCTTTATACATTATATTGAGTCTAATCCGAGATGTCAGATATCTCTGCTACTGAATCTTATTCTTATAAACAATCCACATAACTGCAATATCCAGAAGACAAGATAGATGACAGATGGATATCCACTAATCATCACTGAAATCTTTTGGATATTTCTGGAGATTTTGGCTGTGTAGAAATGATATTACAAAAAAAAAGAAAAAAGAAAAAAGAATAAAATCGGTATTTTTTTCAATCGAATCTAGCAACTAGTGTATTGAGACGAAATTTTCTGTGTTTGACTAATGAAATATTTGTGATTAAACTAAATGAATTGACTTTTTTTATATAGGACCATCAGAAAAAGCCATGATGGTTTTAAATGCCATCATTTAGTGATGCATTGCACTTGAAAGTAAAAAATTGTAGAATACGTAACAGTTGGGAATTGGTATTGGTTAGTGTTACCCAGGGACGGGTCTAGGGGGAGGGGGTCGAGAAAGGGGCAAGGGAGTCATGCCTCTCACCCTCCCTTTGATAATGATGGAAAGGGTAATACAGGCCAAAATTTATTTAAATTACAATTTTTTATGCATTTTTCAAGGATTTTCTTCAAGATCTCTAAAACAGAGGGGAAGATGCAATGGAAATCAAGTCTCTGTCTTCTCTTTTAGTGTTTTTCAGCTCGAATGATTTATTTGGCATCCACCAACCTTTAAGGTTTTTGGTAGATCTGGGTCTGATGTTACCCCCTAGCAGTAACTTTTGTTTTTTTTGTTTTTTGTTTTGTTTTTTTTTGTTTTGAATGACATATACTACAGATCAGCAAGTGTTTTGTATTAAAAGATTTTATCAGACGGATAGTGTTATTACCGTGCAAAAAGTGAATTTAAGTGATATTTGACTCTTCCAAACAGATCAAAAATTAGGAGGTTAGTGATAAGATTGGTGCTTTGTTAGACAATAAGAAGGGCGTGGTTGGAAGAAATGTTTCGGATTGCCTAAATACATCGCACGTGTACAAGAACTGCTGCTTCGTATCTTACGCAAATTTCTCAAACTGTGTGGCTCAGTCGGTAGCGCGCCAGGCTCGTAATCTGCAGTTCCCAGGTTCGAGTTCCAGCTGAGTCAGCATTGAGATTTATCTCCGCAAAACTCGTCGCCTTGCCACCGGTCAATAGGGGGACACCGATGGGCTTCCAAAGGCCGCGGTTCATCGGATGGGACGTTAAGACGTGACCCTGTGTGCGAGAGAGCCATACCTTGTACAAGTTGAAGAACACGCTTAAATCTCTAAAATTAAGGAGAAAATGTTGCGCTACAATGGATACCCAGTCCCGCTATTTTTTATAGATCCGGGCCTGAATATTAGTATCGCTAGCTGTTCGATACTACAGCATTTCTTTTGTCGTCGAAGACCTAATCGAACAGCTAAAGTAGATTTCACCCTTTTAGCGCTCATTCCATTTCGGATCTTATTTTCTGATTAGGTTCATTTGGCTAAAGATCATTTTCGCTTCGTCCTTATTTCATGAAAGCACAAGAGAGTCTGGAAGTATAAGGCAAGTTCAACCTACAGCAAACCTAGCAAGTTCTTCACAGATCGTCGATGGATATGCGATGTTCCAGGTAAAACATAACTTCAACTAGTAAACTAATTGAAGAACACGCTGAATGGCCTTGACAAAGACTGCCATCAGTCTCCCAACAGCTGTTCCAGTGGGTTCCCTCCCCCCAACCTTTGAGCTTTCGGGGTCCTTGTGACCTGGCCATTTAGCCCATTGTGTGCCAAAAAAGTGCCCCTCAGAAGTAAAACAATCCAACCCAATTCTCAAACTGTTTTCTCAATGCCTGCGATTAAAACAAACATTCAATTTAATCATTGTTTGAAAAAAAAATACTTTAAAATGTCTCTCTGCAAAATTCATTTGCAAATAACTGAAAAATCGTTTTTTTATAATATATTTCGTCAGTCTTTGGAACATGTTCCAAGAGTTATTCTTCACATTCGATTCACCTTCGACGAAGTCCATCTTCAACATCAAATGGTATATTAATGGCAAGAAGATGAGATTATAGAGCAGAGAAAATCCCCATATATAAACAATCATGGAGATGCTTTTGCATCAATAACAAGCCGAGCTATTTCGTTTGTGGAATTATCGGACCAATGTTCCTAAATGACACAATGAATGACGAACACTTTTGAAACCATTTTGTCTCAACTATTCAAGACTGAGAATGGAGAGAGAAGAAGCATTTTTTTCAACTAGGTAGAGCAATACCACAAACGGCGAATTCGGATTTTCATTTCCTAAGCGAATGTTTATTGATAGGGTTACATCTGATTGATATCCTGAATGATTTCGATAGTCTAGGCCAGCGCTGTCCGACTACGGCCCGCATAAGGATTTTTGAGGCCCGCGAACAAAATCAAGTTTTTACTTGAAATTTTAAATAAATATCTATAATCCACCTTATAATTTTTTGTCAACTTATATTACTTTACTTGATATGCAATCTTCAACTTACTCATTCTATTTGCAATTATTTTTGCATCATTTCAACTTGCTCATTCTATTCTTATTGCCCAACAACTACGGCTACAATGCTCCCATTAAATTTATTAAATATTTGATAAGGTTTAGAAAATTTATATTGATTTATTATTACATATTATTTTTCGTATAAATAAAATAATTTTTTGAGGTGGCATGAACTGACTTTTCAATTACCTATCCTGTCCTATTCTTTTTTTTTGGCCTGCGAAATATTGACTAAGGAAAAATGGCCGCGGTCTTAGAGAAGTTGGACAGCACTGGTCTAGGCCATCGTACTCTCAGGCTTTCGCGAAGAACTTTGTCTTCAGGAATAATATACATATTGCCAAATAATTAAAGGCAGAAATCACATCTACTGTTGAGTGAATTACTAAGGAAACTCTGGCTACACTTATGGGAAATAAGTAAATAATAATATTTATACATGAATAAAATCTCTGGTGATTTATTATTGTTGTTATATCATAACCAGTGCTGTAAGTACGATGAATAAATTAATATGGGCATTTCCAACTACCACGCCTTTTTCTCATGGTTTTCCTCATTATTCACTGTTTATAAAGGTAATTGAATTACCTTTATAAACAGTGAATTTATAAACACTGGTCCGTTGAACATTCTTGAATAAATTTTAATACACCCAACATGAAACATTAGCAGTAGGGTCAATGGGATGAACGGGTAACTCGATTCATGGTCCTGACAATAGCATTTTTTCAATAATGATAATAATCTTTGAGTTTTCTAAAGCATCTACAGAGATAAATAACACAGTAAGAAGATTACTAACACATAAAAAGATAACTTTTATTTCCAGAACAAGCTCTCAGAGATATAACATATCTCTGAGAGCTTGTTCTGGAAATAAAAGTTATCTTTTTATGTGTTAGTAATTAAAATTAGTAATCATAATTTAAACAAGTAATTTCAATCAAGAACTTGTAAGAGAAACGTGTTAGAAGCGAACATTCAGTTTCAGTCTAAATTTTAAAGGGAAGTCAAAACCAAAAAAGTTAACTCATTGACGCCAACCATTTTATATCGGTGCCAGTGTTACCAATTCCGATGTAAAAAAAATAAAGCCAAACAAAATTCTAAAAAAAAAGCGTTTTGGCATAAAAAATGTTTGTTTTTTAATGTTTGAGTAACGACATTTTCTTTAGATAGTAACTTTCTTTTCGTGGTGGAATCTTCATTAGAGTTTTGGGCAGGTGAAATCTTTCTATTTTGTAAAAAAATTGAAACATGATTTAAAAGTTAAATATTATAAAAAAGATGGAATAGTGGTTAAAGGTAATTTTTCTCATAACAAAATATATTGTATAAGCCTAGTATAATGTTTTTCCTGTTGTTTGTTTCTTTCTCATTGTAGAAAAGTAATATTATATTTATAGCAAGTGCTACTAAAAAAAACACTGGGGCGGGGGTGGCTCAGTCGGTAGCGCGCCAGGCTCGTAATCTGTAGTTCCCAGGTTCGAGTCCCAGCTGGGTCAGCGTTGAGAGTTATCTCCGCAAAATTCCCCGCCCTGCCCACGGTCAGTAGGGGACACCGATGGGCTTGGAATGGCCGCCGTCCGTCGGATGGGACGTTAAGCCGTGGCTCCGTGTGCGGGATAGCCATACCCTGTGCACGTTAAAGAACACGCTGGATGGCCTTGACGGGAGGCTACCATCTGTCTCCCAACAGCTGTTCCAGTGAGTCCCCTCCCCCAACCTTCTCTGAGCCTTCGGGGTCCATGTGACCTGGCCATTTAGCCCATGGTGTGCAAAAAAGTGCCGCTCAGAGGTAAAATAACCCAACAACAGCTAAAAACGCTGCTCTTTTGATGTAGAGTTTACGGTTGGGAGGCTTTTTGACTTAAATAAGAAAAATTTATTGACTATGCAAAATTAAAAAGAAAATAAATCAAACGCTAAGAAATCCTACCATTGAAACATTTTATGTATTAAGAGGAAATCGTTAAGGGCTACGATGAGGATTTTTATTTCCTCAGAAGGAAACACCTGTTTCGATATTAGAATATGGCAATCATTTTAAAATAACTTGCTGGATCATCAATGTCAGCATCAAGTCCGGGACTAGGGAGGACAAGAGATCATGCCTCCACCCCCTTTGAGAATGCTAGTAAGGGTAATGGAGGCAAAAATTATTTAACCTAGGCAATTTTAATGCATATTTTCAATAAAATTTTTTAAAGATCTCTGAAATTAAGGAGAAAATGTTGCGCTGCAATGGATATCCAGTCCCTCTATTTTTTACAGATCCGGGCCTGAGCATTTCTTTTGTCGTCGAAGACCTAATCGAACAGCTAAAGTAGATTTCACCCTTTTAGCGCTCATTCCATTTCGGATCTTATTTTCTGATTAGGTTCATTTGGCTAAAGATCATTTTCGCTTCGTCCTTATTTCATGAAAGCACAAGAGAGTCTGGAAGCATAAGGCAAGTTCAACCTACAGCAAACCTAGCAAATTCTTCGCAGATTGTGGATGGACATGCGATGTTCCAGGTAAAATATTACCCATTATCATCTGCATCTGAGAATAAGCCCAGTTGGCATAAGTAAAAACATATAACAAGTAAACCACCCGTGGGTGGGCCCTTAGAGGTTAACATAAAACACAAGCTAAAAATAGCATATAATCATGCACAAGAGACCTAAAGCTTTCCTTAGAGAAAGCCATCATTTTAGGCCTCTTGTACGTATTAAGAACATTGTGATCATAATTAAGCAAAGAAGAAATACTCTCATCAGGATTATTTTTAACAGCCTCAAAAAACCTTTATGAGATGCATTTAATACGAGTATATATGTGGTCGATACCCAAATCTTTATGAAGTTGTCTGTTAGTAACAAACCAAGGGGTATCGACCGCAGATTTCAATATTTTGTTTTTCAAAAACTGAATCTTGTTCATATTCGTGGAGGTGGTGTTCGCCCATATAGGAGAACCATAAATGATTATGGGACGAATGACCATGTTGTACAATAATAATTTATGGTCAGACATCAAGACTGCATTTATCGGAAGAAGAGGTCCTAGTCGACATCTGATTGCATATCAAGTTCTTCAAGTTCCATTACAAGGTTTGTCCCCTGCGCATGATGCAAATGCACTATTCTAGAACAGTAATATAAAGAGACAATATAAGTTGCTTAAATTTAGGTAAAAAGATTGTAAAGCGCAGTCGTGAACCAAAAATAGAAAAAGACACGGTTACAGATAGTATGATGGATAAGTTCGATTCTCTCTCTCCTTCGATTGCCTTGATCAGCCCGTCCTTTTGGATACGGTAACACTTTTTTGGATCAATATTTCGCCGGAATCAAGCGCTGCTTGTATAGGAGATAGATTAGATAGCAATTATTGGAATAGACTTAAAATTTTAATTTAAGCAAAACTTTAATCATTATAAAAGTGGATTAAAAATAACGGAAAAAAGCCAAAAACAAAACCAAATTTCAAGTTATAAACAAATTGATACTTTTCTACTAAACAGCAGCTAAAAGAGCTAGATCTAGCTTGAATAAAGCTAAGTTGGCATCACTGATCGATGCTCATTATCCCATTTTTTATCATGTATTCTAGGGGCGGGGGTGCTCAGTCGGTAGCGCGCCAGGCTCGTAATCTATAGTTCCCATGTTCGAGTCCCAGCTGGGTCAGCGTTGAGATTTATCTCCGCAAAATTTCCCCCCCCCTGCCCACGGTCAGTAGGGGACACCGATGGGCTTGGAAAGGCCGCCGTCCTCCGGATGGGACGTTAAGCCGTGGCCCCGTGTGTGGAGATACCCTGTGCACGTTAAAGAACACGCTGGATGGCCTTGACGGGAGGCTATCATCTGTCTCCCAACAGCTGTTCCAGTGGGTCCCCTCCCCCAACCTTCTCTGAGCCTTCGGGGTCCATGTGACCTGGCCATTTAGCCCATGGTGTGCAAAAAAGTGCCGCTCAGAGGTAAAACAACCCAACCCATCATCTGTTCTAACGCACTGATGTTGGTTCTTTCTTTAACGATGGAATCCATCAAGTGTCTAACAATTTAATGCAATCAATGCCTAAATCTTATACTATAATTAGTAGTAAAGCGTCAACAATGCTCGCCACGATTTAGTTAATTATTAATGTAACTAAAGAAACAAAAGTAAAATACTTTTCTTTTAATATTTTTGCTAAAATGAAAGCATAAATTTTTATCTCTTAAAATTTTAATACATTCAGACTTACCGCCGAGATGTCTGTTTAATTAGCTGATAACTCCGACAGCAATCTCAGTGGTAAGGATTTTCGTTTTCTTTTCACTGCATCATTGTGTGCTTGTCAAATATTGAAAACTAAAATAATTGCCTTTCGTTGCTCGGGTCTTAATATATTAATTAGTAAATGATTCAACATACCAAGATCCCATTTTACATAAAACTGAATAAGATCGACTTCATTAGATCCCACCCCCTCTCTTTTCAGGGTCAGAAAATAGGAGAATTAATTTGAGTTTTAATATCCGATTTACCCTCCGTGGCTCGGGTCATGAAATCAGTTATACTCTTTGAGATATATAGTAGAGACCGCCCCCCCCCCCCCACCCCACACAGCGCAAGTTTTCCTTTGACCTACCATACAACACGTTAGCAATTTCCCTCCCTCTTGTTTTTTCGGTAAAAGGGAGAAATGGGAGAACATAATTTGAGGTAGCTCATGATACTCCTCGGGTCAGAAAATCTTCATTAAGAGGTAAATCGCTACTTTTATCAATCGTTTCCACATTCCCTCCACAACCCCTCTCCCCCACCGTTTTTTGGGGGTGTTTCGGAAAGCAGATGCATTAAGTCTCAGAGAAAACATTTACGTTGTTTCAAGTTGTGATAAGAAGAAACTGTATAATGAATTCAGTGGTCGTAGACTTTACCGTTTAGTTTTCCCTTTTTGGGAATAAGAAGAAAAAATGTTTTAGTGGTAGCAAAAGGATAAAAGTAGTTTCAGTAAGTAAAGTAAGTTTCAGTATTTTAAAAGAAAGTCGTATATAGAATATGGTATTCCTAACTCTTATACTCTTAAAGTTAGTTGTTTCCTAGATTTTTTTGTAGGGAGGGGAGAGATAATTGGGGGGACAATTCCTAACCCCTCTTAGTTACCTTAAGAAAAGCTAATTGCAGAATTTGGGTCATACAGTTCCGGAGAAGTGTCTATTAGGGGAGCCATTGAAACAGTTATAAAAATCTTCCCTTTGATTTTAGGAGCCATGAAGTAAAAATTAGTTACGATATCTTGTAAGGTATCCAAAGCACAGATATCAGGCAAACAAGTTTCCAATATACGAGTATATACAGGTAATGGACAGAAGCATGGAAACACCAAGGTTTCCAGAAAGCCTGCAGTTTAGGTTGAACAGAGGCGTTTACGTGCCACTGACGAAGGCATGAAACATGCAAATGCCATCCGAGCATGATTAGAATCATATATACAAAGGGAAAAACAGCTTCTAATTATTGGCAACATGTCGTGGAGAGAAGAATACCTTAACGATTTCGAAAGGGACATGATTGAGGAGCATCAGTTACTAAGATAGCTAAACGCGCTAATGTTTCACGAGGAACAATTTCCAAGATCAATGTCTCCATGGGAAACTAAAATCTAAAAGGAAGACATCATTTGCAAAAGACAACCGTTCACGAAAGCGAATACTTCAGAATCGGGACTTTCGAGCGTTAGTGCGATGTTCAAAATGAAACCGGTGAGCTGCAGCTGATCAATTGGGCACAGATTTCAACGCAGAAAGCGAGAGGCCAATTTCGTCGTTATTTGGCAGTCCATCGTCTTCATCCAATGATACAGCATTTCTGCCATGAAGAGAGAGCTGTCATGAAGAACAAATATGTCACTCAGTGGTTTCAGAATCATGAGACAAAACCTTTTTACGTACAATGGCTACCATAGTCATCTATGGGGACTTCTGGAAAGGCATCTCACGGTTTTCTAGCTCCATTGAACAAGCAAGAATTGATCACGTTTCTTGTGGACGAATGGTGTCGTATCCTTTCTGCTGACTTTCAGATACTGGTAGATTCAACGACACCACATATACAGGCTGTACTGGACTCAATGGCGGTCCAACACCTCATTAGTGATGAGTTTTGCCAATCGAAATTTCAGCAATATCTTTCTAATAATATTTTGATATCGATGACTAGAAGTTAAAAATGCTGTAAATCTGTTTTAGTTTATAAATTGAAATTTTAACTCACACCGCCAAAACGTTGACAACAATGTAACGGTGACGCAACAAGCGAAACGTTATCAGCGAATCAATATACAAATTTAGTTTTTGTTATGCGATTTAAATTTTTTTGCGATGTTGGAAAAAAATGGTAAAAAAATATTCAATTTCATAAATTTCAATTAAACAAAAAGGGGTGTTCGATGATATTATAGATTACTTGTCGCAACATCAATGGGTCTCACACTTGAATTTCCTTGAGAAAGTTTTTGAACATGAATCTTTTTCTGTTAAACTTTGTTCGCAAACTGCATTGAAACTTTTCCTCGTGAACTTTTTAATAAACTTTTTCATGAACATATATTTTATACATAACGAGTAGATGTTTTAGCTAATTTTACAAAAATAAATCTAATATTTCATTTTGTCGTCTGTATGCCTCGCGCTCTCCGTCTGTAGACATACAAAGTTTTTGTTTATAGAGATAATTAAAATTTTTCTTGGTTATTTTTTTAGTTGGAAGTATTGATGAAATTTTACGATTCACATTTTCAGAATCTTCTGATTGTATCAACAAGCGCCCTCTAACGATGCAAAAAGTTTAAAAATGCCAAATTTTGAAGAATATTGAAAACTGTCATGTTAGAAGTTTGAGATTTTGGTGATAGAGTATGGTGGGGAACGTTTTGCATTGAGAGCAACGATTTGATCTCTTACCTTTAGGAGATGGTGAAACAGAACTTTTTATCTTAAGAGATAAAGCGAAATTCTTTTTCATTTGTGTTTTATAGTTAGTGGTAAAATGTTACTATTTACCTTTTCCTAATCATCCATTAGTTCCATCTTCTGTTCCTTCTAACAATTCATTTGGAGGTCTGGAGCATAGTTATCTAATTAAATGCATCTCGTTTCCATTCTATTTTTTTATCTTTTTATTCTATTATATTTTCAATCGTCTAAAGTCGTAAAAAAAAACTTCGTTCTCTTTCAAAACGAGATCCAATATTCGCCAGAAACAATTATTATGTTTCAGTTGCAATTACTTCAAAATAATTAATGTTTAAAAATGTTAATAAAAATGTAAAATGCCAATTTATTTTCTAAAATATTATTTAAAATTTTGAAAAATATAAAAATTGTGGTTCTTTTCAAACTTTTAATAAATAGCTTTATGACTTTCAATGGAGTAACTAGGAGCAGAAGAGTCCTTAGCAAAATGTTACTTATTGTTCCCTACCTTCTCTACTTTTATGGTTGATTTGGAGGTCTAGAGCATTTTTTTCTGATTAAATGCAACTTTTTCATTGAAAACAACAACAAAGAGCTATAGATGAAGTATATTAATTTATCAAAATATGCATACAAAGTATTACTGTACATAATATAAGTATGAAACGAAATTCATTGAAATAATGCAAAATAATTCTAAATATTTTTCTTTCTTGAATTCATCATCACAGAATGATCATTGACTTTGTTAAAGTTCAGTTGACGAGCTAGAACTTGTTCTATCGAGAAAATTGCCAGTCCTTGTAAGCATTGTTGATCGTGACGGATCACCAATAATTTTGATATTCTGAGGAAGATCTCTCTGCATTTGAAGTCGTCACTGGGATCGCGAACAACAGTAACAAATCTGTTCAATCCTCAGGAAAACTCTTTCATTGAGAACGGTTCCTAATCAGCAACAAATTGACAAGTTTGATGATGACAGAAACTTGATTGATTCCCTTCTTCAGAGCTAAATAAATTCTAAACAGATATGATCTCATGATCAGAATTTCCTCAGTGAATGATTCCGCTGTGCTCGATATGATTCGCTCGCTGCCACGCGATCCGTAAACATCAACGATGAATTTTAATAAATGCATTTCGAGTTTGCTTAGTCTCGAATTCTCATCCATAAATCGTTTTAAAAAAGTTTCTCAAGTGTTGAATAAAGAACATGAGTTTTAATACTAAACAAGTCTTAAGAAATATCATTTTAAAATAAATTTATTCTTTTTAGAATTCCATTCTTCTCTATTTTCTCTGGATTTAAATATTTCTCAGGATATTGAGACAACAATTGCTTTGTCAAAAACATTCAAAGTGATTAGCAATGACGTGATACGCAACAAAGCATGTCATGACGTAAAAAGATTCATTTTGTTACAGAGTAAATTTGAATTTTTAAATACGCTGTATAATTTTTAATCCTTTGCTATATTTTTGTTTTTGTTCAATTCTATTTTCTTTAATTAATTTTCGAACTATCGAAATGCCAACGTGTCGCCGTGAGCCACACAAAGCCTCTCCAGCGCTACAGCAAGGGATAGTGTTCATAACTATTCTTATTTTAATGCCCACTTCTTCGTCAATCGCAGCGAGCAAAAGATTGCCAGATGACCAGAGTCAATCAAATTCCACCAATAACGGCTCGTGGCAGACAGGCGCTTACGATGCCGATTCGGGATCATTTCAGAAGAGCTCGCTAGCAAAGCTCTCTGAAAGTGATCTTCAGTTTTCGGCAAATTTGGGCAAGGCGACTTTCCTTTTTCACGGTCATCAGCATCCGTATGATGGACATCATCCCGGAGGGCATCCATTGCGTTCAAAGGGAAGGGGAAACGCTGGCTCTATGGAGTTGCATCGTCTGGTAGGTTCTAGCGACAAAAGAAATGGAGCAGGAGGTCATCTCGCTACAAGAGATGGTAGTAAACAAGGCGATCTAGTCTTTGCTTTAAAGTCATCTAAAGTGAGAAAAAATGATGACAGTGGGGTGGATGACGAAGGTTCCTCTCGCTTGTTACAGAAATGGGAGAGAGAGAGAAGGCGTAGAGAAAGAGACGAAGGAGTATACGATTCAAGTGAGAGAAATGTAGATTTGGTAGGAAATGAATCTGACGATCAGGAATCAAGTTATGGTGATGAAGATGATTTCACTGAGAGTATTCAGGTCTTTGAATTCGTTTCGCATGCAACGGTGGGTGTGAATGCCCAAGATGACTTCTTGGATAGCGACAGGAAGATTAAATCAGAAGCTTCAATTGGCGTTTATGATAAATATATCACGCAACAAAAAGGGGATGAAAATAACAATGGTGACCAACCTTTATTTAATCGTTTGAACATGAACAAGATAAGAAACAGATTAGGATCAGAAGATGTGGACGATCGCAATGAATCGAATGAGGACGTGGAAATATTTGATTTGAATGACGATTTGATTGGTGAAGCTGACTCGCGCCTAAAAGGAAGTGAGGAATTTCGAAGCGAAGATCAAATCCAGTCTCTAAAAGGAAGCGTTGGAAAGGATTTGTTGCACACAGAATCAAGTAAAAGGGAAGAAAATGGATATGAGAATTTTGAAGATGGTAAGAATTATCCAACAAATGATCAGGAAGTGAAATATTTACGTCAATGGCGGGATGGTATAAACACTCATCAAGGAATTAGTGAAGAAATAAAAGATATAGTTGACGATAAAGACCTTGATGGAAATGAAGAGAGCATGAAATCAGATCATCCTCACTCAGAAAATGGTCTTAGTTCCAAATTTATGAATGCGTCTTCCTTTCTGAATTTATCTACATCAATTGCGGGTCAATCAAAGCCGAACTCAAAGAGCAGTAATCGCGATGTAAAAAAACCGTTTCTGTATGCTGATGAAGATGTTCTGCTTCCAAAAACATCAACTTTGTTTTCTAATGCTAGAAAAAAGAATGGAAGACAGCCCTCTAGTGGTAGTCACGACGGATATTTCGACCAGTTGGAAATGGAGAGTGATGATAAACTGAAATGGGATAATTTGGAGAATGGAAAAAAGGATGAAAATCCGTCAGAGGAGGATATACAATCCGCTGGAGAAAGAGATGGTGATGCCGAAGATGAAAATGATGAAATTAACGATAACGAAATGGACTATAAAGATTACACATCTTCTGATGATCGTTGGAAAAGCACAACAGAGAATAAGGAAGATAAAGATGAAAATTGGAAGATGCAGTTATCATCAAGAAATTCATCTTTTAATTCTTTGAATGACAGTCAAGTGTTGCGTGAAAGTCCAGAAAATGGTGAATACAAAAACAACACAAATACTGCGACAAAACCTAATGAGTTTTTAAATGATAAGGAAAGTGTAATTCTTCTCTCCTTAACAACAGTACACGGTGGTGAAAGATCGTTAGAGGATAGATATTATGGGAGTAGCGAGAGTGATAGAATGGGCGGCATAAATGAAGACTTTCTCTATAACCAAAATCTCAGTAACGTTGTTCAGACTGTGCCCAATAAAGACAACATAATTCGCGATGTTATTAATCCAGAAGTGTTGTTAAGCGCTTTAAAGAGATGGATCGGAAGGAAGGTGAGGAGTGCGGAGATCAGAAACTCTTCATCGACGAAGATGAGCACAGAAGCTCACGGCATCGATCTCGAAGAGGAGGCGACCAAAACTCCACCTACGCATAGGAATACAAAGGTCTTGATGCTGATATTTCTGAATTCAACTGGATTCAAGCAGTTCGTGCTGATCCTACCTGTCCTGTTATGCGCCATTGTCGTCTGGATTGCCGTGTACATTTTGTTGAAGTTCATTCGCGAGCAGTCCGATCCGAGGAATGTTCAGCACAAAACCATCCCGCGAAATGCATCTACCCCCTCTGCGAGTCTGCCGGTGGAGGCGGCTTCTGGTGGCGACGATAATGCTTCGAAGAGATTCGTGGCGAAGGGCGTCTCCGCCTCTCTCGAAAACGATGGAAATGACGAACTCAGAAATTTTCCATCGATAAAGGAATTGATCCATAGAATCAAATTCAGTTTGAGCACAGTCAGTATGAATTCTGAAAGGTGTGCATAGAATTGAAATGAAATGCATGTGAATGGTGGGGAACAATTTGTTCATAATTTTATTTTCTTTATTCTATTACACAGTTTTGAGCACTAGTAACAATGTTTCAGAGGCACAATTTTTACTGAATAAAATCTGCTTATGCAGATATTAGAAGCTAACATAAATTTCATTCTTTGATTACAATTTTTTCAATTCATCTAGATGAGATTTTAACAAGACGGCTCACAAAATCTTAGGCCAGGGCTACCCGAATGGCGGTCCGCTAACTATATTCGACCCGTGAAAGTTACGGCCTCGGAGAATATGTAAGAAACATAAAAATGATAAAATATAAAATGACAATCATATGATTGATGCAAAATGCGACACATACTATACAAGCGTAATTGAGTGCGTTTCTTTGTTTACAACTTTAGATTGTATTTTTTGACGTCAATTCTGATATACAAAAAAAATTCAAAGTAAAAAAAGTAGAGAAGAAAACAGCTCTTGAATCGATTTAAAATCCAAAAAAACAGAAAACACTTGCCCTTATAAAGACCCCAGTTTCCAAATATAAGTAGCATTTGGCCTGCAAGAAAAAAAGTCAAAAATTCGGAAGAGAAGAAAAAAAGGAAATTTGTCTACTTGAATTCGTATTTGAATAGATCGGTCCTTCACCGATTCTTATAATTACTCTTGCAAAAGCGCCAAGGAAAAAATTGGCGGGTTGGAAACAACGCTCTTCTCCGGCAGGTCTTAAACACAAAATAGAGTTTTATTACAGCTAGGGACTCTATTCCCTCACATAAGAAAGGGTGGAGCAGAAAAACTCGTATGAAAATTTGGCCCTATGGGACCAAGTATTTGGAACTTTATGAGGATCCTAACTTTTTGGAATGAATTTTTTTTCACTCTTAAACAAATTCTTTTAATTTCGGAAATAATTCTTCATAGTTGGGGAAGGGATTCAACAGACTGCTATTTGAAGTAAAGTGGAGGATTATCTTTAATGATATCCATTGTGTTCAGTGTGTCACTTTCATAAAAGGTGGACATATCTCAACCTCCCATTAGTTGGATAATGCCTTTTAAAAAATTACTCTTCTCACCAATAGGCAAGCAGAAAAAAATCTCTAATTCAGGTTATGTTTTTTACGCTCTGTAGTACGTATCTCCATAAGTTGCGTGTTGCAAGTTTTCACGCATTACTTGCTTTGAAATTCTCATCCATTCTGTTGGAGAATATGAAAATCTAATTTTTTTAAATTCTATTCAAATGGAGGATACATATTATTAAACTGACGTGATTTATTATTTTATAATACACTGGTTTCCATAAATTAAGAAAAACTCAGAAAAATTATGATAAACAAAAACCTATATGAATGATTTCAATGAAATTTGATGGGAACATGAATTTCAATGCTAGTTTCAGAATTGCATAAAATATTTTACACTAGAAACATATTTCGTCAAAAACTAACACTTGCAGAAACTTGTCCAAAAACAAGGTGTCAGAATGCAATGGGCAAAGTTCTTTAATAAGGAGTGTGATCACCCATTTCAGCAATGCAGGCACGACAGCGATGTTCCATGCTGTTGTTTGATGTTGTGAATCAGCTCAGTAGGGAGTAACGACCATTGTTCTTTTAAAGCAGTAATAAGCTCCCCCTTTGTTTCAGGTGGCGGGTTGAGGCCAGCAACACGTCTCCGTAGAGCATCCCATACATAGTTTCGTCTCTTTTTTTTCATTTTGACTTTTTTTTATATATCATTTTTTAATTAATCAATAGGATTTAGTTCGGGAGATCGAACTGGCCACTTCATCGAATAATGGTCTCCACTTGAAGGTATTGTTCTACTAGTCGAGCTCTGTGTGGACGAGCGTTATCGTCTTGTAGGAAGAATGTTTCACCTATTCCACCAAAGTAAGGACGACATAAGGGTTCAGGATGTCATCTCTATATCTTTGAGCATTGAGATTCCCACTGGTCAAAACTGAGGTCTGTGCGTCCACCTAAGGAAAAGCCACCCCAAAAACACACGCTACCTCCCCCGTAACTGTCTCTTTGACGGATGCTACTGAGATGATAGCGGGTACCCCGTTCTCTCCATATCAAAAAGGTCCGAAATCACTGTGCAAGGAATATCTGGATTCATCTGTGAAGAGTACAGACCTCCATTGCTCTTCTGTCCAGATAACATGCGTGCGCGCCCAATTCAACCGCTCTCTCCTGTGACGTGACTGAGGGGTATGCAAATTACTGGCCTTCTAGTGTGCAGACCTCCCTCATGAAGCCTTCTGCACACAATAGAAGCTGATACAATCCTCCCAGTGGCTGCTGCAAGAGAGGATCGTAGCTGAGAGGGAACAGACGCCATGCTCCTTCGTGCTTTAATCGCAGATATCTGTCTTGTACAGCAGTCGTAACTCTACCCCTTCCACGGCTAAACCTCCAAGACGCGGAATCTGTGCTAAGAAATTGATTCCACACTCTATGGAGCACAGAAGTACTCACATTCAACATCGTGCCACGTCTGACTGACTTTGGCCTGCTTCGAGCCGGCCAATAGCTCTCCACCGCAGTTCATTTGGCAAATGATGTCTCGAGGTCATTCGTACAAAATGGTTATTTCGAATTTCTTTACTCACATTTACAGCACAAAATAACGATCCACTCCAAAAAAACTTTGTATGGCGCAATCCGGTTACGCAAATTGACGCAACCTAGACTAATTTGCATACGATATGCTCACTCGTCATTACTTTATTGGTTACATGAACAAGTTTGGTAAAGATCGCACAATTGTTTGGCGAATTATCGCGATTTTTCTCATTTTTCCTTAATTTATGGAAACCAGTGTATTTAGTTACTTATAATTTATTGAGGGGGCGGGGGGGAGAAAGATGCTGGAACTTTTAAGGTCAATTCTAGACACTATTGTTGATAATGCCGATTCATAGTTTGGACTCTAACTAAAGACGATATCGACATTTCTATTAAAATTCGACCACATCATTAAAATTAAAATGAAAGCTAAATTTCAATTATATTTCACAATTGAATGTTAATTTTTGAAAGCAATTATAAATGGAGGACTCAGAATGTAAGAATTTTACTGTTCACAATATTCTCCTTGCGAATCCACTAGAGGAGGAGGAGGGCAGTTCTCCTCAGTTGGTAGTGCTCCAGACTCTTAACCCAGGTTTGTGCCCAATCTGTATCCGAGTTAAGATCCCCCCCCACACACACAACACCCTCCGACCTACGTTCTGTGCTCGATTAAAAAAAGGGCAGAGATGTACATGAAGAGGAGGATGGAGTGTTTAGAAGAGCCATCCCTTTGTACGTTACAGAGCTTGCTGAATGTCTTTGGCAGAATATTTCCATCGGTCTCTTATTCCTTAATTCAGTTCTCAGCCTTTGGGGTCATATCAAGTGGTTAACCCATTCGATGCAAAAGCGTTGCCGCTTAGAGGTTAAACATACATCTAATTTTAGAAAACTTCAAACAAAATCATCATCCTCATCATCCTCATCATCATCCTCAAGCAGCCATGGGCTACGGAGGTCCAACCAGACCGCGCAGTTTAATTCTCCAAGCATATCTGTCCTGAGCTACATCTGCTGCATCCAGCCACTGCACACCAATTCTAACAAGGTCCTGTTTGACATTGTCTGCCCACCGCATCCTAGGTCTCCCCCTCCTTCTGAGGCCTCTAGGCACACTGTTCATAACCCTATTCCCCAATCTAAAATTATCCATACGGGCAACATGGCCAAACCAACGGAGTCTCTCTCTGCACAATATGCTGCTTAAAGGAGGTTGCAGACTCCTTTGCCTAACCTCATCATTAGTTACAAAGTTAAACCACCTAATACCCAAGATACTGCACAAGCATCTAGAATCAAAAGCATCTAGTTTCCTGTTATCATGTTTACAAAGTGTCCAAGCTTCACTACCATAACTAACCCTAGAAAGAACCAAACTATTATACAGTCTAATTTTAGTCTTTAGGTGTATACGCCTATTTCTCCACAATCTCCATAGATTCTTAAAAGTCCCGGCAGCAATCCCTAGAGCGGATTATTATTTTTTTTTCCAATTTGATTGTTTTATTACTTAATTATATGCCTGTATTAAATACAAAATTTCCTGCAATATACAAAATATTAAAATATGCTAGTATCATAAGTTAAAGAAAATTTTTTTTGCGACTGGATATATTTTATGACATTTTTCCTTTTAACTGCAAAGTATTCTCTTCAAAATATTTTCAGCATGACGAGAACGTCGTTCAGATACAAGTTCGAATGATATTTTCTTTTATAACGAACAGATAACAGGCTTTTTAGAGAAGTTGAAATGTACCTATGTACATTACTTATCAGCCAGTGTGCTAATAATAAATTCCACCTCAGGAAGCCATTTGTCAGAGAGACATTGACAGGAATACATCAGCGAAATCCGCAAGAGAGGAGATCTGTGAGGTAGGCGAGAACTCAGCAGAAAGACAACACTGAAAAGAAATATTCTTACCTTATATGGGTTCGAATCCAGGTTCCTTTCATCAGTAGCTAAGAGCGCTAACCACTCAGTTATCTGGACGGTCCCATGATACAATACCAATAAGTAATGCAGCTAGGTGTAAACGGTCACTAAACATTGGCAGAGTGAAAAGAAATATTCTTTAGGAAAGTCACATCTCTGCATCTTTCGGGAAAATAATCTTTCACCACATTAAGGATGAATATTTGACGAATTGCATTTGTTTCAATGGAATTATTAATTTTGATATAAACTTCCAATAGAAAAGTCCAACCACATTGTTGTTCGAAGCAAAGAAAAATCGCTTCTATTTTTATGCAATTTAACAATGATTATCCAATCTATTTTCACTGTAGTCCTAAATGTTATAGTCGCTAACTAATCTGCCCACAAAACCATTCGCATGTACTAATGTAAGTGTTTGTGTTACACTACAAACCAAATGCTAGTCAAACACTTACAGGTTATCTTTATTCTTTGTGTCTGGCTAAAAATAGAGAGAATGAAATGTCTGACCCAGTGCCAAATGTGTACAAAAGTGACAAATGTATGCAGACAAAGGAAAAGAAACATATCATGCATTTAGCTGCTATTCATTGCAGTCTTGAGGGAGCATGCAGAGGATTCAGTTTCACACTCACCGATAATACTGTCTTTAGACGCAGATGTAAACAACCGTATACAGTTTATGCATTCTAAATGCATGTCTTTCTAGATTCTATTTCGTATTTATGTATAGAAACTTATTACGCAAAAAATAAAACTTTTCAATTTCGGCAATTGCGATATAGCTTTTGAAAGAATATTATTGTATAAGTTGTTGAATAGGCAACAATAATGTTTCGTGCTACGACTAAGATCGTTCAGTTGTTGCCGTGGATACGTGCCATATCGTGGAAAAGGTTTTATTTCTTTCTGCCACTCCTTTGGGGCTAAATCTTCAATTCTAATTCTAATTTGGGGCTAAATCTTCAATTCTAATTCTAATTTGGGGCTAAATCTTCAATTCTAATTCTAATTTGGGGCTAAATCTTCAATTCTAATTCTAATTTGGCGCTAAATCTTCTAATTCATAAAAATCAGTCCTTTGCCTCAGATACTAAACTTTTTAGATTATACATTCAATCTGTTAAAACAAACCTAAGGGAATGGCAAATTGTTTCGTTGTGAAGGAGTCTCCTAATAAATGAATCAGCCTTCAGACATATTAGTTTCGTCCACTTTAGAAATCATGCATTCATATGCTACCAATGGATATCAGGAAACTTACATCTTCTGGATTATTTCTATAGTCGCTAACTAATCTGCCCACAAAAACTGTGGCAAAGGAAGCATTTTTATGAATCAGGCTTTGAAACAAGATTTAGCCCCGAAGGAGTGGCAGATAGAAATAAAACCTTTTCCACGATATGGCGCGTATCCATGGCAACAACTGAACGATCCTAGTCGTAATACGAAACATTATAGGACAAATTTTGAAAATTCTGGTTGTGTGGGTACTAAACCATCGACATAGAGTTATGTACAAATTTCGGCGATGTATTCACATTTTACTTAAGTTTATTCCACAGGTGGAATGTAATCTTAACCTCTACATTTACACTACATTATTGTTTACATAACAGTAATGTATGCATTTTTACAATAACAATATTCCCAGTTTTCCTCAAAAACGTTTGCTGTTTCCTTCAGCAGAATGCGTTACTTTAGAAAATAAACTTCGATCATTGTTTGCACTGCAAACAAGAGCATCAAGAAGAGAAGAGTCGAAACTGCAGAAGTGCTCCCCGAAATACTCTGCTTCCAGGCCATCATAGGGGCTCGTATTGAACAGTTTGACATTGTAACCAAAGATTCAAAAAAGAAGCAAAATTATCTCTGTAGCATCTTCGATTATGTCTTGCGATTGAGAGATTATTTTTAAATATTTCTAATAAATTATGCCGAGATACAAAGGAACAAAACAATGCATTTATTTTAAACTAAAAAAAAAACATTGATTTCATTAGCGAATAAATGGGAACAAGGCATTTAGACATGCTCTAACAAAATGATCTGTACAACCTGATTTGACTATATACATTATAATACTCTTAACAAAGCATCATAATTCATGTTGTTCATGCCTAACGTTTAAAATCCGTGTTTCTCTTTTTGCGTTTCGGTCAAATCCTGTTGCACGCATGACATTGGAGAATGATAATTTGCTTATTATTCACAGCTTTTCTGCTTTTTTGGTCTTTCTCGAAAGCAATTTCTATTTTGATCCATTACTAACCTTAATATCATTTCCTTTTCGCCATCAGTCACTAACGAAGACATAGGTCATTTCCTCATTCGGACTACTAACTGAACCGTTAAATTCACTTTCCCCAAGCCACACAAAGCAGAGAATCAAAACTCGACCCACCGTCGCCCACGCAAAACCCTTTTCCTCCGGTAATTAAGGAACCGCAGATCGCGATGCAAAAGAAAAGAAAAAAGCGCAACCTTAAAAAGCTTTACCAAATCTCTGCAAGGTCTTTTTTTTCTCTCGTATATCTATATAACCATTCTTTCCCCTTGGACATCCATTAAAGCAAGTATCGCCGTTCTTTCCGTGACAGTTTTCCGTGACTGACTTTATTTTCAAGGGTAAAAGACGAGTGTCGTCAATAAACATCACTTTTCCCAAACTGGTTCGTCACGGGACGAAGCGGGCCGCAGAACAATGGCTCTGGTGTGAGAAACGAAAAATGCCGCCGCACTGTGAAGAAAAAAAAAAAGTGTATAAGAAGAGGCAACGAGCGATTTGGATGTGTCTTTGTGTCACGGCCAACAATCCTCGCAAGTGGCGAATCAACTACAATTAGCCGACAAGTCGCGTGGCCTGCCACAGCATGACTATTGTTAAGAGAAACACTTCGATTGTGACGTCGCCCACCGAGAAGCAAAATGTTTCCGTCCCCCATCTTGCTGAAGTCATAATGTCCGTTTCCATCCCACGCCGTGAGGTCTCCTTCATTATTTCATCTCTTCTTCACTCTATTAAACGGTTTATCATCTGCAGCCGATTCTTCCTGGAGGTTCTAACTCTTCCTCAGAGAATCGCTTGATAGCAATTTCAACATCCGAATGCCCGTTTTAAGTGACAACCCGGATGCTGATGTTTTATGGTCATGTTTACTTATTGAAACGGAATTACCATTCAGGAAAAGAATTAAGAAATCAAAAAGTGGATTATATCCTCATTTGCTTCTTTAGGTAGTGTTGACATGTTAATTGTAAACTCTAATAAATATATTACATCTTTAAATATTTTATTAGTTCCATATGCAGAAATATAATCTTTTAGACTCAACTCATTGCTTCGAACAGAAATAATGAACTGAGCTAAAATGACAGATTGTGATTTCTATTCAAGATGCTGAAAAATATTCCATCCAATTCCTTTTAGACTAATTTTCTTTTTGTATACCAAAGAAATCTGAGCTAAATAATCTATGCTCCTGTTGCAAGATTGTCTTGTGGTAAAAATCCATTTCCACATTTTACTTCAAAATCTATAAGAATTACTTGTAACTCCTAGGAACTACAAAGTATTTATTCGTGTAATACCTACCCTTCTCCCCTCCACTAAATTTTGGCCTATGAAATATATCACATATAGATGGAATCTTGAGGTTAGGACTGGAAAAAAATTGGTCACTCTCACGGTTAATCAAAAATTGTGTCGCTAACGTTCACCCTAGCTGAGCATTTATGTGAAATCGTTGAAAACAAACACATAAGAACAGCGTTAATCTTGAATCAACAAGTGAAACGATCTTTTACGATTTCTTTCTATTTATTATAAGTAGCCTGTGGATAAAACTTCGGAAACATTAACTAACTTTAGAAACATCGATTTTTTTCCGGACTTTGTTACGTTTCCAAGGATTAATGACGCATGGCTGACTAACAATAGATTATCGTTGAGAAAACTATATTATAAAGTCTTGTATGGTTTATAGAGGAAATTTTATTATCTTAAAGTAAAATCCGACGCATATAACTTTATAAACCAACTTAATAGATCATTAGGCAGCAGAAACTGCTGCTAGGGATAAAAAAAAAAACCTTCTTGATTAGGGGATGAAAGAAATTTCAGTAATAATAATTTCCCACTAAAAGTATTTATTTCGCACGCACTGCTCAAAGGTGTCGAGAGTTTCTTTCCCATAGTCACAGATCGCAGAGAGACATCTGAGGCTGCTAAGACTCCGTTGCTCTCTGCTCAGGATGAAATTACGCAACTTTTTTATTTCGGAACTTCTTGTTGTTCCTGAGAACGCTTGGAGAGATATTTATATGAGTCACTTGGATGAAGAGGAACACAAAGAAAAAAAAAGGTGTGTGTGTGGGGGGGGGGTGAACTCCCAACAATCTTTCTTTAAAAAATCTCTATGTACTCAAAGAAGCCATCGAAGTCTTTGAGACGTACATTTAAGCTTCGAGAAAAGATTAAAATTTATTTATGCAGACCACTTAAGATTCTGCGAAACGTTTGACTAACTCCTCTACCTAGTGCCGACGTTTGGGGATTTTTTGCGTTGTAAGTTTTAGTATAAATATCAATATACTGATAGAGAAATCCTTAACACAATGCCATATCACCATGAGAAAAGGTTTAGATAATTGGTTGATGATGTTTCAACCCCACATTTTCACTGCAAAATGGACAGTCACAAAGATTCCCAAGACTAATGCCGAGATCGGGAAGGGATAGGGACAAATGAAATGTTACCACCTCTGGTTAATACGGGGTGGGGAGTGGGTCCCGAAGGACCCACTCCCCATGGGGAAAGCACGTGCTCCGTCTCACGACACTACACGTGCATAGCAACTAGAGGCTTGGAAATAGAAGATAAGGTTTGTCTCAGAGGAGACCAGTAAGGACATGGAGTATGGGTGGCGTTAAAGGGGGTGCTGAGTGCAGCCCGGGAAGAAGATTTGGAAAATAAGTCAAAGGGAGAAAGCAGTCTCGGAACTCAAAGGAGAGAGTCCCGAAGCCGGCAGACGAGCCAGCCTATGTCCCTCAAGTGCGCCCTGACACGGGCACTCTCGATGGACACCGAGACCAGTTCGCCTGCTACCTCATTGATCGCCTGGGAGTCCCTGAGTTCGTTAGCGAACCCTTCAGTGATCGGACATCTGAGGATATAGTGCCCGACGTCTGCATCTGGAGCCCCACAGCCGCAGTAACTGTGGGCAGAGATTTTGAAACGCTCCAGGTATTTGGGGAAGCTCCCATGTCCTGTTAGGACCTGCGTCAAATAGTGGTCAGAGGATCTCAGAGATAGACTGACCCTTTTCAAGAATGTCTTTGTTTGAAGACCATTCTCAGTCGTATCCCAGAGCCTCTGCCACTCCTGAATGGTACCTTGGCCAATTATAGACTTCAGGGTAGTTTTTGAAGTCTTTACCGCTATCACAGGTTGAGTGTTATTACCTGCGGAACGGGCCAGTTGGTCGGCCCGCTCGTTGCCCTCATGTCCTATGTGTGCCCTAATCCAGGAGAAGGATACCCTGGGCATGTTCTGACTGCCCAGGATGCACTTGATCTCATTCACTATTTGATGCCTATTGGTTGCATCTTCAAGTGCATGCAGAGCTGCTTGGCTGTCTGTGTACAGCCTTATGTCGTTGTTTAGACCGCCGTCATTGAGGGCCCAGTTAAGGGCCTCTCTGATAGCGAGCAGTTCTGCTTGGAAGGCCGAGCCATTATGTGAAACCTTCCTCTGAAAGTCATACACTTTGGCCCCTTGATTGAAGACAGTGAAGGCTAGGCCCACACCCTCCTCGCTCTTGGAACCATCGGTGTATATTTCAGTATCTGTACCTGATGGTAACTCCGTGGACCAGGGCACACATAGTCTTCTTGCGGGATGGAGATCCCACTTAGCGGTATTTATCTCAAAATCCCCAGGGTCATACTGGACTCCGAGGAATGTTGCTTTTTCCTTAGCCTGCAGGACTCTGAAAATGGTCGCTTCTTTACCGACCGTCAGAAATAGCGGAGGGATCCCTGCGAGTACCAGGAGGGCATCCGTAGATGTCGTCCTGTATGCCCTGGTAATTCGCAGTAAAGCTGGTCGTTGGGCTGCAAGCAGCTTTCTACACATTATGGAGTGGTCCGTCGGGCGCCACCAGGCACCCGCACCATATGTTAGGATCCTCTCCGTTCCCCTAAGATAAATTTCCTTGAGGACCTCGCTTCGGAGTCCCCATGAGACGCGAGCCATACGCCCTAGCTTGCACATAACATTTGTGCATTTAGCTTTAAGGTCCTGCAGGTGTGGGATCCAGCTCATCCTCTCATCCAGAGTGATCCCTAGGTACTTTAATGTTGTCGCATGGCGGATATTTTCGCCTTTTAGTTTGAAAATAGGGTACCTCTTCTTGAGGACACCCTCCTTAGCAATAGTCATTGATGTAGTCTTTGCAACGCTGAACCCGAGCTTATTGCGCAGACACCATCCTTCTAGTAATTTAATTGCCGCATTGCCAGCATCCTCCAGCTTAGCTCTGGAGGACGCTGTTATGGCAAGCAGCAAGTCATCTGCGTACGCCTGGAGCCAGACTCCCTCGGGCATAGTCAACTCCAGAGCGGAATCAGCGACTAAGTTCCAGAGGAACGGTCCGCTGCACGACCCTTGTGGGCAGCCTCTTTCCAAGTTTCTTGAGGCCGTCCCGCTAGCATGTGAGTATGTGACCATCCTCTCACTGAGGTAATTGGCCACTAGAGTGAATATGTTCCTGGGACAGGAACATTCCTTCAATTTATTCAAGATTGCTGGCCACCAGACGTTGTCGAACGCGCCCGTCACATCCAAGGCGATGAGAGAGGTGTGCAGCTTGTGCACTTTATTTATCTGAACAATGTCCACCACCTGTTTGATTGCAGCGGTGGTGGACTGGTCTGTTCTGAACCCGAATTGCTTGGGGTTCAAGAATCCGTTCTTATGGCAGTGGTAATACATCCTGTTTGTCAGGAGTTTATCTAGCACTTTTCCCAACACCGGCAGCAGACATATCGGTCTGTAGGATCTTGCATCCGCCGGATCCCTACCTGCCTTATTAAAAAGGACTAGGTCCGCCTGTTTCCAGGCGGTTGGGAAGGCTCCCAGATTCAAGCATTTGTTGAAGAGCTGGGTGAACAAGCTTTTATGTTCATTAAACACCTGAGAAACGATCTCCACTGTCAGACCATCATTACCCGGGGCTTTGCCCCGGGCCATTTCCCTGATTACTTCTCTCACCTCCTCTTCTGTAAACGGGACGTCATCCGGCGTATCCGGTGGAGTCCTGCAATTTTCCCTGAGGAGTTGATGTTCTGCATCATCAGAGCTCCTGTCGTCTTTGGGGAATAAATTATCTAATAGTACCTGGATGGTTTCGCCAAAGGAAGTGGTCTTGGACCCATCTTCCCTGTGAACATATGCAATTTCCAGGGGTTTAAAATCTTTATCCGTAGCTAGCCTATACTGTAACGTGAAAGGGTTCTGTGCAGAGACCTCGCTGCAGAATTTCTGCCAGGAAGTCAGCTGCGCCTCTCGTATGGCGAGCTTGTACTTTGCTTGTTCCTTCCTGTACAGTTCCTCTCTGGCACTTCTTTCCGCATTGTGGCACCTTTGAAATCTCCGTCTGAGAGCTCTTACTCTTTTCCTTTTAATTGTGAGCTCAGGTGTCCACCAGGGCACTGATTTATTGCCCACTCTGGGTTGCCTTTTAAACCCGAAGGCCATCTCACATCCAGTACATAAACATTCAGTCAGATCTCCCAAGATCTTATTTAGAGAACTGCTATCTCCTATGTCACTGACGCGCTGGCCGATCTTCGCCAGCTCCGGTGACACACAGCGCATGAGCTTGCACCAAACAGGAGCTTTGCCCACCGCAAACCGTCGTGCATGCTGTTGGGGAGATGGTGTCCCACCCACCTGGAACATGATGTAATTATGGTCGCTGTTAGAGACCATGTCGCTGACGCACCAGCCCTGAATCAGGGGAAACAACCGAGGTGAAACCAGGGTCAAGTCTATCCAGCTCTGCCCTCTTGGGCCAGTAAATGTAGCTGGAGTATCCCAATCATTTAATAAATACAAGTCAGCTGAGTTGATAAAATCAAGAGTCATATCACCTCTGACATCTTGTCGGTTTGAACCCCACAGGGGATGCTTCGCATTGAAGTCCCCGCCGATAATTACGGTCTTAGAGTTAACCCGAGCCAGGACGTTTTGCAGCTCGGTTAACAAGTCCTCAATGTTGTTATTTGGAGGACAGTAAATGGAGATGGCATGTACTATTAACCGTCCGTACCCAATCTCCACTACTACAATTTTATCTGTGTGATATGCCAGGATGGCATTCACCTTGGGGTTCAAAACAACAATTCCAGCTTTTGGCTTGGTGCCTTTTTCACCAAATTGCCTGCTAGTCAGAGGGAGCCCTCTAATGACGTTCTCTGTGCAGTAAGGTTCCTGCACAAGAGCAACATCGACTCCTTCCTCTTTTATCACCTGGCTGAACTGGGCCATTGCGGCCCTAGCCCCATTTAGATTTATTTGAACAAATTTAAGACTTGCCCCTCGAGCACCTGGAGGCCTACTGCCCATAGTCGGTGCGTCTTCGCAACAGCTTCATCTCACGACAGTACGACGGGCACTTAGTGTCCATCGCACTGTGGCCAATGTCGTACTTGGCCCCATGCTCCCTATTGGCGGTTTTGCAAACAATGCACTTCGGTTTGGGCTTCGTGCACTCCTTATAAGAGTGCTTGCCCGCACACTGTGAGCACCGTTGCGTCTTTAACTCGCATTCGGTCTGCTTGTGCCCAAATGCATAGCACTTGTAGCACCGCAGAACCCTGATGTAGTCCTTGACTATACATCTAGACCAACAAATATTTAGCTTACCTACAGCTAATATTTTCCTGTGCGAGGCA
Source organism: Ryuthela nishihirai (assembly GCA_038380435.1). Lineage (NCBI taxonomy): Eukaryota > Metazoa > Arthropoda > Arachnida > Araneae > Heptathelidae > Ryuthela > Ryuthela nishihirai. The sequence continues at coordinate 8,349,978 of JAWZYU010000030.1, read as the reverse complement.
CTAGTGGCCTCCACCACCCAGTGGACCGTGTTCTCCACTCGGGCCTTTATCGAGAAGAGTGGGTTTATGTCCACATCTTCTTCACTTAGACTGTTTTGGCTGCGGATAATCTTCTGGAGGTCCTCGCGGGGAACGTCCTTATCTACACTACAGATCAGTATCTTAGGCTTCAGCCTTACGGCAGATTTGGCCTCTAGAGTATTCTTCAGCGATTCATGGCTGTCCACTGCGTTTTTAAGACAGGCCATGTCGCTCTCCGAGCTACATTCCACTATTATTCCGTTTGCCCTCATTGGCTTAACGGTCATAACCCCCAGATTCAGGTCTGCGGGGTTGATGTTACTCTTCAGGCTATCCCTTACCTGCAATGCTGTCGTTTCCTTGTTCTTGGAATAGATCAGCAGGGTATGCCTGGTTTTCTTTACAGGGGGGGTGGGCTTTGGAGCTACCACCGAACCTCCCTTGCCCTTTCCTTGACCACCAACTGCCTTCGCGTAAGTTGGTGGTCTCTCCTTTACTACTTGTGGACGTGTAGCTCGCTCCTTCAGCTGTCCACTCATGGTCGCGAGTTCTATCTCTTGCTCGCATATTATGGTGTGTAGCTTTCGTGCTACACCCATGACCATGCTCTTCAGATCTGTGTCTACCCTGTGGCGGAACAGCTCCACCGCGAGTTCCTCCAGCAGGCCAGCCGCATTGGCCAACCTACCTGAGCCCATCTCGTTTCCGTTGGACTCTTCTTGTGTATCCGGGGCTGCATCTTTGGCTATGCTCCCTTCATCCCCGCCTATATTTGGGTTCTCTCCTTCCTTTGGAGGAACCTTTACTTCTTCCGTATCACTTGTGGTGGGAGGGGGAGTCTCTGGGACTTCCTCCACTACCACTTCTAGATCAGCAGCCTCCTTGGGCTTGCTGTCTTTTCTACTGGTCCTTTTATCCCGATCACCTGAAGCCGTCGTTACGCGTGGATATCTCATGTTGAGGTATACTGTTCGACCCAGGCGGTCTCCACCCACAACGGAGCCCTACATGGGGAGGCCTCAGAGTTAAAATCATCGCTCGAGGTACCTCAGAGATACGCCCAGGTTATACCCAGACTTCGGCTCTCCCCTCGGACCAGAGCATGATCCGGGCCGAGGCCCGGAACTCGTCCGGGCCCCGGTCCGGACCCAACCCCTATCGTCAAGAATCACCTCCACCCGGTTGACTCAGCAACCGCCCCTGACCCATCCCGGTCAAGGGGTGGGACAGGGGATGCCTCACGTACCGATTGATCCGAGTGAGCCAGCTCAGACCTCCCGTTTTACTGAAGCGGAGGCCAAGGACGGTGTATTGGGATACCAGCTTGCCTGTCCCTCAACCGCCAGGACCCTCTTTTCCATGTTACGGGTCTCCACCCACGGTATAACAGGTGGGCCACTCATAGGTGTGGCGACCATGATATATTCTCCCCACCTTGCCCATCAGGGCTCAATCTAAACCTAAACACTGGCCACTTTGTCCTATTAGATAAGTTGTTCAATTTGAACAATCTCGGCCAGTCTCCTTCCTTGAGTCCAACTAGGAAGTAGGCCCGCGCCTCCGGGACGTTTTGAGGCGCGTACTCCGGGTAGAGTTCATCCTAACCTCCACCCGGAAACGGAAAAATCAGAGGCGTAAAAATGGGGAAGGACGGAAGTCCCCTGTCCAAAGGACCAGGACTCCCATCCTCCCCCGTGTTAATGAAACGACCTCAGCCTAATCTCTACGAATGATCTAAACGGTGACCAGTGAACCTAAAAAGAAAATAAAAACGGGTTGGAGAGGAGTCTGTGCCTTTCGACACAGACCGCCTCTCCCCTTTGATAACAGACCTGTAATTTTGGCTCTCCTCATAGCCACAGGCGTCTGTACGCCTTTACCTCTGTAGTGTGTTCACCCTCCACACTTTCCATTTCCTAAACTTTACTGCAGCCATTCTAAGAACCTTGACTGCAGTAATTAAAAATTTTCCTCAACAAATTTCGTCCGTCTCATCAACCATTCTCTACACCTCCATTCCTATCCTACTCACTTCATTTGTGCTGCCTTTTGCACTATTTTAACTCTCCTTTCTATCTTAATCCACATTTCTTCTCTACCATCCTCAGTCCTCTTTCACAGCCCACCTCCAGCTGTACTCAAGTTATAACATAGTTGGCCTTGCCAACTGACCACCACATACCTTGGTGTTCTTCCTGTGGGGTCCCACTTTCCTCTCACCTTTCACCACTTCACACTCTCTTTCTTCGTCTGTCCTTACTTGGGAACTCTTAGTCTGGCCTTTCCATCTTGGCCTGTCCGACATGAGTAACTCTGGTCGGCATAGCCCTCGACTTCATTAAGGCACGCAAGCCCCCCCACCACGACAAGGTGGTTCCCTTCGAGGGGGAAAAATGTTACCACCGTGATCATCCAGCGAATTCAACAACGAACTATTAATTCGTTAGATGTGGCTCCAACGCAATACTCTCGGTCCAAGTCTCTCTGTCGCTGCGTATCTGCTCGTAGACAGGAAACGGAAGAGAAACTGCCAGATACAGACATGAAACTGAAAATCTTAGGTTACAAGAGTTGGAGATGCCCATGACATCAGCTCGTGGTCAGTTTTAAAGAGTTGACCATGCAGTGAATTGCTTTGTTGTTTTACCTCTGAGCGGCACATTTTTGCCCACAATGGTCTAAATGTCTAGGTTACAAGGGCCCAAATAGCTCAGAACTGATAATAACAGAAGAGAATGAATTGGACAGCTGTTAGGAGACAGATGAAAACTCCTCGTTAAGGTCATCCAGCGTATTGTTTAATGTGCGCAGAGTATGGTTATCCTGTACACCAACCCAAGCTTTAATATTCATTCGATGGATGACAGTCTTTCCCAGCCCGTTTCTCCCGAGGATAGATTGGATATTATAGGAGAAAATACAGGCAGAGTGCAAACTTGTATCTGGGAACATCAGGTTGCAAGCTTTGTGCGAAATCGGGTTAGTAGAGATATGTGTAGGAGACACATTAGCAGTATTGGAGAAAAAACTATACTTCGAGGAAGCGATGAGTTGTGCATGCATAAGTCTATGATTTTTCACGACTTTCTTAGAAAATATGTATTATTTTAGCCTACAATATGTGGAGTTCTACCACTGTAACACCTCCTCAGCCTCTTCGGTACTCCAGTGCACAGAACCAAGTTTGAATTGCGAACTTAACTTTGCAGTTATCAACAAAACCAGTCAGGCTGGTTAATGTCACGACTGTAATGAAGCAGATTCCTCCCGCCACACCTCAGCATACAGCGAGAGATCATAGAGATGAACCGGAAGCTACCTCTTCCATAATGAAAACGACTCTCATTGTTTTTTCCTTCACCCTTGTTTTCCTTATTTATTTTTGACGTGACCTACATCCCGAGAGAAAGCGTTTCTCTCCATGCACGTGGTCAACAGCTCTTCAAATTGAGAGAAACGCGCGAGGTCAGAGCAGTAGCAAGGCCACGAGGACTAAGACACCACGCAAATACTCCCACAACCCGGTTCGCCATGTCGGTAATAAAGTAGTGGGTGCAGTAGGTTTCTTTTAATTCATTTAAGAGCGAACCTTAACACCGCCCGCTATTATTTTACAACAAATAGGAATACTTCTGCTGTTAATTTTCCCACGTTATCACCTGGTCGAGTTGGATTGTTGTTCTGATTTGAATTTATTTCTGTTCAAATATGTCTTCGAAATGATACCCAATGTAAACACAGATTAGGTCTGAATCGTCTAATTGCTTTAAATCCCTTTTCAAACGTTTTCTGTTTTTTTACGGAACGGATACATTAATTATCTTAATGAAGGTCTTGAATATGACGGATTCTTATCTCGACGGCATTCTAACCTATCGAAAGTGCTCAAAATTTAGGGACAGATCAAACCTAACGCTGCTCCGAACGTTAAAAACTTAAACAGGATGCAAAACTGATGATAAAATGTTAATTAATCTCGTCTGGGTAAAAATAGGTAAATTTTCAAACATGAATTGCTTTGCCTTGAGAGGCACTTATTTTACCGTAGCAAAAGATAACTGTAACAGGTCACAAGTACTCCAAAGCTGGTAGAAGGGACCCACTGAAGGGATGTTAGGGTCTGATGATATAATTCCATCAAGTCATCCAGAATGTTTTTCTAGTGGTGCTTAAAAGCCCAGATGAAAGGATAAAAGGTGTGCCCATCTCTTCCAAGTTCCCCCTCTCTAAAGTAAAATTCCACAAAACACTCCTTTCTATATTCCATTATTCACTGAAATCGAAACAAGCGTTTGTAACATTCTAATTTTCCACATTGATCCGAACATTGGCAAAACAGATCCCTGTTGCAAGTATTTAGTTATTAGTTAAATGCGATCTCACCCTACATAAGATGCTACACAATGGTAGATGATTGCTCTTTCGTCTAACTTCATCATTACTTACGTAGCAAAACCATTCAGTGTGTTCCAACGCCGATCGCACATAACAAAAAAATTAAAGCATCAGTTCCCCGCATAAAATCAGCGTTTTGTTTTTTCAAGCTCATAAATAGCGTTTGCATTTACGATCGGGAAGGTCGAAATGATACAAAGGAAATAAACAGGAAACAAATCGAATATTGTTCCCAATATGGATGGGGAATTTGACGGATCAGTCCATTTGCCAAAAGAAAATAGCCCAAAGTAATGGCGCCAACATCCGGGATGATATGGAGGGGCGGAGGACAAGACACAAATGTCTTTTGACCTCAACTCCGGAGTGGCGTCTCCTCATCTCTCCCAAAAGCAGGTAGCGAAGAAGAGCGGAAGAATGAAGTGCTGCATGAAGTCTTGCGTACACTGCGCTTGAAGAGTCGCTATATTGCACATATCATCTATTAACTCGTACGAATAGCTGCTACTTGTTGGAGACGGCAGTCTATGAAATAAATGGTCCATCTACGCACATAATCCTCAAGAATCCATTATCTATAGGGGTCCAAAGAGACAGTGCAATTTAGTTCTGCATACATGTCTTAATCTGTCTTTCCGTCGCATTTAGATTTCTCTCTTTTTCTGATACTTTTGTTACACTGTTCATAACTTTGTTCACAAATCTGTAGGTCTTTATGCGGGTAACACGGCCAAGCAAATGCAGTCTCACCCTACACAAGATGCTACTCAATGGTAGTTGATAACTCCTTCGTCTAACTTCATCATTACTTTCGTAGCAAAACCATTCAATGCCAAAGACTCTGTGTAAGCATTTATAATCAAAGAAATCTAGTTTCCTGTTATCTTGGCTACAAAAATGTCCAAATTTCATTATCGTAGCAAACTCTAGTTTACAGTCTAATTTCAGTTTTCTGATCATATGCCTATTTTTCTTACAATTTCCAGAGATTCCGAAGGGTCTCTTCAGCAATTGCTGTTCTTCTATTTATCTCAAGTCGTGTATTACTAGTGTCTGTAAACGACGATAGCTGTATTCCCAGACTCCCCAGACAAACTCCCCAGTCAATTAAAATGAGAAACTTGACAATTAAAACACTCCCAGTCAATTAAACTGAGAAACTTACTCAAAAGCAGAGCCGTTAAAACAATAATAACTGAAGCACCATCCACTTGTCCAATTTTCATCACTTCAGTTTTCTCTCTCTTTATCATCAAGCTTATCCTATTACCAGTCTCATTAACAGCTTTAATAAAAGAGTTCATCTCGCCAACGTCATTTTCTAAAGGAGACATATCGTCAGTGTAATCTGTGTCATACTGTATATTTTCATACCAATAGACCATCTAAGGCACCAGTCTTTCCCTTCCAAGGAATTCTTTATAACATAAGCAATAGCAAGCTGAAAATAAAAGATAAAATGTAGTCTTGTAGAACACCAGCTAAACTAATCATTATTAAGAGCTATCAAGTATGCTCACTAAATTATCAGGAATGCCATATGATCTCACAATCAATCACAAATTAGGGCAATCAACAGAATTAAAATCGTTTTCGAAAACTGCAAAAAGAGTAACCATAATATTTTAAAATTGTAAACGTGTCTCAAGATTCTAGGTGAAAAGAATTGGTCTAAGCAGACTATCACCTCTGAATTCACATTGTTTTTCCGTATGTTGTGCATTCACCAAATGCTTAATTTTGTTAAGAGCAAGTAGGGACAGAACTTTAACTGCATCAATCTTCACATTAAAAACAATCTCTTTATTATAGAGAATATTCAAAATTTCAGTTAGCCATGTGATAACAAAATCGTCCCCAGTTATAAGCATTTCAGCAGTGATTTCATCTATGATTATTTGGGTATTTTTAATCTAGAGATAGTCAAAATAATTTCAGACATGAAATACAGAGACATGAATTTCAGACATGAAAATAATTTCAGACATGAAATAAGTCCAATATTACAGTCAGTAATACAGCTATCGTCGTTACAGTAGGTAGTTCTCGTAATAACTACATTGTTCAGGGCATCTTTGAAATGCTAAGAATCTAGAAACTACAGAAAAACCGATCTTCAGTAATCTTTCTCTCCTTATCCTCGATCCAGTGCCATTCTGTTTTTTCCTACACAAAATATTTTCTACCTTTGTTCTCCAGCAGCATTCTCTGTCCTGTCAATGGGACCTTCATACAGTCGCTCAAAAACATATCCGAACACTATAATTGTTTACAGAATTCAGAAAAAATATCTGGCAACGATTTTTTTAGAAATTAGTGATCTGGCAACCTTCGTGTACTGTACACGAAGGTGTTCGGATATTTTTTTGAGCGACTGTACATTGCACTTATTACAAGTCAACAAATTAATAGGTAAAGTAATAAAATTAGCATTTAAGAGAACACCAATACAGTTTCACTTTGCAAAAAAAAATAATTCCAGGACATTTCATGAAAAAATAAATTTATAGCTTCTTTTATTAGAAGAATTCTATTAATATTATATTTCATTTCATTAGCAAATTAAGTATATAATTGTGTTTTACAAAGACCTAAAATATAGTATATGTATTTTTGTTTTGAATTTAAGAACAATGAAATATTTATATATGTCTATTCCTGTATTGCATGAAATATCCATATATTGTTTATTTTAAATCTTACAAACAAATGTTGCACTCTCATTACACAACAATAGTTTTATTTTGCATATTTGTTGTTCTATTTGACATTTAATAGATTTGAATCTCAGAAGCTTTCCATTTACATCAATTATTTTTAGACGATTTCAGCAATTAAAATCATGCTGCTTCACACAAATGATTAAATAGTTCATTCTGGATTCTATTATCGTTGAATACAATTGTTTTACGTTTCAGAGCTTTTATTTGATTTTTGATGCATAAAAGCTTTGAATTTATTTGTTTAATCTTTTTAACTCTGTTTTGTATATAAACATAACATTTTAGAGGAAACAAAAAAATTGTAAGTAGGTAAATAGGTAATGATTTAGTCCCATTGCATAGAAAAGCTATAAGTTTCACGCATTTCATACAAAGTATGGTAGCTAGGTAGGCACTGGAAAGAGAGCTATGCACCAATCCCCTGTGATGATGCATAGAACCGGCCAGGCCTAGCACCTAATGTCCGACCCCGCCTTCTCGTGGTGCGGACCGTTAGTAACTTTCAAAAGAGATACTCTCTTGTGGAAGTGAACGGAAGGGGAGGGCTGCCAGATTAGTGTGGCCTACTGATCTGGACAACTATGGCTACTTTTCTTTTTTTTCTACCCTGCTGAGGAGTGGTCAACCACACAGGGTCCTGGTGCTGACCATATAAACCTACTGGACTGGACAGATATATGGCTCTGAGCTTGATTATGGATCCTGATTTTGATGCACTGGTGGGCTTCTGTGGAGGGAAAATCTTCCGCTGTGTTTCCTGTTTGTTTGTGGGTTGACAGCCCCAAGTGAATAGATTCACAGGATATGTTTATCAGCTGGTGGATAATCCTGAGCAGAAGTCATCGTAGGCACCTGAACTCTTTGCGTCTATTGGCATCGTCAAATTCTACATTGGAGGAAGTCTTCCAGTGTAGATGGCTTCAGCCTTTAGTAGTGGGGGAACGGGTCTTTGCACCATGTCTGCGATTAGGGGGCTGTTTGATATTGTCGGCATTCCCTCTCTCAATAAACATAGTTTCTTTAAACATCCCACTAACCATTTTCTCTCCATAGGTAGTTGGAATGTGAGGACTCTGCACAGAGCTTTTTCTCTTGATGTCCTCACACAAGAATTCCACCATTATAATTTAGATATTCTCGGCTTGCAAGAGACCAGATGGACAGATAAAGGTCAGATTATTAAAAATAATCTTAAATTTCTCTTTTCAGGGAGGGACGACAATAAGCATCACCAAGGCGTGGGTCTGCTTCTCAGCAGATACGCTAGTGATGCTCTTCTAGGATATGAGTGCATTAATGAAAGGTTTCTTACAGCAAAATTTCAGACAAGCGTTAAAGACTTAAATGTTATATGCTGTTATATCCCCACTGAGGATGCCGTTGAGGATGAGAAGGATAGGTTTTATGGACAACTTCAGGATATTTTGAATTCTGTCAAGAAAGGAGATATTACCCTTGTTCTTGGTGACTTCAATGCCAAAGTTGGTACTGACTCTGACCTTTGGGGAGGAGTAATAGGCCCTTTTGGTATTGGTAGCTGCAATGGCAATGGGCAAAGTCTCCTACAGGTAAGTAAACTCAATGCATTCAGAATAACTAACACTTATTACAAACACCGCGACATACATAAGTACACATGGGTTTCACCTGATGGGCTGCATAAGAATATGATTGATTACGTATTAATTAACAGCAAATGGGCTAGTTCTGTTAGGAATACCAGGGCATATAGGGGAGCTGAAATTGGATCTGACCATTACCTTGTTACTTAAACTTAAAGAAGTGTTGTGCTAGGGTTAAAAAATTTACTTTTAATACTGAAGCTCTGAAAGACCCAGTTATAGCCAAAGCTTACCATGATAGGTTACTTAGTCATTATGACAGTCATGGTATGCTTTCTACTGAAGTTGAGGAAGAATGGGATCATTTTAAACAGGCTTTTTTGACACTAACAGTACTCTTTTAGGAAAAAAGGAGCAGAAGGGACAGAATTATCTGCGTAATAAGGCACTTGAGCTTATTTCGGAAAGAAAGAACTGCAGGAATGTCCTTAATCAATACCCTACTAGTCCTAATAGAAAGCATTACAGAGAACTTAATAAACGTGTTAAAGATCAGTTAGCTGCTGATAAGAATCTTTGGCTTGATGGTTTGGCTGACAAAGCCGAGGAAGCAGTTAGACAGCACAACAGCAGAGAGCTGTACCAGATAGTTAATGTTCTGTGTGGTAGAAAACGGACAGGTATACAGGGATTGAAGGATAAACAAGGTTAGGTTATAGAAGGGGAGGATTCTGTCATGGCTAGGTGGGCCGAGCATTTCAGTGATGTTCTAAACAATGTAGTTAGTTCTACTCCCATTGTTTGCAATGATGATAGATGCATTGGTGGCTTTAATGTTGGCCCTATAACACAATCTGAAGTTATTTTGGCTGTTTCTAAACTTAAACTACATAAATCCCCAGGGGTAGATGAAATTACTACGGAAATGCTTAGAGCTGGGAATGTTTCGGTTACCACTTGGATGACTGAAATTCTGAATATCTTTTATGATAAAGGCATGGTTCCTAAGGATTTTACCAGAGCTATTGTTATCCCTATTTTCAAAAAAGGTCATCGCAGTTCTTGTGATAACTATAGGGGTATCAGCCTACTCTCTGTTCCAGGTAAAGTTCTTTCCACGATTGTGCTTAATTGAATTAAGAATCTGGTTGAGAGGCAATTGCGTGATGAGCAATGTGGATTCAGAAGTGGTAGGGGATGTGTGGATCAGATATTTTCACTTAGGCAGATTCTTGAGAAATGTTTAGAGTTTCAGAAACCTTTGGTTGCTAGCTTTGTTGATTTCAAAAATGCTTTCGACTCTGTTGATCGTCATAATTTGTGGTTGATTGCGAGATCATATAGTATATCTGACAAGTTAGTTAACATAATGAAAGCTCTCTATAATAACACTCAGTCGTGTGTGAGAGTTGGTAAGGCTCAGTCGTGTGTGAGAGTTGGTAAGGTGTAATAGCAATTGGTTTAGCATTACTTCTGGTGTTCGACAAGGGTGCATTTTGTCTCCTTTTCTCTTTAGCTTGGTTATTGACTATGTTATGCGAAATTCGCTTCAAGGGAAAGATTTTGGCCTTAAATGGACTGGAGATACGAAAATTTCTGATTTAGATTATGCTGATGATTTAGCCCTTTTGGCAAATGATGTTGATGAGATGAACTCTTTCATTCGAGCTGTTGATGAAACTGGTAGTAGAGTAGGTTTGGTTATAAACAGAGAGAAAACTAAAGTGATGAAAATTGGTCAGGCAGGCTGTGATTCAGTTAATCTGAATGGTTGCAGTCTTGAACAGGTGTCACAGTTTAATTATCTTGGGAGCTAAGTAACAGATAATGGTGATGTGCGGCATGAGATTAACAGACGAATAGGGATTGCTGCCGGGACTTTTAAGAATCTATGGCGAGTGTGGAGAAATAGGCGTATACACCTGAAGACTAAAATTAGACTGTATAATAGTTTGGTTCTTTCTAGAGTTAGTTATGGCAGTGAAACTTGGACACTTTGTAAACAAGATAACAGGAAACTAGATGCTTTTGATTCCAGATGCTTACGCAGTATCTTGGGCATTAGGTGGTTCAACTTTGTAATTAATGATGAGGTTAGGCAAAAGAGTTTGCAACCTCCTTTAAGCAGCATATTGTGCAGAGAGAGACTCCGTTGGTTTGGCCATGTTGCCCGAATGGATAATTATAGATTGGCAAATAGGGTTATGAACAGTGTGCCTAAAGGCCTCAGAAAGAAGAGGAGACCGAGGATGCGGTGGGCAGACAATGTCAAACAGGACCTTGTTAGAATTGGTGTGCAGTGACCAGATGCAGTAGATGTAGCTCAGGATAGACTTGCATGGAGAACTAAATTGCACGGTCTGGTTGGACCTCCGTAGCCCATGGCTGCTTGATGATGATGATGATGATGATGATGATGATGATGATGATGATGATGATGATGATGATGATGATGATGATGATGATGATGATGATGATGATTGCACATCTTAGTTTACGAAAATATACATTAAACTTTACGAATACCGAAAACATCCACAACAGTTCAAGAACCTCTCATATGGATTTATATAACTTGGTAAAATATTTGGAATACTTAATTGTTTGTACTTTGGATTAAAGCAGATTTTGACTTAATTATATTTTCTATGTTGTGATGGCTAAAGAAATTACTTTACCGATTAATTTATGTTAACCGAATTAGTCTTCGAATGACTCGGCTTCAGTTGTAACCGAACTCACGAACCACGGGTTCTCAAACTGTGACCTAGTTGGTCCATAGGAATCATGTGATTTCTTGAGAGTTAGATGCTCTGTAGCGTTACCTTATAATCCGACCCATGCTAATTCAATAGGAAATAGTCAGAAACAGGGCTCAGTAATAATCATTCTATGTAAAAACTGTGACTGAATATATATTCAAGATATTTGTCCAATCTGTCTAATAATAATAGCAATAACTATTCCTTTAGTTAGCTCATCCTATTAACAGTTACGGACCCCTGAACAATGTTGTCAAGTTCAAAAACTCCAGTACACAGAGAGAGAGACACACACAAAAATAAACTTCTTTTTCAGCCACTCCACCCCTCACAAAAAGGAGAGAGAGTTTAAATTTCTTTTTCAAAAATTGTTTTCCATATTTATTATAATTAACCACTGCACTACAGAGTTATTATAAGGTATTTTTAATTACTAATTATTTAGCGTGGGACCTGAGCATTTTTTCCTTGTACAAATCATGAATTATTTGGCGAATTTTGGATCAAGACATTATTTATTTGTTTATTTTTAATGTTCGTCAGATATGAAAAATTGTTTCAGTTAAATACGTGGCTGAAAACTGAAGTGGAAGATGAACATTTTTTTTTGCAATTGCATGGCAATCTTCTTAATTCGGGAATCCCTGAAGACTGCTCGCGGAATGCCGGTTGAGAAACACTCTCTTAAATATTTAAATGGTTATAAAAGCAGGAATATTTAAAAACATTTTGCTCGCCTGTAAAACAAAATCCTTCCTAATTGGCGGAAATTAAAATAACCATTACACAAACTGTTTAAAATACTTCAATTTAGTAATGTTTAATACAACAATTATATATTTCGTTTATAGCCTTTTAAATCTACAGCTTTTCAGACCAATTATTCCTACTGACATTGCTGCTGCTAAATATTTCAGCTTTGTAATTTCTTTATTACCATAAGAAGTTTGTTGAAAATCGGAATTTAGATAAATTAGATCAAGATCATCAATATTTATTCAATGATATTTTTCTGTAAAAAAAGATTAAAAAGTTGCTGAGATTCGAATCTGATTTCCTGTTTAAATAACAATAGGTCTGGTCCTAATCAAGCCGCCACTCAAAGAGTACGTCTGTGTTATCTCGATATTACTGACATTGGAAAGTCGGATTTCTTCGATCTCGCTCTCTGTCCTCGTTAAGGAAGGAAACAAGCAAATGCTCAGCAAGGCAAACGGATGCCACACACTAAGAGCAGAGTGTGGACTCTCTTTTGGAGCACAATGTGACGAAATTAGTCACATTGTGTTCCAAATTACACCTTCCTTTTCCGAATGTTGGTGTCGAAATCCCTCTGCTGGGGTGGGTTTTGGTTATATATTCCGACTCGTGACATCAGATGTTTATCAGTCCACTCAGATGTCCACCAGTGCTTTCATTATTGTCGGAGTTCTAGCTCGACTGCTAGTCCTTGTCAACTAGGTCCGGGTCTATTTATTGTACTCGATGTGAGCTATCTCCCGATTTAGTCCTTGAAGGGTAAATCCTCGAAGGAATCCTTTTCATTCACTTCAATCTAGGTGCCACATATTGCTTGAGACGATATTAATGATCATTTAATCTTCGCACTCTGTTCCCATCTCTAGGCTATTTCTTGGGCCAGTCGTTATTACTCTTTTCTCTTTTTCATGCTGACCATGCTGCTGGTGTTGTAACTGTGACTACTTGACTGAACTGATATTGGAAACACGATGGGGAAGAAGGGAATAAAGAATGGCGATCGCGGCTGGAGGAACCAGTATCTTATACTCCATTTGCACGAGAATACCAGTTAGAATGCAACACTATTCATAGCCTACATCGCATTTTGAGACTGAAGATGACGACAAAAATTGAATGACAACTTTCTTTATAGATTAAAGAACTGAGGTCTAAATAAGCTCATTCCGGCCTTCAATATGATTATTATTCCAGATAAAAGTTTAAAAAGTTCTGCAATCAAAATGGAGAACCCTAAATATACTATGATCATAATCAGCAACAAAACAACAACTGCGTCCCAGGTGTCGAATCTAAAACACACTAATATATTTATAGCTTCTGTTAAATAACTAATTAAAAACAAATTTGGAGCTTTTGACAATTTATCAAAGAGTGTTTGGAATTACATCTGTCGATCCCCTATACGTTCCCAAATTATCCGAGGAAATTTTAACAGAATAATAAATTTTCATGTTAGATGATTTTTTCCCTAATATAGGTTTCGATTTAAAATAATATTTATGCATATATTGTCGCTGGAAAGATCCAAATTTGAGTCCCGCATTAACCGATATTTCGTCGTATCCATTTTCGTGTTAAGTTTTCCGACTATTTTTTTTCTTTGAAATGAACCTTAAAATTATTGACCGTTGTATTCATTTTCTTGGTTAAGGGTGCAGACTTTCTCCGGATCCATCAATGAGATTGGGAAGGGTTTCGTCAGTCAGACAGATAAATTACATTTAATACGTGTAAGAAAGTCACCCTCTAAGCGAGGCGAAAATTAATCAGGAGAGAGAAAAAATACTGTATGACCTATATGGGAGCCTCTCATCTGTCCCTAGTAGATTTCATTCTTTTCTTGTCATTTCTCATTATCTTATCCTTAATTTTCTTATATCTTTTCAACCTATTTATGTTTAATCCCTTTATACATATATAAGTATATATCTCCTATTTCTGATGGGGGGGGGGCTCAGTCGGTAGCGCGCCAGGCTCGTAATCTGCAGTTCCCAGGTTCGAGTCCCGGCTGAGTCAGTGTTGAGATTTATCTCCGCAAAATTCCCCGCCCTGCCCACGGTCAGTAGGGGACACCGATGGGCTTGGAAGGGCCGCCGTCCGTCGGATGGGACGTTTAAGCCGTGGCCCCGTGTGCGGGAGAGCCATACCCTGTGCACGTTAAAGAACACGCTGGATGGCCTTGACGGGAGGCTACCATCTGTCTCCCAACAGCTGTTCCAGTGGGTCTCCTCCCCCAACCTTCTCTGAGCCTTCGGGGTCCATGTGACCTGGCCATTTAGCCCATGGTGTGCAAAAAAGTGCCGCTCAGAGGTAAAACAACCCAACCCAACAACCCTATTTCTGACGGCGCTGTACTCTCTTTTTATTCTCCTCGAATGGTATTTTGGTCTCTTCTTATCGTATTTCCTTATTCTATCTACTTTCGAAGCATTTCAATTACTTGCTATCCTATCTCTCTCCTACCGTTGAAAGCTTTTCAGTCTTCTCTTAACCTATATACCATTTCACCGTCTTTCCCTATTTCTTATCTGCCCCAGTAGCATTTCTCCTCACCCTCTCTCTCATTTGCATCTGATAATCTTGTAGTTTCTCCATTTTCTCTACTTCCATCTGCCCCTCACGTCTCTTTAGCTTCTTTTATTTCCTACCTTATTTTTCTACCTGCTGTCTGTCCGTAACACTAATCTACTGAATCTACTTTCGCATCCTATTCTTTACATTCTCTTCCTTAGGATCCTTGGGAGGTGCATAATAATACCAGGCTTGTAATATGCAGTTCCCAGGTTCCAGTCCCAAATCTGCAAGCCTTGAGATTTATTCACGCTACTCTTCACTCTGTCCTCAGTCAGAAAAGAAACACCTTTTGGCTTGGAAAGGCTACCAGCCCTCGGATGGGAAATTAAGCCTTGCCTTCCTGTGCACGAGAGCCATACCTTATGCACATCAAAGAAACCGCTGCATGGCCTTGACGGGAGGCTCCCACCTGTCTTCTAACAGCTGTTCTGTGGGTTCCCTTCTCCAAACTTCTCGGAGCCCATGGCGTACTTGTGATCTGGCCGTTTAGCTCATTGTGCGAAAAAAAAGTGCCGCTCACAGATGAAATAACCCAATCTTGGGGTACTTGGGACTTGTCTATTAAATCTATTGTGCAAAATAATTACGTCACTGAAAACTAAAACAGCCCAACCCACACCTATTTGAAATACTCTTCTTATATAGCCGTCTTGTGCAATGAATGGAAGTCTAATTTTTCTCCCCATTATCATTTGTTTCGTCTTGTTCCCAAGTGGCAGGTCTCTTATTAGCAAGTTCAAGGAGGGAAGATGAAGTTGCTGACCTCCTTATGCGAAAGAGCGGCGTCGTTCTTCTCAAACTGTGTTGGTTTCACCCCAAGAAGTGATTCTTCCCACGCCCGCCGTGTGTGGCGGGAACTGGTACCGCAAGGCCCGCATCAATATGCCATGTGACGCAACCCAGGATGTGGTCTGTGAGCATGCGTTTTGCCTCAGTTTCCACTGACTCGTAGTTCGACCTCCTCTATGTCAATGTCACCGAGGTGTTGGTGACGAACCCGCTAGAGGCCAAGTACGGACGAAAAAGTGTACGGCGGAAATTGTTTAATTTGTTAAAGCGTTTTGCGTTTGCGGTTGTGAGGATTGTCGTAACGTTTACACTGTATGTCGTAATAAAGAGCTACGGCTATCAGTCCCATTGTTTCGGTAGGGTGGAAAAATGTGCTCTTTGTTATTAGCGGTTATCAAAAGAATTATAAATTCTTTGTATGTGAATTAAATATTAATAATTAAAAAAAACTGATTACGTTGACAAGGAATTTATCATCACTTAGAGGAAAAAAATAGGAGATAAAAGGCAGAATGGCATTGTTTTTCCCAGTGACGTATCTACCATGATTCCAATGTTTTGGCTGAACCAGGACCCGATGATCGGCACGTTTTTTGTATCTTTTCTTTTGTTTTAGAAGCGTGCTATTAAACATGACACATGTATTTATAAGAAACTGGCAGATTTGCCTGGCGTTGCTCGGGTATGAAAAACTCTTTAAAGTATATCATAGATGGCATTCCCCACGTGGCACGCTTTGAGTGAAATAAAACTCATTATGATCGTTTAGTCGTCTTTCAGCTCCCACCCTCTCCTTAAAAAAAATTTATCCCCTTCTTTTAGAGGAGGTCTGAAACTCTCTAAAGTATATAGGAAATGGCGATACCCACATCGCAAGCTTCCGTTTGACATAATTCTCCTCTTCCAGGGAAGGTCTGGAACTCCATATTATATAGTAGATGGTCATATATCCGTCGCCAGCTTTCATATGGCATGGGTATGTAAGTTTCATGGCCTGTAAATGGTAGCTAGATACTCACTGGGAAGGAGAGCTATGCACCAATCCTCTCTGATGATGCATAGAACCGACCAGGCCTAGCACCATGAGTCCGATCCCGCCTTCTCGTGATGCAGACCGTTAGTACTGTCGTGACCACCCCTGATTTTATGGCGGCACACGCAATAAGGGCTGTGATTCGTTTGCGTTTGTCAAATCCAAGGCAATTTTCCGGGCCCAATCCAAAATCAACACATATTTAGCAATAATCAAAACTAACATGAATTCATAGGTAACAAAAACATACATTTATTCACAGATCAATATTCAAACTAATTACACATGTAGGTCCACTCATCGGGCAATTTTATCAGGCGTACACGGCGCGACACTTCTCAATTTAAGGGGGCTTTCCCCAGCGATGGCTAAAGCCAATCCAAAAGAAACTTAAGTTCACTGTTCAAAAGATGAGCAGACGATACACAATGTATTAGTTCCATACAGGCCGCGTGACGGCGATAAGTAATGTAATTGAGTGGGAAAATTTAAGTCAGATCCAAAGCGACTTAGTGACCCTTACCTCGTTCCGTGCAGGCTGATCCCAGGGGACGACATCGCAGTTTGGCCAGTCGCTGCAGGCTTTCATTCCTCGGCAACTCACTGCATCTCACAGGGCGCTTACAACAACTCTGCTCATTTAGCTTTCCAGAGGCAACAGCTCACGTCTTCCTTCCTTCGAGTCAGCGACGAGAATGTCCCACACTTTTTCGCTTGTTTTCGAGGTACACTGTCCGGTCCCCCTGGCAGAGGTCACCTATGCTCATGCGTGGCTGTTCGTGATTGGTCAGAGTAGCCGAGGTGCGAATCTCAGATCACCTCTGGCCAACGTTGTTTACCAGGCATGTTACGTAGTCCCTCTGCCATCCGGAGTTTCAGGGTCAACCTGGAAGATTCTGTGCCTGCGGCAGAGTTCCTCTTCGTCGAACTGGACACAAAAATGGAGGCGATGTGAAATAGCACTATCCAAGGAGGATAAGGGCGTCCATGAGCCTCCATGCTAACAGTCGTGTCCACATGATAAGACAAATATGGGCACGACAGTGCTTTTCAAAAGAGATACTCTCTTGCGGAAGGGAACAGAAGGAAAGGGCTGCCAGATCAGTGTAGCCTACTGATCTGGACTACTATGTTGCTTTTCTTTTTTTCTACCCTGCTGAGGAGTGGTCAACCACACAGGGCCCTGGTGCTTACCATATACTCCAACAGGAATTGAATAATGGCTCTGAGCTTGATTATGGATCCTGAATTTGCTACACTGATAAGTTTCTATTGAGGGAAAATCTTCCGCTGTGTTTTCTGTTTGTTTGTGAGTTGAGAGCTCCAAGTGAATAGATTCACAGGATACGTTTTATCAGCTGGTGGATAATCCTGATCTGAGGTCATCGCAGGTACCTGAACTCTTTGCTTCTACTGGTATCATCAAATTCTACATTGGAGGAAGTCTTCCAGTGTAGATGGCTTCAGCCTTTAGTGGTGGGGGAAAGGGTCTTTGCCCCATGTCTGCGATTAGGGGGCTGTTTGATATTGTTGGCATTCCCTTTTTCAATAAACGTAGTTTCTTTAAACATCGCACTAACCATTCTCTTTCTACAGGTAGCTGTAACGTGAGGACTCTGCACAGAGCTTATTCTCTTGATGTCCTCACACAAAACTACCGCTGTTACAACTTGGATATTCTCGGTTTGCAAGAGACCAGATGGATAGATAAAGGTCAGATGCTTAAAATAATCTTAAATTTCTGTTTTCGGGGTGGGTTGGGTTGGGTTGTTTTACCTCTGAGCTGCAGGATTGCCCTTAATCAATACCCTACTAGTCCTAACAGTAGTATATATAACAGTAGTAGTCCTAACAGAAAGTATTGCAAAGAGCTTAATAAACGTGTAAAAGATCAGTTAGCAAGTAATAAGAATCTTTGGCTAGATAGCTTGGCTGACAAAGCCAAGGAAGCAGCTAGATAACCTAACAGCAGAAAGTCGTATCAGTTAGTTAAAGTTTTATGTGGAAAAAAATGAACAGGTATACAGGAATTGAAGGATAAACAAGGTAAGGTAATTGAATGTGAGGAATCTGTCATGGCTAGGTGGGCTAAGCATTTAAGAGATGTTCTAAACAATGTGGTTAGTTCTACTCCCATTGTTTGTAATGAGGATAGACGCATTAAGGGCTTTATTGTTGGCACTACAACAGTCTGAAGTTATTTTGGCTGTTTCTAAACTTAAAACTACATAAATCCCCAGGGTAGATGAAATTACTACAGAAATGCGTAGAGCTGGGAATGTTTCTGTTACCACATGGCTGACTAGAAGTTTGAATATTTTTTATGATAAAGGCATGGTTCCTAAGGATTTTACCAGCGCTATTATTATCCCTATTTATAAAAAAGATGATCGCAGTTCTTGTGATAACTTTAAGGGTATAAACCTACTTTCTGTTCCAGACAAAGTTCTTTCCTTGATTGTGCTTAATAAGAATCTGGTTGACAGTCAATTGCGTGATGAGCAATGTGGATTCAGAAGTGGTAGGGGATGTGTGGATCAGATATTTTCACTTAGGCAGATTCTTGAGAAATGTTTAGAGTTTCAGAAACCTTTGGTTGCTAGCTTTGTTTATTTCAAAAAGGCTTTCGACTCTGTTGATCGTTATAATTTGTGGTTAATTGTGAGATCGTATGGCATACCTGACAAGTTAGTTAACGTAATGAAAGTTCTCTATAATAACACCGAGTCAAGTGTGAGATTTGGCAAAGCTTATAACAATTGGTTTAGCATGACTCCTGGTGTTCGACGACGGTGCATTTTGTCTGCTTTCTTCTTAGTTTGGTTATTGATTATGTTATGCGAAGTAGACTGCAAGGTAAATATTTTGAGCTTAAATGGTCTAGAGATCTGAAAATTTCTTATTTAGATGATACTGATGATCTGACTCTTTCGACAAATAATGTTGATGAGATGAACTCTTTCATTAGAGCTATTGATGAGACTGGTAGTAGAGTAGGTTTGATGATAAACAAAGAAAAAAATAAAGTGATGAAAATTGGTCTGGCATGTTGTGATGATGTGCGGCATGAGATTAACAAACGAATAAGGATTGTTGCCTGGACTTTTAAGAATCTATAGAGAGTGTAGAGAAACAGGCGTATACACTTAAAGACCAAAATTAGACTGTATAATAGTTTGGTTCTTTCTAAAATTATTTTGGTAGTGAAACTTGGATCCTTTGTAAACAAGATGGCAATAAACTTTGTGCTTTTGATTCTAGATGTTTACGCAATATCTTGACATTAGGTGGTTGAACTTTGCAAGTAATGATGAGGAGGCAAAGGAGTGGGCAACCTCCTTTGAACTACATATTGTGCAGAGAGAGACTGCAATTAACTGCATTAAGTTGGTTTGGCCATGTTGCCGGTATACATAATTGTAGATTAGCAATTAGGGTTATAAACAGTTTGCCTAAAAGCCTCAGAAAGAGGGAGACCTAGAATGCGGCAGGCAAAGTCAAAGAGGACCTTGTTAAATTGATCTACAGTGGAGGATCTACAGTACAGTACAGGAGATATAGCTGAGGTCAGATATGTTTGGAGAATTAAATTGCACAATGATGTGGTTGGACCTCCGTAGCTCACTGCTGCTTGATGATGATGATGATGATGATGATGATGATGATGATGATGATGATGATGATGATGATGATGATGATGATGATGATGATGATGATGATGATGATGATTGTTTCGTCCCATCTGCTTCCCCCCATGGAAAAATGTTATCCCACTCTTTTAAGGTAGATCTGGAACTCTCCCTATGTAATTTTGAATAATTCTAATACTAAATTTATAAGAGGCACCGATGTTTAACAGTTAATGTTAAGTACATAGAGATTTAGAGAAATTCAATTCCGCCTTTCCCAATTTTGGTTCACCCTAGCGGTTTGCATATACCCTATATTCTTCCCGTAGATGAAATCAACGTTCATGCAACGCTTGGTGCACCTAACTCTTATGGGGGCAGAGGTGCATAACAGACACAGAAACCACCAATAAACAAACCTACATACATACTTACATACATACTTACATACATACTTACATACATACTTACATACAAAAATTAACTTTCTTTCTTCTTTGCATATTACATTTTGCGCAAAGTAAAGTTGGAAGGGATAATTCTGCCAAATAGCATATGGGCATATTTGACACAAAGTGACAGATGATAGTGACATGAAATCTCGTGCTTTCCAAGTGTACACTGTTAAATTAATAATAAGATAAAGCAAAGATACAGTGAAATCCCGGTTATCCGGCATTTAAGAGGAATGGTGTTAGATAACTCTTCCGGTTGCGTGAGAAATGTTTTGATAGAAACCAAATACAATAGGTACAGTCTTATATTTAAGTCTTACTTGAAATAAAAATGCAGTTTAAACTATAGTAATAAAATAAAGTACAATCCCCTTGATTCAAATATAAATATCTGAAATGTAATTGCTTTTATGTGTCTGTTACACTTAATGAATGTCTAAATCAGTGCACTTAACAAAAACTTCTGAAAGCCGCCATAGAAAGAGTTGAAATTTTGGCCATTGATAGCGCTGACTCCGATAGTACCGTGTTTTCCTAATAACGAACTGCGAAAGAGAATTTTTGAAAGGAAAAGTCAGTAGAAAAGCATTCACAAGACAAATAAAAATCTATCCGAGACACTAGAAAGTAAGCTAAACTTTAATTTCAGAAATTAAAAAAAACTTATGCATATGTATGGACAGTGTAGTATATTGGTAAGTTTCCTTAATCTCGGATGGCATTTCATCAGGGTCATCCAATTAACTATCATTTCATTCTTGAGCAATAGATGACGTGGAGTTGAAAGCTGCCATACCAATTTCAAATGGTCATTTTGAAATATTTTAAAATAATATCTAAAAATAAATTCCGGAATCACTTCCAGGAACATTATTCGTCGGGACGTACAGGAACATCTGATTGCTCTATTTATAGCTGAATCGATATCTGCCATTATGGGGATTGCTCTCCCCCTCTTTTTATGGTACTTACATCAGTTAAAAATTCCATGAGCTATCTGGTGGCATTTCCCAAAGGAAATTCAATACAGAAGCTAAATCATCTATATCCATTACACAGTTGTAGAGTACGCTAAAAGAGATTTTATCAGCTTTCAAAGCAAATTTCAAAAATCATAATTACTATTTCTTTGTTTTTACAAAAATATATTTTCTCTTCCATATGAAACAATGAAAGATACAGAAAAAGCAAAAAATGATCTCGAAACACTTGCTGTGCACAATTGATTTTCGGATCTATCCAAAGGTCAACAACTTTGATATTTTTCCTCTCCTTCAGAATGAAGTTGATTAATAGTCGAGAGCTTAGATGACGACGATAGATCACATGACCCATAGAGGTTAGCTTAACCCTCGCGCATAATATAGGTTGCCCAGGGAGTGTTATCAAAATGTGGAGCCACCGTGAAAAATTCCCGGACAGGTAGCAATTAATCTTTAAACCGTTGATAGGCCATTACTTGGCATTAGCACGCTATTGTTTTAGGGCACCTGGTTTGCCGAACCTGTAGCCGATATTCCCTCCCCCTTGGGTTCAATCCCCTCTAGGTTATTTTGCATGAGAGTGAGTAGAATATACATCATTATCGGAGAATGATGCAAATCAGTATTTAGTGATTAATTAAAGAAGTTACTCATTTTCTGGGTAGTGATTAACACAGCAGCATGCACCGTGAAATACAGGAATTATGTGCACATTATTTATTTTGTCAGGCGGAGGGTCATGGCAGGGTATCTTCCTTCTTTAACCTTTCCGGTCACGTCATCTTCTGGGTTATCTGGATGAGCATCGAATATCATCATCACTGTTGGGATGAGACTTGAACTCCTGATAAAGATATGCTCGTGACATCAGGTGAGTTAATACAACAAAATCAGAATGGCAAAGATATCAGTTCTTTAGATTTCTCTGAACCAGTTTCATGGCAGAAACTTCTTCTTCTATTGTGAACAACAAGAGCAGGTGTTTTTATAAATTCCGTAATTTCCTTCTGCAATAAATTCTTTATCTCTCTTTGGTTAATTAATAATTATCATTAATTAATTATCATTCAATTACTTTTCTATTTTGATTTTAAACAGTAATTTAAATAATTGAAGAAGTTTTCTTTCTTTGGACGGATACTGATAAGCAACATACAAAAGAAAACTAATTTGAGCTCAGATGAAGGGGGAGAATTGCTCTAACATCTTCCCGCCCCCTCGTTAACACGAATATTGTCCTGTGCAGAAGACGCCTTTCAATTTATCTACCTTTGGGAAAAAATAAAAGGATATAAATTGTGTAACAAATAACATCGGTATTCAAAATTAAATCAGCAATCATCGACCTGCTTTAATCAGAGTAAATCAGGAGTTCTTAACCGTTTGCAGATCGCCCAACCTTTGTCCCCATATCATATGGAGTGAATGAAAAAATGGGTTTGAATGTGCAGTGCTACATTGTAATTCGCAGCCCCTCTCGAATTTCGACTCTCCCATATCCCCACAATTCATGGGTGGTTAGTGTCCATGTAAAATTATTCAACAGAAAGTATATATTACCTACGATATCAAAAATATTCTTACGTCAGATAAACGTTCTACAGTGAATTTATGATAAACGTGTCATGAACGCTCGCGTATGCTTCTGCTTGAGAATTGCGTAACCAACGAATTGGAACACAGAATCTATCTGAAAAATAGGAAAGATAGAATTGTTATGTTGGAGTTATTGATATGTGAAAGAAGACATAATTAGTGTCAGTTTATACACGTTAAAGTGGTTAAAAAAATGAATTATTCTATGTGGTAAGTGCGCGGGAGGTTAAATAGTTTGTTAGTGTGGATCGTGTTAGTAAACTAATGAAGGTAAGAGAATTTTTCGTCTTGTACGTGGTGATCAACGTCTGAAAAGAATTGGTTCTGAGAAACCAGCATACTTAGCCACAGTTTTGGAGTACTTGAGGATTAAAACCTTAGAAAGAATTCATTTAGTGTATGGCAGAGTGGTTAGCGCGCTTGGCTACTGATCTAAGGGACCTGGGTTCGAGCCCCGGGTAAGGCATGGATGTATGTGTCGTTTTTCTGCTGAGGTCCTGCCATCCTCACAGACCTTCTACTATGGCAGATAAACTGACAGGCTCCTGTCAGACCTCTGTGGCAAGCAGCTGCTTGAGGGGGTATTTATTTTTTTTTATTTTATTTATAATTATTTAGTTTGTGTAGGAATTGGTAAGAATATTCTCGATATATTGAATATTTATTTAGCAACATGATTTTACTGTTCATTGAATGATGTTAGACTTACTTTGTGATTTGGGTGTGAATAGAAATTAGATAATGGATTCTTCTGAAAGTTTATTTTTATATTGACATAGATTTTTGTGCCGGTTGACTCAGTTTGTTTATAAATAATTTCATACATGCTTTTGTAATAAATTGCATTGTTTTGAAATTATCATTGTAATATTGACCCACGCTCAGTACTCATCCATTTAATTTGTAACAATATGATGGAAAATAAACATTGGATTTTTCGTGAAACCCAGAAGTTGATATATTGATGTTTTGTGATAAAATAAACAAATTTCGGTAGCAACTTTTTTTAAGCGTAAATATTATAGTTTAGTAAAAGATAATATAAAGAAAACGGAAATGACGATCCTGGTTCTTTCCTTTTACTCAATGTCACAGTAACTCTGTAAAGCAAAGGTAATTCTTGGACTAATTTATCACTGTTGTAAATATTAATTTTCTCTAAATGGAGGCATTTTAATAATTATTGTAAGTAATCAATATAATCAATATTAAATAAACACAGATTATATTTAATTTGAATTGTTGAAAATCTGATCAACGCTTTCTCTTGCGATGCAACGTGCATTCCTGAGCATTGATCACAATTCCTGAGTATCACTCCAGTGGTGGAGACTGGTGAGACCATGTGGCCTACGCTTCCTCCGTTCTCATTGATCGTAGATTCACTAGTGGTTGATAGTTCATCGACGTATGATTCACGAGAACAATCGTAGCATCACCCGCGCAGTTTCCCCTATTAATACAGATGCTAAACCGCTGTACCTCTCCCTAACACAAGCCTCTTTATATCCGGATGCTTGTATCCTCTTCTCTTGACTCTCCTCCTTGAGTCCTGAGTGAAACCAGGTATCAGCTGCTACAAATAAAGTTTTCCCTTCTGATGATTCAATGGGGAATCATTCAACATACTTGACAAATTTCGAATGGTTTTAAATTTTTTTCTTTCTTTGTTATACTCTTTATTAATATTTTTGTGATTTTTAAAGTTAATAACAATTTTGATAATTCTCTTCTGATTTCCTTCAACTGGATTACTAGGTACTGCTAACGCTTCATAATTATTTATTTCCTCACATCGATCCTCTTTATTGATCTTTTTTTTATCGTTAATCATTTTTCCTTACTCTCTTTTCAAGCTCATAAACTCTTATTCCCTAAAAAGTAAAAGGATAGAAAATTGTATTTGGGGAAAAAATGCAAAGACCACGAAGATTTTCTTTCGAATCATTAATTACTAATTTCTTAAATTCAGTAACATCTAACTATTTCTGTTTTCCTGCCTCCCAACAAATGTTTCTTCTGTCGAATTAATTTCCTTATCAACCTTAATAGGTAGCTATTTAAAGATGTGTTCTTCGATCTTTTTTTCCTCATTACAGGATCCTCAATAAATATTTTCATCACTAATCATCGAATGCATGATTTCTCTGTTCCTTACTAATGTTCAATTAATCACAGCTAATATGTACTCTTTTCTGCAGTCTGCAATCTTTAAACGTTTCAGAGCAAGACTAATTATTTCTCTTTACTTTTATTTTATTTTCAGACGATATATAACTTATTTTTAGAATCATCATTACTTTTAACTTCTTTTCACTTTACAGATTCCATGTTTATTTCTAACATAATTTTTTTTAGGGAAATCAGTGTTTTTTAGCAGAAATAACGAAGATAATCAAGTAGCTTTTGGTTTCTAATATATAGCTCTATATTTGGCTCTAATATATAAAGAGGAAAATTTGTTTGTTTGTTTGTGTGTCTGTCCGCTTATGCACTCAACCCCCCAAGAGCTACAGACCTCAAACTTTACATGAACATTCCCTTCACCCAGGGGAAGAATAAGGCTATGTGCGAACCCGCTGGTGTCAACCAAAATTCAGGTGGGCGGGTTTGAATTTCTCAAAATCCCCATAGACTTAACATTAACCGTTGATAGTTACTCAAAATAACTGTGCCACCAATAAATTTGAAAGAAGGAATGCATCAATTTATTTTTTATTTCGCGTAATAAAGTCATTGTTGAGTTTATTGGGTAAAGAGCACGATCCTTTCTGTGGAAATTGAAGTCGTTCTAATTAATTAAGCACGAGCAGAACACTATATTTTTTGTTGAAATGAAAGCTTCAAAAACTAAGAATACATATCGAATCATTCATTATTTTAAAAATATGTAAAAAGTTAATAAACATATATCTCATAAGATATGCTAATTAATAAATATTTTAAATACACCCAGGCCCCGCTATGTGAACGTTCCTTATACGAATCTCCACTTATCCAAACACGAAGGATTTGTACCCTAAACTTCGCTTATTCAAACACGAAGGATTTTTTTATCCCAAACTTCGCTACACGAACGCCTGATTCCTATATGCGAACTTTCCATTTCGCAAGTTGGGGGAAAACACTTTTCGGTTCAGCTGTTTGCCACGCATCGGGCAGAGGATCGTAGGAGCGAGCTCCATATTTCGTTAGCTAGTGTTATGCAAAGCGGTAGATGCGTTGAAAGCTTGTGCTGTGCATTCACGTGTTTCATGCTCTGTTTTTCAGTATTCCCTGCATCATGTCCTCAAAAGAGGAAAAAACGTTGGCCAAGATGGAAAGAAGGAGCCGAAGGGATAGAATAGGGCATACTCTCAAGGTGAAGCTTGAGCATACTCTCAAGGTTAAGCTTGAAGTTTTGGATCGTATCGAGAGTGGGGAACGAAAGAAAGATTAGCTATTAGATGGGTTTATCGAAGTCTGCAGTTCGTACAACATAATAATAGTGAGGAAATAAGAGCAAATGTTGAAAATGTACAAGGTGAAAAATTAACGAAAGAGACAAGAGGAAGAGCAGAAATTTATGAAACTTTAGAGAGACTGATGATTCAATGCATTTGAATGCCACGGTGATCGAGACACGCCGTTGACCTTCCTCATCATTCTGGAGAAGATGCTATCTCTCCAGATACATCATTTTTCGAGGATCTGAAGAAAAAAGTGATGGGGGATGAGAGTGCTGCAGACAGAATTCAAGGCAAGCAGAGGATGATTAAACAGATTCAAGAGGAGGCATATCTTCATAACGTTAAACTAAGGGAAGAGGCGGCCTCTACCAACAGCGAAGCAGCGGCGACCTCCCCTACGCATATCCAGGATATCATCGATGAAGACAAATATCACCCAAAACAGATGTTCAACATGGATGAAACGGGACTGGTTTAGAAGGGAATTATAACTTCAAAAATGCTTTTCACGATAAATGCATTGCAAAGTTGCATTATAAAAATGCTATTTAGGATGCTTTTTTTAATCATTTTGGGGTAAATTTGATCTGGGTTGGAAACATATTGGAATTTTCCCCATAAGAAATATTGGAAATGTTTCGATCGCTATACGAACATTTATAACAACTATAAGCCTTAAAAAACCGTTTTTTAGGAACGAATTAGGTTCCTAAAGGGAGACCACGGTGTCTTATGTTAAGTAATAAATAATGTTTTTTAATAATAATTTTTTCGTAGTTCCATTTTTTTGTGCTCCTCGGACCATATTTCATTTTCTTTTGCTATAAAGTGCCTGGCAAAATATTCGAGGATCTCTGGTGGACAGGAAATGATTTGAAACATTTGATTTTCTGAGCGAGGCAATATCGTTTTTGATTTCTAAATTTTTGACTTGGGGAGAAATATATGGTACCTCCCCACAAAAAAAAAAATATTTCCTCCCCTAAACGAAAGGGAGAAAATTTTAACAGGAAGGGGATTGATCGTAATGATTTTTATGCCAAATGAAAGCTGGCGACGTGGAGAGTGCCTTTTACTCTATATATTAAAGAGTTTCAGACAAGAGCAACGCCGGGTAAATCTGCTAGTAAAATGTAAAATCGACTCCTCAGTCACTGCTATGTACTGTAACATACCTATCACTACAAGACTAGTTTTCATTAATAAACAGGAAATTGCTGCAGTAATTTTTTTATGTACTATAATTCCCACTAAAGAAGTTCTGGATACCTTTATCTATAACTATACTTAAATTTACAGGGATTGAGAATTTACCCATCATGTTAATCTCCCCCCCCTCCCTCCTCCCAGCTTTCTTGGGCACGCCCATTGAAGACGCCGTCGAAGGAAACTGCGTGTAACTTGGTGAACAGATGGGGAAACAGTTTTTTGGATCAGCTGTTCACTTGACTGTCATTCCCAGCTGTTGCTTGATTCGTTAACATACGACGAGAAAGCGAAGAGAGAAGAAAAGGTCAACGACATTCTGCGTTGATGATGACCCAACGATGTCAAATACGGTGCATGACGCGATCAATCGTCATCATTCTTTCTGGTGCCAGATTCCCTCTCATCTTCCCTTCACCTGGAGCTGTACTTAAATGAAACGCGATGACTCAGCATCTGCATATCTATCACAGGTCATCACTGAAGCGATGAATCGGAGAAGAAAGTTAAACTAGACTCGAAAAGAATTTGTTTTCCAGGTGAATAATTGGGAAGGGATGAATTGCTCTCTCCTTTCTGCAATCAAAACCAAGTGTACCTCAGTTATGTCCTTTTTCTGTAATCTCAAAGCGAATGCATTATTAACCTCTAACTTCTTCAGATGTGCACAGTTGGTACTTCGACACTTGAATGTCACTCCAGCACCTTTGGCAGTGGAAGGCTTTTGGCATTGGCGTTGCAATAGCTTTAGAAAACGTCTCCTACAGGTAAGTAAAGGTTTGGGAATAACTAACGTTTACATTAGTAATAGAATCGTTATAAATACTTAGGTTTTATCTGATATGTAATCTAGAAGCAAGATTTTATGCACTAATTAATACTAAAAGGGCTTTACTATTGGGAACGTCATTCGTATAGAGGAGCTAAGCTTAGCTTTTGTCTAATCATTACCTCGTTAAAAATATATCTTAGGGTAGATATAGAAATATTATGCAAAATCTAAAAGAATCGTCATTAACGCTGAGACTCTGAAAGACACATAAATAGTCAAAGCTACCATGATTAGGATGCTTAACAATTATGACAGATGTTTTTTGCTTACAACTGAAGATGTACAAAGAGACTGACAACTGAGAAAGTACGATGGGGGAGTGTTTAGCAGGTTATATTTGAAATTAAAAAAAATACGATGAATTTAAATAAATAAAGAAGATAATAATTACAGAGTTAAATGAATACAATAGAATAAATAGAGAAGTGTTTGCGATGTATGTGAAATAGAATAGCCAAAAAGTAAAGCATTAAACAATATATAATCTGTAAAATGTTCACATCGACATTCTCTTCTGTATCTGTGGCTTTCTCTGTTTCATTTTCGTTAAATTGTGGCCAGACTCACAAAGCTACTATCTCATCTGCAGGTTATGACAGAACCATGATATCCCGGGATTCGAATCCCATCAGCGACACAGAGAACTACAACGATGCCACTGCGCCACCGAGGGGGCAAGGTGGGGGTTTAAGGTCATTTATTATATAATGAACATTAAGGTACATATTTCTCCTCCAGAAAATATTTGGTGCCCGCTCTTCTTCATGACATCATCAAAGCTTTGCAACTTTGAAGCAGTGAATTTCGAGAATTTTATGTTGTTTGTTCTCCAGTCACTCCCAAAAATAAATAGCGTTTCCTAATAAATAAAGCAGGATAAAATTCGCAATTAAATGCATTCAAAAATCTATTTACATTTACATAACTCGAATGACAAAATCAAAGGCAGATTGTAAACTGCAAAATATCGTTGCATAATTACGATCAGCTTATTTGTTTCATTTTATTCTCATAAAGTTTCGCGACATCTTTAGAAAGTTCATGCGTTACTTGGTTTGAGAAACATCACAGCAGACTCCGATCATTTCACTCCTGTGATTAACAGAAGTGTTTATCAGAAGTCCAAATATCAACAGCTCTATCACCTACACATTGACCATCTCATCTGTTAGTGTTTGCGTCTTATTGCCTGGGGGTGAAGCTTTCATCTTCGAACGATAGATTATGCGATCACATATACTCATAATTTGATCTGTGAGAAGATTCTGTTAAACAAAATATGTAAGTGGAGAAAAATACACTATGCGAGATAGGTTTGATTTTTCTATTTTTTTCTTTTTCTTTCGAAAAAAGAAAAAAAAAGATTTTTCGAAACCATTTTTCTAGAAATTGTCCAACTTAATCTCACTCCAAAGTTTTCACTTCAGCGTTCCCGTACGTGACGTGAAGTATGGTGATGCCATGAATTCTGAGAAGATCCGTCATCGTACAACTGGCATCTACCCTTTCTGCTTCGACGAAGGGGAGACAAGACTTAACCTCAGTGGTTGTTTATTCATCATCCCCTTGTCAGAAATGGAAGATTTTTTGTTGTTGAGGTCGTTCTGAATAGGGAAAATGGCCTAGCCTCACCATCCCTTTCTGAAGCTGAAAATGAATCCATAGCCATCAGATACACACCTATTGTGAGATCCAAATGCAAAGATGAAACTCACACACACAAAATGTTTTTCGGCTACTTCTCTCCATTCCAGGAAAATAAGGGAGATACTTAGCAGCAAGTTCACGCTCGTCGTAAAGAAATGTCAAGAGTATGTGACACATTAGAAACTGACTGGATTCTCTCTGTACAAACTGTAAACGAAAAATTCCTATATCATGCTTCCGTGACAAGCTAAAATAACACATGTGGAAAAGGAATAAAAACGAGCGTCGTTCTTTGGGTATGCATGAAGCATTTATGGTTGATTGAAAGCTAAAATGTAGTCAGGCTGTTTCCGGTGCGAGAAAGTCAGACTCACGACGATTAACACCAGCTAGTCAGGGCCCAGCACGACCCCCTCCCCCTCCCCCTCATCACCAGTGGTGGAGTGATTGTCGCCCATTGTTTGTCGACACCGACAGGTACTTTTGTCAAACCTTTGCGGTGCGCAGTGCGTGACACGGCGGGGGTCACGTGACCTGAGGTGCAAGGAGGAGTTACCTCCCTCGCGATACCCTACTTACATCATCATTTTCTCCAATTGCCGAGGCAACGGAAGTCCGTCCGCTCTGGTGTCGATGTAGGTTCCTTGTCGATGCACGAGGTTCAGTGGGGAAGTAGGGCTTCGAATGAGGCAACAACGGAATTTTTAAGGAGATGCAAAAGTTTCGCGTTGGAGACATCGGAGACTCGGGTTTCGTTTCCTGTTAGAATTATTTTTCATTAATGCATCGGGATCATCGAAATTTGTTGTTTTCTCTCTTCACGGAGGGCGTTGTTGACAGGACACATTAAAAGGGAAATATCGAAATCACTAATTGCTCAAAAAAATAGTCCAGCCCACATTCTCTTTCTGTATTTATTTGTCAAGAAAATTTTTAATGCGGATTAGCATAGTTAAAGTCATAAAAAGCATTAGATATTTTGTTGCATATTTAGAGAAAATTTAAATATTCTAAGCACAATTTTAACCATAACCCAATGCGCATTCTTCACTTGAAGACTAAATTTTTTGTATTTACTCTTTTTGCTCCACACATTTTGTGTGGCGAAACAAAAATACTACTAATTAAAACCTTTCTTATTAATGATACATACAAGTCAAGGTTAATTTATATTCTGAAATTAACTTCAGTTTAGAGGTTGGATCTCGGTTGCAGTAGCAACTTACAGTGAGAAAGATTTCAAATCTGCAGCTAGAAGGAATTGAAAGAGACGATGAAGTGGGTAAGAAATGAAATGAAAAAAATTGCAGGGACAAGGAGAAGTTCCTGAGAGAGTTGAAAGAGAAGTAGCTTCCTGAGCTGCAACTTTCATGCGCACGTGTGAATCATTTTAGGATTAATGAAGTCTTACTGTCATAGATATAAATGCAAATCCACACAGAAAAAAAAAGGTACTTCATAACTAAGCTATAGGGAAAAGTAATTGATTTGTTCTGTTGTTTTGCCTTTTGGGCGCCCGATGATCTAAATGGCAAATTTCGCAAAGACTTCAAAGACTCAGAGAAGGCATTGGAGAATCTCAGAATCTGGAGAAGGGTATCCATTGTATAGCTGTGATTAATGGAAGACTCCGTCCATGTATTCTTTAGCGTGCACAACGTATGACTCTCCTGCATGCTGGACCACTGCTTAACGCCCCATCCGATGGAATACTGCCTTTCAAAGTCCATTGAAATCCCCCTTTTTCACCTAAAAATAAAACGGCAAAAATCTCATCCCAGGCACAGTGGGGTTTCAGACCTGCAAAAAAACAGTAGGTGACGAGGTTAACGCGTTGCTGACAGAATTCGGGAAATAATTTATGTATTTTTATTATAAGTATGTTTTAATTCTCCAAAAGTTAAAACATACTTATGAAAGGTCTTCATTACAACGTTAAATGCATTCGGCATCCTGTAACAAGGATTTCCTTTCCTATAGGATTGACGTAATGTTTTACTCTTGTAAACCCTCTTATTAACCTAAGAGCATCTAAGCTCATGTAGGTTAATTTACAAATTATTTAAATACATAATATTGGCAACACTGACACTCAACATTACATAAAGAAAAAATATATATATATACAAAAACAACACAAAATTTATAAAAACGAATTAATTTTTTTTACTTTAACACTGCAAACAGGCTGTCAGCATTTGTAGTGGTCATTAGATAATTAGCAGTGAGAAATCTGAAATACATATAATTATTCCATTTCTAATTATAATCGGTAAAGAATTAAAAATCTTAGGTGCCAAATAATCAAAGTGTTTGTGCATAATTTCTTTTTTGAAGGTGGCAACAGAAATTTTTTATCATCATCTCGCATAGAATAATTTGTATAATGCGGCACTGCATTATTGTTTTTAAAGAAGTAATTTAATGTTCTATAAACAAATAAATGTCTCAGTGGAAATACACCTGAAATGGTATACTTACAAAAGATGGTAACAGTTTTATATTTATTTGGTAATATTTGAAATATAAATTTATTTTGCATTGAAATCAGATTCCTTAATGATGAAATGTATGTTCCTCCCCAACTTGTAATACCATACTGTATAGCAGACTGGACCCAAGGTTTGTATAACATTATTAACATTTTATTACTCAGGATTTTTTTTAATAATAAAATTTATATAACATCTGTCTAAGTGTGTTTGTTAGTTTTACAGTGTGCATTTTTCAACTTACCTAGGCGTTATCAATATAAACGCCTAGGTATAGTAGACTTTGAACCTGTTCAATTTTTTCACAGCAACAAGCTGAGTAATTATTGCATGAAAATGTATGCAATTTTAATTTAATCAAATTTGGATTGTATGATTTCTTTTTTATGTTAAATAGAATATACTTAGTCTTTTTCGTATTTAAATGTAATCCATTTAAATCCAACCATTTTATCACACATTTTAGATCAGTGTTCATGTTATAAAGGAGATTTTCCAGAGAATCAACACATAAAGTTAATGATGTATCATCTGCAAAAGTGTTAATATAGTTATTTATTTTTAATTTACATAGATCATTTATGAATATCAGAAACAAGATTGGTCCCAGGACTGAACCTTGTGGTACGCCACATGAAATATGTTTTGGGTTACTAAGTGTATTAAAAAGACTAACACATTGCGTTCTGTGCTGTAAGTAGTCTTTAAACCATTTTAATACAACACCACGAATGCCAATATTTTCCAGTTTGCTAATTAAAATTTCGTGAGCAACGGTGTCAAAAGCTTTCTCCAAGTCCATAAATACGGAGTGGTAAATTCATTGTTGTCTATGGAATGAAACATCTTTGACGTATAATTCAACAATGCAGTTTCTGTACCTCTACCCTTTTTAAACCCAAACTGGTTTTCAGAGAGAAAATTAAAACCATCTAAAACATTTATCAGTCTATTATTAACTAGTTTTTCTAATATTTTTGAAAATACTGGGAGAAGAGATATCGGTCGATATCTCTTCTATACGATAATTCTTAAAATCATTTTTATTTCCCTTTTTGTAAAATGGAATTACAATAGCTTTCTTCATTTAATTTGGAAAAGTTCAAGTTTCGAAGGATAAATTAGAAATGTGAACCAATGGTTGAATCAAGTTAAAAGAACATTTTTTAACAGCAATAATAAAAATATTGTCATACCCAGCAGATTATTTATTTTTAAAACCTTTTATAATGTCAATCAATTCCTTTCTACAAGTTGGAGCTAAAAACATTGATTTGGCATTTTTACTCATATGACTATTTTGATTTCTTACAATCCTATTATTTGACAGATTTACTGTTGTATTTACAAAGTGTTCATTAAATTGGTTTGCCAATAACTTAGCATTTTCAGGTGAATCAGAACCACTTTCTAATTCTGGATATTTATTTTCTACCTTCTGATTTATTATTTCGCTTATCAATTTCCACTGCTTTGATATATTACCATCATAATTTTGAAAATCAATTGAAACTGTTTTTTGAATCTCATATTTTATAATTTATTTGATTTCTAAAATTTTAAAGCTACTTTGGTAAGTTTCATTTAAAGGGTATTTTTTTGTGTTTTTTACATAGCTTATCTTTTTCTTTTAATAAGTTCAGAATTTCGGAAGTAATCCATGACTTTGCTGATTGTGATTTATTCTGAATTTTTCTTTCTCTAGTTGAATCTTTAATTATGAGATTAAATGTGGTTAAAAATTTATTATAAGCTCCATTGACATCATTAAGAATTAATACCTCGTCCCAGGAACATTCACCTAAAAGCCTGTTCAATAAAGTATAGTCTATAGATATAAAGAATAGGCTCTGTATAATTATCACACTGAATATTCATATTATTGTTAAAATTAACTGTTAAGGCAATGGGATAATGATCAATCACTGCTAATTTAACAATACTACTCTTGAATGAACTTTCGATTTTGCTTTTAACAAAAATGTGATCTAAACAAGTAGAAGATATCATACTTTCTCTGGTCGGTGAATTTATGAAACTTTGAAAGCCGTTTGATGACAACAAATTTAGATATTCATTTGTGTAGTGATCATTTCCTAAAAACATCCAATCTAATATCTATATTTAAATCACCAATTACAACAACTTCGCTTTCATTATCAAATAATAAGAGTAGTTCCTAAAATTCTATTAGGAAGGTGGTAAGTGGGATACAAAGAGATTTATAGATACATACGAAATATTGCTGATAATTTTCCAGATAAATAGCAATATATTCAGCTGAACTTATATCATTAAAAGCAATTTGCTTGACTATTAAGGAACTTTTAACGTAGCAAAATATTCCACCAGATTTATTGTAATCTCTACAACAATGGAACATATAATAACCATCCATTTGATACAAATTTAACTCATATGGTTTGATCCATATTTCAGAAAGTATTAAAATATCCGTCTTACTATTTAAATATTCAAGAATAGCTTCGAGCTGTTCAAATTTTTTTCTTAAACTTCGAATGTTAAAATGTAAAATTTTAAAACTTGAAAAATTTCCAGAATTAAAGAAAGACAGTAATTCTTTAATGTCGTTACAGATCACAGAACATGGCATAGGTTCAACAGAACTAAAAGGTGAAATATTTTCAGCAGCTATCTTGTTCATTTAACATATTTAGGTCATGGTATCTGGTACCAACACGTTATCAGCAGATCCTCTAACTCTTGTAAGTTAGTTGGTTGAGCTGCCGCAGATCGGATATGCTGTTCCAACAGAAGTCACAGATGCTCGATTGGATTAAGGCCTGGTGAATTTAGAGGCCAGGGCAATATCTGGAAGTCTTCCTCATGTTCCGCGAACCATTCTCGAACAATCCTGGCAGTGTGGCATGGCGCATTATCCTGCTGAAGGAAGACACTACTAGAGGGATATACCGTTGCCATGAAAGGATGTACCTGGTCTGCAATAATGTTTAGGTAGGTGGTAGCCGTCACAGTTTCTTGCACATGAATGACTGCATCCAGGGTTTCCCAGCAGAACATTGCTCAAAGTATTATACTTTCTCCACCGGCTTGTTTTCATCCCACACTTCCCCAGGTAAACGACGCACACGTACTCGCCCGTCCACATGGCGCAACAGGAAACGAGATTCATCGGACCAGACGATCTTCTTCCAATCATTCAAGGTCCAGTTTTGATGCTTCTGTGCTCATTGTAGGCGCTTTCGATGGTGAACTGAGGTTAGCATGGACACTCGGAGCGGCCTGCGTCTACGCAGCTCCATTTTCAGCAGGATTCGATGTGCTGTGTGTTGTGACACATTACTCCCTTCACCAGCATTGAAATTACGGGCGAGTTGCGCCAGAGCATCCTTCTGTTGGCTCGTACCATACGGAATAGCCTTCGCTTACCTTTAGCACCGATGAGCAGTGGTCGATCCACACCTTGCAGGCGGTTCGTGGTTTTTCCCTCCTCGGACCACTTTTATAAGGTACTAACCACGGCTGACCGTGAGCACCCAACAAGCCTTGCCGTGTCGGAAATGCTCTGACCCAGTCGTCTGGCCATTATAATTTGGCCTTTGTCAAACTCTTTCATCAGATGGGAAAGTCCGCTGCCTTTCCCATCTGGAGAACATGAATAACACTGATTAACAGAGCTCAGTATCAGGTGATATTTATACTGTTTCATGACCTTCATACGCGCCATCGTTTACCTGTAGTTGCTTCGATTTGCACAATGTCGCGTTGGTCATAATGTTTTGGCACTTCGGTGTATGGCTCTTGTCATTAAGTTTGATAAATCTTGGCGCTTCTCTTCTACAATTAATTTGAATATCGACAGTTTTAAAATGTATGGGATTCATGGGAATAACATTATTGTCTTCTCATTCACCAGATTATTTTATTTTTCGGTGGATTTAAATTCCTGCACTTTTTTTATCTTGATTCTTTTAGTGCGCATTTTCAAATACGTTTGCTTTCACCGAATCGCGAGAGTTTAGTGCTTTAAGATTGTCCCAAAAGTAACCTCCGTGAGCTTAAAAACGTTTGCGAAAAATGCTGGTTAAATATTTTAAATATATTTGTTTAGATTCCGTGAAATTTCATCTCCCCCATCCCCACACACAAACAAAAGAAAAAGCGCAACCTTCGCGGGGTTACTTCGTGTATTTTTTTCTTCAGAAAAATTCAAAATACCTCGGTATCTTTCCTCCGGAAAATTCTGTATCCTTGAAAGGGAAGAGAAAATCTATACAGTAAATATAAGTTTCAGAACATATTCTTCTGCTCTGTTCAACTCATTATCGTTTTTATAGAAAAGATGTTGCTGTTAAAATAATGATTCAATATTTGATGAGTACAACTCTTTTATTAGTTTTCTATCAACAGATATCGCAAAGCTACTTACGGGCATGAGCCAACGTTCGCACTGCGCATGTATTGATGAACATTGTTATAGTATTTATTACTCTTATTACCTTCTTTATGCCATGTAATTGCAGCTACCCAGTCATCCAACTTAAAACGATTATTTTTGTAATAAGATATATGAGAGCATTCTGCAATGAACAAACACGTTTGGTGCAAACATTCTCATATTCAGAAACAGTGAAGGTACTATTTGTCGATGCGGTAGCGAAGCTCAACTAGTCTCGAGGTCAAATATAAGCATGTGATAAAATGGGCCTTGGGTAGGGGTCGGAAACGAAAGAAAAGAAAGAGAACGTCAGACTTTAAGACGTTGTTGAAACAACCGTAGAGATACAATTTCTTTTATTTTTGCAGATTTCTAAGTTAGGAAATTTATCTTTGTTTGAAACTTTACATTGGAAAAAATGAATAATCTTTGGACTGTTCGATAATGTCGTAGATTCTTCAGGACATTCGACCCGATACGAAATAGATTACTTTTCTTACAGTCCCGAAAAAATATAACCCTAAATTTTGAAACGAATTCTGTACAGGAGTGAAAACGAGGACATAGTTTTTGCTAATGCAGTCTGTATTATCAAAAGCAGAGGTTTTAGAATCCTCACAAAATTGGAAATATTTAGAGTGTAACGCATACATAAATCTCTATTTTTTCATCAAATGCACCGTTAAGTCAGGTTTGACAATATTCTTTTCTGAAGAGTGAATAGCATACGAAGCCCAAGTAGTTGGATATTAAAATGTGCACCAGTGCAGAGTAAAGGTAACCACTTTTGACGAGTCCTCAGAGTAATGATAATAGTATTTATGGGCTTCACAAGTAACAAAATGCATTAGGAGAATAAATAATATTTTTACCCTCCGTTAGAAATACTCATGTGCTGAAATTATGCAACCAATATCTGTACCATTCCCCCGTGGCCGAGAGGGAGTTTGAACAGACAGTTAAAGTAACCTTACCTCGTGGCCCTTCACATATTTACAACAAAATTAAATTATTTCCGAAGGACATAACGTGAGTAGTGTTTAGAGCAGCAAGTAGAACCAAACACAGAGTATCAGCAAACTCATTAAAGTTAGTACAGTAGGGTCGAGAACACAGTTAACAATAAAATTTGTAGAACAATTAAACAAAAGCAACTTCATTTAATCCTTGCATTGGTGGATAAAGTCTTTAGAAACAGTAAACCTTTCATTGTGTCGTTCATTTTGGGGTCTTTTGAGGTCCTCCATTACGTGAAGCATTCAATTTCGGTTCCGTGTGCTGCATCCAGCATTGGACTATACTATCATATGGCTATGCAAAATAAAGTTTAAACTCTTCATTACAAATAAGACGATGTTCCCGAGGTGACTAGTTTATTCCACCGAAACAAGATCGGTTAGTCGAAAATACAAAACTGATATATGAGAGGTAATTTGGTAAGTTTGGGACAAGATGAGTTTGGCCGATTATATTTTATTTTTAATATTCAATAAATATTCAGGAGACCGCCTAAAAGTCCATATAGTTATATCTTTAGACACCATTGTACCGTGACATAGTGTCTAAACGCGTAGTGTGATAGTAAGCGTGAGATTTTTTGCAGCATGATAATTAAAGATTAAAAAAAACATAACAATTGGTGCAAAGAGTATCACTCGATAAGCGGAAAAAATAACTTTTCAAAATATTTATTTCTCTTTTCGTAACAAAGTCCGTCAATAAAATACGGTCCGTGTAAACACAAGAGGGGCGAGATACGATGTAAAAAAGTTGACGTGCGAGAATAAAATGTGGTTCTTTGCGAAGAGGATTTTGAAAATGATTTATTTCTCAGGGCCCGTTTTGTAAAACGTGGTGAATTTGCGATGACATAATTTACAAACACTTAGCGTGGAAGAAAAAATAATAATCGTTAATTAATAAATTATTCCGTCTGATGGGACTTTCGTTGAGAAGAATGAACATCCACTTTTAGATCATTCACGCATATATTTCTTCGGATCCATGATGGCGGAGAGTTGTTTTCTTCGATTGTCGAATCCAAGATGGCAGACGCGAGACTTACGATAAATCGTAACCTTGACTCTTGTCAGACCTCTGTGGCAAGCAGCTGCTTGAGGGGATATTATATTTTAGAATTGTTTACTTCAAATGGATTTGGGTGATGATGAAATCCTGGACTTTTAAACCTTTATAGTTATTAACTTCCCAATGGGTTTGGCTGAATCGAAGATGGCGGCGGAACTCGTGCCAATTCAAAATGATGAAAGAATGGGAAAATTGGAGGTCCTCTTGATAGGGAACATGACACTATCAACAAAATCCGAGGACCTTTTGACAGGAGGGCGTGGTCGAAACTCGATATCGGGTGACTTTCTCAAGGTTAAACGATTATGATTATGTCGATATAGATCAAATCACTGATACTTGAAGTGGCTTGTTACTACTATTGCCTGTAGGAAGTAGAATACAAGTTTTAATATTTATTTGAATCTATTAATGTCTATAAATATTTTAAAAAGCAAAAATGAAAGCTAACACTAAACAAAAAGATTTTATTTCTGCTCTTGTCCTTTACTAACTTATTTGTGCGTACAAAAATTACTTTAGAAGAAGAATTACTCTTCAGAAAGAAAAACTTATGGGCAAATTAGTTTATCTCGGTAAAATTCTCATTGCATTAAAATTAGCATCAAATCTTTATGATGAGCATTGAAATTGCATCAAATCTTTATGATGCATTGCATCAAATCTTTATGATGAGCTTTGGGAAGCTGTTGAAGGAAAAAAAAATTAGCAAAATAGTTTCTGCCCTCATAAGACTTTGACAAGTAGGAAGTGTTTGTGTAGACATTTAAAGAGGTAATTCATTATCCAATTTAGATTAATTGCTTCAGGGAAGCTGGTTCCATCTCCTAAGAGAGCCCGAAAGCAACCACTGGCAGACTAAGTGCCGACTATGTCCGTTGACTGAGCAGATCGCCGAGCATGGTATGAGGACGGAGGCTGAAAGAATGCATGTGGGCATCACGACCCTCAGCTGTTAGGATGCGCGTGACTGCCAAGGCTGAGGTGCAAGGACGAGGTCCGCGAGGAAAGAGGCAAAAATTCTCGCTCCCTCACTTTTCACGTGCTTCCTCCTTCCATGCCATCGTTTATACGTGGAGTTTATGTCATGCTAGTCTCGAGTGCAGGAAGTTCACGGGTTGCATCTGGCACAGCAATCTGTTATCGATGGGGGATGGAACTCGAAGCACGAGCGCGGCGGCGGCTCTCTTCCTAATTAAATACGATTCCTGAAGCTTTTTCGGAGAACTCATTAATAGAAAGGCGTCGATTTCAGTTAGGGAGCACTTCACACTGACCTTTTCATAACGCCGTGTTATATGCGTTCGTAGCTGACATTGGTGGAACGAGGAACTATTCCGCACTGAAGTCCTTGGTGAAATAACGGTCTAGCCATATATTTAGTCGATTTTTATTTGTTAAATACGTATACTGACTTTCTGCTGCGGTTTCGCCTTCCTCATAAATATTTTCTATGGCTTATTATACTGATAGGCTACTGCCAGGTCTTCTTGGCAGTGAACAGCGCAAAACATAATTCATTGTTTTTATACTCTTCAAATAGAGAGGGGAATACATTATCGTGGGCGCAACTCTCGTAATGTTACTGGAAGACATAATTCTAAAAGTGTTACTTCAATCCCTGTACACTTGTCCGTTTTCTACCACACAAAACATTAACTAGCTGATGCAGCTCTCTGCTGTTGTGCTGTCTAATTGCTTCCTCAGTTTCGTGAGCCAAGCCATCAAGCCAAAGATTCTTATCAGCAGCTAGCTGATATTTAACACTTTTATTAAACTCTCTGTAATGCCTTCTATTAAGACTAGTAGGGTATTGATTAAGGACATTCCTGTAGTTCTTTCTTTCTGAAATAAGCTCAAGTGATTTATCATTCAAATAATGCTGCCTCCTCTGCTCCTTTTTTCCTAAAAGAGTACTGTTAGTGTCCAAAAAAGCCTGTTTAAAATGATCCCATTCTTCCTCAACTTCAGTAGTAAGCAAACTTTGACTGTCATAATGTGTAGGTAACCTATCACGGGAAACTTTAGCAATAATTGAGTCTTTCAGAGCTTCAGAATTAAAGGTAAAATTTTTAACCTTAGCACAACATTTTTTAAGTTTAAGTTGCAAGACACTTTTAACAAGGTAATAGTCCACTCCTCAGCAGGGTAGGGGAAAAAAAGGAAAAAATTGGCCATAGATGACAAGATCAGTAGGCCACACTGATGTGGCAGCTCTACTCTTCCGTTCCCTTCCATAAAAGAATATCTCTTTTGAAAGATACTAACGGGCTGCACCACGAGAAGGCGGGATAAGACATTAGGTGCTAGGCTTGACCGGTTCTATGCATCATCACAGGGGATTGGTGCATAGCTCTCCTTCCAGTGATTACATTAGTTACCATTTACATAGCTACTAATAAAATATTGTATTATGCATTTCCCTCATTCATCAATTAGTTCGAATTCACACTGGTTAGATGGCATCAAAAGAGGAAAATAAAAAAAAATCCAATCTGTTTAAAATGAACACCATATATTCTCCAGAAGTGATATGTCATTCTTCTAGTTTTTACATTTCCTCTTTGCAAAGGAAATTAATATAAGAAAATTTCTTGTTTATTTTTGTATTTTTTGCCCATTTGGTATAGGTTACACAATTACTTTTACAAACCACCATTTGAATGCTGCTCAACTCAAATGGTGGGAGGTCTTAGACGCCCTTCGAATTCGGTTTAGATTGGTCATAAAAGAAGAAGCTACATGCTTGAAATGATCCAAGTATGACATAATTTTATATGTTTTGCGATTTACTGAAACTAGTGCAGCAAAAAAATTATATTGAAATTTCACAGAACGAAAATGGAATTTAATTTGTCAGAAAGAGTGCTTTTTTACTTAAATTAGAATGTACAGCTCAG
Organism: Ryuthela nishihirai; assembly: GCA_038380435.1. NCBI lineage: Eukaryota > Metazoa > Arthropoda > Arachnida > Araneae > Heptathelidae > Ryuthela > Ryuthela nishihirai. Next base: position 8,307,660 of record JAWZYU010000030.1, on the reverse strand, counting down.
CATTTGCTTTAGTTGTTTAAAATCATAATTTTTTAAGCACTCGGAGCAAATCGTTTTTGGAAAGAACAACCATTTTAGATGCTTTCGATGGACGAATTGAACATAAAAACTCAACCAAAATCGGATCTAGAAAAAAAAAAGAAAGTGGAGAGGAGAGCAAGTGATCCGTTTGAAAGTTGGGGGAGGAGCAAAATGGAGCTAGAATGAAGCCAAACGCCGTCCCGTGTGCCTTCACCCCTCCTTTTCATTGTTTTTTTAAACAAATTTCATTAAAAATACTGGTGGTTAAAATATATTTAATATTTTTCACCCCTTTTCCGGTTACTAGCATTCTCAAAGGTGGAGCCATCACTTTAAACATTTAGAGAGTGTACTGACTGTCAACATCCATTCGACATGTTTAATCTTTCTCACATTGCTAATATCGCTCTTCATTTTTCGCAGCTTTATTTTAAACAGAACTAGAATTGGGAATAAGATGTGAGTTCAGTGACGAAACAATTGTGGTTCGAGTGTTCCACACTTTTTGCATTAACCAATCATCATATTATATAATATCCGTAATTCTGGCTGGCAGACGGGCGTGTACGGGAGAGCTGACGAACTGGCGAACGAACAGATGTGACATCATCGGTGTCAGAAATTGGCAGTTTCCACGTGGTTCCGCGGCTACTTGAACGATCGGTCCCAAATTTGGTAGGGTGGTTCCACTTACTTCTAATCATCTTGGGGGGACAGCTGCCATGGGTCGGGAGTGATCCCGCGAAAAGCGTCCGAGATTTCTGGGGCGCTGCTGGCTCTACTTTGTGAATGGAGTAGTACGAGTGGAATGGTGTGAGTAAAATTATCAATCGACCTACGATCAGGTTAGTGCCAAACATTTGGCGTGGGTATAAATGGTATGCCGTCCCATGGCCGAGTGGTTAGCGCGCTTGGCTACTGATCTAAGGGACCTGGGTTCGAGTCCCGGGTAAGGCATGGATGTTTGTGTCGTTTTTTCTGCTGAGGTCCTGCCATCCTCTCAGACCTTCTACTATGGCATAAAAACTGACAGGTTCCTGTCAGACCTCTGTGGCAAGCAGCTGCTTGAGGGGGTATTTATTTATTTTTATTAAATGGTATAAAATTATTAGCTGAACACTAATGGCCATAGGAAGAAGACAGAAACGATATTTTTATTATGATCAGCCACTTTCTATCTCGCCATAATCCATAGTGATTTTGTTAACTTATTAATTATTAATGGGGCAAAATTTTGAGAATCATCTTATAAACGGAGAATCTCTTGAAATCTTATACAGCACAGTACGAAAAATGCATATAGATGAAGGGAAAGGAACAAAATTCTTTTCATCATCATCATCATCATCCTCAAGCAGCCATGGGCTACGGAGGTCCAACCAGACCACGCAGTTTAATTCTCCAAGCATATCTGTCCTGAGCTACATCTGCTGCATCCGGCCACTGCACACCAATTCTAACAAGGTCCTGTTTGACATTGTCTGCCCACCGCATCCTAGGTCTCCCCCTCCTTCTGAAGCCTCTAGGCACACTGTTCATAACCCTATTCGCCAATCTATAATTATCCATACGGGCAACATGGCCAAACCAGCGGAGTCTCTCTCTGCACAATATGCTGCTTAAAGGAGGTTGCAGACTCCTTTGCCTAACCTCATCATTAGTTACAAAGTTAAACCACCTAATACCCAAGATACTGCGTAAGCATCTAGAATCAAAAGCATCTAGTTTCCTGTTATCTTGTTTACACAGCGTCCAAGTTTGACTACCATAACTAACCCTAGAAAGAACCAAACTATTATACAGTCTAATTTTAGTCTTTAGGTGTATACGCCTATTTCTCCACAATCTCCATAGATTCTTAAAAGTCCCGGCAGCAATACCTATTCGTCTGTTAATCTCATGCCGCACATCACCAGTATCAGTTACATAGCTCCCAAGATAATTAAACTGTGACACCTGCTCAAGACTGCAACCATTCAGATTAACTGAATCACAACCTGCCTGACCAATTTTCATCACTTTAGCTTTCTCTCTGTTTATAACCAAACCTACTCTACTACCAGTCTCATCAACAGCTCGAATGAAAGAGTTCATCTCATCAACATCATATGCCAAAAGGGCTAAATCATCAGCATAATCTAAATCAGAAATTTTCGTATCTCCAGCCCATTTAAGGCCAAAATCTTTCCCTCGAAGTGAATTTCGCATAACATAATCAACAACCAAACTAAAGAGAAAAGGAGACAAAATGCACCCTTGTCGAACACCAGAAGCAATGCTAAACCAATTGCTACAAGACTTACCAACTCTCACACATGACTCAGTGTTATTATAGAGAGCTTTCATTATGTTAACTAACTTGTCTGGTATACCATATGATCTCACAATCAACCACAAATTATGACGATCAACAGAGTCGAAAGCCTTTTTGAAATCAACAAAGGTTTCTGAAACTCTAAACATTTCTCAAGAATCTGCCTAAGTGAAAATATCTGATCTACACATCCCCTACCACTTCTGAATCCACATTGCTCATCACGCAATTGACTGTCAACCAGATTCTTAATTCTATTAAGCACAATCATGGAAAGAACTTTACCTGGAACAGAGAGTAGGCTGATACCCCTATAGTTATCACAAGAACTGCGATCACCTTTTTTGAAAATAGGGATAATAATAGCTCTGGTAAAATCTTTAGGAACCATGCCTTTATCATAAAAGTTATTCAAAATTTCAGTCATCCAAGTGATAACCAAAACATTCCCAGCTCTGAGCATTTCTGTAGTAATTTCATCTACCCCTGGGGATTTATGAAGTTTCAGTTTAGAGATAGCCAAACTAACTTCAGATTGTGTTATAGGGCCAACATTAAAGCTGCCAATGCATCTATCATCATTACAAACAATGGGAGTAGAACTAACCACATTGTTTAGAACATCACTGAAATGCTCAGTCCACCTAGCCATGAGAGAATCTTTTACATTATATTATATAGCTTATTACGATTGAATACCTCTATATTTGAATCGAGCTGTTTTACCTCTGAGCGGCGCTTTTTTTCACGCAAGGGCTAAATGGCCAGGTCACAAACTCCAAGAGTTCAGAGAAGGTTAGGGGAAGGGGATCCATTAGACAGCTATTAGGAGATAGAAACCTCCCGCTAAAGTCATTCAGAATGTCCTTTAAGGTGCACAGGCTTTAGCTTTCTTGCACACGGAACCACGCCCTTTATATTTCGAATTATTACTATTGACTGTTTTTTATCTGGAACTATAACTTTTGAATAACTTAATATTGAAACCGAATACCATCGCATGTAGGACAACCGACTCTGCTGTATACCGTTGCATCTACGACTACAGACCATAATCGTATTATTATTCTTTAGCAAATGTTGACAATTCATTAAACCTTGTTACTGTTCAACTGATTACTCGATTGAATTCGAATAAAGTCACGTCAGTTCTTGCGAAAGACTTTTACTTGCATACAAACGAGTTACTTTGTATCGATAGGATCAGATATTTTCATCCTTTTTCTTTTTAAACGCAGCGAAATCAGTTCTGCAATTTTTCTTCCTTTGTTCGCAGCTCCGTCTCGAACAACTGATGTGACAAATCAGGTGCTCGTCTCGTGCCTCTTCTCCTTTCCTAGCAGCGAACCGAGCTTCTCGTGCAATAAATCATGCTTTAAGGGCGAGGTCAGCGCGCTGCCCCGAAAGGAACGAGGCACGTGAGCGGCATGCTTTACCTTCAGATCGTTTCCGCACTCTTCTGTTGTTGTCAAAAACTGACGACGACGGAATTTTTAAAAATATGGCGAATATTTTTTGTTCAACAAAATGTATTAAAATACAACATACGCATTGTGTCAATGAGGACCAGAGATTGTTGCGTACGGCTTTGATACTTCGTCAATTTGTTCAGAGAAAAATTGTTAGAAATTTAAACTTCCATGTGCAAGACATCATAGAAAGAATCCTCGGGTTGAATGAGGCCATCTTGTGAGATCACGTAACACAATCTTAGACAAGAAGTAAAAAATTGTTATGTTGACCAGATGTGATTCAGATTAAAAGCAGCTATCTTACGGGAGAATGCAATAGAATTTTTGCGGTGGCATTAGAAGTAACTCCGTAAATTACTAAGCTTGTCAAATATTTTAGTTCGTTTAAAAAACACAGACACAAAATATTGTTTTCATTTTGTTTGTAAGACATATATCCTTTTTATTTTTAGAGATAAATTAAAAGCTATATTTGGTTTAGATAGGTATTGACGGAATATTAGGATTCAAATTTTCAAATCTCAAAAATTTAAAATGTGCCGTTTAACGGCAGAAAATGTTTAAAAATGACAAAGATTTTAACGAATAGTGCAAATGATCGCTTTTAGGCTAGAGTTTAAAAACGAAACATTAGCATAAATCAAGTAAAGAAATTATGTCTTTTGTAAATTTTAAAAACTGAGGCTACTAAATGACGAATGCACAGACCCTTGAAGAAATTGTTAAAGATAAACGAATATCGTTGAAAAACGAGATTTAAGGAGATTTGAGGGAGAGCGCTCAAATGAATGGAATTAGAGTTAATTCAATTACACGTTTTGCAATGAAAATTTATGGCAATGAAATCAAACGAGTAATAAAAATTACTGATAGTAAATAAAAATTAGGAACAAGTTACTGATTAAAATATCATTAGGATACAAAATATATTTAAAATAACGCCAAAAATCGCAAAGGAAGAGTTAGACAAACCTGTCTATTTCACTACTTTATTCCTAAGCATTCATCAAATAAGATCGAAGATATAATAAATAATGCCAGTCATAAAGAGATAATTTTATGCAGAAAAGTGAATTAAAGCAAAATGATCCGGTTGTGAAATTCCATTTAAAAAGTTATGGCTGTGGGTAAAAAGAAAAGTATCGAGTTATGCGACCACACTTGGGGACGCAACTATCTCGTAAGTAGGCGGATATCTGCACGAGGAAATGCACGGATTGAAAGAAGTCAACGCTCTTCCTAATTTTTGGAATGGGAAAGGGAAATGCTATTTTCATCCTGCAATCGGTTTATTTGTAAACAAAATAAAACGTTATTTTAGGGTGCTTCTTCTGACTCACCAATCTCATTTACTGCAGGATGTGGGTTGGGGAGAGGGGATGGCAGAAGGCACTCGTTATCCATTCTTGACTGTATGCGAGCGAAACCGACGGAATCCGCAATAAGAAGTGGGCCCGAAGAAATGTAACAGGGGGAGAGAGTGTGCTGAGAAAAACGAAACTACTCGTTTCATTTCGATTCGGGTGTTACGTTTAATTGCAATAATAATAATACCTTTATCAACTAGAAAAAAAGTATTAAAAAATGCACAAAAGCAAACACAAAAACATAAAATACAAATATCGTCACCAGAGCTGTCCAGGTTTTATATTTTCAGTATAAGTTAAAACTCGGCATCCTCATAACTTAAAAAATAAAAACTTTATTTGTTGAGTCTTACTTAAATGTTGTTTATATCATTAAGTATTGGTTACTACATCAAGTGCTGGCTGTGACATTTAAGCCTTGACCCTTACTTGAATGTTGGAATATTGGTTTCCTAAGTGTAGACGGACCGTCCCGTGGTCAAGTGGTTAGCACGCTTCGCTACTGATCTACGGGACCTGGGTTCGAGCCCCGGGATGGATGTATGTATGTGTCGTTTTACTGCTGAGGTCATCCATCCTCTCAGACCTTCTACTATGGCATATAAACTGGTAGGCTCCTGTCAGACCTCTGTGGCAAGCAGCTGCTTGAGGGGGCATTTATTTATTTATTTTAAGTGTAAACGCCTACAGATGTGAAAGCCTACTGTATTATTTATTAAAAAGAAAAGAAAAACTCATCATTAACTTTTCGATCATTCTTCTTTGAAGTCATTTATCATTTTAATCAAATGACAACAACAGAAACAATATCCATTTTTATCTCATTTTAGTGGCCGCTTTCTGAGATTTATGAAAAGAGATATTCCAGGGTGGAAAGTTTCATTCTTATTAAGAAATATTCTCACGAAACCGGGGAAGTTCCAACGCAGCAAGGACGACGAGTTCTTCATTTTAAACAGTCCGTTGCACTGGCATTTTTTCCTCTCCTTACTGTGATATATCTGTTGTCCATTTCAAATTCATATTTGGCTTGTATACTTGCATCTATCCCGTTGCTGTTCCAGTTGTATGACTACCTTGTCCTGTCTCCTCGGAATTACACTACAGGCAATCTGATTTACTGGTAACCTATTCCCCTTTATCTCTCCTAACACAAGAGGCCATTGTTCGTTACGTCTTCAAGTGGTAAGAGATTCCACCCTTACCTGAATAGCGATGAAAAGCGGCGGTTTTAACTTTCGCCTTCCAAGTAACCGAGATTCCTATCTCGGGAACACAAACGCTGCCAGCATAAAGATGCTTTTGATGTCTAATTTAGCTGCCTTAACGTTTGTAATGGATCTCAAGGTTTCCACGCTCAGAGTGTTCTTAATTCAATTGCAGTGCTGTACGCGTACCTTGCTTGTGTGTCGTTATTTTTTGTGGCATTCTGTCCATCGGGGGTGTAACGAAGAGTTCTTCGAGTGTGCATTACGGGGGACAGAGACGGCTTCTGTTGCCATTTAGACGATTCTAAAGCCGGCGGAGGAGAGTATCTGTCTCGTGCAGGTACGAAGGGAGGAGGAGGTGATAGTTGCAGGGTTGAGAGTACATACCGGTTCTTCTCAATAGCGGGACACCCTCACCGCCCTACGACCTTGGAGCAGGTCTCACTCCGCTGAATCAAGAGCAATGGAGATCTACTCCTCGGCTGGGTTACGCCTGAACCGGAAGTGGAAGAGACGAAACCTTCCTCGTGAGGCTTTGCTATTCCTAGTGATGGTTCGAGATCTCTCTGAAGTCGAATGAGGTGGAAGATGGGTTCAGAGAATCATGAGAATCAGGGATCTACTGATATTGAATAAATGATTTGTTTTAACAATTGTTGCTAACTTTTTAAATTGAAATTTAACTTCGTGAAAAACATGATTTATAGTAGGGTGAGATACGAACCTACTATCTGCTTACGACTCTTATGATGCTCTACGACTGAGGTACTATCGGCCGCTAGCTCAGATCTCTAATAGCAAGACGAGGGATCTGATCAGGCCACCGCACCCAGAATCTCTTCAAGTGAGGTGGTCCGTCCCAATGGTCTAGTGCTTTAAAAGTTGCGGGGAGGGTCACCCAAGGTTAATGCAGCTCACATCTCATCAGGAAGTTGCTGCTCCAGTTTAAAATAATAACTCTTCAAATTAAGGACTAAAATGAACTCTCTCTACAACGGCTTCCGGTGCGATTTCTTTCATAAAACAAAATTCCAATTTTGCTTTTAATTGTGAAATAAATGAAAAACTAATTTTTCTATTTAATTTTGACTTTCTAATTAATGTTTAGTAATTAAAATAACATAACTCTTGAAATAATTTTAAGTGTTTCTTAACAGGACATTTCCGGTGATACTTACTGAACTCTTCGCTTTTTTTAAAAATAGATATTCTCTTTTTAATCAATCGTATTTTTATTACGAATGATTTTACTCAAGATTTTAAAGTTCCTACAAATTATTTGTAGTATTTTTTCCCAAATAACGATGCGATTTTAGTTTTGTTTTCAAATAACTATGTTTACATTGGAATATGTATTACCCAAATAATACGAAGAGTTAATCAAAAGAGAACATGCCTTCGCTGCTAAATATGGGATGCTCATTTTCCTAGAGAATGACATTTTTCACTTTGCGACTTTTCCACCCTCAACAGTGGATAATTCGAATTAATGGATGATTTGGGAAAATGCAAATAATAATATTTTATTAGTAGGTATTCAACGTCTTCTTAAATTCTGCAATCGTCGCTTCATATACAGTACTGATGACCAAGTTTTGTCTTCTATAGTATTAAATATCACTTTTTTTTCTTTTCTCATTTTTTTCAAAACTGAACGAAATAGAAATTCAGATGACATTTTTTTACTGACTGTGCATAATTCATAGAGCCGTTGAAATTTACACAAAAAGCAGAAAATGGATATCGAAACCCATTCAGGACAACCAATATTTTTCAGCTAATTATTTCGTCTTCGCTCCGGATACATATATGAGCCCTATTATCCGCAGTAATCGTTGCGGATATATCCGTTTAAAGAACCCTATACTCCACCAGCAATAGAGCAAATTTCTAGCATCGTTTTTCATAGCAATTTATTTATAGCAAATTTTATAGCAATTTAATAGTTTAATTTTATAGCAAATTTCTAGCATCGTTTGCAATATTCGTTTAAAGTTTTCCAATTTTTCAAATTTTCTCACAGTTACAGGGTGCAATTATAACTTTGGGGAGTTTCGAAAAATGCGGATCCTAATATCTCATCAATATTTATCCAATTCGAAAATAATTTTTTAATTATCTCTAAAATATATGTGTAGACGGAAAACAGACATACGGCAAAATGAAAAGTTTCGATCTTTTTTTTTTGGTGTTTTTCTATTTCTTTACCCGGATAAACTCGGGTTTAGTGATTATCGAAAGAGTTTTGTCCCAGGCTAGATGCTCGAAAATTTGAGTCCGAACTCATTAGTAAACCTATTTCTTAAAGTATCTTTTATGAAACTTTGGAGTCATTAGGTATGGACAATGTGAAAATGTATTTGTATATTTGTGTGGCAAAGTTCGGATTCTGAATCCCACAACTCCCTCTTCTTTAGAAGGGCTTTAAACCGGGAAAAAGTTATAGTAGCCTTGCAAAATTTCACCTTTTACACTGGTGTTCTGAAAATATTTAGACTTTGAAAAGACAAGAAATGTTGCCCTACCACTCCTTCAAATTTCATTTTCACCGTCTGAACTATTACTCTTGTAGAAAAACTTGACTTTGCTGTAGTTTCCTATTCTCATTCTGTTGTAGGAGAGCACTCCATAGTTTTGTTAACTTTGACGCAATAGAAGTGTGCACCATATATAATATGCCTTAGTTGGGATGAAACAGAAAGTGGGCCAAAGGCAACTGTTAAAAAGCAATAATCACAAAATATTGCATAAGATTGTAAGGAGTGTAGTGTTTTTAGTAGATACGCAACAACATCACGAGAGACTGGGAGACTAATTTCCCCAAATGCAAATGATGGAACAGAATTTAATTAATATTTGTTTTCCAATGTTTTTCACTTGATTTCAGTTATAAGTCGAAATATTAAAAATAAATTATTTAAATATCACAAATAATTAAAATTATATGTTTATGGAAAATAAAGAGAAATTTCGTTTTAATGTTATTTGTTTTGTGATATTCTAATAAAGCAAACAACGTTACCAAACGGAAAAGAAGTGCTAGTAATTCATTCCAGTCTTATACGAACTGTTGAAGCGTTAACTTTCGCAGTCTCATAGTTTCCCTAATAGTGAATGGAGAAGCTTCACTAGTTTCGTAGGGAAATGATTTCTTTTAAAATAAAACAAAATTAAATTGAAGAGAGTTCGTCACTAGTCTTTTTGATTTTAACATAAAAACCATCTTATTTTATAATAGCCGTAATTTCGGGTGGGCGAACGAAGTTAGTTCCGTGATACTTGAGCCATCGGTCCCAAATTTAGTGTGGTCTAGCTGTGTTGGATTAAGAGATCGGGTTCCTAGCTGCCGTATGTTGAGAATAAACTCTCTGAAAGAGTCCGAAATTGCTGCGGACGATGACGTCGCCTGTTTTTGGAATGAAGAAGTACGCTATCGACAACAGGTGTGAATGGAATAGTACGTTAAAGGTGGAAAGTTATGAATAAAGTGGCAAGTTATCGATGGGAGAAGTTATCAATGGACATACATTTCTCGCCAAAGTTTTGGCGGGATTTATCGAGTCTAAATGTACCTAGTAATTGAGAAGCAGCTTCGGAACTTGAAAAACATCTAAGTGCTTTATTTTTGAAGCGAAAGGAAAACAAATGATACGACAATCAAGAGATGCATCAAGTTTGCTTTTCGTCGTTTGCAAGTTATTGAAGAACTGCTGTAGGAAAATATGAAATGATGCACTACACAGATGCAAGAAAGCAAAATGTGTGTTTGGTTTGTGGAAACTAAGCCAGCAATGCAAGTTTCATGCACGTTACAATAGGAATCCTTTCAGAAGACTGTATAAGAAGGGCATAGAATTTTTGTGCAAACTTGGTATTTGTGATATGTGAACAAACGTAAAGGGTAGAACGAGTAAGTCAGGAAGTGGGATTTCATTAAAGATACAGTTCCTCACACCGCCTTTACTACAACCCATCAATGAACTGAAGAAGAGGACAACTATCGCCCAAATATTTCTTGATACACAGAGTGTGAAGGAAATTGGGATATCTGGTACTTTATCTCTGGCACTCATATTGAAAATCTGCAAACTTGATACGTGTAAATCTCCTCATTGCCACGTCATTTGTTTGTTTTTGATGGGGAAAAAAGTAATTACAAATGCTCGAATAAATTTATTTGTAATAATTCTTTATTAATTAGAAATATTATCTACCTTTCTTCAGAACTTCTCAGAAAAGTTCAATTTCTTTTACGAAAACCACGCACTTTGCATAGCAGAGTGAATTATCTGAACGCCATGCGATATTCAAGGCTACGGAGAAGAAACTTCAGCGACGGTGTCAGATTGATCCTCACGTGGATGCATCCACGTGCATGTTATGTTCGGACGAAATGAGTCAAAATAAAGAGAGGAATATTGCTGTTAAACATAGTTTATTTGTCATTTAAATCATTTAATACTTCACCAGATGAAATTAAATCAATAAACAGTTAAAAGCAGTTTATTAAACAACCAAAATTATGATAATTAATGACTCATAACATTTAGTATTTGCTTTCGGAGAAAATTAAATCTCTCTTAATCTCTCAAAATTAATTAAGTAACTCTCTGGATGATATTGATGAGAGGCTTCCATCTCTCTCTTGACAGCAACCTAGTGGATTCCCTTTTTCTACCTATCTCCGAGAACTTGGAATCCTTGGGATCTGAACATTTAGCCAATTCTGTGAGGGAAAAAAGTGCCACTCAAGAGATAAACCAACCCGAGTTAACTCCTCTCTGCAAAAAGGTGCAGAAAAGGCGAACTGAAACTTTATCTAACCCCACCTTACTAAACCTAACATATGAATTCTAACCAGTAGACAAATTCTGACCATTGGCAAGCAAGATGTCAATATTTGTCCACTCGTTATTGGTAGGTAGTCAGACAATCACCCAGGCACCTATTCAAGCACTTGACGTTTGCAATTATGTAGATTTGCTACTCATTTTTCTTCGAGACGTAGTTTTTCTATTATTATAACCATTTTGAACGATAGTGCCATTTAAAATGTGAATGCTTTGTCATTAATTTGAAATAGTGAAATATGCTTTTTTAATATTTCGTTATTAAATTTTAATAAAAATCTATCTTTATTTATTTAATAATTGTTTGATTTTTCTTATAGGAATCATTGTATAATCATGAAAGATATAAAGATGTTAGGAAACAGAAGAGGTTTGAAAAACCCTGGTTTACGGTATTTGTATCCTCTACTGCACTGATTCCAAAACTCACACTCTATACGATCAATTTCATGCTCCAATTTTGTAAATATTGACATCCATCGTAAAATTACTGTTGTTTAACAGGAGTATTGAACTATTCCGTGACTGAAGGAATGTGCTGCAAACCCTTTATATACATTCTTTATATTTAGATAGTCCTGGGTGGGGCAATTATTCTGTTCAAGAGGAATTTGCCCCACCTAAAATGAATAGATTGATTCCTCTGGAATTGAGCATGCTCGTGAGCATAGTGAGATATGCAAATGATTCAGCTACGAATCAGACAATGAAGCCACATAACGAGAAATGCTTTTCAGTGTAACAGGATTCTCTATGATTGGCATGTGTGCTCTTGTATTCCTATATTATATATGTATTTACTTACTTGTGTTTGTTCATATTAATTTATTCTATATTGCTGATATGATTTTTTTACTTATAAACTACTGCCTTAATTAATTATTATTTATTACCCTTTATTTCGAAACTTATTGCTATTTAATTGATAAATTAATATATTACTTGCTACAACAAACTACTCAAACTCTTGCTTTCAGCTTTTTTTTTCATATTCGTTTACTTTATTATTAAATTTTAGACTAAAGGTAAAAAATTTGAATTTGGATTTGGATTGCTTATTTAATACGCTTTTAGAGCAATATTATAATTTAGAAAATGAGAAATACCATAATTAACATTTTTTTGCGTGTGTGTGAGTAAATATTTAATTAATCAGCTGCATTGCAAAAAATGATGATGATTTCTGTCCATGGTAAGAAAAAGTTGTATTCAGTTTTGGCAAGATTTGGATTTTGCTATTCGAAAACGATCCCAAGTTTGCCGCCGTCCTCTTTTCAAAACCTTCATCGTTTGTAACGAACCCCTTCTTAGTTATGGAAGTAGGAAGATGAAGATGGAGCATGTCGCTGTTAAAGTGAAGCCAAACCCCGATATCATGCTGGGATAATGATTAGCAGAAATGCCGTTCTGTAGCATTTGAGTGGTTAAAACATCTCATTGGCCACAATACGTTTTAATCAGTGTAGTATTAATTCATTTAAGGTATATTATCTCTGGTATATTTTGGTTTACAAGATGTGTTTTGATTACTGTTGTACTAACCTTATAATAATGCACATACGTACTGTATATAACCATTGAGAACCTTAAGAAAGGAAAAAAATAAAGATGAACTTTTAAACCTTTCAAAAAATGTCCTTGAAACAACGAAACTAACCAACATTATCATTGTCGAAAACTTCTGACGAAATATAGATAATATCTTTAACTAATAAAAAATTATTACAAATTAGTTTTATTATTTCAAGTATTGTAATTATTTTTATTTGTATCGTAAGAAACGAAACTTTTCTCCATGCAGCTCTCAGTGCTGGAAAAGAGAGAAGCATGAGTGCATTCAATCCACCAGATGTTAACATTTTGAAATCGTTTCTGGGATAAAGCTCGTTTCCTTCGTTAAATCAGCTATGAATGATATGTTCCATTAGGCAAACACATAATACATTTGTAAAGATATTTGAGTTGAAATACATTGACCTATTATAATATTAAAAAATCTCCATGTTAGGTCAATGGGAATCTGGCTTCGAATTCTATAACTTCTAAAATATTCATTTAATGGCAAAATGTGATTAAAGATAAATTAAAGATCATAATCAAATCTATTTAAATCTCGAGTTTTAACAATATTCGTTTAGTATTTAAATGCTGATATATTATATGCTGATTATATATTTAGGATGCTGGGATATTATGCTTGGATATTGTATGGTTTGTAATAATTTTCGAAGCTCTGTACGCTAAATCAATACACTTAAAGGTCAGTAAGAAGATATTGTAATATACACTGGCGGAAATTGAAAAAAGAACACCGTGAGATTTATTTAGTAGAAAGAACTTGTTGAGAAAGGACAGTAATCGCACGTGTGAAGTGATTCAATGTTTATTTTACCTTTTAATGAGTATTGCATTTTACAGAAGGAACATTTCAATAAGGTGTTGAACCTCCTCGAGCAGTAATACAAGCTTCCAATCTGGCATGCAATCGGTCGTACAATTGCTGGATATCACGCTGGGGAATACCATTTCATGTGCTTTCAACTTGGACGTATAATTCAGCGATGGTCGTTGCCTGCCGCGGTCTGTGGAAGAGTCTTTGCCCGATCCAGTCCTAGACATGCTCGATTGGAGACAAGTCCGGAGAGCGTGCTGGCCAAGGAAGTTGGTGTACTGCCTGAAGACCAGTTCAGTTGCCCGGGTGGAGTGTGGGTAGGAGTTATCCTACTGGAATACCGCATTTGGGATTATACTGAAATATGGCAGGACGACCGGCTGTACGATGTCGCTGACGTACATATTGCTATTCAATGTACCCTGTACCAGACATGTACACCAGACGTACGAGAGTGACAGCTAATCGCTCCCCACACCATGATGCCCGGCGTAGGCACTGTGTGTCGCTGGCGGATGCACGATGGAAGAAGCCGCTCACCTTGTCACTTTCGGACACGTAAACGACCATCAGACGCTCCTGAGCAGAATCGGATTTCATCACTGAAGCCATTCTTCCCTGATTTTGACATGATCTGCCCTTCTTTCCACTGATCTACCATTCTTCCCTGCAATGAACTCGTTCTAGACACCACTGTAAACGTGCTCGACAGTGACGAGGTGACAGTGGTAACCATGCGAGCAGCACGTGTGCCCGTAGTCCTGCTTCCAAAAGACGATTGCGTATCATTCTGGTAGACACCCTTGGTACGACAGAGGATCGAATTTGAGACGCCGTAGCCATCCACTCTGCCACCCTCTTGGTACACCGATCCTCTTGTGAGTCTGTATTCTGTGTTGCCCAGAACCACTTCTTCGAGTGTGCGAATGCTCTTCTGACCATCGAACCATCATACCACTGCCGAAACTTCTTGTCGAACGCGGTATGCAATTTGACCAAAAGACCAACGTGCTTGTCGAAGACCCACTATACGAACTCGCTCAAATTCCGCTGTCGTCCAGGCATGGTAGCTTCTTCAAAGAGCACTAAACAATACAACAAAAGAGGAATAACTTCTTTCTTCACGCCCTAGTCCTTAAATACGCGCTGCGTATTTAAGGACTAGGCGACGGACTAGGTCTCACTGACATCATTATTTCACCCAAAGGCTTTCAATCTTGGATTACGGTTTCTGCTGTCCTTAATTATTAGCATATTATAATATGACATTCCCAAAGTAATTCCTTCTGAGTGTTCTTTTTTCAATTTCCGCCAGTGTATATTCTGTATAATGTAGTTATAGAAATATCTGGTCAGTGGTAATTTAAAGATTCTGCGAAGCCCTACCAAATTATTAAAGAAATTCTCAGTTATGTCAATGCAAAAAGAAATTCTTATTTTAAGTAAATTTTTATGTGAAATGCGACTGAAGAGAAGGATCATCAGATCTCTCTAGGTTGGATTGTTTTACCTCTGAACGGCGCTTTTTTTTCACAATGTGGGCTAAATGTCCAGGTCACAAAGACCCTCAGGGCTCAGAGAAGGTTGGGGGGAGGAAACCCACTGGACAGCTGTAGGGAGACAGATGTTCTTTAACGTGTACAGGGCTCTCCGGCACACGGGGTCACAGGCTTAACGTCCCTCCGACGGACAGCAGCCTTTCCAAGCCCATCGGTGTCGCCTATTGACTGTGGAGAGGGCGGGGAGTTTTGCGGAGATAAATCTCAAGGCTGCTGTAGCTGCGACTCTAACATGGGAATTGCATATTACTAGCCTGGCGCGCTACCGACTGAGCCATATCAGTTCCATCTAAATCTCTGTTGTTTCCAATATTCGTTCAGTAATAAAGATATGAATGCTCAGATATTTAACAGCAGCAGTGGCAGTCATTAAACTCTTTCCTCAAAAGTTGAAAAATAGCATATATTAGACCGTTTACCGAAACAAAAGTATTTTCGAAGTTTCGAAGTAATGATAAATTTTCGCCAGTTTTGAAAGATTTTGAAAAACGAACGGTTATTGTTAAAAGTCCCAACTGCCGTAAGTGTTTAAATGCTGAACGAATAGTGTTGAAATTTGGCATTTAGATCGATCTCACCAAGATCTTTCTCTGCAGTCACATTTTTCCATAAAAAAAAAACCCATTTAAGAAGTTACAGAGCTTCCAATTTGTCATTCCATTGATATAGTATAACAAAGAAATTTTTTAAGATAATATTTTTCTATAATTAAGGAACAACTCTATGTTATGCCACTGGGAAGCTAATGTTGAAGCTCTATACTCTTAAAATAAGTTTTTTTGTTTTGAAAAATATGGTAGCAAGATAAAGATCTCAATCAGATATATCTATATCTCGATTTTCAACAATATTCGTTCAGTATTTAATGAGATACGGAAAAGTTTGAGTATTTAACTACAGCAATGCCATCTTATAAAAAACTAATGAATAGTGAAATAATTCTTTACATAAACTTCTAAAATACACACTTATTTTATTAAACACTTAGTACAATTAATAAATATAAATAATAAATATTCCATAAAGCAGCTGCTTGCCACAGAGGTATGAGAGGAACTTTCCAGTTTAATACGCCATAGTAGAAGGTCTGTGAAGATGGCTGAGCTCAGCAGAAAGACACACACAAACGTCCATGTTTTACTCGGTGCTCGAACCCAGATCCCTTTGATTAGAAGCCAAGCACGCTAACATTAATTTCGTCACATATAACAATGACCTCGAAACCATTCAGCCGTCGGGACCGCACAATAATCACTCGGCCACCGGGACGGCACAATACTGATTACTAAGTTTTAATTAACTTCTAAAGTCAATATTTGTGACTGCCATTGTTATTGTTGAATATTCAAACCTCATAATACATTAAATACTGAACGAATAACTAAAAATCGAGATATTGATATATTTGATTGAGATCTTTATCCGCTATAAGATATTTAAAAAAAACTTATTTTAGGATTTATAGAGCTTCGATGTTAGTTTCTCATTGACATAATATAGGGTTGTTCCTTAATTTTTGAAAACCAGTGTATTTTGGTAGCGTTCTGTATAATGAAAATTTCATAAGTTTTTTTTTTATTTATTTAGGTGTATAGGCTGTAGATCAGCAAACATGATTAATGTTTCCAAGTTTGATTAATATTTTCAAAACAACTCCCAAATTTCTGACCAGAATATATGATCAAAATAATCATGCAAAATATATTTCATTTAGTCATGAAAATTGACTGCAGATTTCAATGTGTGATTTATTTGCAAATGAAGTGTTCAGAAACGTCTCTTTAGTTTCCTTTCCCCTGACTGTATTGTTCAAAACAGTAGGAAGTAAACGAAGTGTGGCGAAATTAATGTTTGAACAAGACGAATACTACAAAAGCAGTATTTTTTACAATCAAGTTGAATTTCTCTTTGAATATCGATTACTGCACAGTATGTTCCAATAATAAAAAAAGAAATACTGTTTTGTATTTTATAAGCTGCATAGTATGATTTATATTTTAAAATGCTAGACAGCTCTACCTTAAGTAAAGCTGTAGTTGTCAATCGTTTGAGTCTAGCAAAGTGAGCATGGCACCTTTACAATCGGCATCTGCATCTAGGGAGATTGCTGAGATTCTCCCTCCTCTCCTTCCTACCTCTATGCCCTTATCTGACTCTGCCATTTGGATGAACTTTTCCTTTAACCCAACTCCCCCCCCGCTTAAAGAATTTCTGGGTGCAGCCATGCATAGGAGACAATATACAGGGGGATTCGTTCGCCGGCAGTCTCGGAGTTTCTCTGATATAATCGTTGTGAAGGAATTCATTTCCATGAAACGGGCTGCAGTCCATTATAAACTGTCCCAATTGCAGCATTTGTTGGAAATGGTTTCTCTCTGCCTCCAGCCATAACTGCACCAGATGCTCCGTAGCAGTATTAACGATCGCTTAAAGGTAAAAATTCAACACGACACTGAAGCCATTCAATAGGCATACTAATTAAACATCGTTGATATGGAGCACTGAGTACAATTATATCATGTAATTTTGAACATTTTACCGTGGAATTTAGAAAATTGCTGCGAAATATCACCGAAATCGGCTCATAGATAACAGTTATATTAGAGAAACTCCTAGGCTACTAGCGGATGAATCACCCGGTAGAACCATGGCTAATTCGTGAAGTGTTTTTTTAAGTAACATTAGCGTTTGTATAAAAAAAAATTATGCTCAGGATATTATTTATTTTCTGTAAAAGGTACTGAATTCTCTAACAGTTTGAAGTTCTACGTTGTATCATCAAAATTCTGAAAAGCGTGATTATGGAATTTCCACGTTTTGGGTACTTTTTTCAAGATTTACATTCAATATTAAAATATTGTTTTATTTATGTAATATAATTTTAAAAGAATGACTGAGATGATTAGAATTAGAAATATGCACAGGATTTTGTCCACGGACGTCAATGGAGATAAAAGTACTAATTTGAAGTTCACGGTTTGTGTTTTTTGCAATATTTTATAAATAATACTTTACATATATATTTTGCAACTCCAGCAGGGATGGGTACAGTACCATTTTACTCCATTAAAATTTGGGAATGTTCATGCTAGTTAATGTGGTATATTAACGAATCAGTTATGGAATATCAGAAAATTTTAGATTAAAAATATGTTAAATTTTAAAATGAATAAATTGAAATTCATCATTTTTAATGGGCAATTTACTAGTTAGTCTATGACGAGGGAACTGCTTTAACACCTCCTCTATAAATAGATAACAAAATGTTGTTTCTAATTCAAATTCTGCTAGCAATAAATATAATTTGAATTTCAATTTCGAAACATTTTTATAAAATTTCTTTATCCTTACCATTTTATTTTTATTTATATCATACCAAGGAAATTTATTTGCCTCCATTACTGTAATTATTTTGCTGGTTCATACGTTGGTAATTTAAAGTCTATCAAAGGATCGATATTTTTAAAATAGGCAAATGACGCACAATTTATATCTTCTGAATTTTAGTTTCTTATTTATTTAATCGCTATATCGTACATATTATAATTACCTGCTAGTTCTTCAGAAGCAAAACATTTTACCAATTATTATAATTGACTTTTTCAGATTTCATTTTTTTTTTCCTTTTTTACGCTTCCCCCGTTCTATTTATATCATTTTTAAGCGTTTTTTTTAAATAATTTTCCTTCGAAACAATATTTTTAAATATTATAACTTATCTATGAATTATCGCTTATTACGTCTTTCAATTATGGGGTCATCCAATTTTATTCGATTTTTTTTTCAATTATATTTCATTGTTAGATAAAATATGAATATAATTATTTTTCCCTTTGCATTAATCTAAATTCCATTAAGTTTCAAAAATTTCTTTATATTATTATGATAATAAAGTCTATGATTTTCACCCATTTTTCGCTTCAATGCAGTCAAACAAATCAGATTTAATGAGTTCTAACTATGTCACTAAAATGTAGTAATTTAATAATTATATGTTAATTAACTTCGCTGAATTATTGAATCCTCTAACGTATTCTCAGATGAAAATATGTTCGAGAAAAATGCGTTCAGAGAAAAAAATCAGTTTACTGAATAGATAACATATACCATAAACAGATTAAATTCCAGTGTAAAGAGTAATATAAAGTGAGTTTATTAATGAATATATTTTAAAAATTCTGACGAAATGTTCGTTTGAATTGTGCCCTCAAACCTAGAGGAAAGTGAAATGTTTCAGGAAATCTGAGAACTTCAATTGAGTTAATGTGAACTTTGCAGAAAAGTTTTATTCATTATAGTTTGATGGTAGCTGACTTATATTTCATCGTAGCTACCATCAATTAAACTAATTGAGTCGGAGTATACAATATTCCCGTTGTCCAATCCGTCCTTATTATAGGCCAAATAATCGAGGTTTAGCAAAAAGAATTTGGTTTCTTCTTCGTATTTTATTTAACACATCCAGCTTCCAAAACAGGAAATTCCGGTCTGCGACATTTGCCAATCTTGTGGCGGAAATAAAAAAAAAATACATTCACATTATAAAGAGGGTTGCCAGCCAAATTTGAAATTCTGACTTCTATCTGTAATATCCGGGCGCCTGAATATCTCAAATTGTTTTTCAGAATAAAAACTAAAAACACTGAATTGGTATAACTATAACTCGTAAGCAATTTTCATCTTGTGTAAAATATTTATTAAATGTCCATTCCCAAATATACAACCTTCTCTGAAGAACAAACAACAACAAATTATGTTACAAAAATGGTACATCCTTAAATACAAAGAACAGCTACAGCTGTTAAAATGGAATGCGTGACAAAAAAGAAGTTGCTCTGAACAAAATTATTTGCCCAGATTTGCATCAATACAAGGAATGTTTTAGATTTTTTTTTTCTTTTTCGCATTAACTACATAGCATCCTATGCGTTTTCAACCACCTTCACTTGCCTTTCAGATCACAAAGTCTTTTAATGATTATCGTTAAATATTCGTATAAAAATAACATCTTTCGTCTTAACGTCGTATAAGTTACAAAATAATATTTTTGTTTCAACACTTAATTATTAACAAATGAGAAACAATAACTCATCTTCACAGACATCACTTTTCCTTGTGGAAAAATATCTTAGCCATGGCTAATTTAGAATCACAGCGTAAAAACTCGAATCATTTAAAATAGATTCTGTGCGACAAAAATTAATATATATGTATATAAGTATTCTTAGTAGAAAATTCATTTTTAATTGGACTGATATTTACAACATGGAAAAAAACTAGTCTATTTTCTGGTTAAGAACTACTTATGAATATTTCAACTGAATGAAAAAAGTTATGTCTTCCGTTATGGACCGAAATAATGGATTTTCTATATGTAGAAGACACTTATAGACTTCATGCCTGCAAATGTGTCACGTGATTTTTGCAAATTGAATTGTTAATTTGGAATATCATTGCATTAGGACCCTTTCTGCTAAATTATTGTTTTTAGTACTGTTTCATGCTAGTTTACATCTAATACGGAAATAGCATCGAATGAGTCAGAATCAGAAATTAATATCCCCTTAGGTACAATCAAATGTTTCAGATTTTTAAATTGTCCATACAACTGTTTGACCGAAGTCAATCGACTATTACCCTAAATTATTAATGAAATATCTGAATATTTAATTTAAACACAAAAACATTAATTATTAGTTTACTTTCATATTAATTGCAGCTTTTCAATTCAGTGAATGAAATCATCTGAAATCTATAAACAGCTAAAGGTATTTTGTAAAAAACAATCAGTATGTTATTATCTTAGATTTCGAAGCTGTAATAATTAAAATATTGACAAAGACAATTTACGTATTTTTCTGAGTATAGTTGTTATTTCTCCCCTAACCCAGGAAGTAACTATAGCAACAAAGAGCGGCCTTTATATACAAAAGTTACACATCACTCAACTATAGTTTAAAATTCTCTGTTTTAAGTTTTAAAACTAAATCTTAAATAATTTGTTGTGGTTCTTGTTGCAAAAATGTGCACAATTGTCATGTTATTCTTTTAAGATAAAGATATGTATTCTTTGAAATTTTATAAGCAACAGTTTAAAAGAAGACATTTTCAGGATTGGGTGGGGTTAAAAATATTAAGATAACTTGCTGAGGAATCGCGGGATTAACAGTAATATTAAGGTGGAAATTGATGGAAAAAATCATTTTTCTAAGCATTAATTTTATGGTTTAACGTGTTCATGAGGTTATGGAAACACGTGATTTCAGAAAGAGATAAAGAAATTAAAGAAAATTAAAGAAAATATATTTCACAAAATTTCAGAAAGAGATAAAGAATTTATAGAAATTAAAGAAATTAAATAATCGATATTTAGCAAAAAATTTGGTTGTTCTTCGCGTTTTAATTAACACATCCAGCTTCCAAAACAAGAAATTCCGGCTAAAACAAGAATAGTTGTTTCTTCTTTAAATCATGAATAAGAAAAATGTGCTGTGTAGACAAATGAAAATTTAATTTATTTCCTACAACATTTTCAACCAGAAAATATGCTGGGTTTTTTTCTTACTTTTTTTTAAATATAAGAAGTATTGTTTTATAAAAAGTTTAGCTTGATACTTTTCGTCTATGATTCATTTCAAAATTGCTATTTTAAAAAATGTACAATATTTTCGTTTTTTAAACTACCTCATTTTCGATATCAGTTGTAAACTCAGTTATTGTTTCTCTAATCCTGGAAGAGCATAGATTAATAACCACAGGGTAGACAGCTCACCGCAGAAAGGAATTTAGTAATGGGAGAAGAAGACACTTTTTTCCGAAAGCTTTTGCTGTTCTCAGAATCGAATCAACCTAACGGAATGTTCTTGCCTCTAATGCAGAAATCGAATTTTAATTGTTCAAATGATATCTCGGTAAATTGATTCCCAAGGAATTGATATGGGAGAAATATCTTATTTTAAAATGATAAAATGATGGATATCATCCAGCAAAATTTGAATCAGGCAAAATTGAAAACAACAGTCATACTAAGTGGTTGCACATTGTGAATGAATACAGCGAATCAGTAGTGCTAATTGGTCGTTTAATCAATTTTAAGGGAGGATGGGTACATGCCAATGTGTCATCCCCCTTGCTAAATAAAATTCTGATCTCTGAAAATCACATGTGAAATTGATATTAATTATCTATCTGGGAACATTAGTGACACTTTACGTCTAAGCTATAGGAATAAAAATAGCATAGATTTAAATGCTGAATCAAAGTCCTTCTTTTTCTTCATTTCCTGATATTTTTTATGTGGTCTACTTCAATTTCTTCCGGTAGTTACTGTCTTAGTGTTGTGAGGCACACTCTTAGTGCTGTGATCAGAATAATTGTAGTCATGGCTGTAATACATGCATATATTCACTTTTAATAAAATTGAGTTTTTCAGATTTAAAGAAAAATAATTCTTATTCGTTAACGCAACAATCAATCTGGAAATGTAAATGACTGTTATTGATGGTAGAAACTTGGTTATTGTTCCAAGAGATTAGCAACACTCGCTAATAAATTTTGCATCAATAATTAAATTTTGAAAAATTAAAACTGTACATTCAGTTGTTGCAGCCAGAAAAACTTATCTGGGGGCCAATTGTATGATCATCAGATGTAAACGAATTCTGTTATTTAGATCCTTAGTGCATTAGACATAGAGTTGATTTACTCTAAATATCCTGCCATCCTCTCAGATCTCCTTCTATGGCATATAAACTGACAGGCTCCTGTCAGACCTATGTGGCAAGCAGCTGCTTGAGGGGGGTATTTATTAACTGAATGCTGCTGCGATGCTCTTTTGTAATGCAATTCTATGATCTAAACTTTGTTGATGGGGCAAAAATTGTGAAGAAATCAAACGAATTCTTGCCTTCCATTGTTTCATGATTAATACTTATACATGGTTGCTATTTTCCAATTTTGCCCTAAAAGAGTGCAAATGTTTATTCTTTTACTTTGTTTTACTTCTTTACTGATTGATTATTTTGAAATCATAATTGAAAATAAAATGTTTAATATAAAGCTTCTTTTTTTTGTTTTCGAAAGATCTTTTATTGCTTTTTTTTTTCAATTTCTGTTTATAGTATAAAACTGCATATGGTTTCTTTTCGTAATTTAGCAAAAACTATATAATTTCTGACTAATGCAATGGCTGCATTAGTCTGAAATTGCATCTCTATTTTTCTATCTTAATCACATAAACAACAAAATCATAATAGTAAACACATTCTCGTATCACACAAATTGTTCAATATACTACAGGATAACTGCTTAATAGAACATATCACACTTTTATATAATTCGTAAACTTTCGTTTAAACGAAACGAAATTGTTTACAATTTTCTTTGTAAAAACAGTTTGTATTGATCAATTAATTAATTACTTATCCTTTCTGCGGTGAAAAAAAATAAATGCATATCAAATTATTTTAAGTGACCACCATTACTCACTTGCACACAAAACATAAGTCAGTGAGAAAAAGACGGAGGATTGTCATAAGAACAACACTGGCCAATTCCACTGTTTATTGCCGCAGTAGAACGAGTTGTAAGCACGACACATAAAATCTTGACAAACTATGGCTTCACTATCACTTTTAATTTGCTTCGTGCTACGTTGTTTTAAGTAGAAAGACTAGGTTAGATATACAAGGCACAGAGCACAGAACATCAGTTTGTACTTGATGTGCGCTTCAGGTGGCAGCACAGTCGCGCAAAAAATTAAACAAATAATTAAAAAGGGTACCTCTCCAGCTTTACAAACAATGCACTGTTCGTTAAGTAGATTTTTATTCTAAAATTAAGTAGTTTTGAATCTCAGAAAATATCTCTCTAAGTTTTGATCATAACGATTGTTAAAGTATATTTGTAAATGAAGAAATTACTGAAAACGAGTAGATTACCATTGGGATATACAATAAGTTAACAGATTAGTGTCTTATACATTAGTTTCACTAACCATTATTTTGGATGTATGTTTTTCAATCTTCATACGAAAACTGAATGATTACCGATACTTGGAAAAGAAAATAAACGAATTGAGCTTTTGCGTTAGGTATAAATGCTAAAGTCACTGAGTCACTTAATTCCTAACATCCAGGAGTCTCAACAAAAATAACTTCTTAATGTTTATTTTAAAAATTCTCTTTGCGAAAAGAAGTTCTTCTTTGAAGTGTATATCTTTCTAAATTATGATGTAAGTGGGCTAAACTGTGTTTTTATCAGGGACACGATCCAGCTGAGCCATGGGGGTTAGCATTTATCCTACTCTGCCTCTGATTTTGTGTAGGAAAACAGTGTAAATAATGCCTAAACATGACTTTCCAAAATAATTTTAAAATGCATAAAGATTGTTTTCCAATATAAACGTTTTAAATATAAAGTCAGATCTTCAGGAACTTTAATTATCGGATATACGAGCATATTCTGTAAGACGAAATAGATGTTTACAACGTTCAATTCTAGATAATTGAAAAATAGGTCATTTCAATTATATCATTGCATAGTTGTATCACTGTATACAAGGAAGTGCACTGCAGTTCAATACGACGAACCGTACTCTATTCGGCAAAAGAATTTAATTTACATGCATCTCCGAAATCTTTATGAATGATTAATTCAGGAGCAAAATTTCATTATAAATGTGATTCAGATTATGCTAAATTGAGAATTAACTATCGTTACTCCAAGCGATGTCAACCGGAAAACTCATTTCTTGCTGTGGTATGGATTGTAATGAAAAGAACGACGATTATTTTTTAAGGTAAAATGAAATTTAGATCTGGAAATGGCTCATAATAATTTGACAGTTAATTTTTAATATGAATTTTAATGATTTTTATTTCTTTAATCGGATGTCTTTCAATGAATCGAGATATTTGGCAATTTTATACAGTTAGTAATATTTAAAAAATATCAAAAATACGAAGTAAATAATAATTGAGGTAATGCATAGGACACTTTACAAAAAGTTATACTTACACTAAGTAAAAATAGCATAAAAAATTTTCAGTGCATAATTTTAAAATACTTATTCGTTCTGTAAGGAAGACCTAGAAATTACACAAATTATTTAACATATATTTTGTTACAAACTACTTCTTTTTATATAAATAACAAAAAAA
Source organism: Ryuthela nishihirai (assembly GCA_038380435.1). Lineage (NCBI taxonomy): Eukaryota > Metazoa > Arthropoda > Arachnida > Araneae > Heptathelidae > Ryuthela > Ryuthela nishihirai. The sequence goes on along the minus strand of JAWZYU010000030.1, from coordinate 8,282,317 downwards.
AAACTTACGTTTTATCATAGCTACATAAGAACTACAGAATATTAATTTTAACTAAGAGAATATTTTTTGACTTTATGCTAGAACGTTATAACATAAATACTACTTTCATAAGTACACTGATCTATTAACAATTACACTAGAACTGAATTGTTTCGAGAATTCTTTTAATGACATCGTTCGTCGTGAGTAAAAAACAACAACATTACTACTACTGGCAAAGCTACAAAAATGAATTTCCTAGAAGATCTAATCATTTCGAAACCTAAGTTTCCATCTCCTCTGTCTAAATTACATTTTTCCCTTTCACTTTGTCAAGTTGGCCTCAGACGGGCAAAACAAAAAACTTTACATTATCACAGCCAATGAAGATCGCAATTTGTACACTGTTAGCATCACCGCATATTCACACTTCTGAATATAAGGCAGGTTGTTTGGAATGAACCGTGTCATAAGTTTTCAGCAGGGAAAAGCCACTGAAGGCGAGAAGCCCATTCAGACCGTATCAAGCAACCCGTTGACACAGATTAAAGGATGTTTCATTTACTGGCAGGCTAAAGCAGAACAAAGATAACAACACCCGGCATGCATCACACTATACACATACACACACGAATATCATCAGATACATTAATAGGACTGGCTTTTTTTTACTGGCAGTGTCTTTTACTTCTTTTTATAAAAAGTACGAAACACGATCTCTTTCTCATAAATAGACAGATGCAACTTTAGAACAAGTATCGAAAAAAACATGTTAGGTTATTTTGCATTTATCTTGTCTTATAATATGGTTATTTTTTTATTTTCGAAATTTTTGATTTTGACAATTATAATGACGAAAATTAAAGGCTGAAAAATAAAGTTTTTTTAAATCTTTCTACTGCCTAATGAGGTAAACAACAATTTTTCTTCTGAATTTCTCAATTATCAGGGTTACGTAGGTTAAGAACATTGAAAAACATTAAGTGAAATACATCAAGTTTTTTGAAGAAGTAGTATAGAAGTTGGCACGACTTCATTATAACTCCTCCTTAACAAAGAGTTCAGTTACTGTCTTGACTCCTTACCAAGGGTTTGACAATTTCGTTTATTTATTGTCAAAGATTTAGCAATTCCTGACATGAATATCATAATCGGAAAATAGTTCAACAATAATATAATTCGGAGAAATTTGATACTTAAAATCAATATTTTGTTCAATAAAAATCGTGTTCCAATGTGATATCCAAGCTTAAATTATTTATTGGCGAAATAAATATTGCAATGCATTGTAAGTATAAAACTTACAAATAAAATTAGAATTCTGTTATAAAAAAAGAAATTATACTGCTTTGACGTACAGAGGCTATTAGGTGCGTTACATGGACCACGGGTCCCTGTCCTACAGAATGGACTGAGGGTTAACAATCTCATCATTTTCTTTTTAAATAATGATGTCGGATAGGATATATCTATTAAACGGAAATTCTTATATATTCTCACTACAGAAATAACACAGTATATGATTCCAATTCAGAATTATTCCGTTCCTTTCTATTATTTACCGATCACATTCTCTCTGTGTGTGTGTGATTTTCAAGACACACACACAGAATATTCACAACAGAATATTCAGAAATTTTCAGTTGGCTGATGCATAATTGATAAAATAAGCTACGCTTTTATTAAATAGGTTTATACTAGGGAAGGAATTTGGCGCTACAAATTTACAATTTTTCAAAAGAGAACTGAACAAATACTCGATTTATTGTTTGTGGAGAAATGTTGAAGTCATTGCACTAGAAACACTTGTGAACAATCAATTTTTTTTTATTTCCTGGTTTATCATGAAGAGTGAAATGAGAAAAATACGGTTCAAGAAAAAAGTAGGGAAAGATAAATTATTATTCTTTCAAAGAAATCTGCGATGCACCTGACAAGGGCAGCTCTATACCAGCTGAACAAATCATCCAACATCCTCCCATTCTCTCACTTTCACTGATGTATTTTTTCAAGTGCTCCTAAACAGACATAAACTAACCAGAACATAGACAAATAACTAGTAATCATTTTCTTACATTTTTAATCAGTGGAATAAAACCTTTTGAATATCAGAGTGTTGAAAATTAAACTTTTATAACCTGAACTTAACAGCCATAATGTTGGTTAATAAAGTGGGAGTGTTTTAACTGTAGATGAAGCAGTGGTCAGTTACATCTGATTTCGTTCTTAGTGAGGAATTTCTTTGTCTAAGACAGTGGTTCTCAAACCGTTCGAGTTCACGGACCCTCTAACTTAAACTTTTCGAGTATGTAGATCCTCTAACTCAAACTTTCGAAACTGCGGACCCTCTAACTCAGACGTTTTGAATCTGCGGATTCCCAAATTAAACTTTTCTAGTCTAATCATTCAACAACGAACATTCAACATATTTTAATGCTTGTACCATGTATACAAAACGTGTTTTGTAGCTCTGTCGTTTAATGACAATTTTTTTCAACATATTAGGAAGACAAAAATAATCTCGCGGACTCCCTGGAAGAGCCTCGAGGACCCTATGGGTCCACCGACCACACTTTGAGAACCACTGGTTTAAGAAATCCTGTAAAAGCGAGGATTCGTTTCGAGCATTTTCACCATCCTACGAGTTGCAAATTGAAAAAGAAACAATATTTTTTCCTTAATTTAAATAGATTTACGAATGCGAAATCTTTTAAAAATTTTGGAAGTGTCGCTTATTTAAACGGATTGAGCAACTGTAAATCAAAACATCTATTTATCTAATAATTTTTTTTCTTTTTTCATTTGCAACGCTTAGGACAGATAAACTGTTTTTCCTTAGACACTACTCGTAGCTTTCGCACGCCTTCTTACACAAGGAAATGCACTAGTAAGACCGAATCCGCTGTTGACCACTGCCTCAGTTAGAGCTAGCACAAACACACAAAATATGACTGATGGAAGATTAGCTAGCTCCCTAACCACTATGTTAGTTTAAAGGAAATGGAATTAACTTATATTTTCTAAATTCTTCTTTTCTGCCTGCATATTTATTTAATGCTTTTCTTTTTATCTAATTGTAATTAAATCACGCTTCAATTTGTTCTTGTATATCAATAAATTAGTGTTTCTGACTTTCAAAGGTCAAATTTAGACACAAAAATGGATAAAATTTCTTATCATTCAAATTATTGCGATTTTAATTCAATAATATTTATCTTAAAATTAAAGGAAATTATAATAATGTATATAGCATTCTTAATATTTATAGGCAAGAAAATGTATTTAAATGAATTTATTTTTTTTTAATTTTAAGGAATTTTTTCCTTATGTTCTTTTTCTCATATTAAAGTTTAATATTACCCTTTTTAAAAATATATCATAAGCTTAAAACACTAAATTCTCGAACGATTTTAATCAACATTTCTTTAAACACTAACAAGAACAGTTAACTCTGCCCATTTCACAAACAGTTTTAAATCCTAACTACATGAAAACAAGTTTTCACTTAAAATATACTGATTACGTTTTTTTGATTCAACAATTATTGTTAGTAAAACATTACCATTTTTGCTCAAATCAAATATCGAAGGTATAATCAGTTTTTCTTTTTTAATTTTAGTACAATAGACTAATTTTAAAATCTTTCGCATACATTGTTACAGATGTCAGATAATCAGTTTAATTAGCTTAAGCATTTGCAGCTTAAACATATTAGGTTACTATATACTATACACATACACTCTAAACCTGTAAAATTAAACAGTTCTACAGTTCAACCTGTGTTACTGCTTCGCAATCAGGACGGATCTAAGGGGGGGGGGGACTACTACCTTCTACTTACTAGCTTCTCCTTGAGAATGCTAGTAAGTATAACAGATACAAAAACTAGATTCACTTATGTATATTTCATGAGGTTTTCAAGAATCTGTTAAAGGCCTCTAAAATCGAGGAGAAAATGTTATACTGCAAAGGTAATACAGTGTCCCCTCCCCCTTTTTTTTCACCTTTTTCCAGTTCGATTGAGTTTCTTCATTGTCCCATCCACTTTTAATTTCTTCTAGATCTGGGCCTCCTCTCAAACGTGTGGCGTTACTTAAATTAGGAAGAATCATTTTTACCCTTTAGTCGTATTGTCAATCAGCAGTCTTCTGTTGAGAGATGTCTGCTCAGTCATCTCGACGGTAGTCCTTCTGCCTACTATTCTCCAGTAAATTTCTGTTCTGCGTATTACGCGCATTTCTGGAAGGCACCATGAGAGTTCTTGATGACCTCTGTGATTAGGGTAGGCAGAATGTCTTTTTATAGATTGGAGACTTCTCTCTCTTTTTTTACAGACGAAATTTTATCTTTCAACTACTAACAAAAATTTTTATTTCTAAATATTTAACGATGCGAACAATTTAGAAAAAGTTAAAAAATACAAAAATTGCGAATTTCAGCACGAATCTTAATAATTAAACAGAATACATGAAGACTGAATGGTATCCAAGTTATGAAAATTCAAATTACATTCATTCCTGATTGTTCATACTGATTCTTGATTCTCTTATGATTGCTTGTTATCGAATATGAATCTTCTGAAGAAGACTACATTAATTATGAGCTGTAATAAATAATCCTTAGGAAAATAAAATATCTTTGATAATGATCGAATTTAAAAGTTTCTGCAAATGATTGCATTTTCAAAGAGGAAAATGAAAAAAATACTCTCCTTTTTTGTTGTAAAAAACAAGGAACGTTATCACATGACCACCTGTCTGCGATGAATATCGGCATTAACGAATTCGAAAACTAACAGTCTTTTATTCTCAAGAAAGAGGTGTACAAGAACTTCTGTGGTACCTATCAGATCTGGGAGTAATACACAAAGTGCACGAGAATAATAAGCAAAAGGACCACCATCGAGCAGGCTGTGATGGGGAGATTATCACAGAAGAAAGGCTGCTAACGGAAAATATGTCAAAAGGGTAAAAACAGTTCTTCCGAGCTTAAGTAATATCGCTATACAAGGTTTTAACGATAGGCTCTTTTCGTATTTACAGTTTTAGACAGTATGTATATATGCATGGTGTATTGCTAAAAACTGCGATTCAGAAATGAATACATGTTAGGTTTTTTTAATAACAATACACATTATTATTTTCGTTTTTCAGAAAGCATTAAACATTTTTATTTTGTACCTCCATTTGCTATGAGATCATCAAAATGACAAACACAATTTCAATTTCCAGAATAAATGAGGTCTCAGATGATCAAAGAGAGAATATCTGTTTCCCTTTATTATTTTCTCAAAATAAATTTTAGTTTAGTAAATGTCTCGTCCGTATATGATGGAAATAAAAATAAAAAAAAATATGAGAAAACCCTAATCTTTGAAAAATAATATTTCAAGAATAAATTTTCCAGCCGGATGGAATTCGAACCCACGACCTTTTTCATAACATTTAAGATACTCTCTAACACTGAACCCTCGGCCGCTGATGAAGACCTCGGATGAAAGGAGGTTGCGAAGAGATTCGTTCAACAGAATCATCATCCCCCATTGAGTTGCATGGCGATCTGGGAACACATAGTAATATCATCCAGTCTGTTAGCACTGGTTCAGCCGGAATTGGTCGCTAAAAATATTACTGATCACCGATTGTTAAAAAAATAGAAATAATTTGAAATAACAAAAGCACTAATTATTATTATTATTATAGATGCAGTATAGAAAGAAAGCCGTTTGGTTTCTCCTTCTTAACTGACTCTTAAAAGATGATTTCCCCTAAATTTATCGGTATGGTAAAAATAAGAGTAAAATGTGAATTGCCATTGAAGAGGCTCCCCAGATTTGTCTTGGCTCCCAATAATGCCATTGGGAGCCAAGACAAATCCAATGTAATATAGAAAAATGGCGCCTTGAAGGTTAAATCTTTAAATGTCTTCAAGAGCTATGTTAATCCTTGAATGTCTTCAAGAGCTTGTGGGTTCGTAACCGCATTCATAAAGGTAATTTTCAACTTTAATTTGTTTCTGAAATTAAAATTATTGCCTGTGACTTATTATTAATGAGTATCACATATTCATTTAGATCGAAAGAGTTCACGAACAACTATTCCATCTTTGTCATATTGTTCACTGGAGTCGCTGCTGGTGAATAAATGTCCACTTATAAAGGACAAAACTTCGCTCTTCAAATTGGTTAAGAACCACTTTGTGATTGATGATAGAACAGAAAATATATAACAATAACATTGGGCCACTAGCGAAAGGTGGGTTGCAAAAGAAAGTTAGCAAATAATTATAAACAGTGAAGCCTTTGTCTTCGTAAGGCATCATCGAAATGTCACTGAAACATCACATGGAGAAGGAATATGACTTAGTTAAGGCACATATGGTGTACGTGATTTAGTGCTAGTGACAGTGGTGATTGTATAAGTTACTGAAAGAATCACAAGATCTGTGATGTAACTGGCCACAAATATAGTTATACAAAACAAGCACAGAGAGGCGCTGTTTGTTTGTTTGATTCTTTTTCATCCAGTCTCTGGTCAGAGCTGATTAATACTGTTTAGCAACACGACAGTGCTGTCTGAGACGCGACAGTGTGCGCAGGCGCTCAGTCCGAAGTTTACTGCTCGTTGCAATCGTCGGTCAATTCTTCACTTCGAGTCGATGGCATTCTCTTTGAGTTCAAAGGAGCTCGTCGTGAAGGCCCACAGAGGATTTAGCACCGTTTGAGGGGATTTTGTTCACTTCCAATAGGCTCTTTCTGTGGGACCGTCAACAATAACTTTTAACAACAACAACAAAGGCAACAATAATAATAACAACAACAGGTATCGACGAAACAGTTCTGTGTACAGAAGAGTAACGCAGCGTCAACAAGGGACGGATTTTTTGGACGTCAAGTCTAGTGGCGTCTCGGCCCGCACTGGAATGCTGTCCTGATTTTCGTCGTCCATCATTTTGATCGACTCTTCATCGTCGATGATCGTCTCGTCGCTACTCGGTGTCTCGGGCTTTTTCATCGACAAGTCAATGGGCGTATCTTGCTCCGGGATGTCGGCATAGCACTCCGTCGCGATCGGAGGCCCATCCCTCGGCGCCCTCAGCACCGGGTTCAGTCCGTTCATGGGTAACAAACGTTGCGGGGGAGAGTAACTGAAGTCTCCGTTGAACATCTTCGGCAGGGAGCCGAAGTTCTTAGCGAAGAAACTGCCATTGGCAGGATGGAAGAAGAACTTATTGGAGTGCAGCGGAGAAACAGGGGACAACGGAAGAGGGTGAAACCCAATGTTCTCTTTCCGCTCATAAGGTGGGCTGCTCGTATCGAATGTTGAATAGCCGTTGGTGAACCCGTTCGTTGGCCCTTTTGGGGTATACACGCCATAGTGAACTGGAGTGTCCATTCCACCAGGGTCCGAAGAGGGTGACGCCCTACTTGTGCCATTCATGGGCAGGGTACTTTCGCTGTATTCAGGGCGAAAGTGCTGAACAATGTCCTTGGTATCATAGGGTAGCTGGCCGTTAGATAGCACCCCCTGGTCAGCCAGCCTGCTAGTCATCTCCGCCTGATCTTGAATCAGACAGTGAATCTTGAACCAGTTGGAGCGACGCCCATATCGAGAACCTAGAGTGGGAAAAAACAAAACTTTAATTCGTGATATCTTTATATAGTCTAAACAAAAATACATGTATGTATGTGAACTGGTGTATATTTAGGGATAACTTCAAATAACACAACTTTGTGAAGTTTTTATTATTATACAGTTCTATACCGCTCAGAATAATATTAACATTGGCAACATGAAACACAAAAGTTGTCTTTTCTCCTTCGAAAACTATATATGGAATTGGGGTAAATCCGCTTGTAGTTTTCAGATAGATTACGTTACTTAATTTTAATTTATTATATATATATATAATTATCATGTTCATTTTCGTAAAAATACACATGTGAAAATTTTATATAGATACACATGTGAAAATTTCAGATAGATTACGTTACTTAATTTTAATTTATTATATATATATAATTATCATGTTCATTTTCGTAAAAATACACATGTGAAAATTTCATTTTTTATATTTTATATTTGAGATCAATAATTACAGATATGGTGTATGATGACATTATTAAAATGACTAAAAAACTAGCTGTTGCTTGATGTTTTCCAATGTTCTTCTGGAAACTCAAACTGTTGCATTTAACCACTGGTAGCTGGTACTGATATCTAAAAATAGTCTAAATATCTTGAAAGTGAAAGAAATTGAAAGAAAATTTGACGATTCTGATGAAATTTCTGATCCAATTGAGATTTAATAAGGATTCAGCTGGAAACAGAATTCTCCCTAAGATAAAGCTCCACGATGTCAACGATATCAAAAGTTAAACCCAGAAAAAAAAATCTTAATGACTATGGAACAGAAATTTGAACTGAGACAAAATGCTATAATGCTAATGAAACTGAAGGCTCTCCTGAGGCAAAATATAGCAATGTTGACGAAACAGAAGGTTCGGTTAATAAAAAAATGGGCACTACTGATGGAACTGAAGGTTTAGGTGGGGGGAAAATCTCTACAGTACTGATGCAACAGAAGATTGAATGAGAAACAGAATGCTGATGAAACAAAAGGTTCAAACGAGACAAAATATCGTAAGGGTTATGAAACAGCGTAAAAAGATCAAATGCATAAAAGTATAAATAGTTAAGAAAATACAACAATGTTGATGAAACCGTGGTTCAATTGAGACAAAAATACCTCAATGTTGATGAAAATGTGGTTCGATTAAGACAAAATTCCTCAATGTTGATGAAACCGTGGTTCATTTTAGACAAAATACCTCAACACTGATGAAACAAAAAGTTCAGATAAGACAAAATACAGTTCTAATGATGAAACAGAGAGGTTAAATGACACAAATATTGTAACGCTGATTCAACAGAATACCACAGTGCTCAAGGTTCTAAAAGACAAAATACGGTAATGTAAGTTTACGAAACAGAAGGTTCAACAAAGACTCAGGTAAGTCTGATGAAACAGAAAGACCACCTTAGACAAAATACATTAAAGATGATGAAACAGAAAATACATTAATCGTGATTAAACAGAAGATAAAAATAGACGAAACAGTTTATATCAACCGTTTACTGAATTAAACGTACTTCTAAGTTTGTATAATTTAATACTTTAATCATCAATTTTGGTAGAAAGATTAAGTATAACGAAATTGTTTAAGGTTCTAGTTTCGATCTTCATTCAATATTGAGCAAATACTGTTGATATTAAGATTTAGGAAATTTGATTGCAATATTTAACTTCTCCTAAATCCATATTTCCATTAAAACCATTTTTTTTTAATGAAGTGACAGAGCTTGGAATTTGGATCTAAACTAACAAAACATAAACATTGCATTCTAATTGTTTTCAGAAGTATTTTCTCTTATACATGGCCAATATCATTTTTGAAAATACATGGTCAATATCATTTTTAAAAATACATGGCCATTTTTACGTTTTGCGAAAAAATCATGTTTTATGATTCTTCGTAAAAAAATTCTTCCCAGTAAATAAGATCCGTTAGAAAATAAGAAATGGTTCTTATGGAGAACTCCAAAAACAGTATTACTTTGAAGATTTTGCTTTATATTTATTCTGAAACAAATTATTAATTGCCATAAAACTCTTTGATAATTTAACACTCAATTCTTTTTCCTTCTTAAAGCAAAATCAAATTAATCTGATGGAAAGATAGGGCTTTGTAGAATCAATGAATCTAATTCAATGATTCTACAAAGCCCTACCAATGATTGCATTTTGGAACCCAAACCGTAGAAGTGAAACTACGCATATGCATATTCATAATTCTGTATCGTTTTTCAAAAATTTAAGGGGATTTTTTTTTTGTTTATTTCTATTTCTTTACATTTTAAGCGGCTAAGTAGCTGAATATTTATCCCACTCAACTCATTTATTGAAAGTTGCTTCAGTGCTTGTCTGTTTTCCTTCCAGCGTACATACTTATTTTCCTGACATCATATCTAGTTGAATAATTCATATATCCTAAATTCGCCAAGATATTTATATATGCTTCATTCTGGAAAGCAGTGGAAAAGAGATAAATACAAATTTATATTTAAAATAAAAAGTGAAACTTTTAATCTTTGTTAAAACTGTTCCGCTTCCTACAAAGCTACAATTCTCTATTAAATTTCATTCCCGTAAAAAATAATCTTTCTAAAGCCTAACTTCCCCAGGTTAAAAGACTCTGAAAACGTTTCAAGTATCCATTAATCGTGATAACCATCTGTTTTCCTGTTGGTCAATCCTGAAAAAGGAAAGAAAAGCAAAAACAAAAACCTCTCTCCAAAACCGGAATAAATAATCTCATCTTCACAATTCCAATGATTATGTGATTCATGGAAGACTATTAGCATGAGCGAAGAAGCTGTTAGCGTCTTACGCATATCGATATACTGACTGATCTCCTATGCAGAGGCTGCAGGAGCTAGCAGCCCAGCGTCCACTCTATCCCCAATGGTCATTATCAGCACAACTCTCCCACGCTGCAACCATCCACCTGATCACGTTCGCAGCCTCGCCATCACTTTACTGGAGCCACCTTTGCGTCTTCTTTCTGCGGGGATGTTGTTGCAGGAGTGGATACCACGGAATCCTTCCTGGCTGGCTAAGACCACGCGTCCTGACCCCCTATTTTTCTGCGCAGTAAGGAACTGCACCACAAGGAAGCGGAGGCACCCCCTTAACTCAATTAACCCTGCTGCTGACCTTACCCATTCTCTTCGTGACAAACAAGAGATGCTCTAACATCATCGTGGCCTTTTGGGGTCAGAAAGTGCAAAAGAGCCAAGTTGTACCTACCACTCTTGGACATTCCGACCATAAGGCACTTCTTTAGACGGCAGCTTTTACACGAAGTCCGGTTTTTCTTGTTGATGACGCATTGCCCACTGTTCTTGCATTCACCAAGAGCGGCCAAGTTGTTGTAGGTCCTTCCAAAGAATGACTGAAAGAAGCAAAATAAATGACCTTAATTTAAGACTTGCGCTAGCCTTTGGCAAAGCCTTTATTGAAAGTATAAAGTGTACACTATTTACTTCAATTGTGTGCTGTGATTAGCAGAAATAGTGTTGATATCAGTATGCACACGATGTAATAAAAATAATGGGATTTTCTCAGTTTTTGAAGCATTTCCTTAATATTATGTCACTTTTTTCTCTTTTTACTTAGAAATGCTTTAATAACGTCACGCAGGTATTTAGGTTGAAAGGCTATGTAAAGATTTGAAATTTAAGGCAAGGATAAATCTATGTTTTAGAAAGAACTAAAAAAAAACCCATGATGTTAAATTTCGGTATTTTAGGGAAAGTGTAAGTAAAAGTAAATTAAATCCCGTTTAAGCATAGGTGAACATTTATTTTTACTATACTCATTCACACACATATAAGCGAAAAGTGCGTGAATTATTGTACAGGATAATTTTATTTAAAAGGCATTATTTTGTATCTCACGAAAGGAAAAAAATTATCGTATAATTGATGAATTAACTCTCATGTATATAATGAAAACAAAGCTACATTTACTAATATTATATTAACTATTATTTTAATTATATTATTTTACTATTATATTTTTTTACTTTACTATTATTTCAACTTTTGGTTGGAGGTATTTTCAATTTCGGTTTATTTGCTATCAGAGCACACAGAACGAATTTTCTTGACTTATGTATTAGTCATGGCTAGTTAAAGATCTTTTATTTTTATGAAATTCATTACAAACGTAATTTAAGTATCTAAACTAATGACAAATATTATAATGTGCAATAACAAATAATATTACAAACATATACATAACATAAGAAATAAGTTATATAATATTTTAATTTAGCTCAGTTATCACAATATTTTTTTTTTGCTTTAATAGCAAATTTTTTGCATGCTATTTCATTTTAATGCTCTAAAACACAGTTACAGTTAGTGCAGTAATGATCGAAGTTGAAAATAAATGCAAGTAACAAATATTGCAATAGAGTGAAAATTTCGATTAGACTACTTATAAAAAATACTTTTACTGTAAGTCAAATGGTTCTTGCATGTTTATTATTCCTATTATTTAAAGATTGCAAAAAAAAAAAGCAATTTAATCTTGGTTGGATGGTTCATATTTGTCAGAAGTGGTATCTTTCTTATACTAAAGTAAATACCTTCTGATCTGCCAGTAAAATATATCTTGAAATTTCTCAGTTGTGTGAACTGACGTTGTTGTTCTCAACTTGAAACTATGAAACTAGCAAAAAATAACAAAATTTTTTATTCTTTAATCATCATAGGTGGAACAAACGTTAGGTCTTTGTGTGGCCTATTTTTGTTTCACATTTTTGCTTATTTTGATGCTGTTGATCTTTTAGTTGGATAGCACTTGTTCGTCTCCTTTCACCTCATATTTAGATATTTCCGTTTTCGCATGATAGTTCGTATCGAAGAAAAGGTTAAGATAAAAGAGGAAAAGAAAGCTCTTTTCGAGAGTACATAAATCTTTGTGAATATTCTTCTGAGTTTTACTTCCTGCATAGGCTTTATTTAGTTTGTTCTTTCGTTGTTTATGAAGAGTGCATCTTCTTTTTGCTGTTTCATTTATTATTTCTGTTTTAAAATTATTTTTAAGATGTTATTGTGTTTCATCATAACCTCGTATTTGATAATTGTTTTTTCGTCGTGGCGATGATAGCGTTTCCTTCCTGGTTCGTCTTTTGCTTGGATGTTTATTGTGATTTCACATATTTTCTTCAAAACAAATCTGTTGTTAGTCTGTTTCGGATATATATTTGTTAGTAATACCTAGACTTCTTCACTTTTATAATTGGTTTGGAGTGTTATATTCTGTGTAGCAGTTTTGCAGATCGAAGGAGTTCGAAGACCTTTCGCCAATTTAAGATTCAGAGCTTCACGATGAATAAAAGGAGATTCGTCGAGAACAGTATCAGCGGCCAATTTATAATTAAACTCTTAACGCTAAAGAACAGGGGACTCAAAAAAGACAATAGTGTCATCTACATTCGCTGTTCAAAACTTTTGTGGCGGAGCAGAACGAAACTTAGTTTCTGTACAAAAGGAAGCTTGAAAATAGAATTGAAAAAAAACTTTTTTGAAAAAGCCAAAGCTCTTGGAAAATTATATTGGAAGGTATTGTTTGTTTCCAAATGCTTCACATCAGCAGGAAAATTAAGGTTTCCTCCTTTTATTATAAAAAGTTTCCCGAAAATGTTACAGTTGTCTTTCTATCTATCTTTCTATTGCTTTTCACTTGATATTTTTGACCATATTTGTCGGTTAGTCAGTTTATGGATTTGACAAAACGGCTGTTGTACCATATCTTCCGTATCCGATGGACGATCTTATCCACCTATAGGCCAAATGAACGCTTGCGACGTGAGCAGTATCATAGTCTACAGAAAAAATTATCCGCCATCTTTTCATCCTCATTTCATAAAAGTGAATGATGTAAACGATTATTAAATTATATCTTTTGAATAAAAGGGACGAGATTAAACAGCCATATGACAAATAAAGCCTGTGGCTGGTAATGCCATTTCTACAAAACATTTCCTAACCCAAGCTTCCTTTCCCCGAAAGAGTGTTTATATATATATATAATTATTCCATTATATCTTCCGAATGTGAGGGTTGAGAGCAACGAGTTGCATATCACGTGAAAGAGCTTATGACGTGGAGATTGTCATAGGATATCTAGAAATATGCTAACCTTTTCTTCCCCCCAAAGTGATAAAAATTGATAACTGACCAAAAGCATCTACCTGGTCTAATAGTTAGCTTACCTGACTACTAAGCCAGCGGGCATGTCCTTCTGTAAGTGTTTGTATGACAGACGAGGACAAGCCCAATGTAGCTTCTAGGTTATTCCGTCCTTTGGGTAGGGGAGGGCCTTTTTAAGAAAACTGAAAGCTTGTGAAGTACAGAATCGCATCGGTATCGTATTAATTTTCTCCTCTGAAGCAGATGACAGATGAGTATTTTAGTGATAAAATCTCTTGCCACTAAAAAAAATAACGTTTCGTATATAACATATGTGCTTCAATTGTAGCTAGGCAATAGTGCAGACTTAGTAAATAGTGACCGGGTCTCAGACAGGGATGACAGACGTTTGTTTGGAGATGCGAATTTCCTTTTCGTAAGAAACGGAATTACATAGTTACTTAGGAAGGGATTTGATATGGAAATATTTGAATAAATTTAGTAAAAACAGTTTTCTGCAGTTTTTTTATGTAATCACACGTTCATAAATTAAATGAAAAAAAAACTTCAATAATTGTTCTGATCTTAACAAGTTGTAATTTAATTTGTAATTTAGGCTTTTGAAATAGTCTGGACTCAAATTGTAGCAGGATACAAACAAGAAATTTAAATTGTAGCCCATGCAACGATTTAAACATTTATGATATATATAAATTTAAAAATATGATAAAGAAAAACCATTTTTCAAAGTGCCATAAAAAAGGAAAAAATGGAAGTAAACATAGAACTAATGATGAAATCACTTATTCCATTAAAAATAACTTCAAAGGACAAGAAGGCGACAAAACTGGTTTCTCTTACCTATTGAACAAAAATTGTTCGCACCCTATCTTCCTTTGAAGTTACTATGAATTGAGTTAGTGATTTCATCATTGGAACTATGTTTCCCGAAGACAGCAATGAACGTTTTGAGTAGAATAATGAAGGTAAAATAAAATTAATCATTTTCGCAGTTCTCTTAGTCATTGCTTTCTAATATTAGAAGTAAATTAAGACAGCAGATTTTCATGACTTTCAATCGTTTCGCCACATTCGCTTTGCAACATGTCAAGTCACGATGTGCCTTAGAAAGACAGGTCAGGAACCTATAATCTTTCCCAGCAAGTATCCTATGAAACTGGTAGAAGCACGATGCAGAATAATCTTGAAGAATGACCTATGTCTTATTACCGCTTTCATTTGAAGGTCACCATCGAGATTTGCAACCATAAATGAATGCACCTAGAAGTTAAATCACTTATTCTTGTGTCTTTTCTTGCTGTTACCAACAAAGTAAATAATAAGCTAAGTATTTGTTTCCTTCTTTGAAATAATAACTAAGCGATTTTGTAACGCTAAATTTGTTCAATGCCATTTCATCAGCTTATTTGTTTAACGAATCCACAAACGGGATTCAAATATTTCAGAAACACATAAGCAGTCTTAAGAAGGAGGTAGAAATACGTATTTAGTGTTAATTAATTTCGCAACGTATTCAGTGTCGAAACATTTTATTTTAGTTACGTATCTTTTCCCCCAGTAATCTACTCTTTTATAAACTCTGATGATTCTTTTTATTTCAGAAGCCTTTTGCAGTTCATATCACTTAAAAATGTCTATTATAATAAAGTCACTATATTTGCACGGTATGCAATAAATTAATTAAAATTAGCTGACTGTGAGTTAGGAAATCAACAGATCATCAAATAGATGATAATTATTTTTGACAGTAATTTGATCATGTAGATCTTTAAACAAAGAAGAGATTTTGGAACAAAATGCAGGTTGTGAAAAATATTAATTATTTAAATATCCACTCTAAAAATAGGATGCTTTCGCTTAGAATGTGCAGTTCTACCAATTTGGCTGTTCGAAGGAATCGGGAAACATAGTTTACTAATTGAAGCTCGAACATCACAAGGTTTGGTTTAAAACACCCCAATTCTCAGCAGAACCGATATATTGTTTAAGAAAAAAATTGAATTTGAACTGTTGAGATTTTTGAAAATAATTCAAGCTCGACTTCGTTTTTTTGTATGTTGATGCTGAGCACAGATATGTTAAATTTGTAAACTGTAATGAAATGCCTGAGAGAAATATCTTTGTTTTCTAAAAGAACAATTTTTTAATGAAACCTAAAATGGCAATTTCTTTAAACTCTATTTAATTACCTAAACTCTGATTAACAAAAGCATAATTAAACATAAATTACCTTCGAGAGACTGCTTACCCAAAAGGCCTAATATGAATCTGTCACTATAATACGCCATAGAGAAGGTCTATGAGGAAGACGAGACCTCAGCAAAAAGACAACACAATAAACATCCATACTTTATCCTGAGTTCGAACCGTGATCATTATACTCCGCAGTTCAAAACGAATCACAATTATAATTTTACAAAGTTATTTCAGTCATTAATGACAGGACGTACCTAAGAATTTGTTTCGGGTGGCAGGTGGGTGGGCGTCCAACAACTGGGTTGGGGGAGTCATTAGTTACAAAGTATGAAACTTTGTAACTAATGATGAGATTATTTTTATTTTAACAGTCCGAAATTAGTTTCGGTACTGTTCGAGAATTAAGTTTCAGGGGGTGTCTGAGAATAAGACTTGAGTAAAGTTTCCCAATTACTAAAATTTTCCACCTGACCGAAAGAAAGGAAAATTTAAAATAAAATGGTTAAAATATTCTACATAGAATAAAATTAATAGTTTTTTTTAATCTATTTTTAGTGTCGGACATGTACTAAGGGGCTAAAATAAAATTGTACAAAGACAATAGTTTTGGATTTCAAAGCAGGTAGACAAGTTTCAGATTTCGTATAAGACGACCAGCCATCCCGTGGCCTAGTGGTTAGCACGCTAGGTTACTGATGTAAGGAACCTGGGTTCGAGCCCCAGGTAAGGCATGGATGTTTGTGTTGCTTTTCTGCTGATTGTCCCGCCATTATTGTCCACTTACTATGGCGTATTAAACTGGCAAGCTCCTGTCAGACCTCTATGGCAGCAGCTGCTTGAGGAGGTATTTATTTATTATAAGACTAACGGATTTTCGGGGGGGGGGGGGGGGTACGCCCATGACTAGTGAATAACGAAATGATTAGCAATAGAAAAATGGCGTTATGAAATCAGAACACTATATTATTTAAGCATCAATTTCACCTATAGGTTAAATAAGTATATTTAATTTCGTAACTTGGCAATATTTTACTTGTTGCTCAATCGTTCTCATTTAAAATCCAAAAATGAAATTATCTAAACTTGTATATTCCGGTAAAAAATAAAGACAGCTTTCGAATAAGAGAATCTTAAGTGTCCTATCGCAAAATCTTTCCTATCCAGGCTTATTGCTAAAACATCAGGTCTTCCGACGTATAAATTCACTAAGATGGCAAACTTTAGTAGGGGAGTATACATGTGCCCCCCTTATGGGTAGGTAGCGGGGCCATTCCCCCTCCCCTTGGAAATGTTTTTTTTTTTAAGTTATATGAAAACTGGAGGAATATTTGTTTTTCTGGTTTGTGCGAGTTTTACATGATACAATTTTTGATAAAAACGTTGAATTTAAATAAAGGAAAATTATTACTGGAAAAATTATCCTATTTTGGCGAGAGGTATCAGCCTACTCTCTGTTCCAGGTAAAGTTCTTTCCATGATTGTGCTTAATAGAATTAAGAATCTGGTTGACAGTCAATTGCGTGATGAGCAATGTGGATTCAGAAGTGGTAGGGGATGTGTGGATCAGATATTTTCACTTAGGCAGATTCTTGAGAAATGTTTAGAGTTTCAGAAACCTTTGGTTGCTAGATTTGTTGATTTCAAAAAGGCTATCGACTCTGTTGATCATCATAATTTGTGGTTGATTGTGATATCATATGGTATACCAGACAAGTTAGTTAACATAATGAAAGCTCTCTATAATAACACTGAGTCGTGTGTGAGAGTTGGTAAGGCTTGTAGCAATTGGTTTAGCATTTACTTCTGGTGTTCGACAAGGGTGCATTTTGTCTCCTTTTCTCTTTAGCTTGGTTATTGATTATGTTATGCGAAATTCACTTCAAGGGAAAGATTTTGGCTTAAATGGGCTGGAGATACGAAAATTTCTGATTTAGATTATGCTGATGATTTAGCCCTGTTGGCAAATGATGTTGATGAGATGAACTCTTTCATTCGATCTGTTGATGAGACTGGTAGTAGAGTAGGTTTGGTTATAAACAGAGAGAAAACTAAAGTGATGAAAATTGGTCAGGCAGGCTGTGATTCAGTTAATCTGAATGGTTGCAGTCTTGAGCAGGTGTCACAGTTTAATTATCTTGGGAGCTATGTAACAGATAATGGTGATGTGCGGCATGAGATTAACAGACGAGGTGGGATTGCTGCCGGGACTTTTAAGAACCTATGGAGAGTGTGGAGAAATAGGCGTATACACCTAAAGACTAAAATTAGACTGTATAATAGTTTGGTTCTTTCTAGGGTTAGTTATGGTAGTGAAACTTGGACACTTTGTAAACAAGATAACAGGAAACTAGATGCTTACGCAGTATTTTGGGCATTAGGTGGTTCAACTTTGTAACTAATGATGAGATTAGGCGAAGGAGTTTGCAACCTCCTTTAAGCAGCATATTGTGCAGAGAGAGACTCCGTTGGTTTGGCCATGTTGCCCGTATGAATAATTATAGATTGGCGAATAGGGTTATGAACAGTGTGTCTAAAGGCCTCAGAAAGAAGGGGAGACCTAGGATGCGGTGGGCAGACAATGTCAAACAGGACCTTGTTAGAATTGGTGTGCAGTGGCCTGATGCAGTAGATGTAGCTCAGGATAGACTAGCTTGGAGAACTAAATTGCACGGTCTGGTTGGACCTCCGTAGCCCATGGCTGCTTGAGGATGTTGATGATGATGATGAAACATTTCTGTGTTTGAAATTTTTTATTGCGTAATTTAAAGGCTTAATTATTTTTCTTTTTTTAAGGAAATAGTTAATTGTGTTAAAAGAGCAATAAAACTGTGTTTTTGCAAAACAAATTGTGTTAAACATTTTTGTCATAATTCCTCCATATTTCTCGCAATGGTTATTCGATTTTACCAAAGAAATATTTATTTTTTATTATTTAAAAATTAGACTGACAAATGAAAATATTGCCTAAATT
Source organism: Ryuthela nishihirai (assembly GCA_038380435.1). Taxonomy (NCBI): domain Eukaryota; kingdom Metazoa; phylum Arthropoda; class Arachnida; order Araneae; family Heptathelidae; genus Ryuthela; species Ryuthela nishihirai. The sequence continues at coordinate 8,263,387 of JAWZYU010000030.1, read as the reverse complement.
TCGATTTTTTTTTAATTTTTAATAAAACAACACTAGATATGATTAAAGGTATCCCAAGCCACGCCCATTATCTAAAAGAAAAAGGCAATGGCACTGTTTCAAAAATTCCAATCTCTTCCCCTGGAGAAATTTCTGAAAATGCCAATGCGTGTGTATTATTATTTTTTGGGCTATAAGGTATATATAGTACTGTTTGAGACTATACTCCCTATAATAGCAATATTTTATGAAAATCGCTTCAGCGATTTCATAAAAGCGCTCTAGGGAACATATCCGTAAGAATATCTTCTCTGGAGTACAGAGTCTAGCAAGTAGATTCACCGAGTGCGGAGCCAGGGTTAGCAAAAAAAATCCCAAACAAGCACAGGAAGGACTCGAACCTGGAAACACCGTGTTACAGTATAAACCTGCAGCGATAAAGCAACTGAGACCACTACCGCCCATTTTTACGAAAGGTATTGGACGGTAATCGAACAGAGCGCAGACTCCTTTCGTTTTCAGTAGAAGAAGGAAAAAAGGTAGGGGGTAGGGAGGGGGGGTGGCGAATCCTTCACAGGTGAGTGAGGAGAAACGGAAAAGAGGAAAAGAACAGCTCTAACGGTCTTCGCAAGCGGAAACAGAGGAGCCAGTGGAGCACGACGGCGTCTGCAAGTTGGAATGGAGCAGACGAAGTGCTTAAGTAAAGTGTGGTAAACGGTGCATGGGCCCACGGAACATCAATGAGGACTCGTCGCTGGCGGGAATTACCTCAGATGAAGTTGCAACAGAGGAGATGTGTCATCATCTTCATCATCACAAGAGGAGTGCGCTCTAATTCTTGTTTTTTTTACTAAATCAATGGATTGAAATTCGGCGAAGAATTGTTTTTCCTTATCAGGGTATCCATTTTTTTTTTACCTTTATCCCTCGGCAAGAAACAGAGTACAAATGTAACAGTGTTTAAAAATTCTCAGATCTAAGTTCCGATAATGCGGGGGATCATATTTTTCGCCAATTTCCCGTTTCTCTATGAGAAAAGATTCTCTTGTGATTTCAAAATTCATGGGACTTGATTCAGAAGAAACGCTGCCTCTCCCAAACGACATTTTGGTGGATGTATATAATCACAACCAGACCTAGAAAAATAACATCTTTGTGTAGAGGGTGTCACTTATTTGGAAAGGTGCAGCATAGGACGTTGTCACGGTATATATATATATTTTAAGAATATATTCTCAATAAATAGTGCATTATTTTAATTCTCTGCATTCTAGTGATTTTTTCAAGAAACGAATCAAGAAATTTTCCGCTAATGAGAAAATTTTTCCTCTTCGCTCATTTAGAATAAATTTCTATTATAAAAAAACTCGAGTTTAGCAATTTCTATATGTAATGCTTATATTAGTATTGTATTGTTATCAAAATATAAATATAAATAAATAAATACCCCCTCAAGCAGCTGCTTGCCACAGAGATCTGACAGGAGCCTGTCAGTTTATATGCCACAGTAGGAGATCTGAGAGGATGGCAGGACAATAACTGCTGTTAATACACTTATTATCGTAGTAAATGTTACACCAATCTGGATTAGCTTTCTTTATTTTGAAGTTTATAGCAGTTATTATCAGAGAAATAAATAATAAAACCCGAAGTTTGAAACTGAGCCAGATGCATCTCTTTGAACGGAAATGACGCGACACACGGGAACTGGGCAATTCAAGGAACAAGATTTGCTAAACAACCAATTGCGTATCAAGGATTTGGTGAAAGGCGGGGATTGGGGTGGCGTTTTTTAATTCATTTCCTTTATGCTTGAAGAACACGTTAAAAAAAGGGGGGAGGTCACAATTTTAGGGTATCAGCAAATAAAAAATATAAAACGTATCTGTGGAAAGATTTAATTACAATAATAAGAGATGAAGTTGGCGAAGGAAAACGATCATAAATTAATGAATGAATTTTGGCCACCGTCACACCCTCCATAGGAATAATCTTATATTTAGCTTCAATTTTACTACAACATTTAGAGAGTTATTATTATATGTAAACAGACCATGGTCAGGAAGAAATCTAAATGAGGCAAGTGATCGAATCGAATCGGAAAGCCGTTTCAAAATAAAAGTTTTCCTCCGATTTAATGGTCTAAACAATTTCTTGAAAAATTCGTTTAATATGTTTCAATACCCTTTTCTTCTTTATTCCGGTTGCTAGCATTCACAAAGGGAAGTCTCCTGACCCCTTTCACACGCTGGATGGCCTTGATGGGAGACCACTATCTGCTTCCCAACAGCTGTTCCAGTGGTTCCCCTCCCCCAACCTTCTCTGAGCCTTCGGGATCCTTGTGACCTGTCCATTTATCCCATGCTGTGCAAAAAAGTGCCGCTCAGAGTTAAAACAACCCAACCCTGACCCCTTCCTGCCCCCTAAATTCGGCCCTGTAGTGAAGAATGTTATTAGAAACTATTTAATCAAAGCGTTGGAAGAACATATATATATAATGAAAATAAGTTTGAAGTCAGCGACGAAGGGGGAGGGGTATTCACCTCCCCTCAACATCGTCTGCGCCACTGCAAACAACGATAACTAAGTTGTTATTCTTGTTCTGCTTCGTGCACGTTTTATTTACTTTCAGCTTTATCGAATACTGCCTTACATTATTTTTATTTTTCGGTTAGCAAATTTCATATTTGAAAAAACTCACAGATTTAACTATTCACGCTCATGTCACTAACCACACTTCGAGCGTTTCCGTTCAATATTTCTTTTTGACGTGTGATCTCTAAGGCACAGATTTCTCTTTTTTCACTCAAAACTTTCCCCCACCTTTCCTTTCAACTTACTACACTGTGATATCAATACGCCCACGATGCAGCTGTTTATCGCTGAAGGCAACTGTGCGAGAATAAATATTAATTATCCTCGCAGCATCAGATCCAGTTTTGAAGCTTCCACACTCCACGTAAAATTTCTTTCTTTAGCAATTTTATTTATTATTATATATATTTATTTTCAGACTTTTTACTGCGTTTGTAGTATCTGTGAACGAACCCATTATTTTCTCGGAGACACAAAAAAGTCTTCTGCTTTCGCATCTACTTTCTGTCATAAATTCACGTGGGAGAAAGTAGAGCAGATGGCGTGAAAACGAGCAATAAAGAATGTTTCCCCATGCCCTGCGGAATGAAGAACTACGTGCGGCAATTGAACCCCCTTCCCCTGCCCCCCCCCCCCCCCCCAGTCAGAGGTGAAAGCAGCAGCAGCAACTGTGTGCGAAACGTAGTCGGCATGCCAAACAGGGTTTCCACACAGTCATCACACTGTGGTTTGGATATGTACGTAGTGGTGATTTGATTTGTTTGGAGAAAAACAACAGCAGGACTCTGTCATGTCGTATTGTGTTAGACTGCTCTTCTTTGGGAAAGGATAATCGTTTGCTTATCACTTCACTCATTGTTTGCTGAAATAATGAGCGCTCAAGCATGGTAAATCAGAAGATTAAGAGTTTCCTGTCTTCGTGCGCAGCTCAAATAAAAACTGAAAAAAGAGTTTCTGACAAACAACACTCGATTAAACAATTGGTGATGACTTTGTAAGCGCTCCTGGAGTGATATTAAGATGCTAAAGATGCTAATAAAAACATGTTGTAAGAAATTAATATTATCGGTAAGAACAGACATGGAATATGCTTCATATTCACGATGAGAATAGGAAGTAATAATTGAGCATCATCGTGAGGAATCAGACAAAAGGAAAACTTACAAAAAGTCCACAAGAGACAACAGAAAACATAATAATCAGGAAAGAGGTAACTTATACGTCATTGTGAAATATGTTTTTACCCCTCTTCACAGCCTTAATGTCTTGCTCCAAGTTGGTTGACTTGGAATCCATTGATATATAATATTGTATTTTTCATTAACATGTTGAGAGTATGTTTTCAAGATTTCTTGAATGATCGAAACATTATGTGAATCTTCACAAATTTGTTTTATCGAAAAAACGTATATAGAGAAGCACAATTGCTTTTCAGATTTCAATAACTATAGAAGTGATAAAGTTCTGCTCTTAAGATATTTGTAAAATTAATAAATTTGAAGGTTTCAGATGATTCTTTAGGAGAGTAAAATGTTCTTGATGATTCATTATTTGGATTCATCTTAATGCAGAAGGATCAAAAGATCCGTCTCTATTAAGATGAATTCAGGAAATTTATATTTCATAAGATGTTGGACAAAAATTCTGATAGCAATTAGACAAATCCAAGCGTCTGCCTCCCGGACTCGAACTCGCATCTCCTGGTTACGTGCCAGTTGCTCTACCATTTGAGCTAAGGTGGGGAGGGGGTGGATATGGATTTTACACTTGCTTAAAGAAGGATATGATGGTTGTGCTATTCTTCTTTCTTGATTATTATACTTCTTTAAGCAAGTGAATTACCAGTGCCTTAGCTCAAATGGTAGAGCAGCTGGCATGTAACCAAAAGATGTCGAGTTCGAGTCAAGGAGGTGAATTTTTTTCACTCTTGCCTAATTGCTACAAATGATTATCAGTATAGTGAGATTCCTTCCTTCCTATCCAATTGGTTAACGCCATACTCCAGAGAGGTCATTTCCATACAGAACCAAGCTATAATGTTACTTGATATGTAGCTATAAAAGTTTTGTTCTCGTCGGTATAAACAGCACACGGAGATCACGCGGAATCACGTGATCTCCGTGTGCTGTTTATACCGACGAGAACACTTAGAACACTACGAAGCTTTTAACACCTAGAATCACGTGGTAAAAGCTTCGTAGCACAACTATGAGAGTAAGTGGTAACTTACTCTCATGGTTGTGCTACGAAATGGTAGAGAAACTTCAGGGTAACCAGAAGAATCGGGATAAAGACGGGGGGATTTTTTCACACATGCCTAATTACACATGCCCTTATTCCGTCGTGGAAATTTAGTTTGATATTTACCTCTAAAATTAATATGGGGCGGGGGTGGCTCAGTCGGTAGCGCGCCAGGCTCGTAATCTGTAGTTCCCAGGTTCGAGTCCCAGTTGGGTCAGCGTTGAGATTTATCTCCGCAAAATTCCCTGCCCTGCCCACGGTCAGTAGGGGACACCGATGGGCTCGGAAAGGCCGCCGTCCATCGGATGGGACGTTAAGCCGTGGCCCCGTGTGCGGGAGAGCCATACCCTGTGCACGTTAAAGAACACGCTGGATGGCCTTGACGGGAGGTTGCCATATGTCTCCCAACAGCTGTTCCAGTGGGTCTCCTCCCCCAACCTTCTCTGAGCCTTCGGGGTCCATGTGACCTGGCCATTTAGCCCATGGTGTGCAAAAAAGTGCCGCTCAGAGGTAAAACAACCCAAATCTAAAATGAATATAACAATGTAAGTCTCTCCCACACACACACAGGGTACGACTTAACATCTGGAGGCTTTTCCAAGTCCATTAATGTATCCTTTTTCACCGAGAACAGTTGGAATTTAGCGGACAAAATCTCATTGCCCATACATTTTGAACTGGAGCATGTGAACATCAGATAATGGACCTGGCGCGCTGCCGATCGAGCCATCCCACACCACTCTGTATTTTCTGTGATTATATTTTGTTCAGCGATCATCTTTGCTGGTTACCATCTATAGATTGGTTAATGAAGCAATGAAAATTCTTGAAGTGCTTCCTTAACTTCTGAGCCCTCGTGACCTGGTCATTTACACCACTGTATCATCTTCGAATCAATCAAACGCCGCTCAGATGTTAAACAATCAAAACTAAGGTAACCACTGTGAAAGACAGATGACTATATACACTATGTCGAAAAAAGTGTCCGGACACTTCCATGTTATGTGAATGGAAAGCCACTTTCAAAGCTCCCTAACATTGAAAAAAAACCTTTTACGCAAAAACTGTAATTGGCAATAAAATGTAGATGTTCCTCAAATCTCTCTAAACGTATTTCTCGCAATATTCGTTTAATATTTAAAGAATGATTGGAAGCTGAAGCATTCATCTTCAACTTTTGACACTTGTGAAAAAACGCTCTAATTGATAAAACACAACTCTTGTAACAATTTGTTCACTAACATGAATTAAATATCTGAAGTTTGCATGAAGATGTTTTACGATTTATCAATTTGGAGGCAATATGAGAGTGTCAATTTTCAACAATATTCGATCAATATTTAAAGACATTATTTGAAGGCCGTCCCATGGCCGAATGGTTAGCGCGCTTGGCTAATCTAAGGGACCTGGGTTCGAGCCCCGGGTAAGGCATGCTGTTTGTGTTGTTTTTCTGCTGAGGTCCTGCCATCCTCTCAGACCTTCTACTATGGCATATAAACTGACAGGCTCCTGTCAGACCTCTGTGGCAAGCAGTTGCTTGAGGGGGTATTTATTATCTGAAGACATTATTCAAGAATATTATTCATTGAAGCGGGACCATTTTAACAGCAGACGACACTTTTTTCAACGTAGTGAATAAGTAAATAAAAAAATTCTTTGCTCCAAAAGTGTGACATGAGGTCTCAGTACAAGACTCTGTAGCGACAATGTTTTTTAAAATCTTTTTGAGTTCAACCTAGTGTGGCCGTGACTCAAATGAAAAACATTAAGATCCCCATAAAAATAAGGTAAATGGTCACAGATATACTAGTGCAGACATATTTGAGAAAGCAATTCTTTATTGATCGCATGCCTGAAAGAGAATGGAGGACTGGGTTACTTTTATTTTATGCTATGAATTTTCTTATTGTTGCTTTAATCTGGAGGCGACCAAGTTAATAATTACCTGCTACTGGGTAAAGGGTCACGGCTCCGTACTTTGAGAAGCAGTGTGGTAGAAAAGATCTCTGAGGAAGGCTTCGGCTGAAAGGCAAAATAAGACAGAATTGAAACATTCATGGCTTATCTGGAATCGGAACCCAGGTCGTTTTGCTCCTCAGAGAAATATGTCAACCTCTTGACTGTTCGTCAAGTAGCAATTCAGAAAAAAAAAAAAAGAAAATGTGGAATATTTTTCTCTCTCCTCCAATAATGAAATTTTAACATTGCGAAGTTTTACGAGAATTTTATTGAAATTTATTTTCTTATTGTTGCTTTAATCTGGAGGCGACCAAGTTAATAATTTCCTGCGACTGGGTAAAGGGTCACGACTCCGTACTTTGAGAAACAGTGTGGTAGAAAAGATCTCTGAGGAAGACTTCGGCTGAAAGGCAAAATAAGACATAAAATTTTCAAAAAAAGAAAAGAAAATGTGGAACATTTTTTTTCTCCTCCAATAATGAAATTTTAACATTGCGAAGTTTTACGAGAATTTTATTGAAACAGTTATAAAACCAAATATTTTTGGCTTTAAAAATAGCCCCTGGCTAAGGCAAGGATCATTGTGTTGTCTTTCTGCTGCAGTCTCGCTATCCTCACAGACTGTCTGCTATGGCATATTAAACTGGCAGGATCCTGTCAAATCTCTGTGGCAAGCAGCTACTTGACTATTTGAGGAAATATTTATTATCTGTTATAGTCAGTTGATATTATGTTAGGACCATGTGTTATCACAGGAAGTCGCTTGCAGTTAACTTCTCAAATAACTTATTTTTTATTGGAAAATAAGACTGCAGATAAATTAACGATCTCAAGTAAAATCTATGAAAATTCTTAATTTTGCAACAATATTCGTTCCGTATTTAAGAAGTTCTGAAAACCGGATTGGGTTGGGTTGTTTTACCTCTGAGCGGCACTTTTTTGCACACAGTGGGCAAAATGGCCAGGTTACAAGGACTCCGAAGGCTCAGAGAAGGTTGGGGAAGGGGATCCACTCTTTGGAGACAGATGGTACCTCCCGTCAAAGCCATTCAGCGTGTCCTTTAACATGCATAGGGTATATGCTCTCTCGCACACAGGGCCACTGTTTAAAGTCCTATGCGATGGACGGCGGCCGTACAAGCCCATTGGTGTCCCCTACTGACCGTGGGCAGGACGGGGAGTTTTGCAGAGATAAATCTCAACGCTGACTCAGTTGAGACTCGAACCTGGAAACTGCAGATTACGAGCCTGGCGCGCTATCGACTGAGCCACTCCCGCCTTTTGAAAGTCGGAGTGTTTAACAACAGCAATGCCAATTAAAATAATCTGAATCAATTTTTAATTGATTCAGATTACGTTGCTCTTTAAACAAAAAATGAATGTTGGTGAAAATTTAGATTTTGAAATATTTCACTGAGATCGTCAGAGTTTTCTATCACAAACTTATTTACGAAGTTACTGAGCTCTGAACCTGTCCTACCAATTGGCACAACATAGATCCATTTTATGATATAACGTTACTCCCTGTATTCGAATTTGGAAATGAAGAAAAACGTTTTCCTTCCTAGAGAGGACTGTAGCTCAAAAGTGATTCTGATAATGCCACATTATAGGGATTACTAGAAGCTGTTCTGATATTGCCGCGTTGGAAGAGATTCCCTAATGCGAGAGAAACGAGTGTGTAGATTTAATTCCGACAGCCAAAGAGCACTTCTGCAACAACTGTCCCCAATCTGCAGACGGACACGTGCAGAGCGTTGATAAAAGCTAAACGCTCCTCTTTGAGTGGACTTAAACGATTACGAGATTCTGGAGGAAAACAGACTGTTTCAAGGATCGCATTTGAAGCGAAAGAGAGACTTCTGACAAAAACATCCATAATTACTAGAAAAACGCTATTGACCTGTTGCGCCAAGAGCAGGGATGAGAAATGCGTTGGTGTAGCCCTCAACGTCGACACTTAACCCTAATCACCATAAGTATGCACTGGTAGCTGATTACAGTCATTTGTAAGCACTGCTTGTATTGCTGGGGGCGGGATCTAACCTAGATCTTCGTAGATGTACCTCCTCCTATCTCTACTAGCTGGCTCCGGATGATGATGATGCCGCCGCACTCACCTTGCGCTGAATTATTCTCTTGTTCGCTTGGATTCGGTTTCCACGTGACAATCGGCTGATGGGGAATAAAATGAGGAAAGTATGGCTGCAGGAAAGAGAAAAAATAGTGAAGGGGAAAAAAGAAGAAAATTAAGGAAAAAAAAACTTTTAATTGCTGAAAGATATTAATGCTATCAGGAGAAAAGAAGAACATTAAGTCATAGAGCGCTGCGGTGAAATCTACTGATGATTCAGAGGTGAAAAGTAAAAATTATAATTGGAAATGATAAAGAGAAATATCCCGGAACTATTATTATGAATGATTTAACTCTCACTAATGGATTAAGATCAAGGATTCATCTTCAACTGAAGCAGATTTCCTCTTTTTTCTTTTTCCTTCCTTACTGTTTGATATTAAATCATAATTAAGTTCATTAGATTTCGTTACGACAAAGCGCATATAGATAGGGAAGAATGAAATCAGTTATCCAATTAGCGAAATGAGGTTCAGGAAAAAAAATGCATGTATATCAGCGAGTTAAATATAACATGGATTCTTACTTTATCTCTGATTAGAAGGTCAAAGAATTAAAGTGCAAATGCACTAAATGTTCTTCTTCATTTCAAAATAAAGATGCCAGTATGACATTGATCAAGACACCTGGGAGAGATTTCTGTTACCACAGAAACATGACGAGATATTCGCTTCTTTACCTAAATCCTAAATATTATTAATTGTCCTAGGCAGAACCAAAGAATTAATAAAAAGTCGTGACTGCCGTTAATTTTTAAATAAAATTGATTTGTGAGATATAAGGGAAAGATAACACTTTAGAGGAGCAAATGAGACACATGTATGTCTCTAACATTCTCTCGGTACAATACACTTTCTTTCCACGATATCTCGATCAATGTCATACAATCTCCCTAATATCTCGTCATGTTTCTGTGGCAACAGAAATCTCTCCCTGATATCTTGATCGATGTCATACTCTCTCCCTGATATCTCGTCATGTTTCTGTGGAAACAGAAATCTCTCCCTGATATCTTGATCGATGTCATACTCTCTCCCTGATATCTAGTCGTGTTTCTGTGGTAACAGAAACCTCTCCCTGATATCTTGATCAATGTCATACAATCTCCCTGATATCTTGATCAATGTCATACAATCTCCCTGATATCTCGTCATGTTTCTGCGGCAACAGAAATCTCTCCCTGGTATCTTGATCGATGTCATACTCTCTCCCTGATATCTAGTCGTGTTTCTGTGGCAACAGAAATCTCTCCCTGATATCTTGATCGATGTCATACTCTCTCCCTGATATCTGGTCATGTTTCTGTGGCAACAGAAATCTCTCCCTGATATCTCGTCGTGTTTCTGTGGCAACAGAAATCTCTCCCTGATATCTCGTCGTGTTTCTGTGGCAACAGAAATCTCTCCCTGATATCTTGATCGATGTCATACTCTCTCCCTGATATCTCTCCCTGATATCTTGATCGATGTCATACTCTCTCCCTGATATCTCGTCATGTTTCTGTGGCAACAGAAATCTCTCCCTGATATCTCGTCGTGTTTCTGTGGCAACAGAAATCTCACCCTGATATCTTGATCGATGTCATACTCTCTCCCTGATATCAAGTCGTGTTTCTGTGGTAACAGAAATCTCTCCCTGATATCTTGATCGATGTCATACACTCTCCGTGATATCTAGTAGTGTTTCTGTGGTAACAGAAACCTCTCCCTGATATCTTGATCAATGTCATACTCTCTCCCTGATATCTTGATCAATGTCATACTCTCTCCCTGATATCTCGTCATTTTTCTGTGGAAACAGAAATCTCTCCCTGATATCTTGATCGATATCATACTCTCTCCCTGATATCTAGTCGTGTTTCTGTGGTAACAGAAACCTTTCCCTGATATCTTGATCAATGTCATACTCTCTCCCTGATATCTCGTCGTGTTTCTGTGGCAACAGAAATCTCTCCCTGATATCTTGATCGATGTCATACTCTCTCCCTGTTATCTCGTCGTGTTTCTGTGGCAGCAGAAATCTCTTCTTGATATCTTGATCGATGTCATACTCTCTCCCTGATATCTAGTCGTGTTTCTGTCGCAACAGAAACCTCTCCCTGATATCTTGATCAATGTCATACTCTCTCCCTGATATCTCGTCGTGTTTCTGTGGCAACAGAAATCTCTCCCTGATATCTTTATCGATTCATACTCTCTCTCTGATATCTCTCCCTGATATCTTGATCGATGTCATACTCTCTCCCTGATATCTAGTCGTGTTTCTGTGGTAACAGAAACCTCTCCCTGATATCTCGTCGTGTTTCTGTGGCAACAGAAATCTCTCCCTTATATCTTGATCGATGTCATACCCTCTCCCTGATATCTAGTCGTGTTTCTGTGGCAACAGAAATCTCTCCCTGATATCTTGATCAATGTCATACTCTCTCCCTGATATCTCGACATGTTTCTGTGGCAACAGAAATCTCTCCCTGATATCTCGTCATGTTTCTGTGGCAACAGAAATCTCTCCCTGATATCTTGATCGATGTCATGCTCTCTCCCTGATATCTTGATCGATGTCATACTCTCTCCCTGATATCTCGTCATGTTTCTGTGGCAACAGAAGTCTCTCCCTGATATCTCGTCGTGTTTCTGTGGCAACAGAAATCTCACCCTAATATCTTGATCGATGTCATACTCTCTCCCTGATATCTCGTCATTTTTCTGTGGAAACAGAAATCTCTCCCTGATATCTTGATCGATGTCATACTCTCTCCCTGATATCTAGTCGTGTTTCTGTGGTAACAGAAACCTTTCCCTGATATCTTGATCAATGTCATACTGTCTCCCTGATATCTCGTCGTGTTTCTGTGGCAACAGAAATCTCTCCCTGATATCTTGATCGATGTCATACTCTCTCCCTGATATCTAGTCGTGTTTCTGTGGTAACAGAAACCTTTCCCTGATATCTTGATCAATGTCATACTCTCTCCCTGATATCTCGTCGTGTTTCTGTGGCAACAGAAATCTCTCCCTGATATCTTGATCGATGTCATACTCTCTCCCTGATATCTAGTCGTGTTTAGGTGGTAACAGAAACCTTTCCCTGATATCTTGATCTATGTCATACTCTCTCCCTGATATCTCGTCGTGTTTCTGTGGCAACAGAAATCTCTCCCTGATATCTTGATCGATGTCATACTCTCTCCCTGACATCTCGCATGTTTCTGTGGAAACAGAAATCTCTCCCTGATATCCTGATCGATGTCATACTCTCTCTCTGATATCTTGTTATGTTTTTGTGGTGACTAAAAGTTCGGAAAGGAAATGTAAATATTTCACTTTGAACTTAAAAAGACATTTGCCAACGAAGATTGGTTTGAAATTCCTACTATCTCTGATCAAAAATTGATGTATATTATATAGATAAATATATTACTCTTTCCCCACATGAGCTTTTATTAACAACTTATTTCACATCTGTTTCATTTATGTTCTACTAGAAATGAAGAATTTACCACGAAGAGCAACGAATACGTCACAGCATATCTTCTTCTCTCGACCAATTTAGTAATGAGTGAGTTGTGAAAATTGAAATATGATTTGCCTTCTAACGATAGCTTTTCTGTGTTTCGTAAAACATGGTTTGTTATTCTTCTAAATTATCATCGAAAAATCCATAGTGAGTAACATACTAATTGTTTGTAAGTTTCAGGAAATATCTCACATAAATTAAGTGCGATTGTGGAATCTTTAACTGATTAATCAGTCACAAATTAACTTAAAAACTGTCCAATTATTTAAGATAATATTTTCAACTGCAACAAGTGAAAGTAATGTTCATGTTCATTTCAAAACTAAAGCTAAGAGTTCAGCCTCAATTATTTTCTAGACCGTTGTGCTTCCTAATTTCGATGAAAATGCCGTAATCGTCTATTATGTAATGAAATGAAACTCATTTGAGTAAAATGATGTAATTGAGGATTAAGTAGTCTTCTCTGGTCAATGATTCTTCTGAAAATGAAATAAGAAGACATTTAAATATTCCCCTTGTTTGATACATCCTATCGATACACTGATGCTCGAAAGAAATAAGGAACAACACGAGGCTATCGCGAAATTGACTATACACGATCCTAAGAAATGGAAATGACAAATTGAACATCGGGAAGTGAAAATGATTTAAATTAACCAAAATAATTTCCGCATACATTTTTTTGGACACACATATCATACACTCATGCTTCTTATACTAGTGCTGAAACTTACATATCCCTAAGTCTCGCAATGCTGATCGACTACCTTTATTCCTTCCTTGAAATCTTCAAGGGATTTGGAATATAAAAAAGCTTGAATGAGGAGATAACATTTCTCAATTTCAAAACAGGAAATTTCATTCTTCCTCGGTGCTGCTCACCTGCAAGGCATTTACTATTGCTTGAACTTCACACTAGTTTGCATTTGATATTAATCTCTCTATTGATGGATGCAGTTGATTTGCATGCTCTGTCAAGTTTGGGGATTGGAGTCCCAATTGTACTAGTAATGAGATTTATTTCTATTTATCCTTATCTGGCTCTCACTGCGGAAGGAGCTAGTTATGGACTTTAAAAAACATTTTGCTCTCGGCCAAGACCGCAAATTCTGATTTTAGGTGCTGCTCCTACTACTAAGCTCGTTATTTGATGAGGTTGGAATCCTCATTTTGCCTGTGCTGAGATTTTCTCCACTAACCCTTGCTCTGCTTTCAATGAAAAAGGAAACAATATCTTTAAAAGGCGTCGGCCATTCACATCAGATGTTAAACTGTGGTTCTGTGTACAGATGAACCATACCCGAAGAAGGGAGTCTTGAAGGAAAGCGCCCACTTGTTTTATAATAACTGTCCAGTGGACGTCCTTCTCCTACCAATTTCTGAGTCTTTGGGGTTCATGTGAGTTGAACATTTATAACAATGTCTGAAAAAGAGTGCCACTTAAAGGTAAAAATATTTCGTGTAAAAACCACTTCGAGATTTTTGGGCGAAAAATAGACAAAGGAGAAAGATTTCCTTTCGGTAAAGGAGCACACGCTCTCCCACCCTCAAACCTCTTAAAGAAGAGAAAGAGGGGGGGAAAAATAGACAAAGGAGAAAGATTTCCTTTCGGTAAAGGAGCACACGCTCTCCCACCCTCAAACCTCTTAAAGAAGAGAAAGAGGGGGGGAAAAATAGACAAAGGAGAAAGATTTCCTTTCGGTAAAGGAGCACACGCTCTCCCACCCTCAAACCTCTTAAAGAAGAGAAAGAGGGGGGGAAAAATAGACAAAGGAGAAAGATTTCCTTTCGGTAAAGGAGCACACGCTCTCCCACCCTCAAACCTCTTAAAGAAGAGAAAGAGGGGGGGAAAAATAGACAAAGGAGAAAGATTTCCTTTCGGTAAAGGAGCACACGCTCTCCCACCCTCAAACCTCTTAAAGAAGAGAAAGAGGGGGGGAAAAATAGACAAAGGAGAAAGATTTCCTTTCGGTAAAGGAGCACACGCTCTCCCACCCTCAAACCTCTTAAAGAAGAGAAAGAGGGGGGAAAAATAGACAAAGGAGAAAGATTTCCTTTCGGTAAAGGAGCACACGCTCTCCCACCCTCAAACCTCTTAAAGAAGAGAAAGAGGGGGGGAAAAATAGACAAAGGAGAAAGATTTCCTTTCGGTAAAGGAGCACACGCTCTCCCACCCTCAAACCTCTTAAAGAAGAGAAAGAGGGGGGAAAAATAGACAAAGGAGAAAGATTTCCTTTCGGTAAAGGAGCACACGCTCTCCCACCCTCAAACCTCTTAAAGAAGAGAAAGAGGGGGGAAAAATAGACAAAGGAGAAAGATTTCCTTTCGGTAAAGGAGCACACGCTCTCCCACCCTCAAACCTCTTAAAGAAGAGAAAGAGGGGGGAAAAATAGACAAAGGAGAAAGATTTCCTTTCGGTAAAGGAGCACACGCTCTCCCACCCTCAAACCTCTTAAAGAAGAGAAAGAGGGGGGAAAAATAGACAAAGGAGAAAGATTTCCTTTCGGTAAAGGAGCACACGCTCTCCCACCCTCAAACCTCTTAAAGAAGAGAAAGAGGGGGGAAAAATAGACAAAGGAGAAAGATTTCCTTTCGGTAAAGGAGCACACGCTCTCCCACCCTCAAACCTCTTAAAGAAGAGAAAGAGGGGGGGAAAAATAGACAAAGGAGAAAGATTTCCTTTCGGTAAAGGAGCACACGCTCTCCCACCCTCAAACCTCTTAAAGAAGAGAAAGAGGGGGGAAAAATAGACAAAGGAGAAAGATTTCCTTTCGGTAAAGGAGCACACGCTCTCCCACCCTCAAACCTCTTAAAGAAGAGAAAGAGGGGGGAAAAATAGACAAAGGAGAAAGATTTCCTTTCGGTAAAGGAGCACACGCTCTCCCACCCTCAAACCTCTTAAAGAAGAGAAAGAGGGGGGAAAAATAGACAAAGGAGAAAGATTTCCTTTCGGTAAAGGAGCACACGCTCTCCCACCCTCAAACCTCTTAAAGAAGAGAAAGAGGGGGGAAAAATAGACAAAGGAGAAAGATTTCCTTTCGGTAAAGGAGCACACGCTCTCCCACCCTCAAACCTCTTAAAGAAGAGAAAGAGGGGGGAAAAATAGACAAAGGAGAAAGATTTCCTTTCGGTAAAGGAGCACACGCTCTCCCACCCTCAAACCTCTTAAAGAAGAGAAAGAGGGGGGAAAAAAGAGACAAAGGAGAAAGATTTCCTTTCGGTAAAGGAGCACACGCTCTCCCACCCTCAAACCTCTTAAAGAAGAGAAAGAGGGGGGGGAAAAGAAAAAACATGTGCTGCATTTATTCCAAGGTTTTGAATTCTCGTGAGAACCGTAATTGGCATCAGGTGCACTCCTTGAATGAGTTGCCTACTGATCAGCGTTAATGATATCCTTGTTGGAATCTGCGCATCTTCTGAAACGGGGAAGAGCATCCTTTCCTGCCCTACATCGAAGCACTGACAAATGTGATCGGGTCCAGAGGACGTCCCCTGCCTGTAGCGCCATCACGCCCAAACGCTAGTCTCCCACAGTGGGTAGAACGGCTAATGAATCAGATGACTACGGGCAGTGCCAAGAATGTTCCTTCAAATCGCCTGAAGTCATAGGAGCAGCTGAGGCTTTGAATTGCCAATGTCCACATTCAAGCTACTAACAGTTGCGTTCAATACGCAAGGGCCTTTGGGCTTTGATGCCATGTGAATTCCTTATCATAAATGAACTTGGTAGTTTGAGGATTCATTGTGTGATCCCATAGGAATAAAGACTTTTGTTATTTGCTTTGAGAGACAATCTTCATCATCAAAATATGTCACAGAAAATTAATGCCGTTGAAAAATTATTGGAAAATTAGTCAGAATTAAAATGCGATGATGTTTTTTTAAGGAAGCTTCCAATTAATATTGCTTTTTAAATTCTTCTCTAGATTTTTTAATTGCCTTTAGTAGAATAAAATTTGTGTTTTCCATGTACCACCTTTAGCCAGGTTAATCTGACAGGAGCTTGTCGGCATAAAATTCCACTGGGATACGCTATATGAGGAAGGGATGATCTCAGCAGTAATAAAAATAGAGATAACTACAAAGTTGACTCACTTTCCATTAGGCGACTCATTGTCTTTTCTATAGTGCATGGGGAGGACATAAGGTAACAGAAGATAGAATGAACAAAAAAAAAAGGGATCTAATTCTAATATGTAAAGAAGAAGAATTTTGGTGTGTCTGTTCGCTTATGCGCTCCGCCCCCAGAAGAGCTGGAGGCTTGAAACTTTTCATGAACGTTCCAGGGGAAGAATATAGGCTATATGCGAACCCGCTGGGATCAACCAAAATTGGAGCTGGCAGATTTGAATTTCTCAAAATCCCCATAGACTTAGCATTAACGGTTGGAAGTTATTCAAAATAACATTTGCCACCAATAAATTTGAAACAAAGAATGTATCAAACTAATTTATTTTTAATTTCGCCTAATAAAGTCATTGTTGTTTGTTGGGTGAAGACACGAGCGTCCGTGGATATTGAAGTCGTTCTAATTAAGCACGAGCGGAACACGAGATTCTTTGTTGGAATGAAAGCTTCAAAAACTAAGATTAGGTATCGGAATTTAAAATCATTAACTTAATTCGAAAAATAAGCAAAAGTTACTAAACGTAATTTAAAATTGTTAATTAATAGAAGTTTTAATACGTTAGAGTAATAATGTTATTCAATGATAATAATTATTATTTTTTTCATAGTATCTAGTCATTTTTTGGGGGAAACTCAGAGCATATTTAATTTTTTTTTCTATTAGGTTACATATGCCCGGCAAACTGTATCCGAGGGACTTTGGTAGGTACGAAATGATTTGAAAAGTTCGATTATGTGAGCGCGGTAATTCAGTTATTTGGTTTAGAAACTTATGACGTGGGAAGGATCACACGATACCTCAAAATATGTTCATTTCTTTCCTTCCCTTAAAGAGAGGGATTTTTATGTCGCATGGAAGCTTGCGACATGGGGAGTGCCATATATTCTAGAGTTTCTGACCCCAGCAGCGCCGAGTAAATCTGCTAGTGTGTAATAAATGAAACATAAAAACATCGTATCAATCATTACGGAAACAGAAATGGCTAAGAGATGAAGTTTACGAATTAAATATTTTGTATATTCCTGAAGGAAGACAAAAGCTTCGCGCGGATGATCCGCTTTAGGTCATTGTGTTACTCTCGTGCCCAATCTTCACACTAAGAGACAACATTTTTGTAAGTCTAGTGATTCTCAAACTTTTTCAAGCCCAAAGGCCACCGGAGTAATTTTCTCTCAAATGCTAATTCCTAATTTCATGACTACATTTTTATAATCTTAACATAGCTTTATTAGACTTTTTGAAAGCTCAGTGTTTTGGCGCCTTTATTCTCTCGTTTGCCTGCTTTTTTCATTAATAATCATATTTAACTTGTGATCCGAGACGAGATTTTGACGACAATTTGTCATTGTGTCCCAAAAACGATTAAAATTTTCGTTGTGTTAGCCTACTCTCTAAAACATTCCGCTATTCGAAATCTAAACAACCAGCCACTTAGCAAGAAAATTATTTCAGAGGAGTCTAAGTACGAGCTCGAAAGCCTCCCCCCCCTAAAAAACAAGCATTGGAGAGAAAAAATTCGACATAAGTGCAATATCGTTTATTTATTATTGATAAAGTATATAATTACATCTAATACAAAAAAGTAGCTTAAAACAACTAATTATCCACAAAAAAATTCTTTAAGTTAACAGACTTTGGGTTGGAATGTTTTACCTCTGAGCGGCACTTTTTTGCTCACCATGTACTAAATGGCCAGGTCACAAGGATCCCGAAGGCTCAGAGCAGGTTGGAGACTCACTGAAACAGCTGTTGGAGACAGACGGTAGGCTCCCGTCAAGGCCATCCAGCGTGTTCTTTAACGTGAACAGGGTATGGTTCTCCCGCATACAAGACCACGGTTTAACGTCCCATCCGACGGACGGTAACCTTTCCAAGCCCATCGGTGTCCCCTACTGACCGTGGGCAGGGCGGGGAATTTTGCGGAGATAAATCTCAACGCTGATCCAGCTGGGACTCTAACCTGGGAACTATAGATTTCGAGCCTGGCGCGCTACCGACTGAGCCGCCCGTTAATAGACTCTCTTCATTTGGCGTCCTATGGAAATATTTTTTTATCTAATACACTTTTTTCTATGTACCGCGAAAACTCCTCTGTATCGGAGATTCCGATTCATAAAATTCAACTTATTTTCCTTGCATATAATTTTTAATCTATCAAATCTTCAACGTAAAAGCAGTCATAATTGGAAAAAAAGCGAAGTGCAGTAGACGAGTTTCCAATTCCCCATCCTCCCACCCCCATCTATTCAGTGTCATAAATCTATTTTGCTGTTTAAAGCAGGAAAGGAATTATTTTTTTTTGCTTCAAGAGGAACTTAAATACAACCTGCATTACGAATGAGCGAATGATAGCATAGCATGTCAGGCTTCTGATCAAAGCATTCCAGTGATACCATGTTTGGCTCTGGGTCAAATGGACTTGGGTTCAAACCCCGTAGACGTTATCGATGCCTATTTCTTTCCTGAAGTCTTTGCTCTTACTGAAGGATCATAAGTCTGGCAGGAAATTATCAATATAATGAATATTAGTTAAATAAGTGAAATACAGCGAAATGCAATTAATATACTGGGAACTACCCAAGGAAAAAAAATTAACTTATGGAAAAAATAACTTTCATTTCTTCACTGCTTTTGAACAAATGAATGGTTTGCTACTACAACATTGATAACTGTGGAATAATGATTACAAGTTAGGGAAATTCATCATTCCATCCATGTGACATAATACTAAGAGTGTGGATATATTGACGCAAACGTAAAAGCATTTTAAAGAAAATGAAACAATACATTTAGTCTATAAACATTTTTTTTCGTTCACCGCTCATCGACTCCAGCTCACCGTTGAGCTTATGAGGTACTTAAAACATCTCTGTTAATTTTATGATCTTTTCAAGCACATTCTTTAAGACTTCTGATATTTGAAAGCATGTTATATTTAATATTTGCAATTTCTCTATTATTGCTCTCCATGGGCCACCCTTCTGGCTATGTGCCTGGTGTCAAAGGTAAAAGATAAGTAGAAGTGTAGTACAAAAAATAAAAAAGCGTCCCTTAGAAAGCCTAAAAAAAAAAGCAAAATCGGAGAGAAACGAAAACCTTGTTATGTCAAAAATGAACAACATGATAAGACTAATAAGTTAAAACTGAGAAGAAGAAAACTGTAAATGAGTGCTGGACTGGCTCAGTTAGCAACCTATCAAATTCTTTACCTAATGTTCCTAGGTTAGAATCCCTACTGTCCTTGCATTTAGATTTTCTCCGCTAAATCCGCTCTGCCGTCGTCGGATGGGACGTTAAACATCGGCAGCGTGTTCAAGGGAGCATGATCTTCTGAACCTTAAAGACACGCTAGATAGCATTAACGGAAGGTTTCCATCTGTCTCCTAACAGATTTCAGGGGATCATATTTTTCTACTCAATTTTGAAGCCTTGGTATTCATATGATCTATGTGATCACATGAACACCAAGGCCCTCCATTGTGATCCATTGCGTGCAAGAAGTGAGACCCAGAGGCAACAGAACCTATAAATAAAGCACAGGTGTAGAAGGAAGGAAAATGTTTATTATGTATTAAACCTTAATTTAATAAACGCATAGAGTTAATTATTTGGCTTAATTAAAATTTGCTTGTGTTTTAAAACAGTGTAAAGAATTATTGCAAATCAAACTACATGTGACTTTATTTGTAATTGAATTTCCAGATAATTATCGTATTATGATAAAAAAAAAAGGAACGTGTATAAGATATCAGCCATTATCAACGTCATATTGCACCTTCCCTGCTGGTAACGTAGCTAGCAAGCTGCAACACCCAGTAACGGTTGAAAACAAGAAAGGTAATTAGTTTATCTCTATAGACAGACTGAAGGGTGGCAGGTAACTAGAAGAAAGAGCTCAATACCTACAGTCGCCGTGATTAGTTGAAGTGTGGGCTCCTCTATGGGTGTTATGAGCTACCAACCCTCCAGAGAACAGGAACACGTCCACATCCATTCACGCACACCTACAGAAGAGGTGGAAGCTAGTGTCAAACCCTAGGCGTGTGCAAGCTCATTACTGGCAACCCTGAAAATCTGGTAACGAAACATTATCTTTGTCTTCGGTGGCTGATGAGGATGCCAGGCCTCGGGCAACACTGTGTCTTGAATGCAACCTTGTGTAACGGAAAACAAGGATGCCTCTCTTTATTGTTCTTGGGTTTTATTCTGGTATCATTCCTTATTTGCATATCGTTAATTCTCTTTTCCGTACCGCACCTAGGTGCATTATTCTTTTCCGCAGCGTTTTTTGTGATGGTGAAATGAGGGCAAAGAGGAATTTGTACTTCTCGTGTTTGTTACATTTATTTTATCTTTCTAATATTGGTGGACGAAATGCTATTTGTTAAAGCTTTGAGTTTCGACATGTAGTACGTATGTTCCTGGGGATGTGAATTTTGCTCGACGTACTTAAGACTCCTAAATCATGTTGATAGTATATAGTCCATGTTTTAGACAAACGTTATTAGTAACTCAACATATTTCGTAAAATGTCAATGTTTTAGCCGTAGCATCTTATTTAGGCAATATCATGGTTTGCATAACGTATGGCTTGATAAAAAAAAAAAAATTGGTTGGGCACTTTTTGTGTAGGATTTCATTTAAGTCAATTTGCAGGTCTCTAAATTTTAATTAGTTTAAACATAATTTCAAAGGTTGGTTTTACCTCTGATCGGCAGTTTTATGTACACAACAAGCTAAATGGCCAAATCACAAGGGATTGTATTCGAAGACTCGGAGAAGGTTGGGAACCCACTGGACAGCTGCTAAGAGCTACATGGAGGCCTCCCGTCAAGGTCATCCATCATATTCTTTGACATGCACAGGGAATGACTCTCGTGTACGCTGGGGTCACGTCTTAACGTCCCATCCGACGGGCGGTGGTCGTTTCGAGCCCATCGGTATCCTCTTACTAACGAAGGGTGGGGTATTGAGGATTAGTAGAGAAAGCTCAACGCTGGCAGAGTTAGGGTTCGAATCTGACCAACTTCCGACTGGCCAACCCTCGGCATATAATTTCAAAGAGGCCAAAGTGAAAATTTGCAAAATTTCATATTCAAAAATCACTTAGAACTTCAAAGTGTGCTTTATTGATGTCACATTTCGTTTCGTTGAGCGCATTTATCTTGGATCTTCAAGATTAGCATGTAGATCTGGCATCATTGCGCAGAATTGTACAGTAAACAAAATGCGCATTTGCAACCGCAGAACTCTCTCTATCTCTTATTTCCCTTCTTCTTTGAGTTGCATGAAACATATGTTTTGAATTCATAGTAAGGGAAGTACAGCTTTCTGATTTGTTTAGAGGTAGCATACTTGAATAGCTCATTTTGGAAACGTAAAAAAAATCCCCTCAAGCAGCTGCTTGCCACAGAGTCCAATAGCAGTATGTTAGTTTAATACGGCACAGTAGAAGGTCTGTGAGGATGGCGGGATCTCAGCACAAAGACAACACAAACATCCATGCCTTACCCGGGAGTCGAACCCAGGTCCCGTTGATCAGTAGCCGCGTACTAACCACTCGGCCAACAAAGGTATTCAAAAAATTAAGTGAAGTGAGTCTCACGCAATTGTACGCATGGCCCCTTAAAATATTATTAGTTCTTAAGTCCTAAATAATTCCTGGTGAGCAAAGGACGTTCGCAGATAATAAGAAGTTTTTTTTTTCTTTGGTTAAAATAGAAGCAAAAGTTCCCTGTGGTCAGCGTTGGTGGGATTGGCTCAGTTGACAGTATGCCTAGCAAGAACATGATGTTACGAATTTTGAGATACTCTGCATGCTTTAAGATTTTCTCCGTTAACGCTTGCTCTAAGTGTGATCCCATTTACAGAAGAACCAAATCTTGCTCAATGTTATTTTATTATCATGAATTGATTTTAAATGTTTTTCATTGAATTGAGGGAGAGGATTTCATTGAGAACCAAATGAACAAGGTTCGATTCCCTTCTTTCTGCTGAGATCCCTTTTCTTCCAAAAGTATACTTTTATAACATAATACACTGAAAGTAATACGGTCCTGAGTTTCATTAAACTTCTTTTTTTCAAATATTTAATATTACACATCAGTATTAAATATTTTGTTAAGATTACATCTCTGTACCAAGGAGTACTGCTCTGGTATAAAGATTTCGCTTTAAGAATGAGAACTTAGATTTAAATGTTCAAAAGGCTTATCAAGAATCACTTGTTCAGACATCTGAACAAGAGCTTCTCCAACGGTTACAGTTTCACAATATAAAAATGGCTTGCAAAAGTTACCCTCGTAAACTTGGAAATTCCAATAGGTTAGGAAATGCCGTCCTGTGTTTAAGTAGTGCCATTAATTCACTGGTGAAATTTGTCTTTTCTGCTGTCTAAAATGAAGATAATCTCTGTGGACAAGGGAATGACAATGGGCTAGGAAAAAGCCCATCGCGCTCTGCAAAAAGGGGAAGTCAAATGGATTAGGAAAACTTTATCTATCGGTTTCGAAGATAAAGTTGCCTAATCGAATCCCCTTTTTGCAGAGCGCGAAGTAGAGCTTCGCTCTCTGCAAAAAGGGAAGTCAAATGGATTAGGAAAACTTTATCTGTCGGTTTCGAAGATAAAGTTTCCTAATCGAATCCCCTTTTTACAGAGCGCGAAGTAGAGCTTCGCGCTCTGCAAAAAGGGGAAGTCAATGGATTAGCAAAACTTCATCTGTCGGTTTCGAAGATAAAGCCCCATGTTCCATGTGTAGGAGAGCCATATCCCGAAAACTTTAAAAGGCATGTTTGATAATTGCAATGCGAAGTCTCCATCCACCCTTACCAATTATCCAGGTTCTCTTCCAATTCTGTTCTGAGTCTTGGAATTATTGCAGTCTGTTTACTCCCTCCATTGTTCAGCAAAAATAGTTCCTTTCAAAATGGTTCCACTCAAACTAAATTATGAAAAATGACGTTTCTTTTTCTTTTTTTTTGTTACGACACTAACGAAAGCTAGAAAAATAATACAAAAACTTTTTTCTTCTCTTCATTCAGAAAGTTAGAAAAATCATCCATCATCTGTGCTATGCAGGAGCCTGACTGTTGCCCAAACCAATACCACAAAATAGAAATGAAAATTTCCAGCACATTTATTTGCAAAACTACATAAAACTCACCATCACGTTTAACAACCAACTAACTGTATCAGAACTGAAACTTTAAAACGAAACATGTGCTGTTAGAATTGAAGCAAGACTTTTCCTTTAACCCTCTTCCTCTCTTGATAGCACTGACCTGTGCTTGTGACTCTCCGAAACACACATCTGTCTTCAGTTGATAAACACACTTCCATTATAACCTGCACATCCTCCCCGCCGTGAGACCTACCACGTGCCAAAGAAGTGGCAGTGTTCATCTCGATTTGCGATTTCGCATCTACCTTCTCATCGAGCTCCTCCACTATCGTCCTCAGAATCAGCTTTCTCCTCGGAGCTTGTCTCCCTCCGTCGCCCCTACCTCCCCCCCGCCACCTCCCGCACCAACCTCCCCTACTCCATTAACACAGTTTGTGCCTGCAGCCCAACGATGCTTCATGCCCTTGGCTGCCAGACCCCGTATCTGGAGCAACGGGCCCCTCTTGCCCGGGGCCGTAGACAGTACTGGTCACCTGCTCGAGCCGCATTCCGGGCCAGCGGAGGAGCCGAGCAGAAAGTGACTTTTGTTTCCCATGGCCCTTGTGTGTGTGTCCGCGAAGCGGAACGAGCGATCACGAAAACGAAAGGATTGCAGCAGCGGAGGATATATAGGGCAAACAGACACGGTTTGTTAAATGGGACCAAGACAGTTGCGGCCGTGGCGGACGACTCGGCACCCTATAACATCGCAGACAGCTCAGGGGGAAAAAGGCCAAGGGGGTGTGGGGGTGTGGGGGTGGAGGTCACAACCCAGAATTCAATGTGTTTGCGTATGGGGGTCGATGGGGGGAGGGATTGGATATGTACTTAATACAGGAATGGAATACTCAAAGTACGGGAAAAAATGATCGTTAGCTTTGCAATTGTTCATTGAATGCTTTGAAAGAAATGTCGAGTTAACTTTGACAGGTTAATTCAAATGTTAAACTTAATTCGGTAATTTTTGAAATTGCACAAAATGATGTAAAACGTTTTTTATGCTGAACTAAAAAAATGACTTAATGGGGTAATTTTACTGAAAGAAAAAACAACTAGTAGCTGCTTCGTCGTTAGGAACAAAAACAAAGACTGTATGCTTTCTGTTGTTTTTGTTATTTTTAAATCTCGACCAATGGAGTTAATTTAATGAAAAACGAAGAAAATCGTAAATATGTTAAAATGCGAGAAGAGAGAAATTTTAAAGCCAGAATTTCCAAATTCAAATTCAATTCGGAAAATAAATTAAAAATGCGTAATTTTGAAGTCGTTATTAAGGGTATTATTAGCATTACAAACATTTAAGCAGAATTTTTCATAAACTAATGTTTCCACAATATTACTAAACATCTCAACTGAAAGAAATATTGTAATCTGTTTTAAACTTAACTAGTAACGAAACTTATCTCAAGAAAAATTAATAACAAAACTAGTGTCAACAAAATTATTCATCATCATCATCATCATCCTCAAGCAGCCATGGGAACGGAGGTCCACCAGATTGTTCAATGCAGTGCTCCAAACACATCTCTCCAGAGATCTGCTGCATCTCGCCACTGTAGACCAATTCCAACAAGGTCCTGTTAGACACTGTCTGACCAACGTATCCTAGGTCTCCCCTTCTTTCTGAGACCTTTAGGCACATTGTTCATAACCCTATTCGCTAATATATAATTATGCATACGGGCAATATGGACAAATCAATGGAGTCTCTCTCTACACAATATGTTGTTCAAAGGAGGTTGCCGACTCCTTTGCCTAAACTCATCATTACTTGCAAAATTGAACCACCTAATGTCCAAGATACTGATAATGTCCAAAAGTATCAAGTTTCACTACCATAACTAACCCTAGAAAGAACCAAACTATTATACAGTCTAATTTTAGTCTTTAGGTGTATACGCCTATTTCTCCACACTCTCCACAGATTCTTAAAAGTCCCGGCAGCAATCCCTATTAGTCTGTTATTTTCATGCCGCACATCACCATTATCTGTTACATAGCTCCCAAGATAATTAAACTGTGACACCTGCTCAAGACTGCAACTATTCAGATTAACGGAATCACAACCTGCCTGACCAAATTTCAATCACTTTAGTTTTCTCTCTGTTCATAACCAAACCTACTCTACTACCAGTTTCATCAACAGCTTGAATGAAAGAGTTCATCTCATCAACATCATTTGTCAAAAGGGCTAAATCATCAGCATAATCTAAATCAGAAGTTTTCGTATCTCCAGTCCATTTAAGGCCAAAATATTTCCCTTGAAGTGAATTTCGCATAACATAATCAATAACCAAAGTAAAGAGAAAAGGAGACAAAATGCACCCTTGTCGAACACCAGAAGTAATGCTAAACCAATTGCTACAAGCCTTACCAACTCTCACACACGACTCAGTGTTATTATAGAGAGCTTTCATTATGTTAACTAAATTGTCAGGTATACCATATGATTTCACAATCAACCACAAATTATGACGATCAACAGAGTCAAAAGCCTTTTTGAAACCAACAAAGCTAGCAACCAAAGGTTTCTGAAACTCTAAACATTTCTCAAGAATCTGCCTAAGTGAAAATATCTGATCCACACATCCCCTACCACTTCTGAATCCACATTGCTCAGCACGCAATTGACTGTCAACCAGATTCTTAATTCTATTAAGCACAATCATTTAAAGAACTTTACCTGGAACAGAGAGTAGGCTGATACCCCTATAGTTATCACAAGAACTGCGATCGCCTTTTTTGAAAATAGGGATAATAATATCTCTGGTAAAATCCTTAGGAACCATGCCTTTATCATAAAAGATATTCAAAATTTCAGTCATCCATGTGGTAACTGAAACATTCCCAGCTCTAAGCATTTCCGTAGTAATATTGTCTATCCCTGGAGATTTATGTAGTTTAAGTTTAGAAATAACCAAAACTACTTCAGACTGTTATATAGGGCAAGCATTAAAGCCAGTAATGCATCTATCATCATTACAATACAAGCTTAAAACTTCTAAAAATTGAAGGAAAATGTCGTTTGCGGCTCACGATTTCACAACAAAGTGAAGATAAGATAATAGGAACTTGAAGTAATCTGATTGTAATTGCGATTAGGAAAAAAAAAACATTTTCATCTGAAACTGTTGATTTTCATTATTTATCCTGTGGCCGAGTGGTTAACGTGCTTGGCTATTGATCAAAGGTAAGCTGGTTCGGGCCCCGATAAAGCAAATTATGTGTTATCTTTTTCCTGAGGTCGTTGTCAAATGTCTCCTCACAGCTTACCTCAATGACATATTCTAATGAGACTCCTGTCAGATTGTAGCAAACAGCTGCTTGAGGGGTAATTTAGTTACAACTTCACGGTGAACAAGTGGTTATAGCTCTTGGTTATTTATCAAAAAGATCCGGCTTCGAGCGACAGATAATTTCATTATTTTGTTGTTCTGTTGAGGTCTTGTCTTCCTCTTAGATCTTCTCTATGGCATATTAAACTGGCAGGCTCCTGTTAGAACTCTGTGGCAAGCAGCGACTTTATTTGCAGACTGCACCATAACAGGTGTGCCAACTCTTAATTTAGAGCAGGAGTGGGGAAACGTTTTGCTCTGTGGGCCACTAAAAAAAGTTAGACATTAAGAGGGCCATAATGAAAATCTTATGGAACCATATATTATATACAAAACTAAGGAAATAATAAAGAAATGATTATATCGACCTTGAAATATTATTATTATTTATTAAGCAATGGGAAGAAAAATTTCGTTTACAGAATATTCATAATTAAACTCATGTTTTAATGAGATGGATGCAGCCGACGATTTCATCAAAATTAGGTTGCATACTGGATGTCGACACTCTGAGATCGTTTACCAGTCGCCTGCGGGCCACAAAAAATCATCTCACTGACCGCAAACTGCCCGCGGGCCGGACTTTCCCTATTTCTGATTTAAAGAATTGGATATCTTCAAATATTCAATATAATTATATACAAAAGTATTTTCAAATATTCGATATAATTATATACGAAAGTGTTTTGTAAAGTAAAGTTTTTGAGATGTAGATAAAAATTTGAGTCACTAAGGAAAATCAGAATGACTAAAAACTTGAATAGGATGCATAATTGCTTAAACAGAAAAATGCAGATCCTCTCCATATAACCGCAAAGAAAATCAAATTTGATGCCTCGTACCTTCAAAAATAAACTTTTTATGACAAAATGTTACTGAAAATAAAAAATCTACATCAAGTTCGCCTAAATCTTTAATTTCCAAATATTCAGCCAGTATTTGAACACTTATGGAAGCTGGAAGGCCCGGATCTAGAGAAAAATAAAGGCGGGGGTGGAGGGGGGGTTAAAGGAGGGGGTGGAGCAATCGAGACGGAAAAAAGTGAAAAGACTCGATTTCCATTGCAGTATAACATTTACCCCTCTGTTTTAGAGGTCTTTAAGAATATATTTGAAAGATGTGTGAAATATGTGTAAAGTTAATAATTTTTCGCTTCTATTATCTTTACTAGCATTTTCCAAAGCTTGATCCCTTCCCCAAATCCGTCCCTGGGATATTAAATATTTAACAGCAGTAATATCAGTCTTAAACTATTCACACAAACTTAAAACAAAAAAAGTATACAGTTATTAAATGGTTTGAAACGGAATGGTAGCCATGAAAACGTGAGAGGAATCGACGTCATAAAATAGCATTAACCTGTAATCACTCTCATTATCATGGGGTCTGTCAGCCCTCAAGCTGGGTTGTTTTACCTCTGAATGGCACTTTTTTTCCACAAAGTAGACTAAATGGTCAGGTCATAAGGACCCCGAAGAAGGCTCAGAGAAAGTTGGGGGGAGAGGACCCACTGGAACAGCTGTTGGGAGAAAGAGATGGTAACCTCCCGTCAAGGACTTATTGGGAGAAAGATGGTAATCTCCCATCCAGTGTGTTCTTTAACCTGCACAGGGTATGATTCTACCGCACATGGGGTCACGGCTTAACGTCCCATCCGACGGACGGCGGCCTTTCCAAGCCCATCGGTGTCCCTTACTGACCGTGGGCAGGGCTGGAAATTTTTGCGGAGATAAATCTCAACGCTGACCCAGCTGGGACTCGAACCTGGGAACTACAGATTACGAGCCTGGCGCGCTACCGACTGAGCCACCCCCGCCCCATTCTCAGAGGTAAAATAACCTAAAGCTACAAGTGTTATTAATCAATACAAAACACACTTTACGTGATAAAGGTATGTGAGGGGTCTCTGTGACCGCGCGTCAGCAACAACGCTTCAAATAAAGGACATCAGTGGTTAAGTATTAATAACTCATGGGCATTCGCTTGAAAAAGAATTTCCAGTTTTTAAAAAAATATTTTTTAAGACAGTAGGGTAAGAACCCACCACTTCCTAATAACGTTAGAGGCTCTAATGCTGATCGTTAATCTTCATGGCTCAAGTTCGTGTAAATAGTTCTTCGAATATTCGTTTCTTAACTGGCTCTTTAAGGGAAGTCATGATCAACTGTGGGTAGTTTAGTGGTAAGAGTTCCTAACATATCAGAAACTCACAGCTCCTTGTTATTTTTCTTCTAAAATCAAATTTTTTCGTATTTTTTAACTTGTGTTTAGTCTTCTTAATTATATGCCATTAACCAATTGAGCCATCTCTTGAAAAGATGGAGACAAGCTTGCAGTCTAAATCATTAACATCAAACTTTCTTCCTTGTCATTTTCCTTTACTTTCTCGAAGTTTAATTCTGTTGTAAGCAACTCTTTTATCAGCAATAGGTGCAAAGAAAAAAGAAAAAAAAAAGGAAAGTAACAGTACCTTGAAAGCTTACAGCCATATTTATATGAATTTTAATCTTGTTATCCAAGCACAGAGTATCCAGTTTTTTTTTTCTGGTGCCGTCATCATCAACAGAAGGGTGTGTCGCTGAACTCAAGGTCGACATGAAGTTGACGGGACTTTGGAGGTTAAAATGGCTGGAACATCAGAGGTTGAATGCGACCGTCTCGGAAAGTACAAGGACGCTGAGGGAATGGTGTGCACCTGTGGGGACATCTTTTTGCGTTCCTAACTTTTTTTTGTCACGCATTCTCACTGAAATGTGGAATTATTCCTCGAACTGGAAACGGACCATGTGGGCGACCCTTTTCAGACACTCAGTTAGTTGCCAACGAAGAGTGAAATTACACCCAAAACCGGAATTTGGACGTATCAGAAAAATGAATAATAATTTC
This sequence comes from Ryuthela nishihirai, assembly GCA_038380435.1. Taxonomy (NCBI): domain Eukaryota; kingdom Metazoa; phylum Arthropoda; class Arachnida; order Araneae; family Heptathelidae; genus Ryuthela; species Ryuthela nishihirai. Next base: position 8,233,453 of record JAWZYU010000030.1, on the reverse strand, counting down.
GACTTTGAAAGAAGTACACATAGATTTGATGCATGCTCGAAGTATCAGTGGGTACTGAGGAAGAAACCTTGACTTGTTTTCAAGGACTGGTCAGTTACGTGGATGGTATCTTTCAAGACGTTCGTAAATTATTCGTTACGAGTTTTGATTGCTTTAACTTTTAAGCAGTTCTTGTGCTACACAAAATCTGAATGCTTTTTACTTGGTTAACATGATTAAAATTCATATAAATATGATAGTAAGTTTTTAAGGTATTGTTACTTTCCATTTTTCATTTTCTTTGTACACACAAAGGAATAGATATCCAGGTCATAAAGACCCCATGACACAGAAAGGTTATGGATAAAGATGTAGAAATGATAAGGTCGCAATTTCTGCCCACGGAAATTAGCTTAAAGGCACAGTAAACGGACGGCGATCATTACACGATCGTCGGTGTCCAATGGGAACAGGATACAGAAAAACCGAACTTAACCAAGTGAGGAAAGTCTCGAAAACTCGTTACTCGACTGCCACTCTGCCAGCTTCATTACCTTCCACCCCTATCTTTTACAAATAGAAAGTTCAGTGGCGCCTAAAGAAATTTCTTCAGCAGTTGATTAAAAGTGGTGGAACTCTGCGTGAATGGAAATTTTGCTTTCTTTGTGAAAGAAAAAATATCGTTGACGAATGTGTCAATTTTTTTTATTGGTAAAAAATGGGGAACATCAATAGAAATCTGTTTTCTTTGTGATTGACAAAAACTAGTGAGCAAATGTACAGCAGTATTTTTTTTTAAATAGACTACAGCATTAATACATTTTTTTCTTTTCTTTTGAATTAGTAACCAGTGTATTAACTTTTTTTTATCGCAGAAAGAGGATTGATTAGTGCATCAAAGTTTTTTTTTACAACTGATAAAAAGTGGGACCACATATATTTTTTTCGTAAAACGGGGCGTTGACAGTTTTCTTCTTTTGTGATTTATAAATAAGATCGACAAATATATTAATATTTCTTTTGTTTCTTTTATTAGTAAAAAGAAGTGAACTAGCGCATTGATAGAATTTTCTTTTTGCTTGTAGAAAGAAGTGAGCAAGAATAAAAAGTATCATCTCACTAGAAATCCATGTAATTAGTCCCAGTAAGGGGCGGAAGCGAGGTATACTAATGTGGGTACCTCGTTTGTGTTTAACCCTGTTTGCCTTCCGAAACATACCCATTCACCTTAATTAGGATGGGATTATGAATAAGAAGGGTTTTCCAGTTACGAAACGTTTTGCTGTATTCGCTACAGGTTGTAAAATGTCAATTATTCTCTTCCTGCGCATTAGAGTGCCTAGTAAGAAATTGTTTATTGATAACGACGTCATGGTCATTAGAAATAATTGCACCAGCCCCAAATTATAAATGAATTAATTAAGCTTTTTCTTTGTACTCAAAAATGCTGAACTGGAAAAAGCTGCATTTTCTGTTACAAATAAGCAAGAAATTTGAATAAGTTTCCTAATAATAATAATAAAGCGTAAAGAATCTTGATAAGTTTCTTAATAGGATTTTTTCATTACACTGCTTGGACGAAATGCATAGTATTGATGAATTAGGTAATTAAAAACAACAACACTGTTTTCACTTTATAGTCTATCTGTCCATTTGTAGATATCGAAAGCTTTTTGTTTTAAGCGTCGAATTAAAAGCTATTTTCTGGTTGGATAGATATTAACAAAATATTAAATTTCGCCTTTTCCGAATCTATCAATAGTTTTAATAGCGGCCTTTAACGGTGGAAAAGTTTGAGAAATGACTAAACTTTTAACTAATATCTTCTATTTATACTTGGAGTTTGAAATTTCGGTGGTAGATTTTCAAGCTGACACGTGAGCAACGATTTACCTCATTATCACCAGAGGAATGGAAAAACGCATTGCTCTAAGACGTTCTTGCTGTAAGAAAAGTTCATTTGGGTTGTATAGGTACTAAAAAATATTACTATATCAATCATTCACTAATTGGAATTTTTCCCGTCAGAGGGTGAAAAAATTCGGAAAGTGAAAAATCTTCTTTCGAAACGAACATCGCATGTTCACCATAGGGCGATAGGTTCTTGTTTAATACTGAGATCACTGGCGCATCGAGAAAAACATACCGATGAGAAGCTGCTCGGGTTAAGGAAATGAGAAATAGGAGCAAACTAGACTGCAGTTAGTAATTTGATACTTATTTTTATCTCTTTTTCTTAACACGTGGGAAGACTTCAACTCTATACATCAGGGATGGGCAAGTTCTTCAATAAGAAGAGCCACTCAAAACATTTTTCATAATTTTTGAATGTTGTTCAAGAGTCACAGAAATATTTTTTTAAAATTGTATTTATAAAAAATAAAAAAATAAACTATATAGTATATCCTACTCACCAAAGCAGAATATGTTTAATCTCTGCTCGTTGAAGACTTTGATTGAGTCTTCATTTTTGCAGTTAATAGTTTAAAATCTGGCTGGTAGGATATCAAAGCTGTTCTAAGAAGCTCAGTGAGGTGGCTGTTAGTGAGGATAGCATGATGTTTTGACTTGGTAAATTTCATTACAGAGAACAGAGATTCACAGCAGTAAGTTGTCCCAAAAACCGAGAGTAGTGGGAAGCCAGTTTTCTGAAGATTGGGATACTTTGCTTCTGGGATTTGTTTCCAAAAGTCAGTTACTAGTTATGTTCCGCACCGCCGCAAGCGCGTAACTTGTGTGTATTGCATGAAGAGTGATGACGCAGAGTCCATTTGCATCATCCGCACTTGTTTAAAACAAGTTTTGGTTATGTTTTCGCTTTCTTCGTAATCTGTTGAAAACGGCGATTTCAATGGTATACTTCTGAATTTCATATCTCTCGGGTTTAAGGGAAGCTTACCGTTTCCTCTTCCGGATCTCAATGGGTTAATATAAAATTTTAGGAAAATTGGCAGTGAAACCCAATATTGTCTCGGGAGCCGCAGTTTGTTCACCTTTACTATACATCATAAGTTCAAATCTAGATTGATCGATAAACTGCTGGATTGCTATGCTTTTAGTAGTGTCACCAGGAGATTTGTAAAGAGATTGAAAAGGCAGTGGGATTTATTCCCGCTATTTCATATCCTATTCTGAGTAGCTATGAAAATCGACCTATGGTTGGGATATTTAGTAGATAAATATACTCTATACTTTAGTAAATAGTATACTGAACGATCTTAACAGGACGCTCTAATATGCCCAAATAAATCTGCAGAATGGCTTCTTTACTAGTTCGTTCTCATTATTGGGGTCTTTGTGATCTATCCGTTTAGCAGCCGAAAAGTAAACAAAACAAAACAAAAAAAAAAATAAATAAATAAATAAAACTTAGCATAAAGCGTCGGATTATTAACCCTAAGAAAGCTATTTAATTTCAATACGTTAATATTTCGATAACTCATGGAGCTCAAAACATAGTTTTCAACTAGCTACTGATTCCTGAAGCGTTATGCGTTTTCCAAGTACAGGTCATCAAACGGGTCAAAAAATGCCTAAGCGAATATTTGTTGCAGAGTCGTGCACGAATGAATACGTCACTGTCCCCCTTTCACTGGATTTCAGTTCCCCCCCCCCCCTTCATCGAAGCGCAGAGATCAACAGGTTTCTCTCAAGGAACCATCGGCTTCATCATGAACACCCTAGAGGCAGATCCAGGAAGATACACTCACCAACAACTTCCTTGACATCACGGCGACCAGATGGCCATTAAACACGATCACTCGCGAACAGAGAAACTGCTTAAGTTTTCATAACATCGTTAGAGGCCATCACTAACTTAGAAGCCTTTTTTTCTTCAATGCACAAGGGGGAAAAAGCGAGAAGAGTGTTTCTTTTTTGGACAGAAAAAAAAGAGGTCGTGTTTCTCACTGATTTGTGACTATTGGGTACTTTTGGGTTATCTGCTTATCAATATCTTTTCTCTCCTAAATAAGATTAATTCTGTGCCGAGAAAGATGCTCGGGGGGAGAGGGGGGATGAGACGGGTCATGCGTTGTGGGCGAATTGATTTTGGCGCTTACGAGATGATGAGGATGAATGTTGGAATGGCACTGACGAAGAAACTGATGGATGACTTCGGGTTGCGTAAGTGGAACTGGTTGGAAAAAAACAGAATGGCAAATTGCTTACGATGGTGTAACCGGGGCAAGTGAATTGTTTTCAGATAGCGGAAAAAAGGAATAAGTTTCGCTTTGAATATAATGAAAGTTTAAGAGGGACTATCTACGTTTCAGTTTTCTATTTTTTTTTTTGCATTTGACCTAACGATGGCTTGTTCCTTGTTGAGTCTCCAGCTTGAGAAAGTATGCAAATGCAAAATTTGCTGCTAAACTGGCATTTGAAATATTTTTTGCTGGTGTTATGGAAAGAACTTAAAATATCTAGGTCGGGGAATTTATACGATAAGAAAAATTCTAACCATTAAATATTAAGTAATGAAAAGCGTACACTAATGTAAACGATAAATTCGTAATTCGAAATAAAAATGGGTTAGCACGGGGGGTATGTTAATGGGAGACGTGGGTTCGAATCCCACTCACGACGAAACTAAATTTTCCAGGGAACTATTTCATGAGTCCTATGTCTAAAGGAAGGACATCTGCTGTGATACTTTACTAGCGAAACTTTAAGTCTGAAATCTTCTCTATTCTGAAAAATTTAAAATCTCATGTGCACGAAGGAAGCTCCTTCCTTCTTCTCGAAAATATCCAGGAGGATTACTTCCCCAACTCTGTTGTTCAGCTCACTGCGGTCTGTGCATAAAAAAAAATATCAATAAAACAAAAAAAAAAATCAACCGAATACCAGTTTGGGCTTCAATCTCCCGAAAGCAAAGAGTTAATATAATTGAAAGTTGAAGACCACCTATAAATAAGCACAAAAATATTTAAATTAGAAATTGGTTAACACAAGACCCCAGTTATAATATTTCCACGCTTAAAATAATTTTTGTTCGCTAAGAGTATGTTAAAAAAGTTTAACTTCAAATACAAAGCATCCATAAACTATTCATTTCTTCTTTGTTTAGACTACATTTGTTTACCTACCATCGTGCGTAGACAAAGAGCTGCTCTCATTAAAACAACGAAGTACTTCTGACAAAAAAGAGAAATAATTTGCTAACGTTCATTGCCGGTTCAAGGACTGAAATGCCATCGAAGAAAACAAGCCAAAAGAGGAAAACACCCAAAACTGTGAATAAATAGAAGTCTGATGTCTTTTATGCTGAAGCCCACTTACATAACTGTTTAATTAATAACTCAATCACCGCAGTCGCTACCACATCACGAAGACACGCCTCAATGGTGTTTACATAATAGTCGTGGTTCAGACAATAATATTATTGCCACCAGACCAAACTCTCAAGTCATGCTGAGCCCCAATACGTACGCGTGATGTTGTCCCTACTGTGGCAGTTTCCAACATTCAAAAAGAACGTTCCAGATGAGCGGTTTACTTGCAGAACGGGGACAGGTTGTCTGCAGATAAAAGAGCTTGAACAACAATAATGCTCTAGCACAGTGGGACGGGTGCGTGATGTAACAATGCTTTCTGCGCAGAAGAGGTTTAGGGAGCAAGCTCGGTGACGTAATGGATGCTGGTTGCCTTAGAAACATCGGATGAATTGTTTGGGAAAGGATTTTTAAAACGTTAAGCTTCTCTACTTCGCAAATGAAACAATGAAAAAGAAAAAAGAGGTTTAGAGTTGATAATAACTGCTTTCGATGCTTAATAAGTTTTAATAGAAGACTGTTGTTTGCTCTTCGGAGAATAAATTGGTTTAGAAAACCTTGCCTTTGACAACTCATTTCCATATCGCTCAGCATCTTCCAATCTTTTACGTATAGGAAGTTTAAGGGTGTTCGATGTGAGAGTCTGAAACGGCGGAGAGGGTAAAATTTTAAACATTCACGAAACACAAGTGGAATTAAAATGATTAACCACTTCAATATTTACATTTTAACTATACGAATTAAATTTTGAAATCTTTACAAATTTGAAAGAACGAATAACGTACAATAAATTCTTCGTTATAATGAAAAAACAATTAGGAAAAGAAATAAAGTTTTATTTAAGAAGTTTAGCCTCAAATATTTTTACAGAGCCTTACAGTTAACCTTAGAGAAGTTTCAATTTCGTTCCCTTATACATTATGTCTGAAAACGCTCACATTCGAGTGATATAAACGAAAACTAGAAGAACAACAGATCGCCACTGGCGAATATGGAATACTCGTTTTCAAAGGCAATGAAGTTCGACATTTCACAGCTTTAACACACATTAATGAAGTGAATTTCGACTAATAGATGATTTAGTAAATGGTTAATATATAGTTAGCAACTCCCCCAACCACAAGAATTTTTCTTATTTTTTTGAAGCAACACAGCTACATTTCCTCAACCCGGTTTGTGCAAAGGGGCAAATGGATACTATCAGTCTTTCTCTCACTTTCTCTTACCAAAATTTCAAATCTAGCATGAAGAGAATATTTCAATATTTCTAAGCTGCCGGATTAATAGTAGGATCTGCTGAAATATCAGACATTACTTTTCTGTTAGAACCCACTCCAATCGACTCACCATTATTGATCCATGCTAAAAGTTATTACCCATACGCGTTTCGGATCACGAATCAAGAGTAATCCTACACGAGTCTGTATAATTCCTAATATAAAGCAAAATTTGATCTACTATCTTGAGTCTGTGGTATATTAGATGACTTTTATTTTTTATTGTTCATAGCATCGAATTTCTGAGGAGCCGTGCCATGAACCAGCGATAACAACGAGCGCAGGAGACAACGGCCCAGCAACAGCAACATCAGCAAGACATCTGTGCCAGAGACCGAGAAGGAGATCCCTAACTATGGTGGCAACAGACCGAAGTAGGAATGTACCACAACAGGTTTTCAACAAAACGGGAGGACAACCGAACTGAGTGACAAAACCCCGTGACATAAGCCTAACATTATTAAAGGGAAGAATATTTATTATTATGCAGCTTTCAATTAGAAAAAAGGAAAGGAAGTTAGAAAAAGTGGTGGTGTGTGAAGATATGGGGGTAGAAAATAAAATATCTTATATGTGTCCAAATAGAGCCGGATCTATGGGGGTAGGGCAAAGGGGCCTTTCAGAAAAGTAGTAAGGGCAATGGAGACCAACATTTATTATGCAAATTTTATGCATATTTCAACAAATTTTTAACGACCTCTAAAAAAGAGGAGGAAAGGTTATATTGCAATGGAAATCAAGTCTCTTGCCTCTCCCCTCTCCCCTTTACTCTTTTATTACTCGGCTGCGTCCCGTAAATTTATTTCTAGATCTGGGCCTGTATACATACATAATAGCAAAAAACATAAATACAAGTTGAAAAAAATACGCCACAGAAAATATCTGAGAGTAAGAACCTCAGCAGAAAGACATTAATTATCTTAAGAGTATAGTATCAGAATTTTTTCAAAACGTTCGCATAGCATTTAAAGCTTAAAGGTTATGATATTTATGCTGAATGGCTTACTTAGGGAGACCAACCCCCTTCCGCTTAAGAATTTTAATGGCCTAGTGTGTTTGCCTGCCGTGTAAAAGAGTAGCTGTGATCGGGTCTATAAAACATGAGTTTTCCTAACAAATCAAGAAGACGTATTATACTGAAAGCCTTTTTCTAGACCTGCGTGAGGAGTTATTTCATTTTAGTCTTTTACAATGTATTGGCAACCAGGTTTCGAGAGAAGTTTGGCACTCAGTTCATTGTATAGGGCCAGGAAAAGCAGAGCAATAAATGTTCACTTCAGCTTTTAGATGAACAGGATGGATAACACAATGACACTATTTTTTTTTCAATTTTCCGGGAGTAAACGATCGTGTGTGGCAGGTATCTTCGTGACGTGAATGTATGACTTCCCGATCAACTCTAAACCCCTCTTTCAATCACGATCGCCTGAGGCCGCGTATCGGTGAAACATCACAAACAAGTCAGGAAAAGGGTTGCCACTTGCCCAAGACGATCGCAAGAGGAAAGTCCCGATACACCCCGTCTGTTAGAGGAACGGCAGCATCACAAATACTTCCTTCCCACCAAGGTCAGGAGCATCTGGTCTGACCTACTGATGCGACTCAGCCAGCCAGCCAGTCCTTCTGGCATAGCTGACGGGAAAGTGCTGGCTGATGGATACGAACGAACAGCACAAGCCAGCGTGAAGGGCTGATGACGTCATGCTTCTGTGACTGCTGTACCGTAATCTCTGCGTCTGATTTCGTTCGCGTTGGTGGTTTTTCTTCTTAGATATCTGTTCATTCTGTAAACAAAGGTAGAGAGGGGAAAAAAAACAGCTGACTGGAATCTATTCGAGTGAAGAAGAGTCAAAGAAAAACTGATTTCGATCTTTTGTATTATTGGCTCTGCTTTCTCTTTCTTTTTATACAGAATCTGACTTTGAAGGATCATTGAAAACGGAGGTGTTGCGTACGATTTCCGGAACTATTAGGAAATATTTCTTGGTAAAGCTCTCACTTTTTAATAGACATTTCTCAAGACGTATGATTAACGTACTCGAACAGAGATTTTTTTTCTTTGCTTTTAATATCTGATGTTTTCAGCTATCATCTTCAGGGAACTGTCCAGGAAAAAAGTAAAACTGTAGAGAAACTGTAGGAAAAAAGTAGGTTCATCGGCTACAGCATATTGACGATGATGATAAAAAAAAATGGGGGAAATTAGGTGTGCTTTTTTCGGTTGTGTAAACAATGACAGGAATATGATAAATTGTTAAAACGCTCTGGTTGTTTTACCTTTTTGCACATAAAGGGCTAAATGACCAGGTCACAAGGACCCCAAAGTCTCAAAGAAGACTGGAAGAAGGGGACCCATTGAACAGCTGTTAGAATATAGAAGGAAATCTTCCGTTAAGGCCAGCCAGCGTGTTTTATAGCTCACCTTCTCACGAAGAGAATTATAACGTTCCACCTGACGGACAACGGCCTTTCCAAGCAGAGTTAGAGGATTTTGATGCACCGTTATATAAATAAAAATAAATAAATACCCCCTCAAGCAGCTGCTTGCCACAGAGGTCTGACAGGAGCCTGTCAGTTTATATGCCATAGTAGAAGGTCTGAGAGGATGGCAGGACCTCAGCAGAAAAACGACACAAACAGCCATGCCTTACCCGGGGCTCGAACCCAGGTCCCTTAGATCAGTAGCCAAGCGTGCTAACCACTCGGCATGTATGTTTATTTGTATTTTTTATGATTTTAATAATTCTGCGACAACTTGAAATCGCTTCGTACCTCACAGAAGTGGAATATTTATTCAAAAGTTATTTTTATCTTATTAGAGAATAGTTACTTTCTCTCTTGAATAGTCGACAAATGACAAAAACCAAAACCTCGCGGCTTTTCCTATGAGAATCTTTTCTTAATCAATACTTTTCCTTGTATGATTTTTTTCATCCTTATTTAAGGGGGATTAGGGGAGGTTGGATTATTCTGCAGTGCACTAGGCTGGTAACCTGCTGTTCTCAAAGTCCAGTACCCATTTTGTCTGCTGAGATTCCGCCATCCTCACAGATCTTCCCTATGGCGTATTAAACTAACAGATTCCTGTCAGACCTCTGTGGCAAGCAGCTGATTAAAGGGGTATTTATTATTTTTTATTATTTTTTATTTTGTCTACATTGAGATTTTTCCGCCACGTGCACATCACTGACTGCAAGTCTTAATTATACTAGTTCGAATCACAGAAGAAATTTAAACGTTTCTACACACTTGTCCATTTCCTCAGCTCCTAATCATTATAGGAAATTTTCTGTAAACTATCAAGCTGATTTGGAATCGTCCTAGAGATATCGGGAAAAGGGAAGACTTCGCAGGTAAAAGAATTGATCTATATCTAAATGAACGAAAGATTAATTAAATAAGTGCCTCAGTAGTAAGAGCAATAAAGAGACGAGTGAAATGACTTACCTTGCATCCTTCGCAGGTGAAGGCACCGAAGTGGTATCCTGCTGCTGGCTCCCCGCACACTTTGCACAGCTGATTCATCTGTAATAGATGAGAATGCTATTCAGGGTGAAGGAGGGGAGTCCTCCAATGGCACTAGACAAAGCATTGAGAGTCATACTACTGGAAGTATTGTAAATTAAATAGTCGTTACATATTAAGCAAATAAAAGAGATGAGGGGAAGAAGATAGAGGGATTTGTCATTAACCTGGATGAACTAAATCAAAATTATAAGCCGACGACTAGGAAGTTTAGATGTCACCCTATAATGCGATACTACAATATAATATATCTGTAGTTAGAAAAATCAACTAATTAGCTGATAGGGTGAGAAGAAGCAACTAATCAGTTGCTAGTGTGAGGAGAAAGTAACGCTTTTCCTTGATAATTAAAAACAGCAACAGCATATCCGCCTCTTAAAAGCTTCCAAGCACGTCAACCAACACACACACATATTTCAGAGGAAGAAAATGCAGATGATCCTGGAAAGAAAGCTGTCCGTCGAATAGGATATTAAGACGAGGCTCCATGTATAGTATAGCCACATCATGTGCACATTAATGAGCAATGTGGGTATTATGGAGAGAAAGTTTCTATCTTACACTAACAGTTGTGCATTGGTTTGACGATACAATGACGAATTTGAGAATATTTGATCACGTTGATGGAATTTATAAAAAATGCATTCTTATTGTGTATAAATTAATATTCCAAGTGATGAAGCACATGAAAAGATTGAGGTCAACGCGAAATTAGAAAATTTGAAGTTATAGAAGCTTATGAAATTAATTATTGATACACAATATTGTCCACCTAGAACGTTAAGAGAAAGTTATATTATGTTTATTTAGCTATATTACATTATATTTATTTAAGCTAGAATATTTAACTAGTAGATATTTCAATTCTGTTCCAAGAGATCTTAAAGTTTTGAGATCATATTTAATTATTTAAAATAAATCAAAATTTTGTTAATAAATAATAACTTAAAAATTATTTAATTAATATAACTTTTGAATTATCAATTACATTCCTGCACAATAATCTAGTTTTGTTGCAGTTTGAAATATATGTTTGATTGAATTATATTAATTTAAAATTGAATCCACATGCGAGTGTGAACTCTTATCGATCTAGAGTGGTTTCTTTTTACTTATTGTATAAAGTCAATAAAGATCTATCTATGGTTTAATTTCCCTAACCTGCTCTGAGTTTTGGGGTTATTCTGACCGGACACTAAACAAGGCATGCTCAGGGAAAAATAGCCCACTCTGTCGCATGTAAATAAAATTGCTATTAAAGCATCCCACTTACTATGGAGGCCCGGTAGGGCGCCTGTCACCATAACACGCAATGGAGAAGATCTATGAAGTAGATGAGATCTCAGCAGAAAGAAAAGCCTAAAAAATTGACTTTTTATTTACGATGTGTTATGTTACACGTATTTATAGAGACATGAATAAAAGTTCCTTTGCCTCACAGTTAGTACTCTAACCGATGATCGGCCATTGGGAATTTGAAGAGACGTCTGAATACTACTTTACGCTAGTAGAATGAATCAGATGCCATATTTCCACCTTCGGGTCACGCAACTTCTCTCCTAAAAGTTAGTCTACTTTTATCATTTGTAATTTTCTGAAGACAGTAGTAAATTATGTGAAATTTTTACGGAACTGCTATTAACCTTAAGTATAAGTTGTTCATTGTAGCAGTCCAAGGTTCAAATTAGACTCTCAAACATGCAGAGGATGTAAAACTACGTCCTTGGGGTTAAAAGGTGATTACCTAAAATAATTCTGTAATCAGGAATTCTCTTATTTAGATATACCAAAATCTAAAGTCCTCACATCGATATTGCTCTAAAATAAACGGTTATACATTCGTTTTGAATAAATTAAACTAATTTTCGGACACAACTGTTTCCTTTTCATTAATAAAAAGAAAAAAACGAATTCTGATTATTTTTCAGGTTTTTTCTTCCAACCTTTCTATAAAGCACCGTATGTAGAATGCGTATTATATAAAGTACCGTATATAGAAAGCGTATTATGTAAAGCACCGTATATATAAAGCACTCGTTCCGTTCCTTTTTTGACAGGCTCCTATTGAGAAAAGCGAAAACGGTGGTCCATGTGTAGTTTTGCCAATCCTGCTTGACGACTCGTTCACCGAGTTGTCATCTGGTTAAGCAGCAACCGATGAGGGTTAAGGACCTATCAGGCCTTTCAGAAAGACGCCTTCATTACCGTATGAGTAAATAGCTATGTTAATAGGTTTAGTAAAATGAAGCTTCTACAGCTATTTATCTTGCATTAGGAGCATTAAATGTACAACGAAAGATTGTAAAAGGAGAACTTAAAAAAAATATAGAGAAAACGTGTGCTTTTTAAGGTGGCTAAACATCATTAACCTTATACATTATGCGGGACCTTAAGTAGAGCAAAATGCGCAATTTAAATTACAGATATGCGATTAGACAAATAGCTTTTGCGATTGCAATATTCATGGAAAAAACGTTATGCTGATAACTTGGAAGCTTAATGACAAGTCACATAGGCGAGTCTGATTCAAAACTGGGTGAAAAAAATGGATTTTTAATTCTAATTTATGTACCCTTGCTCTGTTGTGGGGCCTTGTCTGCCACTATTTGCATTAAACGCATTCTTTAAAATGATTATTTTAATCATCCAAGACACAAAATTAACAAGAAAAAAAGCTTTATTTTTATCTATTTAGTAAACTTGTTGATGAGTTTTATAGAAATATGGAGAATTTATCACTAATTATTAACAGTTTTAAATAATTTGATATCATCGTCAATATATTTATTAACTTTACGTTTAAATGTTTAGGAACTTAATCAATGCACTACTTGTTTAAATGGCTGAAAAACGATTGTGCTGTTTAAATACAACCATGTGGAGGATGTAAGACTTCTTAGATAAGCAGCCTTAAGCGAAAAATTAAAAAAAAATTCTAATTTCATGGATAAGTAAATAATTCCTAAAGATAATCCGGATTTCTCGTAATATCTTATGCCACAATTAGGGTGTAAAACAACACAATTGTCCATGATCGGCAGCAGAAACATTTTCAGAAGGAAAAGAAAACGTCATTTAATCTTTTCCAAGTGTGAGAAGAAATACCATTTTACAGTTTCCAGAGGGGAGGTGGAAGTTGGTTATGTATTCGTGAGTTTCTGTCAAACTCTCAGCTGAAAAGAATTTTTCTTTTATGATGAGATTGTATTTTATGATTTTTTTTTTGGGGGGGGGAGGGGTAGACATAATAACTCTTTAATGTTAGTGCACTTTTTCAAGGAAGGCTGAAAATGGCCCGTTGTTTGCTCTTAACTTCACCCATATCCTGCGCTCATTCTCTATTTCCGGAAGTATTCATGACTCGTATTTTGGTGAGAAAAAAGCTCTACTAAATCATTAGAAAATTTTAGTATTATTCCAATGGAAAACCAAATTATAAATTCAATATTCTGAAGTATAAAATTTGTTTGTTAATGAAATTTAATCTATATTAAATATATAAATCAAGCCTACTTAAATCTTGGATTTCAGCAATATTTGCGCTCAATATTTAAAGCGTTAGTAGAAACTGGAATATTTAACAGCAACATTTTGTACTCACACTCTTTGAAAAGGGGGCGGGGGTGGCTCAGTCGGTAGCGTGCCAGGCTCGTAATCTGTAGTTCCCAGGTTCGAGTCCCAGCTGGGTCAGCGTTGAGATTTATCTCCGCAAAATTCCCCGCCCTTCCCACGGTCAGTAGGGGACACCGATGGGCTTGGAAAGGCCGCCGTCCGTCGGATGGGACGTTAAGCCGTGGCCCCGTGTGCGGGAGAGACATACCCTGTGCACGTTAAAGAACACGCTGGATGGCCTTGACGGGAGGCTACCATCTGTCTCCCAACAGCTGTTCCAGTGGGTCCCCTCCCCCAACCTTCTCTGAGCCTTCGGGGTCCATGTGACCTGGCCATTTAGCCCATGGTGCGCAAAAAAGTGCCGCTCAGAGGTAAAACAACCCAACTCTTTGAAAAGTTTGATCAAAAATGGCGAAAATCCGAGAATTTTTAGAAGAGATTCAAAATATGCAATCATTTTAGTAAACAGTTTATTATAATAATTATTACTTGTGTTTTGATCAACTTTACAGATAATTCTTATAACTGGTATCTTTGCTGTTAAATATTCCACCTTCTAGAGCTCTTTAAATATTGAAAGAATATTGATGAAAATCTTGGTTACTCTGAATGGGATTCAAACCCACGTCTCCCAGAAGCATTCTAGGTGTCATAACAATGTTAGAATCCCACTCAGGGCAACCAATTTTTTCAGCGAATTATTCCAAATATTTTTTATCTACAGGACACTTTCCTGTCTTACTTTATTACTGAGAGATTTACTTTATTACTGAGAGATTTTATTTAGTTATTTAATTTACCTTAAATCTGATTACCATAAAAAGTTTATATTTGAAAGCATTGTGTTTCTAATTTGTCCTTTTATTCACATAGCATGGAAATTCTTTAGCGATAGAAAATAGTAGATACAATTATTTTTAAAAGTTTATTTAATGCGATAATTTTTGTTTCAACTAGTACACTACTAACATATACTACATATTTTGCATAACCCCGTCAAAATCAAACAAATAATATCACTTTAAGTTACCCTTTTTTTTATTCTTTTTTATGTACGTATTTTAAAATGAGTTTAAAGGAGTCAACTTATGTGAACGTCTTTTATGCCTGAAATGATCATTATTATTTTTTTTTAAAAAGAGAAGTTGAGACCGGAAAGTTTTATCTCATTTTGCAGTAAAACTTTTTAAACGATAATTTCCATGGAGAAGTAGTTGATTTCATTTTGAAGTACAAACGCTTTGATAATTAGTTAAGTTAGCCGTTTATTAGAAGTTTCGAAATAAAATGATAACGGAAAGTAGGAAAGAAATTTTGCAAGGGACTACAAATAAACGGAGAAACATTTAGTGACTAAACATAATACTTCATTACTTCCTGTAATGAGTAGCTCCTAATTCACACCTTTTTTTCCCAATAAGCTATATCAGCGTTACTCAACTTTCTCAGTATTATACCCCTCGTTCTTCTTCAATAGTGTTTTGTCATCCCATCCTAACCCCGTTTTCAGGCATCCCCAGCACACCATTTACATCATCCATCTCAGCCTGCTTTGCACTGTACGATCAAGTTTTCCTTACATAACTATCAGATACGAAAGTGGGGAATAACAATTCATTCTACAATTTGGATAGTAGATAAGAGTAAAGGATATAGGATTGATAAGAGTAAAAGATATAGGACAATTTGGATATAGTACAGAGTAAGATATAAATCTGTAAATGAATCAGCATTTGCCGTACCGTTGCAGTGTGGGATAATTTTATACCCCCAAATACTAGTGGTTGAGAACCTTTAGGCTAAATTATCTTGCAATAATACGAACCTCAAGACAAGTGTTCCACTGCCCAACTATTTGGAGCAGGTGCTGATCTGTCATCAATACCACCCAGAAGGTGACTCTATTGCATAGGGAGCCAGATTTTAACATCCCATCAAAAAATATTGAAATCCAGTCAAGCAAATCTAGTCAAGTCTTAATGAGAACAAGAGTAGAAAATGTGGGTTCATATCTCTCCCTGTTAAAATCTTTTTTTTTTCTCTATCCTTGGTATGGGTAGAAAATCTCAGCATAGCAGCAAAGTTGCTTTCGAGCTTCTATCCCTAAAGACTGTATCAAGGATTTGTAATGGAAGTGATGCTTTTTTTATTTTCTCACCAGCGTTGGTTATAGAATATTTACTCTTTTGGGATGACTTCTTTCCATTTCTTTTGAGATGACTTCTTTCTGTTTCTTTTTTTCCCCTTTCGCTTTGTGAAGACTAAACAATGTAATCATTAGATCAGGGATGTGTTGACTGTATATGAAAGGCAATGCTTTCTAATGTCTGTAAACATGTCCATATTAAATTGTCAGAAGAGGTTTATGCTGAATTTTAACCTAAAAGGAAAACCAAGAACATAAATAAATTCCGGACTGAGTTTGGGATTTTGGTGTCTACGATTGTTATAAAAATAAGACTAGTTCAAGAGTTGAATTGGGTCTAAATATGTAAGCTACTTTTTCAAAAAGTCTACTTATATATCTTTTTAATATTTAGAAAACCAGATTTATGGTTTTAAAGTGTATGAATCATCGTTGTAAGAGTTTCTGAAATCTTTACAGCTGCAAGATTTCTGCCGGAAAAAGCAACAATCATTTCAGGACGAAACTTTTTCAAGCTAAAAGAAACGGAAATAGATGAAGATACGTCTTAGATTATTCGAAAGCCTTTTGAAATCGAACGTCAATTGATCCATTTGGAACAATTGCGCTGCTCTTTGAATTTAATACTGAGCGATAGCTTCTATACTTGAAGAGTTTCGTTTAAACACCAGATTTACGATAGCCATGATTGTATATCGATGAATAAACTTTCGGGTTTTTTTTTTTCAACTATATTCAGGGTGATCCAGGATGCTAAAAAGTGAAGTTGAGTGAAAGTGTGGATGACTCCGGATCCTCTAGAGAGAGAATTTGAGTGTCATGAGTTTGTTCCCTTTGCTATAAAGAAAGAGAGATTGAAGATGCTCCTGGATGATTTAGAGAAAGATTGAGGATGGCTCGGATGCTTAGAGAGAGCTTCAGGACGATCAGGGATGTTCTAGAGAGACTGAGTGGAATTAAGGATGATATAGGATGCTTTAAGCAAGTATTTTTCAGTCTTTGTTTCGGTGATGGAATACGTAATAAGTGATAAAAAATTTACCATAATGTAATCAACTGACGATTTTTAAATATTGTAAAAGATTCATCATCATCATCTTCAAGTTTAAAGTTGTTTTAAATAGCTCTTATTACTTTATGAAACGTTCATGGATCTTTGGGTGAAAACACAAAATATTTCTCTGAATCCTATGAACTGCCCACGGAACACCAATTGAGAAATATCGATGCATAGCGATTGAGTAGAATTTAAGTTGTTTCAAGATGGTCTAGAGAAAGATTGAATTCTTTAAGTGGTGTCCGAGTGGTTAGATCAATTTTCTGCAGACCTACGGAATCTGAATTCGGGCCCGGATGTTTTCTTTTATTGCCTTTCTGTTCGCAATGCGCTTTCAACAGAGATCCCTGAAGGTACGTAGCTCTGCAGTTGCCTCGTGCTAAGCCCTCGAGACTCTTCACCGACACCTGAAATTCCCAGATTCCTCTCACGTGCTCTGCACTACGTCTTCTATTATGCGTACAGGCGTTCTCCTCTCACTTTGACTTTAAAGCATCTTCGTTGATACTCAAGGCTGATATTTGTTATGACAGTGACACGACGTCCCTTTGTTTCTAAGATTCGCTTACGGACCTCTTTTGGCCTTCTGACTTCGATGGTCTATTCGCCGTCATTCTTAATGCATAATGGGTGTCGCCCTATAATTGAGGGAATGCAATGTCATCTTCTGGGTGCCAAATTTGAATTAGGTAATGAGAGAACTCGGCATGGCATGCCCTTTGAAGGAAATATAACTTTTTTTTTGCTTTTCCTTTTAGTTTTATTCCCATCACAGCTCCTGCTTTTAACTTGAAGTATGATCCAAGCCTTTCCGTGGCTGAGTTGTTTGCGTGGTTGGCTATCGATCAAAGGGACCTGAGCTTTTGCCCCGGATAAGGCACGGATGTGTGTCTTGTTTTTCTGCTGAGATACCCCCCCATCCTCACAGACTTTCTACTATAGCGCATAAACTGACAGGCTCCTGTCAGACCTCTGTTGCAAGCAGCTACTTGACGGAGTATTTATTTATTTGTTTATGATTCAAGTTAGATCCAAGATAGAAGCAGAATTTGTGAGTCTGATGTATCCTTATCGAAACAGTTTCTCATCCAACATTAAAGTTTTGTTTTCATTTAAAAGAAACCTTTCAGTGTCAACTGGCTACACAAACTGCGTGTTGATGTTTTTAAATATACATATATGTAATGTATCGTATAGCGTTCAGGTGACCCAGTGGTTAGTGCACTTGGCTACTGCTCAAAAGAATGTAGGTCGGGGCCCCAGCTAATGCATGGCTGTACTGATATGTCACTAGAAGGTAGTGGTTTGGATCCCACCCGACTGAAGACCATTTTTCCTCTACTCCATTGTCATCATGATGCTTTAACAGACTAACAGTAATTAAATGCTTAGTAAACTAATGATGTTCGGTGGATTACTTTGTGCTTCTTTTCTGTTTTGTCTTTGTGCTGAGGTCTCGCCTTCCTCACTGATCTTCTCTACAGCGTATTAAACTGATAGACTCCTGTCAGACGTCTATGGCATGCTGCTGATTTAGGGATAAATTTATTTATTTATTACAATATATTTATTTATATATATATATTTACTTGTTTGCAAAATTGTTGGGATGGTGAAACGTTTATAGCCAGTATAAATCATTTTCTTTCAGACACTGAACAAACCTCGAAGGAATTAAATCACTGCTGTTGCATGCGTTTTCAGACAAAGAACATTTAACATGAATGATGTTTTGATGAAATCAGCTAATTTTCTTTAGCTGTCACAAAAGCACTTAAAAGAGCGTAAAAATATCGCCATCAGAAAGCAGACGAGCACTTTAATAGTCATTATTATCTCTCTGGAATATTTCAATGATGGAGCAAAGTTCATTAAAAACATTGCTTCGTCATTTTGTACTACTGAAAGACTTTCAAAAAATTTGAAATAATCATTTCATCCAATGCAGCAAGAGGAATATCTTCAATTGTTGTTGATGCTAAAACTTTGGACAGTCGAAGATAAAAAAAAGTATATGTTGAATGATCAAAGTTGCCAACAGATCATGATTCGCAAGTTATGATAGACGAATTGATGTCAGAGTTAATATAGGTGAAAAATTATAGTACTGGAATAACAAAGTGAGTAAATATATAAATAGAAGAAGTTCAAATAAAAATGCGTATTTCTGGAAAAATGCATCTCTAATATTTATTTTGACCAAGAACTCAAATTGTAATTCTGATTTCAGGGTCTGAGCTTGACGAACGATGGGAGGGGGGGGGAGTTACGTGCTTGAAAATCTCAGCAAACGACAAATCCGAGAGCTTAAAAGTTTAAAGGAAAAATAAATCAGGTACATTATATTAACTACAGTAATACTGAGGTTGCGCAATCTTCGTGGGCTTTCTTACTTTCTCCCTTAAAAAGGTCCTTTTCTGATTTAACGTATTGAATATTTGTTTCTGCTTCACTCATATCGGTGCTTATTTTATTACAAAAAAGTTTATAGCTCTTAACGAGAGGCTCAGAGCCTAGTAAGAAGAAACATTGGTAGAAACTTTAAGCCTAAAACTCTTATTCCTTTGTTTTCGTGCGTCTCTCCGTGAGCGTTGCTGTAGCTTTTCATCTGTGACGCATTAAATACTCACTGAAGTTATTCATTCATTTCCCCAGTGACATTAATTACTTTTATAATAAGATAGGCTATTTAATTTGGACAGTGGAAGAACATTATGATGGTATGGGTGACAGCAGTATATGACAGATGTACATTCTTCTTCGAAAGGAAGTACTAATTCTCTATGCGGAAAGGAATTATGGTCAGCTTTTAATGATTACTTTTCGATTACGTCAAAAGAGATTTAAATATTGAAATTATTTTATGGGAATAATTTATCTAACGAAAAACGAATATCAGAAATAAAAATTAAGGAAAAAGGGAAAAGGTTTAGTTGTAAAGAAGAATAAACAAAACCCTTCCACTTGCATTGTGTTTTAATGTGGCAAATCTTACGTTTAGTTATTGAGTTAGAAGTTTCCAGAGAATGCTACATTAAACCTTTGGTTTTTCTTTATAATTTGAAAGATGACCTTTGAGCTCAGTTCTGTGAAGATTATCACGCAAACTAGGCAAGATTATTATTTAAGGCCCTCTTTCAAAAGAAATAGTTTTTTTTTTCTCTCGGAAAAAAACAACAGCAAGTAATTGCACGAGTTGATATTTGATATTAAAAGATAAACAAAATCATAATTAAAGAATATATTTCAAATTAAGAAAAGTAATTTACAAAATGGGCGGAAGGTGGCTTAGAATATTACGTGCCCTGGTATAGAATGTGTGTGTGTGTGTGTGCAAGCACCGCCTATCATTATAAACTTTTAATTGCAGATGTTATCAGAGTTAAAAAAAATGCAGTCTTAACATTTGTCAAATTATATAGAACAATGTAACTGTAGCAAATTGCGAAATTTCAATGTAATTTTCCTCCACTTGTTGCAAAAATTTCCAAAATATCATGATAACATAGCCTTTGTATATTCTCATTCTCATTCCAAAATATATTTTTCGGTACGACAGACATATCGCACCATGTCATAAATTATAATAAAATTGTACGGTTTGACAGCACTGATTTAAAAAAATAATTAAAATAATTAATAAAGAAATATTTCCTATCACGCTGCTCAATCTCCCCGCCATAAATTTCATTTACAATTTATGGTTCTTTGAGTACAACAAACTGTTTTCGAGAATGCAAACTGCTGCAGTTGGAGTGATGGCAATGGGACTGATGACCATCATCAAATGTTTTTTCTTAAAATATAGAAGATATCGATATATAGAATAATCGACAGAAAAAAAATCTATCCTAATAATCGATCGATAGATCCAATCTATCGATAGATCCAAAAAGGTTCAAAATCACACGTTTCGTTCTTGCTTTTAACGAATTTAATAATCCAACAGATCCTATGATGTTCACTCACGATGGAAACTTATTGTAGAACTAATATTTAGAAATAGGAAAAGAAGAAACTTTTTTCTTACTGTTAATTTTATTTTCATAGATTTTCGGCTCTTTCAGTTACCGAGGTCTATGCACTAGTCTTGATTACCTAGGCAAAAAACTGAACTGATCATAACTTTACGGAACCATCGAAACCTCTATGTTTGCTTTTATAAGTGATGGATACTCTTTGACTTGGTCTGCAATTTGTTCTTAAGTTGGCTGTATTATGCGGGACAGTATTTCGCCAACTGCTTAGGCAGGGTTCACTGTATTTGCTATTTTAATCTTTAAGGACAAAAGGCGAAAAAGAAAAGACCCGACCTGCAAATTTAGATACTTTCGCCAATAGACAATCTTTATAAAAGCTTTTACGCTACTTTTACTTGTTGCTTTATTGCGAATCACATTAAGTAAGTACATATTGACATTGTAGTCATCGTAAATCTAAGCTGTATTTTTCACTCTCTTAATTAATTATTTCTTTCCGCATCACTGACGTTTTAAACGAGAATCGAATATGCATTGAGTCATAACAGATAAAAAATATTAACAACCAGTCGTTACACTTCAATCGATAGAAACAAAGTGTTATTAATCTCCAGATAACCTTTTTCTCATATTGTGCAAAAAGAAACGCTCAAAGTATAGTGATCTTAAAGTGACAAAAAGCATTGTTATGTTGAGTGCAAAGGTCCACCCGTCAAATTCTAAGTCAGATTGCCGCACACTTTGCATTTGCATTAATTTTGGGCAAGCATCGTCCATTCACTTGCATTCGAGAGACAAGAGTTTTAACCATTCTATTCTAAACTGTCACACCTGTCTTAGTTAATGATGTATCTTTCTTTCTTTGTTTGTCTGCACCGCTAATGTGACCGTGGGTTATTAACCTATGAATGTTAATTAGCTTCGTTTTCTGAATCTTAATTATGTGACTGATAAACTAGCCAGTGCAAACCCACACGCTTACGACGTCTCCTTTCATCTATTTACATAAACTTATTGTTTCAAATTTCACCTCAACTATTTGCGGTGGACTTTAAATCAAGCCCAAGGTCACCTTATCGTATGATAATAATAAAATACCTTTCTGATGTTGTTAATTTATTCCAGAGACGCTTTCGACTATCAAGGTGAACTTAAACTGTTCTTCGAAATGAGTAAATAAATGGAAAAGAAGTCGGCAAGATGAATTCCCTTCATGTGAGTGGGAAAATTATTTCATGGGAACCAAAAGCAGAAGTACTGAATATTTTATTATCTCTATCGTCATCGATTGAAATAAACCAAAAAAGAGAAACTTAAATTCACCATTTCCTTACAGAATGATGCAATACTCATTAACCAATATTCTTTTTAACTTCATCTAGCAAGCAACAGAATGTTGAGGTTTAATGATTTCGGTTGGAAAGTATGAGAGGCAGTTAGGAGACGATTTGTGTGCTCTAAGATAATGAATCTTAGTAATTGTGGGTTATTAACCTTGCAGCCTGCAAATTCTTGTAAGAATACATTCCCGTGGTCGTTCACTACTGTCTACCTGCGTTGGGATTTTCTCCTCCAACTCCCAACCTGCCTTCGGTGAGAAAGGAGACATCTATCTGTTTGGGAAGGCGTGGATGGGACGTTAAGATCTAATCCCGTGGGCAGGAGAACTATACATTTTGCATCCATCAATAAAACTACATTTCAACAAAATGATTTTATTCAAAAAAATGATTTAAGACATTATACCAGAAATATCTCGAATATATTTTTGGAATTGAGATTACTCCTCGCATCGGACATCATCATCCAGCGGTTCAGAATCGTTGGTGCTTGTTTCTATTCAGCTTAAGATTTCAGCTCCTTGTCAACATGAACTTCGTAAGTGGGATCTTTCATTCTCCTTCTTGCTGTTCACAAATTTTTGTCCAGGCTTTGAGAAGGGAATGGGGATCAGTCTGCTTGGATCCACTTTAAAATCAACAAAACAATTTGTGTGCTTTGGAAACTCAGCTATCACGGGTACCTGAAAGTAGCTTAATACATCACTGAATGATGTATTATTGGGAGGGAAGGGGAAGACAACAGAAGCATCCAAATTTCATCTAGGATTCATATTTGTATTCCTTTGATCAGCACATATGTTAATCGCTCTTTCCCTGGTAAGGTAAAGACTTCTTAAAATTTAACGCGATGGTGAAGTGAGCAGATACATAAAACACGGGCACAAAGTTGTTAAATCGATTTACCATCCATTAGTTATACCAGTGGTTTGCAAGGTGTGGAGCTCCCCCTGGGCGAGAACTAAGTAAACTGAAAAATCTATTCTCTACGCACATATATCAAGTTAAAAAAAGGTTCTATGAGGTCTTTGCTAAGTTGAGGTGGGCGCCATTTTATAAAGTTTGGGTTCCACTGCCTTAGTACCGGAAATGCTATAATATACTCTGCAGATGCAACAGAAAGTCCCATTGCCACTAACACAATTCTAATACGGATCTCTAAAGATCAAATCCATTGTAATACTCTGAGCAGACACGGAAAGCGAAAACCTTCTGCTGAAATAAGTGCAGAAAACAATTGCAGAATATATCAGCAACTGGAAACAATAGAAAAAGATAACATTAAACGGGACTTTTTGTAGAGTTTAGATCTTGACTACCACAACCCTGTTATAAATAGAAGATTATGAACAGGTATGATAACAATTCTATATTGGTTGTGGACAACAAGGAAAATTTTAAAGAGAAGATATTGAAAAAAAAAGGAAGATAAAAGAAATGATAGTAATTTATTAGTAATAAATAAAACATACCTATAATTTATTTTCCAATTACAAATGAGAAAGTAGATTGTGACTTTGTTTTTGAATGAGTAAAACACTAAGGAAATTCTGTATCTGACAATGAGTTTCCTTAAAAAAAAATCGTCGACCAACTCTAAGCAAATCTTTTTGCAGGAAAAAAATGCAATTGATTCATCGGGTGACCTTTGAAAAAAAAATTACCTAAAAGAAAGAAGTTACCACAGAAAAGAAAGCACTAAAATTGCGTCTTACGTTAAAAGATTGTCCGAATCAAAAGCTCTCGAGATTTTAGATTCCCAGTAAATTATAATTAGTATAGTGAACTAAAAAGAATATCTGAAATTATTTATGTGTGAAATTTGGTAGCTAAAACAAAAGCCAATTTAAAAAAAAAAACACCTAAGTTTAACAGAGAATCAAATTATACAGAGATGCATTGAAAGAAATCCACAAAATGTGGTTGTACTTTGCGATGTGTATTATTAATTAGTGCATAAGTCTAATATTTTTAGCTTACTGTGCATATATTAGCTGTTGAGCTGTTTCGCTTTACAAATTAGAAAAAACATTTTTTTCTCTCAAAAAAAAAAATCGATTAAACTGTCATAGAGCATTTTTAAATTGTTTCGCCATATGAGGATTCTGCCTGTAGATATTGCGCAAATCAATTGTTTTTTTTTTCCCCGTGGAATTCTGACCCGAGCCTTGCAAAGACAACTCGATAGACACAATTTTTCCATATCTAGGTAAAAAAGGGTGTGAACTAATGAATTAGGGTTATCGCATAACGTAAGTTTATACTTACCCGAATTAACACTTTTTCTTTACGTAAAATATATATTATGAAATTTTTTAAAAAAATACCACCTCATTTGAAAGATACAACTGAAACTACGAATATCCTATCTCAGCGTCACACGCTTTTCCCAATCAACATGATTAAACAAACTCTAGGTAGTGTTGCCAACATAGTAATTTTCATCCCATAATTCTCATCATAATTTCTCCCTCCCCCATTTCAATTTCTAGGAAAAACACTGATTAAAACTAATTTTCAGGCCATGTAAAGATTTTTCTTCTAAGCAAAGAGATAAATTTCACACTTAAAAATTAAGATTTTAAACGGTTAAAACAAAACATATTTCACTAATTGAACTTGATACTACGGAAAGACAATAATATATGCATATAAAAAATTTTGCATTAAATTTGATATCTGTTGCATTACAACGAAAGAGACGTCAATGGTTTTTATCAATTTTAATCAGATTTATTTATAGAGTTGTTTTTTTCCTTTCGTTTAAGAAATCATCGATTGCATATTTCCGTTAATAATTTTACTTCTTTTAATAAATGGAGCTGATAGTCTTAATTAAACAAGAGTATCCGTAGCTTTAAATTTGTATATCAAACTCGATAAAAATGAATAAGTCCTCAACATAATCTGTTTCAGAGCTCATTAACCAGTTGGGATGCTTTTCATCAAAAGATGTTGGTGCTCAATGATGACACATTCCATTATTATTATTAACATTCTTAAGAGATGCAAATTCGCTATGAAATGTGATAGAAGAAATTGTTGTTATGAATACAGCACGAGTGGGGAAGCAACTTAGAAAAACTTGTTTCTCTTTTAATAGGAGTGGGTGGAGATTCTTTACACTTACGTGCTTCATACTTTTTTTGACAATATCTGGCAGGTGTATTCTTATCAAACAATTCTAGTATGTTTGTGATGTGCAAAAACTATTCATGAAGATATCAATCAAGCCATGAGATAAAAATATCCATGAAGATGACAGCAAGAGCACCGTCATCCGAAGTAAGTAAATACCCCCTCAAGCAGCTGCTTGCCACAGAGGTCTGACAGTTTATATGCCATAGCAGAAGGGCTGAGAGGATGGCAGGACCTCAGCAGAAAAACGACACGAACATCCATGCCTTACCCGGGGCTCGAACCCAGGTCCCTTAGATCAGTAGCCATGCGCGCTAACCACTCGGCCACGGTAGCCACTGAAAATAATCGCCCTTACCAAAAAAAGAAATCTTTCAACACAAGGACGAAAGCAATTTCCACACCAATTTTAGGCGATCCGATAAATTAATAAACACAAAGAAGCTAATAATAATAACCACAAGGTGTTTTTAAAACAGCGATGAAACTCAAATTATAAGTAAATAAAAAGCAAACCATAGATGCGAGAAAGCAAACTTAGGAAGAAAGGCGAAATTAAATATATCATAAAAGAAAATAAACAGAGGCGCCCTCGTTCGTATAACAATTATAGCTGTAGCAGTCGTAAACATTTTGCAGTTATTTTCCATTAATTCTATCTTCCTAGGGTCCTGAATGCAAAATAGAATTAAAAACTACTTTCCCAGCTTCATTAGCAATTATTCAGTTAAATCGAGCAATTTCCGTTTTAGAATCAAAAGCTTTTCAAGTTGGAGACGAACATGGCCAATGCCCTTTGCAAGAAAAAAATCTCTGCTGTTGGAAATCGTCAGATGATGCAAAAGATTCATTTAGCAAGCTAAGAGCAAAAGATGAATTCTTAATTGAACTTACTAAATAAAAAGCTTTTCCTTCCCGAATCTGATTTGATTTCAAAGAAAGCGAACAATAGATGGAAAGATCGACTTCGAAGAAATTAATCTCAGCTATTGAAAGAAGAAATTTTTAAAAGGACTAAATTGTTTAGTAGTTTAAATTCGAAGATGGAAATTTTCTACTTTTTTTTTACCGTTAATTGAAATAGCATCGTGACGGCTAATGTGAATTCCGTCTGAAAGTTAAATGTTTTTTTTTACATCTCTCGTTAGAGAAATAAACGGAAAAACTGATTGTGTTGTTCGTCACGAAAATCATGCAGCGACTGTCTATTATCCATATTACTCAAGGATATGGTTAAATTGTTTTCCAGTTATTCCTTTCAGTCTGTTATTAACAATACCGCCGATGTCTAAAATTTCGAAAAATTTAAACTCTAATGCTATCTTTGTTCCTTAAACCTAAATTCAGCAAAAGAAACAAATTCCTGTTTTGCTGAAATAATCCATGACACAAATAGAATTAAACCTAAATAATAAAAGCTATGACTGAAGCCACATTGTTTTTAATCAATTAACGAAAACTAATTTCTTACCTAAAACTAATTAATGACGATACAGATAAATATTAAATAAAAACATCCCTCAATCCTACCATATCGAGAGGAGCCATGCGAAGCTAACACGTAATCCACAAAGAATCCCACTGTTCGGAGATGGATCACTTAACCAAAGTACAGCAAAGTCCTCATGCCGAGATTCACTCACACACGGTCACTTTCAAGTCCTTCTTCCTCAAGTCGTCCTATTTAATCCCCGCCGGCGGCACCCACCGTGTCCACAGTGTGGCAGCCACTCCGTTAGCAGCAAGTCCGGCCAGCAGCCCGGCCCACACTACAGCCATCCGCGCGTTACCTACCGCTAAAACCGCGGCCACTCAAGGTCCCCTGACGTCACAACCTCTTGCACCTTCACTTTCACCTGTACGGAGCCGCCCTCAGTTGAGACGCGCAGAGAGCTGTGGCGGTGTTGCGTCGCAGAGCTGACGGTGCCCGCAAGATCCTCTCCGCGCTTGCCGACCTTCCTCGTCCCTTATACAATCACCAGCTGCAATGTCGTTGCTGCTGATGCGTCCACCCTGGCTCGAACACGCACACGGCAACAAGTCCGATCAGACACTCGATGCACGGACCTTTCCTGAACGGGAACGGGGAGCGGAAGTCTCTCCTTCCCCCACTGCCCCTCCTCTCTGCCGAGACCTTTGCCGTGAGAGGTGGAGAGAGGCCTTGGGGCGAGCTGCCACGGCCCGCCAAACTTTCTCCACACCGGCACACAAACAGAAAACGCTGCTGCTGGCTTCGTCACTGCTCACTTCAAGGTCTAGTTGTGGACACGTCGGTGGCAGTGGCGCGAAACGGTTCGTTTCTTTCGGGCGGGACGCGAGGTGGCTGTGGGGCACCTGGACGAGAAAGAGTGGGTGGTAATAACGGATTGGCAGAGTCACGTGCTTTACTCGGATTTCTACAGAAAAGAAAAAAAAAAGAGAACATGGCGTCGGGTCACGTGTGCGTGACGGAACTTCAGGGTCTGATGGATTGGAGCGGAATTTGATTCACGAGGAGGTTCTCTTTTAAGATTACGACATTTCTACATCTTTGTTGATATAAGGAGACTTTTCGAGATGCGAGATTAAATTACTAACGTTTTTAAGAAGCCAACTAATTGAATGTTTTATATATAACCCATGTAATAAAAGGCAGGATGTTTTCATTGATGCCTTTGATTTACTTGTTGGAAACACTCAAGAATTCTGGTGGAAATTAATATTAATTAGTTCACTGTCTTGTACACAGATGGCACCACGAGTTTTTAAATCAGTGGTGATCGGTAGGAAATATCAGGCCGTTAACGTATTCAAGACAAGGTTTTGCGCTCCCTCATAAGGGATGTGAAAAGCCGAGATTCAGGGTCCTGTGAGTTCCAGGTTCTTGTTACATCTCCTTAGGAGTAGAGATTTTCTTCCCTTTTTGTTGTAGGTAAGAAAGAATGACGTTGGTCTTGTCAAATCCGCAGTCTGTTGGTAGAGATATTAAGCAGTGACACCGTGTTTAAGTGAACTTTATAACGCACACATTAAAAAATCTCCTGGGAAGCTTTAAGGATAGACTTTATCGAGGTAAATTTAACTGGCGAGTGATTTCCTTATATTTTCTTACCCGAAATTAAAAGTTATGCAATTGTAAGACGGACAAGAAGATACCGACCCTTAGCTAGGGTTGATATAAGACTATCATAGATAGATCAAAATTTCTTAAGTTAGATTCTATACCGTCCCGTGGCCGAGTGGTTATCGCGCTTGGCTACTGATCTAAGGAACAAGGAACCTGGGTTCGAGCCAAGGGTAAGGCACGGATGTCTGTGTTGTTTTTATGCTGAGGTCCTGCGATCCTCACAGACCGTCTACTATGGCATACAAACCGACGGGCTCCTCTCAGACCTCTGTGGTAAGCAGCTGCTTGAGGGGGTATTTATTTATACTTCTCTAGTTAGGCTCTAAGTTTAGGCTTCTAGTATTACTATTTAATATTATTACTTCATAAGATCATTGAGTAATAATTACAGTTAGTTTTGGGGAAGGAATATAGATTTCCAAAAATCAGACATTTTCGAGCAATTACTTTGGAAAAATCGTTTAAATTATCCCGACTTCGTTAATTCATTACGAAAAAACAGTTGGAAAAGAAATGTTACACATTAATGCCGATGGGTCTGTTAAACTTGAATGTTGTTTTAGATCACAAGAAATGGATAGATGTTCTGAGAGAGCATAAAAATAATTTATTGCTGCTACTGATAAATGTTAGCATAAATAAGATCACAAAGATTACAACGAAATTTATGTAGTTAGTTAAGTCTCCTTGTAACCCCTATACGAGCAAAAGCTTCCTAAACTACGAAATCTTCATTATGAAAAGATTTTGATTTTAAATGCTTAAATTAAAAGTAAAGAAATGTCACATTTGCGATTCACACAAAACTTTAGTTTCCGCGGACAAAATGCAAAAGAATATATTCTGTTAAATGTGAAGCCCATAAATCACAAAAGTGAAACGATTCCTCCTGACACTTAGAAGCTATCCATCGTGTTTCGCTCTCGCATCATTCCTAGAGCGATTGTCAAGGTCGCGGAATGGAGCGGAAGGTTCTTCCTTTGGCATGCAAAATCCCACAGTTATGAGACTTATTTCACAGATATATAAAAATCCAATTAAGAAACTGTATTTACTTCCTTGAATTGAAAAGTCTAATTAAAATGAATCATTTAGAGCAGTGCTGTCCAACTTCTCTAAGACCGCGGGCCAAAAGAAAATACGATAGGATAGGTAAATGAAAATTCAGTTCAGGTCACCTCAAAAAATTATTTTATGTATATAAAAAATAATAAGCAATAATAAACCTCATAAAACTATTTTATTTATACGAAAAATAATAAGTAATAATAAACTAATATAAATTTTCTAAACCTTATCAGATATTTAATAAATTTAATTGGAGCATTGTGGCCGTAGTTGTTGGGCAATAATTTCTTTTAAGTCCCGTTCGATATTTGTTGTTGCGAGCCGAAGTGTATGTTCAAGTTAGAGTCTTTCAAGCAGTTTCTGTACCTTGATTTTAAATATTTCGTATCAGAAAATGCGCGCTCGCAGATATATGTTCTTCCGAACATAGAAATTATTTGGAGTCTAGAATCTTTCATTTTTGGATATTTTTCTTTAGGCAAAAGTTTGAAGAATTCTATTTCAGTTTCTCTACTAGATGGAATAATTTGGTCGGCCTGAAGGTCACATAATTCCATTTGATAGTTGGGATATACGGTGCTAATATCAATATTTAATGGATTACTGAATAAATTTAAACTTTTCTTAAGGTCATCAAATTGATAAAATCTTGTATTAAAAACTTGAATTAGGATATCTAATTTAGGAACAAATTTTAAAAAATTAACTGTTTTACTAAGTTCCTTCATTTCTTCGTAGAACACTTTACAAGTTTCAAAATGAATTAAATTGTTTTCCTGCAAATTTGACTTCAACAATTGTAGTTTGTTTCTAAACCCAGTAACATGATTATAAAGACAGCGCACGTTTTGATCTTTTCCTTGTAAGGATTTATTCAAGACATTTAAATAATCTGTACTGTCTGTTAGGAAAGCAAGTGAGCATTGAAAATTTTCATCAACAAAACTTGTTATTAAATCTTCATCGGTGCCCACTTCTGTGAGAAAAAGATGAATTTCTTTTCGAAATGTAAAAAATCTCTTGAAGCATTTTCCCGCACTTATTATAAAAAAGCAGATCGCCATACTCAGCATGCAGTTCGTCCAAAAAAGCTTTAAATTTTCTGTGTATAAGAGAACGATTTCCGCCACGAATTAAATTGGTAATTTGACAACCTTTTCCATTACTCCTTTAGTCTCATCGAAATGCCACACAATGTCTCCTGGTGCACAATACAGTGCAACATTCGACAATCAATTCCTTCTTTTTGTAACAGTCTTGCGAGCCTAATATGTTTTACCAGTCATAGCTCTGGAACCGTCAGTTACAATAGCGGTTCACTTATCAAATCCGCCGTATTCCGCTACCCCACATTTTAATTTCTTTTAAATGTCTTCTTCTTTTGTTGTTCCGTATAATGATCCTAATTTTACTACTTTATAGAATGAGTAAGTTGAAGATTACATATCAAGTAAAGTAATATAAGTTGACAAAAAATTATAAGGTGGATTACAGATATTTATTTAAAATTTCAAGTAAAAACTTGATTTTTTTCGCGTGCCGCTAGTTGGACAGCGCTGATTTATAATAATTTGCTCCATTTCGCAGTATCCTCTTCAACATCGCCTTGTTGTTTGGCTTTGCTTTTGCTGCCGCCTTCAATGTTCGTATTACGTGACTCATGAAGTTGTCAGCCTAATTTTAATTGCTAACTTCCCATGAAAGAGAATTGGACACTAATTTTATAAAATTGAAATATAGCGCCAATGGGTTTCTCCCCTGTTGACAGAAATAAGTTGTTTCAAAAGCGGCATAGTTCTTTTATTTAAGGGCGTGGAATGTCGCACAAAACTAGTCGTGAGTGAGTCTATTTATAAGTTGCACGTTTCCTTTAATTTTATTTTAATTTCAGCATACGTAACAAATTTCAAGAATAATTTATTCATATCATTCAACGAAAAAGTCTCCGGGAAAATGCAATATTGTGCTTTTGGCACTTCCACTTCCTCCTGTGAACAAAATCTTGGAGATACCCATATGTTAATGTGTGTTGTTCTAATATATGTTTCAAAATCCATAATATTTAAAAAAAAATAAAATAAAATTGACCAATGAAAAACCAATTTGAGCCAGGATTTTAGCAGGATAGTTTATTACTATTCGAATTCTAGCTATAATAAAGGTATGTCATTCCCAATGAATTCCAATGCCAATAACTTTTAAAGCAAAAGAATCCCTTTTACAGTACTGGACTTCCTTGAAGCGAGGCGTCGTAACGATATTTCAATATCGTTACGACGCCTCGTAAGTAAAGTTCGTACTCGACTCATATCGTCGACGCCTCGTACGTAAAGTATAACAGAAGATATCTTGTAAGCATTAAGACGTATTAATTATTTTCAGCTAACTATTCAGAGTTAAGGATATAATCCTATGTGTGCCCGATGGGCCCGTATGATGAAGAGTTAGACGGATGTTTAAGAATTTAAACGTACTTCTTTTTCTGTTTTAAGCCGATAAAATAAATTATCCAACTGACCGCAGGATTTTAACACTTGTAAAGTCCAAATTCCGCCAAGGTGCATAGCTTCGGTGTAAGAATAGGATTGCGAGGTTAAGATTTTGGCAGTGACTGAGAGCTCCTTTTCGGCATATAGATACTGGATGCAGCACGCAGAGGGATATATCCTCAACTACGTCATATTATATCAACTACATCTTTTACTTTAAATGCTATTGAACTTGGTTGACTTTTAGCATCCATTGAGGTTATCATACCAGTTTGATAGTGTAAACTCTAACCCTAATATTTAACTTGGCAGTAATATTCGATGGATCAAATTATTCCTCCTCCCATTTATTATATGACGAATTAGAACTTCACGTCGTATTGGAAATACATTGAAATAAAACATTTTCTCAGCGATAAATAATTTTTTTTGAAAAAGCACGAAAAACGAGTAGCAAAGAATGAGATTATGAATAAATCAAAGGGACGACGTTGAACTTACTTAAGTTAAATAAATGCAGAAAAACTTTCTATCAAAAATGATGTTTATAATGCAATCAAGAATATTGATTGCAACTAATTTGATGCTTCGAGCTTTTTGTAGTGTAAATTTCAATGTTTAATATAAATAGTTCCATTCTATTTTATATTCATGTGGCAAAATAGAGTAAAGGAAGTGTAAAAGTAGAAAGTCTTCAACTTTTGTTTTCCTATTAGCAATATCCCTTAGAAATGTAAACCAATTGGGCACCTGCTAGCATCGCCAAGGTTGGATAATTTTTTAGCCTTTAATTTAGGACTGACTTATGAAGAACAAGAGGGATAGAAAGAAACTTGGAAATGTGTTCAATGCTAAACTTATACTAGCAAAATTTCATTTAACCCACCTTTGCTCAATGAAACTCTTAGCAATGCAAAGAAATTTTTGTTTTATTTATTAAAATGTACGCTGATTTAGTGGCGGATCCACTAATGTACCAGTAACGTATTTTGTGATGGGAAGAGGGCTGTTTATTTCGCTATAAGTGTTGGAGACCAAAGAGTCAAAGTAATTTTTCTGTATTCCTATAAAGAGTAACAGGTAAGAAATTTTCTTTAAAATTTTTAGAGAAGACATATTCCTAAAAGACCAAATATAATTTCTCTACACATCTTTAATCATTTATGTCATCATCGTAAGCTTTTAGCTTTGATTTAAATAATTTGCTAGTTAGGATTGAGCTTATGGATATTCTTCCGTTTGGATGTGCCAATGGTGGATGCTGTACTAACTCAAATAAATCGAATAGGTTTATGTATATGAATTAGTAAAGCGTCACCTGTCTAATGTTTTCTCAACGTCTTAGAGTGTGAAGAGATTGTAGCTAGGCAGTTGATGCTGGCAGAGTTCTAATGAAACTGCAATGATCCATTCTCACTTCTCTCCTTTTCCCTAATGGGATGGGTTAGTTCCTTTCTGAACATCAATGGGCACACATTGGTCTAAATGACAGTTCGCTCGTAATCCCAAGGCTGAGAAGGGAAAGGGAATCCATTGGAGAGCCATCGAACAACTGCTAGTAGATAATCTTTCGTCATGGCCATTGTTAGGCTAGAGTAACTTGGCTAGAGGCCTTTTGTAAATATTTTTTATTTTGTACACTATTTTGCATTTCACCAAAGAGACATTTGCAACGTAGGATGGCTTCAATTCAAGCAAGGCCACGCAGTGCAATGCTTGCTGGAATGTTAATTGATGTAACAGGTCGGTGAGAGGGAGGGGCCACCCAACTTGTGTGGATTATTATGGTCTTTATCATTCAGTCAATGATATATGTTCAAAGTGCAATAAAAATTGTTTCGTTTAACTAAAGACTGGAGTCGAACCATTTTATTAAGAGTAGCTCAGTAATGAGTCCCTATATTTTCTCTCCAATCACAGAAGCCGTAAGAAAGACTTTTTCACCCCTTTCGCGTTTTGCGATCGAACCGGAGGGGCATCCTAAAGTGATCTCAACAGACAGACGACCGAAGTAGCATCACAGCCATACAGTGTGTTTTCTAACTTGCACAGGGAATGGCTCTCCTGTATAAGGCATAACGGCCCATCCGACGGAGAGTGGCCTTTCCAAGACCATTGGTGACTTTTTTCTCACCGAGGGTAACGTGGAGGTTAGTGAGGGAAACTTCTACAGAAGCGCGCTAAGGACTCGAACCTGAGTACATCAGATAAACCTGACACATTATTGACTATAAACCATGACTTACTCCGCCTCCCCCTCCCCCCAATTAAATAAAGCATTGGTGTGTGTTTTTTTGTTGCATTTCTCCTGAGGTCTCGCCTTTCTCACCTTTCCTCTTTGTGGCGTATTACACTAATAACGGGTCCTGTCAGACCTCCACAGCATGAAGAGTACGTTTGTTTTTTGTCCTTAAAAAATACTAATTTACCCAAGTACCGATTTCTTATAACTAATTAGTTAGTTTTAATTTATTTTCATTTTAATCTTTATTTATTTTTGATTAATTAATAATAGTCCCTTCTACCGGTATACGTGAAAATTACAGGTATTTCTCGAAGAAACAATTTCGCCTGGAATTAGTACTAAATTTCTTTTGTTGCAACGAAATGCAATCGATTAAAAGTATTAATGTGATAAAAATGTGAATTTCAAAAATTAAAATGCGAAAAATGGAATTTAATTGAAAGAGAAAATATTTTACAGATCTGGGACCGTTGCTTTCTCTTTACGAGAAGGTAATTCCCGGCTCCTCCGAAACATTGCGTGGTCAGCAACTAAGCTTACCTACCACCCACACAGGCAAAGACTGGAAACGTATGGAGAGGAAGAGAGGCTCTTCAATATATGGAAGTGATTTAGATACGACGATTGCAAAGAAGAAGGAGCATTAACTAAAGTGGAAAGGCCTTGAGGGAAACATTTGAGAACCTTGAGAGAACCATTCTTCAACCTCTCTGGCGAATAAGCTACTTAAAAGTAATTGCCAATTCTTCGTTGCTTGTGAAGCGAAGTTGAGACAAATAGGAAAACAATGCGAAGTTATGCCGACCAAACTAGAAATGCCATAACGGTACAAGTTGCACGGAAATTGTTCAAACTTGAATCCACTCTTGGCTGACTCAGACAGGTATTGGACGAGATGCGAACCTAAACTTACGAGGTGGTTGACCTTGGAATGGCTTAATACGTGAGATATGATGGCTCGAATATTTTATGGCTGAGCTGGGATGGACTTATGAAATAAATAAGTGATCTAATGCCGAGCGAAGAAGCAGACTCGTCAGTCTGTCTCGAGGGGAGCATAGATGAAGTTTAATTGATAAGTCGAGTACAAAAGAGCTGAAACTGAATGCATAAGTAGGACTTGAGCCAGTAAGGCCAAATTTAAACATATGAGTCGATTTCGAGAACACAGACGAATATTAATCCGACCTCGAATTGAGAAAACCCGAATTTTAACAAATAACTTGATAATATCGAGCCATAAGTCGATCTTTCACCCATAAGTCGATTTCGAGCTTGACAGATCAGATTTTAATCGGTAAGTTGATCTAGAGCTGAGTAAAAGCCGAATTTTCATCTCTAAGTGAAGAGGAGCAGATCGAGACCTAATTTCATCTCCCGTGTCGACTTCAATTTGCATTTTAACTCATAAATCGGAACAAGAAAGTCGAATTCTAGCTCTTAAATCACTGGTTTTTAAAGTGTGAGGCGCGACTAATTTGTTAGGGGGAAGCGGGATTTTCTGGAAAAGTTATATAGTAAAACTGAATTGATTATAATTCTGAAACTGTCAGAGATAAGTTGTTCCGTTTCGTGCGTTTCTTTTGGAAAAATAACTCCTCTAACCATGAGATCGTTCCTGTGATTACTTTCGTTGACCTGACCTTACAAGGTCAATGCATGCTGCAATCAGTAAAGCAGCTGGAAAAGATATGAGGGAAAATCTTACGCTTGATACCTCGCGTGCTGGCTTAAAAAATGAATGCCATGCGTCTTGACGTTTCATGTGAGCTGGTCGTATGAACTAATCTGGAAAGTGTCTTCTAGATCAGAGTCTTCAATTACAGTCAGTTACATTGCCGAGGACTAACTCTATTAGTGGTTTAGAGCCACTAATAGAGAGGATGATTGTTCGGGATCGGTAGCTCAGCGATCAGGGCACCTGACATGTTATCAGGAGGTCGTGGGTTCAGATTCCACCCGACTAATGGCAATTTTTCCTCTATATTCTATTCAATTAGAAGCTTTCTTTAGACATTGTATCTCTTGTAAAGTTTAAAGTTCAATATCACAAACATTAGTTATTCGTTCTTGACATTTGAAAGTATTATCACATATACTTTGAGTTACTTTATTATACGCATCTCAACAATTGACGTTAGTTGTCAATGCATGTATATTTAGGGGGCGGGGGGTCTATGATACAGAAGGGGGGCGCCGTGAAATTCTCACTAAACTGATGGATACCATTATATAAAGTTTGGTAACTACTGCCTTAAGTAGAGTCGATCAGAGATCAATTTTAACTTAAATGTCGATCTTTAGATGAACAAACACTCATAAGTTAATCCCGAGATGAGCAGAGCAGAAACTGAAAACATTAGTCGAGCTGGAGTCGAACTTTTAACCCTTAAGTCGATTTCTAAGCGAACAGAGTCTAATTTTAAAACATTTTCAGATATCGAGTCGAGAAAAGCCGAAATTTAACCTAAATAGTCATGCAAACTTTCATTTCTATACCGTAATTGTATTTAGCATTAAGAGTCACTCAAAATAAGTGTAAACTGTATATGATATTACTTTCATTTTCACCCTAATATTGCAGTATAAAATTTTCATGATTTTTAACCAAACTGACCAAAAAAGACAGATGCTATCAAAATCATGGAGAAATTGATCTCGCTTTTCAAGTTAAGGCCTCTCGAGATTTCAAACCTAATGACTTCTAATTGGAGCAGATTTTTCTACTTCTCAAATCTTTCATTCCCTGTGATATTGTATTAGGGAGATATAATTCATCAAAAATATTGCAGAAAAATTTAAATAATAAATTATTACTTGTGGGGGATTAACTCAATGAAATACAGCTTAAATACTTAGGAGATAGTCAACTTTTATAAACCACAAGATATTCTTCCAATTCTAACAATATGTCGAGGAGAAAATCTCAACATTCGAATGTCGCATGTCGGAGGAGAAAATCTCACTTAACAAAGTCGATAGTTGGTGGAGAAAATCTCACTTAGCAACGTCGATGGCCGGTAGAGGAATTCTCACTTAGCAAGGTCGATAGTTGGTGAAAAAAATCACCAAAATGTCTGAGATAGGTTATCGAAATCTGGAATCAAACCTGTGAACTCAAATAGTGAGCCCGACACTTCTACCAACCGAGTTAGCAGCACCTCTGAGCAGCATGGCCTGTTGCACTTGCAAGTATAGCGTGGCTGATTTCTTTCTCGGCTGCTTTGCGTACTGCAGCATGCATTGACCTTGCATGGTCAGGTCAATGAAAGTAAACGAGAAAATAACAAACGAGTCTGCTAATAATATTACTAGAAATAAATATAACGTCATTCGTGTGGTCTGTTGGAGTTGGTAATTTCGACACATCTTTGTCGTACAAATTATGCACTCTACTTTATGCTGAGCAAATATTTGGCTTCTTGTGAAAGCGTTCAGCTCCACACACACATACCAGTACATGACATGACTCAATAAGCACAAAACTCTGGAAAACATTCTCATTGGCAAACAAATTGCGAATGACAAAACGACGCCTTTAAATAACTATGACATCAATAAACGATGAACTGTTTTTGTGTCACGGCGTGAATGAGGCAATTAATATATACCATTCAGCAATTAGTTTTGTTTGTATCAAATTCGTTTTAGAAAGCATTCTGGTTCATTTTAGAAATTCTCTGGTTGGGAATTCGAAACTATGACCTCCTAATAACAAGTAAAATCAACAGCGAAAGTTCGAGGTAGAATACCTAACATATTCTCCTGGCAATATACTTTTTTTATAATCTAGACATTCTACATTTTAACACTCTTTCATTTATTCGTGTATTTTGTAGTTCAACTCTCTCTTTCAATAATCTACATATTTTGAAATTCACTGCAATTACATTCTTTCAATAGCCTACATATTCTTCAATTATATGTTTTCCTTCAATAACACATATATTCTACAGTTTAATTCGTCTTTCAATGATCAACTCCTTAATTAAATACTTCGTTTAATAATGAACTTCGTGCTCCGATAATTCACTTTCGGGATTAATCACAAATACTTCAAGTTTATCTTTGACTCTTCATTTAACAACCAGATCTACACTTCAAATATACTTCAAGTTTATCTTTGACTCTTCATTTAACAACCAGATCTACACTTCAAATATTCTTTAAGTTGCCAACTGTAAACGTCTTCTTCTGATGCGCAATTAATACTAATTAGTTAACAAATTAACGTGTTTCATAATGGATAAAGCTTTGACGTTTTCTTTTTTTTTTTTTTGGGGGGGGGGGGATCTCTGTTTCCTCTGATATTTTCTTCTTGTTGAGATCTCAGTTTCTTCAGATTCTGACAAACTCCTGTCAGACCTTCGAGTTAAGCGTCCTGCCTGAAGAGTAATTTTTCATTACGTAAACAGCTTTTCAGTTAAACATATAACTATCTACTTAAACTCATTAATTGATCTCGTCTTTCGTAAGTTTCAATACAAGTATATATCGGGTTAAGTTCGCTTTAAAATAAAAATATCAAATTGCACTCAAGTCAGATCAGGATCTAGAAAAAAAGGAAGAGAAAAGTCAATTGAATGACTTCCATAAGGAGGCTGTTATTTCGCCTCCTTTCCGATTACTAACATTTTCAAAAGGGGAAGGGTGTGTGTTCCTCTTAGATACATTCCTGATTTATGATGATTACTGTCTTGTGATAAAGTTTCGAAATATTCGCTAAGTGTTGAAGATGACAGAAACACTCGAGATATTCTCACTATCGATCACTTACCTTATATCGAAGAATTGTCAGTTAATCACCCATTAATCTAGCCCGAAGATGATTCTTTGGCAGCTGTAATTTGTCGAAGTTGTCAGAAAAAAAAGTTATTTCAATGTTGTCTTAGTTTTAAACAGGGAAGATATTTTCATCATATCTCGTATTGGACTGAGTCTAAACGGTCTGGTCCCAAGGATCTCCAAGGGCATCGTGTGTTCTCTAATCAAAACCATCGTGGCCATCGTGTGTTCTCAAATCTCAAGGCCATCGTGTGTTCTCTAATCTAAACAGGGTATGGTTATCCCGCATACGGAGACGCAGCTTTAACGAACCATCTGACAGATGGCGGTCTAAGTTCATAAGTGTCTCCTTTTTCACGGGGGAGCAGAAAGGTTAGCGGAGAAAAGGTGAACCAAGAACATTTTAAACTCTAATCTGGTGACATCGAGTTACGTACGTATCTTGCGCGTTACGACTGAATTTATGCCTTTTTACCTACTTATAAAATGTTTTCATAGTTTATACAGTGGAAAATTTTAGAATATTGTTTTCACGTACAAATTTTTATTACTTAAAAAAAGTTCGTTGCCAAAAATGTGCACACTCTGTGTTCCTTTAAGCGACATATCGTCTCTTAACAACTTTAAAAGTTGCTTCTGACAATTTATTTGTCTACTAACACCAATGTTTGATTACATGAATTAACCTAGACCCAGTTATTTTGAACAATTTACACTGTACTTCCATGGCTATGAATATTTAAATAGTTTAACTTCAGTAGCATCGTGTATAATTTTATTTGCATTTGGCCTTACCTATAATTAAGGGTAGATTGAATTCGTGAGGGTAAAAAAAAAGCACACTCGTGTATTCTCCATTAATACGAAAATATCTTCCCACAACATTTCATCTTTAATGCATACACTTTATTTGTTATTGCTTGATAACATGCAGAGAATAGTTCTCCTAAACTCTTCCATAAACATCAGTAATCTCATAATAGCATTTTGTTACAAAGATAGAGGAAAAACTAAAAATGTATTGAGGTCAAGTCACCCGAAATTGACCTGTGAACTTTTTGAATCGAGTGAATTACATATTCTACAAGAGTAAATGAGTTGTTGAATAAGAAAGCAACAAAAAAAAAAGTTACAGTTTTACTTAACTAATTCTTCATATCCGCTTCCTCTTAATCAACAACGGTTTCCTGGCAGAGTTGAAATCAAGCGTCGTCCTGTGATGAAGCTTCTCCACCTGCGGTGTTGCAGGGATATCGCCTAAAGGTATCACTATCTGACGTAATTAGTGGCGAGGGGGGAGGAAAAGTCTTGTTGATGGTGAGGGGAGGGCACGAGGAGGGAGACGGAGGAGCAGAGAAGGAACAACAGCGTAGCGTGTAAAACCGTTACAGTGCAGCTGCCCTGCCTTGACTTTTCCAGAACACCTGTCTAATAAATCCAGAGCCACCCCATTGAATGACTGTTGTGATTTTTCACCTGCCCAACTACTACCTGCATTTGGCTACTATTGGAGAAGCTGCATGCGTTGGCTTTCCGTTGTGATCTGTCCATAACTTCGGACAATAGCTTTTTGATGTACAGATAAAGATTAAATGCTCAGGATGCTGAAAGGAAATGCTGTAGTTAATGGATTCATCACGGGTCATATACTATTGAGACTGGTACTGGGAATGCAATTGAACTGTACTTTTTATTTTCTTGAGTTCATCATGTTCATCATTTTCTTTTCTTTACGCTATCTGTGCCCTCTTAGAGTTGTGTTGATTTAATTTGGCATCGGGTATTTAAACCTATTTTATTTTACACGTTTAGAGCACAAGTGAGCTGAGGTACATGCACATTTATCAATGTATCGCTGATTACAAACTGGTTTGATGGACAGACTGGTTACAATTATATATACAATTTATCCTTACAACTATGTACAATTTACCCATTTATGAAGTGATCTAAATTTTATGACAAATAACACTAAAATTTATTTCGCACGTCAATAAAAATACAGAAACGACATAATCAATTTGTAATCAATATTTGATATATCAATGATGTTAATTCTAAATTAAATATGAGATGTAAATAACCAGTGCATAGATATTGCAAATATTAAATATCAAAATCGAACAAAGTAAATGCGAAATGAAATTAATAAGAGAAAGAAAATCGAATATTGCATGAAATTGAATAAGCAAAAGAAGGGAAAAATGGAATAAAGTATGGAATGGAATCATAAGAGGACAAAAGTCGAATTCATTACAATACAAGATGTAATCACTAAGAAAAGAAAAATCTTATCAGTATGCAAAAGAATCAATAAGAAGACAAAATAATGGCATCAGTAGAAAATAAAAACCGATTTAATAAAATATATAAATAAATATTTTTAATATTATTATTTTAATTTTGTTAAATAATGTAAAATTTTAAAATAATAATGATAATAATTTATTCCCTTTTAACATTTCATGTAAAATTACAAAAGAATACTTGACGAAAATACAAAACAATCAAAGAAAAACGGAGAAAATAAATTAGAAAGTATCACCTAATATAGAATTAAGGTTTATAGAAATCCGCCCAGATTCCATGTGTATCTTCCAGGTGAAACTTGGCAACGATAATCACAAAACATTAAGCATATTTAGCAAAAATCAAATGAGAAAACATCATCTAAACAGAGTTTCAAAATTAGTAGCATAAGAACATAATAAGTACGTAGATTCTTTTTAAAAGTATAAGGATTTTTTTATTTGCTCTTAATCGTCGTTTTTTATCGTCTCTTAATTGGAAGGGCAATGAATTAAATAATTTGGTGCAAGGAACAAAAAGTGTCTTTGCAAAATATTCATTTTTACTAGTGGTACATTGTATAAAAGTTCAGTTGGCCGGTATTAAAAACATTAGTTTTTTGAGAGAACCATTGTTCTATATATTCTACATATTTAATAAATGGAAAGCTGTCTACTATTATGAAAATACAATAAAGGATTAATAATATTCGAATAACTTATATTAATTACCAAGTTAACAATTTTTCTCTAAATAGGAAATACAATGCTTAAATTATTGAAATACTCTCCACCCCAACTGCTAATTCCCTATTGTAAATTTGAGCACAACCAAGCATAATATAATGTGATTAAGAAATCTTTTCAGATAGTTTTTATAACATAATTAAATCTGTGAAAAATATGTCTAAATATTTAACTTAATTTATCAGCATGACTTTTACGTTTTAAATTGGAGGCAAGTTGCACACCTAAATAGTTAAGGATATATATTCTTTCAATATTCGGGCACTTACAACTCATTATATCAGAACAATTTAGAGAATGATATTTAATATCAAAATAGAAATCAGTTTTATGCATTTCAAAATATAAAAGCTTACTTTTGTGATAAAGATAACTTATTCATTTTATACCAGCTATGGATTTTGATTAAATCTTTTTTCAATATATAATTTCATATTAGATATAGATCAGAAGTATACACCATTGCCACATCATCTGCATAACAAATAAACGAACTATTTAAGTTTATTACTTTTCTAACTGGCATAAACTCACTTATTTCGTCGTTAATGTTAGTCGCTTATTTTCTGCCACAGAAATAACTTTCAAAAAACTCATAAACATATCCTCTAATACTGCAAACAAAACATTTACGCAAAAGTAAAGTAATGTCTATTGAATCAAATGCTTTTTGTATATCAAGATATATTATTGCAATTTTTTCATTCTCAACTATACTTTTGAAACATTTTCTTGCTAACGTCAAAATGCGTTGTTCAGTGTTTCCGTGTTCGAAAAAACTAAATTATTTTAAATAAAAACGTTTGCATTTATGAAGAAATACATTATTCGTATAATTTTTTGTAGTACTTGTGGGAGAACAGGCAAA
This sequence comes from Ryuthela nishihirai, assembly GCA_038380435.1. Taxonomy (NCBI): domain Eukaryota; kingdom Metazoa; phylum Arthropoda; class Arachnida; order Araneae; family Heptathelidae; genus Ryuthela; species Ryuthela nishihirai. Next base: position 8,190,530 of record JAWZYU010000030.1, on the reverse strand, counting down.
ACAGAAATAGGCCAGTAATTATTATAACAATTTTTATTCCCTGATTTATATATTGGGAAAAAAAAACAGAAATTTTTAATTCATCATAAAATTTACTTGTTTGGAGGTCATACCGAAAGGGACTAGGGGGCCCCGATTAGGTGTGGCTTATCGACGGAAGTACCTAGGAGCCTCTGCTGCAGAGGACTCTAAAAGTTAGGACTTCTGTTTATTTTTCTGGCTCAAAATTCAAAAGACAAGATCTTTTTATTTATAAATTGGCAAGTTTCTGGACTAAATTCAGTGAGTGTTGGGCATTTTCCTAGGCAGCACTCAAAATTTCAAAAGATCCCACTGTCACTGCACCTCAATGATTATATCTTCAAGCAGGCAATAAAATCAAGCAGTGCTTTTCTCTTCACTCAGGTCTTCTCCCGCTGTAGGCAGGTACAATGCAAAGCAAGTTTAACTGATAGGTACCTTTTTTGTCGATAGTGGTTTCTGTGACTTCTCCCACATGGTGATATGCAGTCAAGAACTGGGGTGCACCGGGGCTGTCACGATACACTTTGTTGTTGTTCAATAGAAAGGGTCACTGATATTTTGTATAAAATATTTATTAATGTCTGTTTAAAGTTTTATATGAAAAATGGGAAGAGTGTTAATATTCTTTTTGATTGCTTATCAGCTCATTGACATAATTCCATTGTTTTTTACTATTGCAGCCCAATTTTGAAATTCTTTTACATCATGTTTCATGCCAAGTATTAAGGATATATAATATGCATAGATTGTAATCATTAAAACACGAAAAATGTAATTTATATGAAATGGAATCGGTAAGAGAAGAAAAATGGAATCAAATATAGAATGGCTTCAGTAAGGGGCCAAAAATCGACTTCAATAAGGTATAAAATGGATTCAATAACAGAAAAACAATCTAATAAGTATAAAATGGAACGAGTAAGAGAACAAAAAGATGAATAAAATATTAAATAGAATCAGTAAGAGAACAAAAAGCGAATAAATGCTAAAATTTCAATAATGTTTAAACATCAGTACGAAAACGAAATTTTATAAAAGTTGAGATGGAATTAGTAAGAGAAAAAAATGGATTTGTCTATGAATTGGAATGTGTAAGAGAAATAAAATCTAAAAAGCCTGAACTGGGATTAATAAGAAAACAAAATTTAAATCAATTGGGAAAAGGAATCGACAAGATGGAAAAAAAATAAGTGTAACAAAATAAGTGTAATCAGTAATGGAATAAGAAACGGTGAGCATAGCAAAGTCTGTCTTAATTTATGTCTCTACCTCTCTCTGACAGAAGTTTCCAAGGTTTTTCATGAAAGATCATTTTTAGCTATTCTTTTCATTTTGCTGTCTATCTCTAGAAATTCAACTTTTTGTTTAGAGATATGATAAAAATTGCTGTCGGTTGGATACATATTGTTGAAATGTTAGGATTCACATATTTTGAATTTCCCAAAAGTTTTAACCGTTCGTAACGGTGAATAATTTTGAAATAGCAAAATTTTTTAATGAATATTGGAAACGATTTGTTTAATGCCATATATTTGACGTTTTGTTTTTGGGATGTGACTGTTAAGAGAATTACTTTGACAGCAACGATTTGCTTCCTTACCAGCTAGGAAGTGCTAAAAACGCATCTTTTTTGTTTTAAAGCATAAATGAAAAATACTTTTAGGTTTTGATTCACATTTTGAAATCCTCTAGAACAGTGGTTCCCAAACCTTTTTACACCAGAGGACCACATTCGCAACTCACAGTTGAGTTGAGGACACACCACTCGTCCTGGTTTCATATCTTTCATTGTCATCGACATGTTTTCTTTTTTAAAATATCCAGCAGTTTAATTTGCTTACTCATTTTCAATGGAAGGGATAAAAAATAACATGTAAAAATGAGTCCCTACTAAAACCATCCACAATAACTAAAGTCTACTCATTTGCAAGACGGACTAGATTTTAACAAACCTTATCACGTGATAGATGTGTTGTCATGTTGCGATTGGTCTCCCCACTCTCACACATGGTGATAATTGCACATTGGTCTCCCCACTCTCACAAATGCAGCAGTTCGCCTTTCGGTTTCGGTCCCAACTTTATCTTCTCTATGCTCAGTAGTCGGCAGCGGTGGTTCAGAATTAGATTAAAAATGAAAAATTTTGTATTATTGGCACCGCAGTCAGGGACCACAGGTTGAGAAACACTGCTCTAGAAAGTTTTGATTTCTGTCGTTAGAGAACGTTAAAATGCCGAAAGTAAAACATTTAACGAATATTGAAAATGTTCTATTCATGCCAGAAATTTTATATTTTAGGAGTAGGGTGGTCGAGGTTTAAAATTAGTGAGAGCATGAAGTCTATGTGGTGGTCGTGGTATGGTGCAGGTAGAGTTTTTGTGTACGGGAGTATCTTCTTCAATTTTTAAAAAACATTGAACTCTGAAAAGAAATACATATATATAGAGACAGCAAATAGACGAGATAATAACAAACTAGAATTTTAATTTTTGAAGGCCGTTCTCAGGTTTGACTCGAAGTTCTGCTAAACCCATACCTTCTCCGTTTGGCTCTTGGCGCTTAATGGAAAAGGAGACACAGATGGAACAGAAAAAGTGGTCGTGAACGTTGAGACGAAAACACCACAATTTGTTTGTGGTGTAGCGGAGAGCAGTTCGTTCGAGTGTTTGAGGTGGAGTTAACGATGATGAGTGCTGGTGGTCGAATGGTTTGAAGGTCCGTTCTACTAGTAATAAGTGGTTTGAGGTGGAAGGGAAGGGTCCGGCTCAGATGTTGAATGCTTTTATTTATTGTATTTAATTATTATTACTATTATTATTATCATCCCTTTTTTAGGGGGAGGTGTCCATCCAAGTAGCAGAATGAATAAGTTGTTTGTCCAGTTTCTCATGTATTTTGAAAATAAGAAGATTGTCCGTTATTAATCTTTCATTTTCAGAGGGCCGCACGTTGATCTTCTGAGACCCTAAGCTGTGACAAGTTTAAGATGCCCAAAAATTCAAAAGTCCAATCAGCGCCGGATCTGGTAGAGGAGCATCCCCCCCCCCCCCTCCCAACACTATCGCTTTGAGAATGCTAGTAAGGGTAATGGAAACAAAACGTTATTAAACTTGCGCACATTTCATTATTTTCAACAAATCTTTGCAATATTTTAAAAATAAGGGGAAAAGGTTATACTACAAAGGAAATTCAGTGTCTTGGTCTCCTTATGTACTTTTTTCCCGGCTTAATTGCGTCATTTGCCCATCCCCCTTACTTTTCCTAGATTTTTCCAAACGCTAAACACGAAATAGATGTGAGGAAAACATTATACTAGCATTGGTATACAATACTGACTGTGTACAGCTGAGATGAACAGTGTTTGCCGAATAGATTTATTTAAATATTCGTGACACAGTAAACTTTATTTTCTGAGGCATCTCATCATCGTGAGGCTCTAAGCTGTAGCTTAGTTAGCTCATTCATGAGTCCGATCCTGATTTTCAGTAATAATGAAAAATTGAATCTTCCCACACCTATCTACAAAACCACTTTCTTGCATCTGCATGAATTATATATTCAAAAGAATGTTAAATATAATAGAGATTCATAGGATAACTTTTTAAACATCGAAATACGATTTAATGTAGGCGGAAGCCAAGGAATAGTCTGTGGGATATGAAAACTAATAATTTAGGTGATGCTTAATAACAAATAGCTCTTTATGTACTAAATTACATATGATTGTGGGGGAGTCAAAGTCTCTTCTTTCTGTCGGTCTCGAAAGAACTCAATAACTGTGAGAATTAATTTGCAATCAGGACATTAGGTAAGTGAGATTTCCCCACTTGCATTAATGTTCTCTTTTACACCACATCCTCCTAATATTCTTTTGTGTAGAATATTCCATGGGCGGTATCTTACCTAAAGAAGTAAGGACGTTTGATGTAGGGCAAAACAAAAGAAAAAATACCCAAAGTGTTCAACTGTCAAAGGAGAAATGAATATGAAGAGCAGAGGTTTGTCATGGAGAACTCTGGCTCTCTGCCATGTTAAAGCTGTTAAAAATAAAGCCTTTTTGGAGTGACGACCTCTCGTAAAGCCTGACTCTGCCTATTGCCATCACACCGCTTCGTCACTGTTAATGGTTCCGCCTTTGTTGACTCTTTGATCCCCACCTGCAGCTCTGCTAAGTACATTTCCGGCTCAAGTCTAAAACAGACGAAAGAAATTGACCTCACACAGAGAAGGCATAAAAGCTATCCTATGTCAGCTCCAGTAGTGCCTTGTACTGAAATGGGAGAAGACTGTGAATAATTTTATAACTCTACAATCCCAATTCTCATCACCGACATTTCAGTTTCCGAAGATATAAGTGGACATGTGGTGTATCCATGACAAATTTCTCTAAGACAGTCTCTGTGTCAACCTTTTATCATTATGAGGACCTGGTATAAATTGCGAAATGAAGGATTTTTTAAAGGTTATTTTTAAATTCTCTGCAGAGTTCACATTGACCTCCAGGAAAAGAAGTTTTTATGCGAAGCTTGGATTGTTTTAATCTATAAGAGGCACTGTTTCGTATACAACGGGCTAAACAACTAGGTCACAAGAGCCGCAAGGGCTCAAAGAAGGTTAGAGGAAGGGGAAACACTGGACACTTGTTAGGAGACAGATGGAGGCCTCCCGTCAATGCCATCCAGCGTGTTCTTTAACGCGCACAGGGCATGGCTTTCCTGTCTTTACATCCCATGCGACGGCGGCCTTTCCCAACCCATCGGTGTCCCCTTTGCGACCGAGCGCAAGGTGGAGGTTTAGCAGAAATAAATCTCAGTGCTTTCACAGGTGGGACTGGAAACTGGGAACTGCAGATTACAAGCCTGAAGAGTTACCGACTGAGCCATCCCCCGCTCTGTATGCGCGACCAAGGCTTGGATGAGCAATACTTGGATCGTTTCTTTGAGTTTTGGTTGGCGTGATTTTCCTGATAATTTCCACTGTCAGTCAAGTTCTGCGAAACCACTTCTGTCTGCCGTGCTGAACATGTAAAGAGATTGCAGAAACACGCAGAAAGTTCTTGAAAAAAGTTAAAAATGCTTCTAGTGAAACGTTTCTAAATTTTCCGAATTTGATTATTATTTATAAATGTTTTTAATGCTGTGATGAGTAGTGTACTTGTTTGGTTCCTTTGTTGGTTGTTTGGTCAAGGCAACTTGAAAAGCTAAAATGCTTCGAATCTTTATCCATTAAGATATTAAAAACAGAGGTCTCTAAAAACTACACATTAGAAGAACAAAGAATTAAGAAATGTAAACGGTTTTCTTTGGTCCTTTCCATTTTGAATAATCTGAGATTCAGTTTACAATAAATGGGATTTAGAATATTGTTGGTGAATTTCAACCGATAACACAACTTGAGGGCAGTTTTCAAGCTGTATTTTCTTAGGGATTTGTTTTCCACTATTCAAAGTCGTAACTCAGATAAGGATTCAAAATTCGCCCCCTTACCAACAGGTCAGCTATTGCTGCAAATGGCTGCAAATCTTGTCAATAACATCCAGTGTGCTTCCTAACATATACACGTCAGGTACGGCTGTCTTGCATGAGGATCACGGATACCATCTGACGGTCGATGTACTTTTTAACTGCATCTCTCTCACCACAGATAAAGTACGGGTCGGAAGACAAAATATCACGTTCTGCCACAGTTTAAACTTGGAAATGTCAAGTTCGATGTCGTAATGTCTCCGTCGTAAACTACTCTTCCAACATGACGAAGAGCATTCTTTTACGCATTAAGAAAAAAAATTCCGCAGGAAGATTACTTGCAACGGGACAACTTATCAGTATAATACGCCACAGCAAATATCAGCGAGGAAGACATGATCCAGCGGAAAATACAACCTACGACAGAAAAAAAGTAGTCATATCTTATTCGAGACTCGAACTCAGGAGTCTCTACTCACACAACCAAGTGCTTCAACTTTTCTAAACCGATTGTATATTAAATAAGTAGTTTTTGAATTTTTAACTTTTCCTTCAAACTGAAGATATCTAACTAATTTCGCTTGCAACAAACCTTTCAAACCAAATTGAAAATTTAAATTTAATGAAGAAACTGAAATGAAATATAGAATAAAGATTAAATTTTTATTAACACAAAAATGAAGTAAATTATATTTAAATAAAAATTAAGATCTATACTAAATTAGAAAACAAAGGAAATTAAGAAAAATCTAAACTAAGTTAAGAAAATATATAGATGTAAATTAAAAACTATATTAAATCATATTTAAAAGAGAACAACATTGTAAAACCAAGCTTACAAATCTACAAACTAAACTAAACTAAATTTAAAGTAGAAACTAAAATAGAAAAGCAAAGTATATTAAATTAGAAAAAACTAAATGAAATTTCAAAACCTGAACCAAAGTAATAAACCTAGGCATATTAAATTTGAAAATTAAACTAATATCTAAAACGAAATTAATAAAGCAAAAAAATTAAAAATAAATCAAATTGAAAATTTAGACTGAATTTGCAAATCAAAACAAATTAAATATATAAACTGAACTAAATTAAGAAATTAACTTCGATTAAAAGGTAACATAAATTAAATTCCTAAGCCAAAGGTAACAACACCCTCAGTTCAAAGCCAAAATATTTTGAATGATAAAATATACCGAAACGGATTTCAAACGCCGCATACTGAAACGTTTCTAGCCCCTTTCCCCTTCTACCCTTTCGCGGGGCAAAAGCGACATAATAGGAACCATTTTTGCTTTGACATAATGCTCCATCTTACATCCACCCTTTGCATCAATTTCCAACTCCTCCCAACTTATAAATTCAACCACAACTAATAAAAAATTCCCCGTGTTTATGGTACGGCGAAAGCGCACTTTACATTCCAGGATTACATCACGAATTCGTCACATAGCCACCGGTTGAAAGACAACAACAGACTTTATGCATTACGCTCAGTTAATATCCCATACGATGAACCATCTCCCTCACCTACTTCACTGTACATCTGAACTAGAATTAGTTAGCTCTGCAGCAAACTGAGAATAAACAACTTGAAGACAGATTTAGATTATTATTTTTCTTCACCACCTGGGTAGGGGCACAGTGGCGTGCATCACAATCAGTTTCTGGTTGCTTCAACAGAATATTGATGTTGTAGGAAAGTGCTACTTTTATTTTAGCATAGTTCACATGACTTCTTCGAAAGGCCTCTGGTATCATCTTCAACTTCCTGTTTCCTCGCGTCTCCTAGTGAGTGACGTATGACATTTGCTGGTTGCTACCTGGTAACCTTAATCATACTGAAGATGCCTTTAAAATTACCGCGATAAAAATACGCGTTTCTTCAAATGACTGAAGGCTACACGATACAAAGTCAGTTAAGGGACTGTGTTCCATTAAACTCAGGACTTAAGAAAATATCGCCTCAAGCAACATATCCTCTCAAGCAAACTTTATGCTTTCCATAGAATTCTGACAGGAAGTCTGCCGGTTTATTACGCCAGAGAGAGCATCTGTGAGGATGGCGGGACCTCAGCAGAAAGACAATACAAGCATCCATGCCTTACCCAGGTCCCTTTGATTAGTAGCCAAGCAAGCTAATCACTCGGCCACGGGATGGCTTCAGCAATTTTTTATTTTATTTTGCCTTACACATATATTAGCAACTAGCTAGACGTAGGCCATTTACACCGCTCAAAATTTGTTTTTGCACGTATTCAAGTTATCAAATTATATTATAACTACGGACTACTATAAAGAATGATATACACTTAGTGGCCATTGCACTGCGACCAATATATCTTCAAATCAATCAATAAAATACTCTAAATATCGGTTACCAACAATATTTCTTCGGTATTTCAAGTTATGGAAATTTAAACACAAAAATTTAACAAAGAATTTGCCTTAGAATATAATTAAAACTGGAACAAAAGTATTATTTAAAATACAAACATTCGTACATACAACAAACAAACAAACAAACAAACAAACAAACAATACATTGAATTTAATACAATAAATGCGTGTTTTAAAAAATTGTGTCAATAAAAATATTGGTAAGTTTAGCATTTGTTTTAGGATATATGACAGGACATATAAAAATTGAAGCTGATAAATATCCAAAATGCTATCCTACACAAATTCTGATTGAATATAATTAGAGATAAAGATTTAGACAAATTTGTTCTAAATCTTTATAAGTAGCCTTTTCCCAAGAAAAGTTTATTTTAGAAGTTATAGATCTGAGATATTAGCTTCTCATTGACACAACATGAGGTGGAATATGAATTCAATGGACACCGAGTGTGTATCGAAACAATACAAAGCCTTTGATTATTGCATCAAATTGTGTAATTAGAAGCAATAAAAGAAAAGAAAATATAAAATGTAAGAAATTGACAAAATTATTGAAAAAAATGTGCCTAATTAAAATGTTACATGCGCAGACAAAAAAAAAATAGAAGAATATCCATGTTATAATAGTGGAAAGCCAAGTTTGATGCTTTTTAAGTCTTAAATGAAACTTTTTCTAGGAAACAAGACTGTACATAAAGAACACATCAAGTGTATTCACTGAATTATTTTAGAAATATCATCGTCATCATCATCATCATCATCATCATCCTCAAGCAGCCATGGGCTACGAAGGTCCAACCAGACCGTGTAATTTAGTTCTCCAAGCAAGTCTATCCTGAGCTACATCTACTGCATCTGGCCACTGCACACCAATTCTAACAAGGTCCTGTTTGACATTGTGTGTCCATCGCATCCCAGGTCTCCCCTTCTTTCTGAGGCCTTTTAGGCACACTGTTCATAACCCTATTCGCCAATCTATAATTATTCATACGGGCAACATGGCCAAACCAACGGAGTCTCTCTCTGCACAATATGCTGCTTAAAGGAGGTTGCAGACTCCTTTGCCTAACCTCATCATTAGTTACAAAGTTAAACCACCTAATATCCAAGATACTGCGTAAGCATCTAGAATCAAAAGCGTCTAGTTTCCTGTTATCTTGTTCACAAAGTGTCCAAGTTTCACTCCCATAATTAACCCTAGAAAGAACCAAACTATTATACAGTCTAATTTTAGTCTTTATGTGTATACGCCTATTTCTGCACACTCTCCATACATTCTTAAAAGTCCCGTCAGCAATCCCTATCCGTCTGTTAATCTCATGCCGCACATCACCATTATCTGTTACATAGCTCCCGAGATAAACTGTGACACCTGCTCAAGACTGCAACCATTCAGATTAACTGAATCACAACCTGTCTGACCAAATTTCATCACTTTAGTTTTCTCTCTGTTTATAACCAAACCTACTCTACTACCAGTTTCATCAACAGCTTGAATGAAAGAGTTCATCTCATCAACATCATTTGTCAAAAGGGCTAAATCATCAGCATAATCTAAATCAGAAGTTTTCGTATCTCCAGTTCATTTAAGGCCAAAATATTTCCCTTGAAGTGAATTTCGCATAACATAATCAATAACCAAACTAAAGAGAAAAGGAGACAAAATGCACCCTTGTCGAACACCAGAAATAATGCTAAACCAATTGCTACAAGCCTTACCAACTCTCACACACGACTCAGCGTTATTATAGAGAGCTTTCATTATGCTAACTAACTTGTATGGTATGCCATAATCAACCACAATTATGACGATCAACAGAGTCGAAAGTCTTTTGGAAATCAACAAAGCAAGCAACCAAAGGTTTCTGAAACTCTAAACAATTGTCAAGAATCTGCCTAAGTGAAAATATCTGATCCACACATCCCCTACCACTTCTGAATCCACATTATTCATCACGCAATTGCCTGTCAACCAGATTCTTAATTCTATTAAGCACAATGATGGAAAGAACTTTACCTGTAACAGAGAGTAGGCTGATACCCCTATAGTTATCACAAGAACTGCGATCACCTTTTTTGAAAATAGGGATAACAATAGCTCTGGTAAAATCCTTAGGAACCATGCCTTTATCATAAAAGATAATCAGAATTTCAGTCATCCAAGTGGTAACCGAAACATTCCCAGCTCTAAGCATATCCGTAGTAATTTCATCTACCCCTTGGGATTTATGTAGTTTAAGTTTAGAAACAGCCAAAATAACTTCAGATTGTGTTATAGGGCCAACATTAAAGCCACCAATGCATCTATCATCATTAAAAACAATGGGAGTAGAACTAACCACGTTGTTTAGAATATCTACGTTTGATAATATGTATATAGAAGCAACTAAAAATGTGATAAAAATATGTCAAGTGAGTGTTGCGTCAGTTCTTTTGAATAACTGTGTTTTTGAGCACGTTTCTCAGTTTAATTCTTATTTAAAAAGCTAGGGAGCATCGAATTTGTCTTTCCACTGGCATTAATATTGGAAATTCTACAATTTTTTTATCTAAGCTGTGAACATGTTTTTAATAAAAAAATATTAAATTTCCATTTCAAAAATTAGATCTGATTCGATTTATAAATTACTCTTTTGTCTGCTCTTAAAGTTATCGCGCAGACACATTTTATCTGTTGAGCTTGAAAACTGCAGAATAATCTATCCAATGAAATAAGACTTATAAAAATGTGAAGTTCCACAAACAAAATGTTAAGAAATGAGTTCAGATTTTATAGTTACACATAAATATGTTTCCTGTTATGAGTTAACTAATGTCTTTATCTTTGAATAGGGGGATTTATTTTCATTTTTCAATGTTTTAGTTGACAAAACTAGACTTATTTATAAGTACTTGAAAACGTTTTGCCACCTTTGATTCTAAATTGCGAAAACGCGTAGCTTTTTGCAATCACGTTTGGATTCGTAGCATTTTGTTTTAAGTGTACTCTTGAAGCACTTTTTCTCTCCAATTCTCAAACAGTAAATATATCTAATTATATATTACCATAATAAGTAATTATTAATATATTGGAGCACTAAAGCATTTTTAAAAAACTTTAAAATGCATATTATACCCTAAAAAGAGGAGATGTTGATGGCCGCCTCAGTGGCGCAGTGTTTTATGGTTGGCTCGCTCTCTGGGTTCGAGTACCGGAAAGGCATGATTGTGTGTTCTACACTATATGTTCTACACTATATACATCTTATGAGAAAGCAGGAAAGCATATAGCTTCTAGGTTACTTCCGTCCTTTAAAAAAATAAATAAACATATTTCTGTGCAAAATGAATATAAAAGTGTAATACTGAAAATATAACATTTTTAGGTGTTTGGAGTGTTATCGTTTCATTATCAACCATTCTAGTTGTAGTATTCAGTGCAGTTAATGTTCGAAGGAAATGCCTTCCAAGCAGACATGTAACTGGAAACATTTTTCGGGGGTTTCTCTATGCTAAATTCCGTACTAGTGTGTGTGTGTGGGAGTGGTGGGGACATAATGGCAATGTCAGGAGGAAAAAATTCAAATTAATTAAGGGAAAGATAAATGGCATGAACTCACTTTTAACATCGATATCAAATGCAGAGGAAAATTGTCTTGAGCTGTGTGGGATCCGAACCCCGACCTCCTGATGCTAAGTGCTCTGAGTACTGAGCTACCGGCTGAGGATCAAAATCTTCTCTGTTTACTGATAACAATTTTTCTACCTGGAGTATACAATTCAAATATCTGTGACACTTGAAGGCAGTCTTCTTTGCTTGCAAACAGCATCCTGAAGAAGACGGCAATTTATATTACGAGTATACTCGTTTTATTAATTAATTAATTTTTCGATGCTTCTCCTGTTGAAAGGAATGACGTCACTCTTACGCCATCGATATTCAAATTAAAGGCAAAAATATCTTGAGTCGAGTATCATACCAACCCACGATCTCAAGTGAAATTCTTTAAGTAATTAATTGAGTATACTCATGACATACAATGCCGTCTTCTTCAGGATGTTGATAAACTTTAGTCAGTTGCCTCCAATTGACTTAGCAATTTGAGTTGTGTACTGCAAGAGAACAGTTCATATCATTAAAATGAGGAGGAAATATTAATTGGTGGTTCAGTGGTCAGAGCATCTGTCATGCTAATAGGAGGATCAACTGAAGATTGGACATCTACAGTGAATATAGTTAAACTGCGTTACTCTATCACATAATGTGAAATTTTTTTTTTTATCTCGGTTTGGTATTATTGATTCAGAAATATTTCTGTTTGTAACATTTGACAGACCAAAGCCTACTGCACTGTGTGTCAGCAATGATGACTGATCAGTATTTACCAATCACGGAGTGCACGATACTCAGTGAAAAAAAGCTTGTTTGAAGTGAGGTAAATTCATTTTTGGTGGATTTTGTATTTCTGTCAGTTAAAGAAAAAAAGAGTTGCTTACTGAGTTGTATTCACCATCTTGCTTTTAATTTTCATATTCGTGTAAAAGATTAGCATACTTCGTTTAAAAGAGTTCTACATTTAACAGAATATTTTCCTCGTTCAACTAAAGATCGGAATTTTCAGCTGCTTCTGTATAAGAATTTTCCTCAACAACCTCTCCAAATATACTAGGTTGTCCTATTTTGAGAAGAGCCCTGAGCTCCGTGTCGTTTTCCTTTGTGTGCTGCTCGCGACACCTTTTGACCTTGCTACTGCTCTCCCGACCTCCTTCGAAATTCTTTTTCATCACACGACTCCCCGAAATGCCCAGGAGATTTCATTTTTTATAAACAGAAACCTATACTGCTGGCAAGGAAATGCTTGTCTATTAGTTCAAACTTCATCAATGGAAGAACAAATTGTGTTTTTTTTTCCCTGGCGTAATATGTGAAAAAAAATTAATGAATAAAATAAATGATAAAAATTCTCTTTAATATTGTCGTTCCATTTCTACATCATCTTTCTGTTTTCCGTCTCTGTCGGATAGAAGAATCAAAGAAGGAAAAGAGTTCCTCTTGTCCCCACAACAACCAGAACCAGGGCTATTAATAGTTCAAAGGTTGAAAACTTGATCCACAATGCGAAAAACATACGATGGAGCGACAGCGGCACAAACGGTTAGCGGAAAAATCTTACCTTCATTTCTAAAAAGAGGAATGAAAATATACAAATCCTGTTGAATGATGGATTCCTTTTTAATCGAAGTATGCAAATCGCTTGCTTTTACATCACTTAAGATGAGCTTATCGCTGAAAATACCGAGGTAGGATTTTTGGCATTCGTGGACCATCGTGATCTTATCTACAATTCTCCAAGTGCAAATCATTCTGTTTTCAGTTAGGTTACCTCGGTTTATAGAAGGAAAGGCAGACAGACAAACAGAACGGCAAACTGGTAAACACGCAGATGAGCAGACAAAGAGACAAGCGTGAAAATGACGAATAGGTAAGCATCAGACGCAGATGAATAACAATCAGAAAAGCAAAAGGATAGGAAGACAGGTAAACAATTCAAAAATCAAACTGGCAGAGAGGAAAATAAGCAGGGGAAAAATAAAGGACAGGTAAGCAATTAGAAGAATGTTCTGATAGATAAACAATCGTAAGAACAAATGGCAATGATGAAATTGTTTAGTTCACCAATGAAACTCAATACGTCAAAGTACAGAGTGATATGAAATCTTACACAATTTCCATGTTTGTCAAAGGAAAGTAAAAATATAAATGCAATGTCTTAAAAAATTAACATTTTAAGGGTATGAGATTTAAGATAAATGAAAGAAGTCTATCTAAATTTTCAATTTCAGCAGCATTCGTGCCGTATTTCAAGAGTTATTGAAGCCCCAATATTTAACAGCAGCGTCAAACCTCCTTAAAAAGAGTCATCAAAATTGGCGAAAATTAAAATGAGTATCAGACTAATAACTTCTAAATATACGATTATTTTAGTAACTGATTTGGTATAGTCATTATCATTTGTGTTTAGATTACATTTCGAAATAAATAGTTATGGATGGATTCGGTAATTCTTTAAATAATGAACGAATATTGCGAAAATTCAAGATTTAGATTTAGAATTTTAATTTACTTACAATCTCATTCCCATAAAAGCTTCTTCAAGATATTGAATTTATACTCTGACTTTCCATTGATATAAGCAAAAGTTGCACTGATGGCAGAAGGTTAACGGGAGGACAGAAACACAAGCAGGTAAGAAAGTTTGTGAAAAGATAGACAGACAAAGCAAAAGTGGAAACCGACAGAGAGTGGTAAACGAAGCAAACTAAACAGAAGCCAAACCAGGTTGTCGAATGATAAGCAAGATGACTGGAGGTTAATGGAAAAATGATCATATGGTTGAAGAGACAGGCGCATAAAAACAGATTAATACCCAGAGAGAGAGATTGACTGAGAAACTGAAAAAAAGATAGATGAGATCTATAAATAACGAAAAGGAGTGACCAAAATGTAAAATTCATATTATATGCTTAATTGAAATATAAAAGCAAATTCTTCCTTCAGATTGCAAAATAACTATTTTTGGTGTATCATTTGACGAAAACAAATATCGAGTCGTTTCTTACGAAGTCACCAACTTTGTATTCGTTAAAGAAAAGTGGAAGTTTTCTAACCAGGAGAGTCATGGGTCCATATCATACATATTAGGCCAAGCGAAACTATTAAATGATGTGTGACAAAAACATGAGATCTTATGACAAGAACTGGGACAAACGTGACACTGCAGAGTTTTACGACATAAGCATATGTTCACGTAACACATTTCAAGTTGCGGAAGGCATTGTGAGGATATATGTCAAAAGCATACGTTTGTACTATATCGTAAAGATCTTCCTTGTACTAAATGGTTGGAAGAAACGAATACATCAGAAGAGTACGGAGGACAAGCTTCTTCCAGGATAAATATTCTCTCATCCTGCCTTGTAAAGCAGACGGACAAAACTCTTAAGTGAATCTTCGGTAACGTTGCGAAGTGCGATACAGGTTAAGGAAACTGGAACGGAACAAAGAAAACGTTTTAGTAGATCGATGAGGTTGCATTTTGTGCTTCGGCACTATTGAGAAGTGTTATTTATTCTCTTTCTGCACGTTGTTTGAGATTGACTGGGCCAGCCACGCAACCAACGGGAGGGGAGGAGAGAATTCAGGTGATTCTCCTCTCCCCCGATAACCTAGGAGGATAAAAAAAAAATTGAAAAGCTGGAAGCTTAAGAAACGAGTTTTTGTGTATATTCACTTGTTTTACTAACTCACATATTATAAATTAATGTAATTATTAAAATCAATTATATAATAATTAATTACTAATGTTAGTCTAATAATAATTTTAGTAATGTTCAATTTATAATAAATAATTATTCATATTAAAATTATATAATAATTAATTATAAATATTAAATTATATAATAATTAATTATAAATATTAAATTATATAATAATTAATTATAAATATTAAATTATATAATAATTAATTATAAATATTAAATTATATAATAATTCCTTATTAATATTAAATTATATAATTATTCCCTATTAATATTAAATTATATATTAATTAATTATAAACGTTAACAGGGGTAAAAAAAGACTACTGCACCTATATTGATATATATTTTTTTCTCCCATTCACAATTAATCCATTATGGCATCCATGACTTAAAATATAACTTAGACTTCCCCAAATTAAATTTCCGCCAACCGAACCCCATATCCCAAATTTTCTGACTAAGTTCTGGATTGGCGAGAAAATCAGTAATAGGTCCTCCATGAATACAATGCATGTGAATATAAACTGACACCGAAACCTTGAAAGGAAAAAGTCCACTATCTCATCATGATATTTTGGAGGGCAGCATCTGCTGAGAAATGAGTAAAGAAACTGTATGAGAAGCCCGAATAGCATGAAAACTAAACTTTTCCAATTACTGCGCACAATGGAACGAAGGTGGGCTCGTAATCTGAAGTTCCCAGGTTCGAGTCCCAACTGTGCAAGCATTGAGATTTATATCGGCTAACCCCACCATGCCCTGCGTGAGAAAGGAGACACCGATGGTCTCGGAAAGGCTGCCGTCCGTCGGATGGAAGTTAAACAGTGGTTCCGTGTGCAAAAGAACCGTCTCCTGCTCGCTTTAAAGAACAAGCAGAATGGCCTTGACTGGATGTTTCCATCTATCTCCTAACAAATGTTCAGTGGATCCTTTTCCCCCAACCTTCTCTGAGCCCTTAAGGTCCTTATGATAGCGTCATTTATCCCTTTGGGTGCAAATATATATGACATTGGGATGTTTGAATGTTGTATGAGAAACCAACACAGATCGAAAGCTTACAGGTTATCCTCGCCCATTGCGTATTTGAAAGAAAAATGCGGCCAGCCGTTGGTAAAACAATCTCACTGCGCAGATAAGATTATCTATCGAATCGACGTATTTTAAAGTCATACAAGATAAGTTATTAACAGAGATTATAGATAGTATCGTTCAGATATTATATAATTTCTTTATAAATCCCTTTTCCAAATATGTATTTGGATGATGGAATAAATTTTGAGTCAAAATTATCCATACCATTATCATCGTTTTTTTTCAAACCTAAATTCTCTTTTCACATTATACTCATTGAGACTGAATAAAATGTGTGGAATATTTTTCTTGACCAGGCAGAAGGAACAATTTTTAGAGTTGACTTTTTTTCTAACTGAATAATCTTTCATTAGTAAGTGCAATTCAGCGGAGGTTTGTAATAAGAATGATTTCTTCCTTGCTAAGATCAAAAGTTTGAAAATTTAATATATATATATCGTGTGTGCATATCAATTTCAACTTGTAATCTAAAGAAACATTTGTCTCATATTATTCTGTTAATTAAAAATTATTTTTGGTTTGGATAAGTACTGCTGAAATATTACTATACGCACTTTCGGAATTTCCCAATAGCTATAATTGACCCTTCCAAAGGTTTAAAAAGTTGGAAATTTCAAACTAATATTGCAAATGACGTAATAGCGTTAGAATTTGAAATTTTGATTATGAAATGTGAATGCATTAACAACAATGATGTTTTCCCCTTTATACCAAGAAGGGCGACTTTTTTTTTTGCTTCTTGAGAGAAATTAAAATTCCTTTTGGGTTAGGTCATATCGTAAACTGTTACGATTCAGATTCTTCGAATCTCCCAAAAGCTTCAAATTTCAAAATTTAAACGAATATCGCAAACGATATATTTGGGATAGAAATTTGATATTTTAGTGGTGGAGTGTGATGATCAAGGGGTTTACATTGGTAGAAATAATTTTTCCTTCACCCGGGGGGGGGGGACACTTTTACTTTTGAAAGATTAATGAAAAATCCCTTTTGAGTTGAATAGGTACTAACGAAATATGATGATTCATAGTTTTCAAATCCCCCAACAAAAAGATTTTTGTTGGAGGATTTGAAACATTTTTTACAATTAAAATTTTTTACTTTTAAAGGCGCTAAATATAGGAAATGTGGAGTTTAAAGTAATATTGCAAACGATATATTTATGCTAAAAAATAGAAATTCTGTGTTATAATGTGTTGATGTAGAACGGATACCCAGATAACAGAAATATAATTAACATTCACGTGTATTTTAATTAAATATAATTATTTAAAACTGTACTGATAACTTTTTATTTTTAAAACGTAAGCATTGAATTTTAAAATTTTCAATAACATTTTAATATGGAAATAATAAAATATTACTTTATTTATATATACGACAAATTTACCCCTTAACCTTAGGGGATGAGAAAACGTAACTTTTTAATTTGAACGATGTGAAATTCTTTTTAAGTTGTTTAGGGTAATAATGGATTAATATTTATATTTTCCAATCACCCATTAATACGAATTCCTACTGTTAAAGGATGCAAAATTCGGAAAAACAAAAATTTCATTTTCTTTGAAAACAAGTGTCTGATATTCGCCAGAAGTGGTATGTTATTCTTCTGGTTTAGGTAACATTTTAATGCTGTTATAGGAGAGGTAGTAAGATTTTCTAAAGTTAACGCTTTTTTTCTTCCTTTGTCAAATGATAAACGTTTTATTGATTTTTTCCAAAATATGGCTAAGAATATGTTGATTAATTAAGATATTTTTAATTTTAAGATGAATATTTTTATATTTAACATGATATTAAAATAATAATAACTGATGCACAACTGATGCACATTCAAAAAATTTTACATTTAGTTGGTATTCACTGCATGTTTCAAGTGATCTTTATTTGTATTAAAGAAATAGGTTTATTTCGCGTAAAAAATGATTCTGGTGAAAAGTTACCAGTTACAGGGCGAAGGGTGCCTCTTTCCTCTTTTAAAAAACAGAAAAAAATATGCAAATTCAATAACATTTTAGCAAAAGAAATACTTTTTAAACTTCACCTGATTTGAATTTTTACAGTGATTTTGTTAAAAGAAGAGAAATTATGAGAAAGAAGAAAGAGCGAAGAAAAGGGGCAGTTGGTGAGTTGGCCAGTTATCTCCCTTCCCATAATCGAAAATTCCGATAAAATCAAATAAAAATTATAATCCGTAAAAATAAAAAAAAAACATTTTTTTTTCCTATTTAAAGGAAAATTAATGTCGCTGTCGCACTTTATTTCTTACCGTAGAAATCTGCCCCTGATCATTACTTCTGCATGGAATGATTTTTAGTTGAAAAATTTCTTTTCTTATTTCAGGAAATTTCAACAAAGGCATGCAGTGTATATCCTAGATTCACGGGTGAAGTGGCGTACCAAAGGGGGGGGGGGGATTGCAACCGCCCCTTTCTTGAGGACATCAATGACAGTTCTTCAAAATCTGAGAATAAGTTCATTGCATGAGCCTCAAAGATGTGAACCCTCCCAATTGGAAGTTTACAATTCACAGATCTCCCCAATTTATATAAATATTATACCATCTGAAATACGCGGAGGAGATATTGGTTCATAGATATACAGGGTGAATCTGAAAAAGTGGGCAAAACTTTACGGGGTAGTAGAACACAGCTATACGAGCAATATTCGTCATAGAATGTATGGTCGGAACGCAAGCGGTGAGAAGTTAAAAGGTAGTTTTCCACTGTCACATTTAAAGAATGAACACAAGAAGGAGAGGAGATACTTCAGAAAACATTTTATTAACAGGAATGTAATTGAGGTACATGCTCAAAGAAATTGCTCAAAAGAGCTGCCGCCAGCTGTAATGCAGGCTTCACACCTGCGGGATAGGAACCGACGCACATTTGCGAAGACACCAGGCATTTCCCGAATATCGCCGGCAACAACGGCGATCCTGGCGACTAGCAACATATCGGTTCAATGGGGCACTCGTAGATTAGGCTTTTCATATGGCCCCATAGGAAACAGTCCAAACACGAGAGATCCGGAGATCTTGGTGGCCAAGCTATGGGACCACCTCGACCAATCCATCGCCCTGGGAACGTTGCATGTAAAGTGTTCCGCACATTCCAGCATGACGGTGCAGGCGCACCGTCGTGCTGGAACCACATTCTCGACCTGCTGGGGGTTGGAATCGGACGCAGCAGCTCCGGCAACACCTCTCGTAGGAATGTGTTATACGATTTGCCGTCCAGACGGTGTGGCAGGAGGTATGGGCCAACCAAATGGTCGTGGAGGATCCCTACCCAAACATTTACGGAGAATCGCTGCTGGAACGAATGAGGACATGTGGCATGCGGGTTCGTAGAAGCCCACGTGTGTGAATTGTGGGTATTCAAAACGCCCTCACGGGTGAAAGTGCACTCGTCCGTAAACAGAACATGTGCACCAAAATTCGGCTGCGCTGCATTCTGCTGGAGGTACCAACGTGCGAAATCGACATGTGGTTGATAGTCCGCCGGTGACAACGCTTGTACCTTCTGCGTACGATAGGGGTGCATTCCTTCCTCCTGTAGCACACGGCAAACCGACATTTGGGACACGTGTACTGCACAGGAAACTGCTCGCGTGCTACATCCCGGTCGCTCTTTCACCCTACGCAGAATGTCCTCTGCAAGTTGCGGCGTCCTGACACTCCTTTCACGCCCTGCGTCTTGCTTGGACGCGGCGAAGGATCCCGTTTCACACAGCCGCCGATGCAAACGCTCGAAGGTTTTCCGATCTGGAGTGCATCTCATCGGAAACCGGTCGCGGTAACGTCTCTGTGCCTCACTTGCATTCCCATCCACCACACCGTACACAAAGTGCATATCCGCCATTTCGTGGTTAGTATAACCAGCCATCCTCTCGGCAATCCACGGTAGAAATGCCGTTGGGTGCGAGGACCGACCCTTTTATACCATTTCCAACGCCACCTAGCGGCTCGCCATTGGCGTTCCGCCCATACTTTCTATGACGAATATTGCTCGTATAGCTGCGTTCTACCACCCCGTAAAGTTTTGCCCACTTTCTCAGATTCACCCTGTATATACTCAACTGGCATATATATATAGAGTATATTGATGGTGATGAAACCACCAGAGATGCATCTTCTATCAAAAGAATAGCTTTTACTTTACCGAATAACAATCCTTTAAATCAAATAAACTTTTCTGTATTCGAGTTCCCATTGTGTGTGGGTCGAAATTTTTCTCCGTACACACGTCCGAGAACACTGACGGGCTTGGAAAGACCGCCATTCCTCTATTGCTGTATTAAGCCGTGGATGATATGAAGTAGAGCTATGCTTTGTGCCTGTGGCTTTGCCGCGACTCTTCCACCTCTCGGCTGACCAGTGGATCCCCTTCTCCTAATCATCCAGCTCTCATTACTTGTATTCTTAACCGTTTATCCCATTGTATGCACCACAAAAGGGCTGTTTAGAGTTGAAACATTCCAACAATTTAGTGGTATATATATTTTTGCTTAAATCCGTTAGAATATCAAAATACATTTCTTTAGAGAGAAATAATTTTTAAATTATCTTTTGCCAATTACAGCAATCTGGCAGCAATTTTCATTATAATACGCAATGAAGATCTCTGAGGAAAAGAAACTTAAACAAACGACAACATATATATAGATATAAAACTATGTCATGCCTTATTCGGGATTCGAACCCGGTTCCGTTGACTCCGCAGCCATGCATATTAAAGAAAAAAGGCATAAAAAATCATCTATCTCAGATGACAAAGTTATTAGAAAACTATCCAATTTGAAATTTTCCGTAATAGATTTCGTTATGCTCAAAAATATTTTACACCGTTTATAATATTACTGTAATTCTAATTAATGAGATGATTAAAGACACGAGAAAGTCCAATCGACTTTGGATAATATGGAAAGTTCATTTTTAAAAAGAAATAAGTTGAATTCCCTCTCCTTTCATGGATAGCAATGCACATCTCCTTAATCATCACAATCGATCACCTAAATACAAAATTTCTAACATATAAAAATGGTTTATTACTATCATTTTAAAATATTTCATCTTGAGGTCCTTTAACGCTGAAAAACTTAAGTTAATGAAAGATTTTTAAAAATGCGAATATATTAGTAACCATCATTGATAAAAATTTTTTCACCCTTTTCTTGAAACAAGGAAGTTTTTTGTAAACGAGGTGAAAATTGTTATAATAACCTTAAAAAATATTTCCAATACTATAGTCCGTAAGTGATTTTTCTGGGATTTACAATTAATTTCTAGATTGTAGATCAATTTTAGAAAAAGAATCATTTCAACACATGTATTTCGAACAAAAGTAATACTTGTTGTCATTTTCGACTATACTTTTGGAGAAAATGTAGACGTTTTATTAAAACATTGCTATTCATTTTATTTCCCTTAAAAATGCATTTAAATCACTTGGGGGTCTTTGTGACTCGTGTGTCTCTTCAGTTGGGTCCCTTGTAGTTAAAATGTTTCTTTTTTGCGGCGTTTAAAAATGAATGTATTTGTTCCTTAGTTGTTTGTGAAATCTATTGTTATGAACTTTTCATTTCAAATTTGAATACTTTGCCATTAAGTTTAAATAGTAAAACATATATATACTTTAATGTTTTATTAATAACTAATAATTCAATAAATTCTTATGTTACATTAATATCACCTGAATAAATTTGCTTGAATATTAATTTAAAATTGTCATTGAAATATTCAAAGTTTAGCAATTGACTAAATTGTGCTGGACTAAATAACCAGGTCACAAGAACCCCAAGGGCTTAGAGGGTAAGGGGATCCACTGAACAGCTGTTAGGAGACAGATGGAAGCCTCCCATCAAGGTCATCCAGTTGATCTTTAACTTGTCCAGGACATGTTTCTCATGTGCACGAGGATACGGCTTTCTTCTTTAGCATGGTTGTCTCTTTTCCCACTGAGATCATGAACGTCTGAAAATCTGAAAGTAGGAGCAGGGGGGAATTGATCCTGAGAACATCAGCTTACGTATTTCTGACCCTCTGCCAACTGAACCAATAACCGCCCTTTTCATTTTGCTGTATGGTCCAAACAACAACTCTACACTTCACCAAACCATCAAAGTTTTATCTTCTCCCCAATCTTACACTTTAGGAAACCGCATGCTATGTTCAATCGTTACCGATCCCTTTATCTGAAGGCTTGGGAAAACGTTGAATTACGAGACTACATTTTATAGTTGAATAGCATTCAAAGGGTACGAGAAAGCTCGTGTAATATACGAGAAACCTCGAGTTGCATCATAAAGCTTGAAAGCTTTGTGTTAACTGCGTGAGATTGTAGACATACACATAACCTTAAATGGTCGTTTTCTAAGTCTGACATAGCCATCTTCCATTCGCTATTATTTATGTGCATAAATGAAAATAGCAAATTCTCTCCCTGATGTAATAACAAGCGACAAATTAAATACCGCTGCGTATTAATTTCCTCGTCTCCCATGTGACGAGTGTTCCCCAGCCGTAGCGATTAACGATGGGAAAATAAAAACTCATGAATCATGTTGCAGACTGTCCCGAGAGAAATGGTTTCAGGGAGACCGCAGGTGCTCTGTTCAGCCGCTCCCTTTAAACACCCGGAGGGGGCGGAAGATGTTCCCTGAACCTATTCCATCCCTGAAGATGCGACGGAAGTGGAGCTAACGTGTGCCACGAGAGGCGATGCTGGCAGCACCTGCCACAGAAAGTCGAAACACACATACACGCCACCGATCGTTGGCGGCTGTGGGTCAATGCAGCAGAGAATGACGGTGGAGGCTCTTCGAATAAGATGCTGAAACATGACTAGTTGTAACTGAAAATGCTGATGGGATGAGAGTAAACGAAATGGGGAGAAGAAATGTTGGCCGTGATGCTAATGGAAAAACGGTCAAATGTTTCATTGTGCATCGGAGAGATCCTCGAACAGAGGGAAGAAGGAGCAATGGCTCCATGGCACTGTAATTAAGGAGGAATTCTGAACAGAATAAATAAAACAGCTCATTTAGTTTAAATTAAAAGTTGCTTCATGCCAATAAGAAAGAAAACAAATATTTTTTCCCCTTTTTTTGCTATCATAATTTTGTGTATTCCGTTCCTTATCTTCGTACACGAAAAAAATAAAGATATCGGTCCAAGACTCACATTTCCAAGGGCAAGAGATGCATTTTTTATTACATATTTACATCTATCGGATTGTCCACTGAATCCCTTTTCCCATATTAGTAGTTCTACTTTTAATGTTATTTCGCATCTCCTGAATTTCTTTTGACTCTCATGAGAGTATAGGGAATACGAAATGCTTAAAACCGAGCTCCAAAGTATCGTTGAGCAGTCGACTGCACAGCAAAGGGATCTAGAGTAAACAAAAGGAAATAGATCCTTCAAAAAAGCAATTTTTTATTGCCATAATTGAAGAACAACGCCTATAATTTTTTCAATAATGGTATGTCCTGTACGAAATTTGTGTTGATACAGTGGCAGAGAAATATGAATCTTCACTGTGCCTGTATTGAGACTTTCTCCTCTAACTCTAGCTCTATACTTGCTGCGAAAGGAGAAACCGATGACCCTGGCATATGGGAGATTAAACTCTGTCCCTTGTATAGGAGAACAATTCCCTATGCACAAATTAAAGCATACCCTAGATGTCCATAACGGGAGACTTCCATCGCTCTACTAATAGCTGCCCAGTGAATCATCTTACTTTACCCAGCTCTGAGCTCTTCGGGTCTTTGTGACCTAGACATTTAGACAGTTGCGAGCAAAAAAAAAATCCTGATCAGAAATAACACAACCAGTTATAATTCATAGGGAAAAGTTGTACAAATTTTTTGAAAATAATTGAAGCATTACCATCCTCTTATTTAATGCTCAGAAAGTGACAGCGTTATAGAGTCGCAAACTGATATATATAAATGCAGTATATTGGTGGTGATGAAACAGTCAGAGCTGTATCTTCTATCAAAAGAATATCTTTTACCGAATAAGAATCCTTTAAATCAAACAAGATACATTTTCTATCAAAGAAATATATCTTACTGTTTGGAGAAGCAATCCTTTGAGACATTGGAGCGAAGGCTTTAAATTTAAGTTATTAACTAATTGAATTTACCTTATCGAGGGCCTGGAAGGGACTTTCACTGGTGTCGGCTAGCATCATTAGACGGTAGAACTGCAATTGCAGTCACCTGGAACAAAATTAGATTGATATACACATTTTATATATGAATATGCACATTGTACAACATACATTGCTGAGGTTGAATGTTAAACTTTTCAACCTCAGCTGTAGAATCACTCTGACTCTATGTAATATTAATGGTAAACCATTAGACTCCAGGAAACATCGTTTTATTTTATATTGAAATACTCTTCTGTCAAAGTTCTTGGAGAGATATTATTTTTAACCAACTTTTTTCATTCCTCTGATTTAAGCTACGTCTATTCCATAAAAATACTCCTTACCAAATGAATTGCTTCGAATGTTAGGCAGAAACTTAAAATGTTAAAAACGAAAACCTGCTGAGAAAATAATATAATATTAAGCCAACTTAATCGTTATTTTGGCCGAGCAAACCAACGTGTTTCTTCTCGTGAAACGATTTTTACGATTCTTATGCGTGTGTATGTTTAATTTTTGAAATTGCGCTTGATTTATTTTCGCATTTTAACTAAATATGTATATTCTTTATGTAAAAGTACGTCTTAATTTCAGAAATGAATTAAATCTGCTTAGAAAAAAAAATGTAGTAGGACACTAAAGAGCAATCAGTAATTAATAAATAAAATACATTAAACAACTATAATTTTCCGTATTGTTGTGCATCGTGTATCGGTTTTACTGAATCAATTGGTTTTACTTTATGTTCCTAACGATATTTTCCTCATGCAGCCCTCTTGTCACCGGAGGGCTGACAGGAACTATCAGTTTAATAGAGAAGAGCTATTGGCGATTCTGTACTCTTATCTCATCAGACAACTGCTCATACTGATGCATTTAATGCGGGGTTTGAACCCGGTTTCCTTTGCTTAGCAGTCAGACAGGACCCGCTCAGTAATCGCCGAGACAAAGAGCTAGCTCAGTTTTGAATTACTTATGTAAATACAGTACATAATACTATACAACGTTTCAAGTCCTCTTATTGCTATTGCCACGAGTGGTATTGCGTTGGGTGATATAGACCCTACAATGTGTGGGGCCTGGGTTCGAGTCCCGACAAGGTCGTGTGTTCTGTTATAACCTTCAAATAACCTAATCACTTTGTGGGTCTAATTACGAAATGAAAATAAAAAGAACGAAATTTGTAAGAAACCCAATAGAAGAATTCCATAATGCTCACTCAACTATTGTAATTGATTGAATGTTTTTTGTATGTCAATCGATTACTGCTATATCTTTGCTTCTAGAATTCAATCTAATTTATCGTGAGACAAGAACAGAATGCTTTTGAGTAAAAAGTCTTGGCATGCAAATAAACGAGAGAAGGAAAAATCCCATTCTGCTGAAATTGAGCATTTTGCGTGAGTGTGAGTGTTTTCAGCAAAATACTTTAAATACAAAATGAGCTAAATTGCACCAATTAAAATTTTCTTCTCCAATCCCTGCTCTTGGTGAGAAAAGAGCTACTGAAGGCTTATAAAATCTGCTGCTCGAAGGATGACATGAAGTCGTGGCTTCGTGTGCCGGAGAGAGCCATACCCTATGCATGTTAAAGAACATATTAGATGGTCTTGATGGGAGGCTACCATTTGTCTCCCAACAGCTATTCCAGTGGGTCTCCTCCCCCAATCTTCTCTGAGCCTACAGAATCTTGTGACCTGGCCATTTATCCCATTGTGTCCAAAAAAATTCCGCTCAAAGGTCGAACAACCCAACCCAAACCCGAAGGATAGAACATTAATCTGCGGCACCTGTACAGTGTGAACTCATAACCTTGCGCATGCTAAAGAACACTCTGGATGACCTTGATGGGTTGTTTCATCTGTCTCCTACTAGCTGTCCAGGGTATCTTCTTCCCCCACCCAGCCTGAGCTCTCTTTTTGACCTTGCCATCATTGGGATGGTCCAGTAGTTAGCGCGCTTAAATAGAAATCAAAGGGACCTGGGTTCGAGCCCCGGGAAAATACTGAAGTTTCTTTATTTGTCTTGTCTTTCTGCTGAGGTCTCGTCTTTCCCGCAAATCTCCTCTATAGCGTATTATAGTGATAAGCTCCTGTCAGATTTTTGGGTCCAATATTTGTCTTTTCAAATAAGGAAAAAATTGCATGAGTGATAATTTATCCAACTACGTGAAAATATAGATAAATAAGCTCATTGGACATAAAGTTAGTCATCTACCGCCATAAGAGGGTTACGTCCGTTCGACAGCAACAGAGGGTGCACCAGTAATAAACACGTTCTACAAATAGCTGTGCCGTGCGCTACGGGGTTCGTATAGTGACAAGAAGTGGTTATGTGCCACGTGTGTGTTAGTCGCTCCGTGAAACATGAGTCTCGCCAAAGATGTGAATGAGTGTCAAAAAGGTGTTATTGCGTTTGGCCAAGCCAAAGGGCATAGTGTACAAGAAGTTGCTGCCTTTACAGGTTGTCGAAAAGTACCGTCCAAAAGGTCTTCCAGCAGTGGCATACGTCGCAGTCTCCCGCTTATCGTCACCAGAACTGTGGAAGAAAGACTGTGCTCACCAATAGAGACCGCTGCAGTGTGTCATGCACTATTAGGGCAAACAGCTTTGCAATGAGGCAGGAATTGCTCCAGTCAGGCAATACAGGCCTACAACAAGCTGTTTCCGAACGAACACTCCATAGGAAATTGCATGCCATGGATATCTGGAGTAGAGTACCGCGGAAGAGACCCATGTTAACAGCTCTGCACAAGGCTGCACGGCTACAGTGGGTGCAGCACCACAAAGACTGGACTGTCGACTCTTGGAAGCATGTGATGTGGTTGGATGAGTCATGTTTTTGTTTGTTCTCGAATGATGTGAAGCGACGGGTACATCGTAAGCCGCATGAAGACTTCTATGCGTACTGTGTGTAAGATTCTGTTCAAGCTGGAGGAGACTCTGTGATGTTCTGGAGGTGTTTCACGTGCGAGGAAATGGGTCCTTTGGTTGCGATGACGTCACACTTGAACCAGAAGGACTATATGGAGCTACTGGACGACCACACGTTGCCTTTTGTGCAGCATCTCCACAGTGAACACCAGAAGGCTACCCCCAGTCTTCTAAGACAACAATTGTCGCATGCACAGGGCTCGAAGTGTGTCGGATTGGCACGACGAGCATTCTGAAGACTTCAAACTCTCGACTGTCTCGCCAAATCCCCGGATTTGAATCCCATAGAAAACTTGTGGGACTATTTGGGGCAACGAGTGAAGCGCCGTCCCAGCCATCCGGCCAATCTGACCCAATCATCATTTGCTGCTGGAAGAGTGGATGAATATTGATGTGCACTACATCCGCACACTGGTGGCATCCATATGCCAGACAGAATTTCGGCTGTTCTTCGGTCGCGGAAGCCTTACGCACTATTAGGTGATATTCAGCAAGGGGTGACTAATTTTTTGTCCTCTGAGCTTATATATATAACTAAGAAGAAAAACAACCCAAATCATATTTAAAAGTTTTTGCTAAAAAAAATTGTAAATAAACACACAAAAAACTCAATGCCAAATTTCGTAAATGAGACTCTCCCTTCGCTTGTTCAATTGATATTTTTAAACCCCAACTTTCATTTTCAATCGTGTGATAAATTTTAGCAGCTGAAAAGAGGAAAAAAAGAACCAAGAGCCTTTCTCCATTTATTTTCACCAAAGTAGCATTTTTCTCCGCAGAAATGAGAGCCTTCAATCGCAAACGACTATCGTTTCCTTGAGCGTGCTCATTGTCTCTGTCCGAATCGAAAGCGAAAAACTCGTCCTCCTTTGCACGAAGCGGTTTGAGAAGAAGCGGGGGGGGGGAGATGGCCTTCATTCGTTATCTTTATATCTCGTTCTCTTTCTTAGCATGTGGATCGTTACTCATCTTCACTTGGCTTCACTCTAAGAATTGCCGATGAGTTGCCGCTGCCAGGGATCATGAATGAGGGGAGGACTTCTCCGTCATCGGTTGCGTTTCGGTGGGGAGAAGAAACAAGCACCTTGGAAGAAATTAAATCCATCAGGTTTTGACTCTGTTTGATCTGAATGCCTCTGTTTTTTTTTTTCACATTTTCTCCGTTACATAATGGAAAATGGGGAAACTAAGAGTATGCCTCTAAAAACAACTTTTTTTTAATCTATGGAGCCAAATATGCGTAGTTTTCAGTTTCAAGAACTGATATTAAGAATAGTTAAATTAAGTCTGCTGATTGAGATAAATGTTATTAGTTGCGCTAGAGAGACTATCAACTTACTTATTTGTGTTTCAATGTTATTTCTAACAAGATAAAAAGTTTTGTTCTAACAAGATAAAAGTTATTTCTAACAAGATAAAAGAAGAACCATTTTCAAATCTACTTATACATTTTAATTAAATTTTTAAATTTACTTCATCAAGCTGAAAAGAAATATTATTCGTTTATTATTTATTCTAACCCTGAACCAATCTGGCATTAAATGAAAATAATGCTAATCCATTTAACGTTAGTTTATCTACTACTCTCGATCGGTAAACAGCCAGCAAAAGATGTTGAAAACAATATTGCATACGACATAGTCGTATTTGTCATTCAAGTAAAAATGTTGTAACATACAATCACTTTACATTCATACCACTTCGTCATCTGCAGTTCCCACGTTCGAGTTCCGGCTGGATCAGCTTTGAAATTTATCTCCGCAAAACTCCCCGCCCTGCCCACGATCAGTAGGGGTTACCGATGGGCTTGAATATGCACCGTCCGTCGGTTGGAACATTAAGACCAGCTGGTTGTGTGCGGGAGAGCCATACCCTGTGCACGTTAAAGAACACTCTGGATGGCTTTGACGGGAGACTACCATCTGTCTCCTAACAGTTGTCCAGTGGGTCCTCTCCCTCAACCTTCTCCGAGTCCTCGAGGTCATTGTTACCTGGCCATTGTATCTGTTTTCCTCACTCAGTTTACTCTGTTGCAGACTTCATCAACATCTCTGATGAAAGATCTCCCTTCCAAAGCTTTCTTTCCTCATAAATGGATCCATCACAAAAAGGGAAGGCGGCGCTTGTCTGGCTCCTGTTGCAATGCTAATCTTAGAAAGCTTTAGAAATTTTCATGTGTGATACATTAATTTTTAATATCATTATTAATATATTAATTTTCTTGATATGCCTAAGACCATAAACTAGTGTACTTTAACGTGCGCGACTCTTCTGCACACGGATCCACGGCTAAAAATCCCATCCGAAGAATGGCGGCCTTTCGGTGTTCCTTTTTTACTGTGAGCAGATCAAAGTGTTAGCGGAGTGAAATCTCAACATAGGCGCAGTTGGAACTCGAACCTGGGTACATCAAATTACCTGCCTGATATTATGCCAACTGACTGACTGATCCAGCCTCCGCGTCTAATGTTTTATTACTACCAATACAACACAGAACATTTTTTCTTTTATATCTTAAAAACGTTGACCCCTGGAGGTAAGAGTCAAATCGCTGCTATCAATATGAACCCCTAGACAATTTCTATACCATCCAAAGTGCATTTTTCTGCGATAAATAAACCATTTGAAGCAGTCGTTTAAAATTTTGTCATCTTACATTTTTAGACGGAGCTGTTTAAGCTATTTGGAAATTATTAAAATATGAACCTAATATTTCATCATTGCCTATCCAACACAAAAATATTTTTTTATTTATTTTTTAAAACAAAAAAGTTTAATGTATACAGATAGACAGCAATGTAAAAACAATAGCTGTCTTTTAAAAAACAAGCAAAAAATGCAGTTCCTATTATTTCTGAACTCGCACTGCTCGTCTGATCAACCAAACGTTTAATTATTTAAACACAATTATAAAAAGCATTGATCAGGGATATCGTTGGCTATGTAATTTCAGCTGAATCTGTCAAGAAGTGCTGTCTTAGTTCTCGAAATAGGAGAAATAGAAACCAGGAATAATATTACAAATACTACAAAGACCCAATTAATTCATGTTACCTATATATCGCTATAAAGTGTTTGAGATATAAAACATCCCAGGGTTCAGAAAGTGCTATTACTACTTTACAAAACAGTCTTCTGGCAATAATTAGTAACAATGACTGAAAAAAAAAAATGAGGAGGGGGTAAAAGGGTTGGTTCACTGAGTAGCTGATCAGGATAGTAATCCACCGTTCCCTGACACGATTCCTAACTCTGAGAGAGTTTAGATTTATCTCAACTAACTGTCATTCTACCCTCAGTGAGAAAGGGAACACAGATGGACTTCGAAAGACCGCGTCCGTTGGATGGGACGTTTAACCGTGAACCTCTGTGCAGGAGGGACATACTTTTTGCACGTTAAAGAACACGTTGGACTTTTTCCCCCACCTGGACCTGCTTTAATATTGAACTCCGCTAAACTCCACGCCTTCCTCGCAGTGATAATAACTGTTTCACTGCGATGGCCTTGATAGGAGTTTCCCATACGCTAACAGCTGCCCATTGCTCCCCTACTCGAACCTTCTCTGATCTCTCGGGGTCTTTGTGACCTGGTCATTTTAGCCCATTTTGTGCACAAAAGAACTGTTAAGAGATAAAAGATCCCAACTGAATAAAATGCGAACGATACACAGCAAAACAATACCTTAGAAACATAACTTTTTAAATAATTTCTCATTAATTATTTTCTGTTTATAGCATGTTGCTGCCATTTTATTTTCAAGATGCACGCTTAGTTTAATTTCAGATTCGCGATGCATTTTTACTCAAATAATTCCTTTATTTAAAACTGGGAACGATTTAGGCAACTCTTCGAGGCCAAATAGAGGAACAAATTCGCAAGTAAAGAAACAAACACGAAATGACCAAAGTCATGCGCAGTAAAGTAAAAGTGCCATACTTTCCTTTGCAGCTCTCAGTGAGGCCTGTCGTTCGTTGGACTCAAGACGACGCAATTGGGAACATCGGAAACTCAGATGTGCAAATGCGAAATTTCTGTACTTGACTCTCTGCCGAGAAAAGACATCAATGAACTCGGAAAAGACGTTATCCGTTGCATTTGTTAATGAATCGCGACTCATAGCCAAGAGAGTTTTATCCTACGCAGCTTAAACAAGACTCTTTCTGTCGGTCATATAGTGAGTCATATGCTTTATTTTAATCAGTAGGTGTTTTATTTTCTCTTTTCTTTTGACCATAGGAGCGTTATACATATTCTCTTCCTCATGACATAGGTGTATCATATTTTGTTCTTACATGTTCTTAACATTTTATTATCCGCACATTATATGAACTTTTGGCCTGAGTGAAATTTAAGCACTTTTCTTTATAACATATGTTCATTAAATGATCTTTCTTTAGGTCGTGAAGTCTCTTAGAGGAGAAGGATCATAATCCACCTTTGGATAAGCTTTTTTGGTCGAAGTTTTAACTGCAGAGAAAGATTAACAAAATAAATGTTTATAATCAAATGTCGGATGGGGAACCGTAGGTCTTTCTCCATTAAAATGCCTGAACACAGAATAGTAGGGAACAACGCAGTAAAATTTCAGTTCTTTTAAATTTTTTTCACAAGTGTTGTTAAAATGAAAATGAAATTTCTACCGGAAGTCGAAGTTTTATTTATTTATTATCCGTTACAAACAACCTTGTTCTTAGGATCACTCGCTCATATAAAAGAACAGGATTTTTATCTTTATAAACAACAAATCATAAACAAAAATCAGGAGCAGAGTGTTATACATTAAAAGAAGTCCAAATTGCTTTATTCTCATTTTACATTGCCCATCAACAGTTATTCATCCTTGACGTTGTCGAGAACTGATAAATTGCACTTACGCCTTTAATATTATTTGTTTATTCAAAGTAAGGCGGATTTTTTATTTCGATTGTTTATCAATTTTTCAGAAGACACTTGAAGCTTTAATTGAATATTCCGGCAAAAAAAGTTATCAATGAATAAAGGAATCGGATAAAGATGGTGGGAAGGCATCACGAAAGATTTTTTTCGCCTTGTAAAACGACAAGAAAACGCATCAACTGTGTAGGTAGGATAATGTTTCGAAAAAGTCCTATGAAAATTTTCGACGAGAATATGACGTTATGTTTCTTTGAATCATTATACCTAAGCACATCCAGCTCCTGGAGCTCTACGGGTTTGGAGCCTGATGAGAAACTGTCAGGATAATCGGCGGTAAGCAAAGGACCTTAGTTCAAAGATAACATTACCATTATAGACAACACCCCAGATTCAAACCTGATCTTTGCCTGCTACGGAGTCACTGATAAGCGAGGGGCGGGGGTGGCTCAGTCGGTAGCGCGCCAGGCTCGTAATCTGTAGTTTCCAGGTTCGAGTCCTAGCTGGGTCAGCGTTGAGATTTATCTCCGAAAAATTCCCCGCCCTGCCCACGGTCAGTAGGGTACACCGATGGGCTTGGAAAGGCCACCGCCCGTCGGATTGGACATTAAGCCGTGGTCCCGTGTGTGGGAGAGTCATGCACTGTGCACGTTAAAGAACAAGCTGGATGGCCTTGACGGGAGGCTACCATCTGTCTCCCAACAGCTGTTCCAGTGGGTCCCCTTCCCCAACCTTCTCTGAGCCTTCGGGGTCAATGTGACCTGGCCATTTAGCCCATGGTGTGCAAAAAAGTGCCGCTCAGAGGTAAAACAACCCAACTGATAAGTGATGTCATAATTAGACCAGTGATAGAAACAGACTGAAGCATTACTTCACAAAACGCTCACGATGAAAGCTAGAAAAACCCCATCACTCAAGTCAAGTCCTAAGACACAATTTAAAGCATCCCTGAGTTACGGGAGCGGGGTTTTCTTAGTCTGCAGCACGCCAGAATCGTAATTTGATGTTCTCGGGTTCGAATCCCGTTTGGGCCAGCGCTGAGAATTTTCTCCGTTAATTGCCGTTAACAGTCAGAAAGGGGACATTGTTAGGCTTGGAAAGTCTGTCGTCCATCGGATGAGAAGTTAAGACGTGGTCCGGTGTGAAGAAGATGCATACCCTGTGCACGTTAAAAACATGATGGAATGTCTCGAAAGGAGGTTTCCAGATGGAAGCCTCCCTTCAGGCTTCTAACTTCAACTGCCCAGTGAGTCCCTTTCCTCCAACCTTCTTCTCTAAGGCATTGGAGTCTTTGTGACCTGAATATATAGTTCATTGCATGAAACATAGTTCAGCTCAGAGGTAAAACAACCCAGCCCTCTCACACGAAGCGATCTGCACATGCAAATCACAGGACAAAGAAATTAACTCCTAACTGATGCAGGTTTTCTTTTATGCATTTATAAGACTACGACACGAATCGGGGTTCTCGGAATAATGGCTCAGTTATCGTTGATACACTCACTAGATCAATAGCTAGCTTTTAACCACCAGGTTAAGTGTTAACGCTAACCGCTCGTTTTAGAAACGGTTCCGGGAAGCAGATGATCGTTTTCAAAGAATCAGAGCGATTCAGTGTTTTACATGTTTAGACTTTAATAGTAGAAATTCGAACTAATGGATGAATTGGAAAATTCAAAGAGTATTAGTATGCATCCACCTAAAAAGGTATCATTTTTCTCTCAACAAAATAATGGTTTGTTTTCTCCACCACCTCGGGAATAGGGAGCAAATTTTTGCTCTTAACCTATATAAAGTGTCCCAAATGAATCAAATTAATTCTAACTCTACTGTATAAATAAAGTCTGTATAAATAAAAAATAAAAATAAATATAAAAATAAAAAAATAAATAAAAAAATAAAAATAAATAAATTCTGTAAAATAAGTCTGGCGTCTTAGGTTGGAGCAGCTCCCGAACTCTGACATTCAGATTTATAGCACTGTAGAACTCTGTGGCAAGCAGCTGCTTGAGGGGGTATTTTTTTTACTAGGCTGCTTACAATATCCGTTTAACATTTTTCAAATTTAGCTGCCTTCAACGGTGGAAACAGGGGCGTAGATATAAGGGGGGATGTGGAGGAAGGCTTCCCCCCCAAAGTAACTCGGAGTTGACAAAATTCGAAGCGACTTCGCAAAATCTAGATGAGCTGTGAAAATTTGTAATCTTTTTTTGTAAAATTAAGGGGAGTTAGCAAAGTCTAGACAACTTGGCAAAATCTAGGGGAGCTGTCAAAATCGACGCAACTTGGCAAATCTAGGGCAGGTGGGAAAATGGAGGCGGCAAAATCTGGAACAGTTGGCAAATATTCGAAGGCACTTAGTAAAATAAAGATGAGTTGGCAAAATCGGGACAACTTGGAAAAATCTTGGGAGTTGACAAAATACGGAGTGATTTGGCAAAATTCAGGTGATATGTAAAAATTGGGATATTTTTTCTGTAAAATTAATGCGAGTTGGCAAAATCTAGGAGAGTTAGCAAAATTATGAGTGTACTTCGCAAAATCAGGTGAGATGTAAAAATTGATTATTTTTTCTGCAAAATTATGGCGAGTTGGCAAAATTGCGGAAACTTGGCAAAATCTAGGGGCAGATGGCAAAATTCAGAATGCCTTGGTAAAATCTTGGGGAGTTGGAAAAATTCGGAGTGACTTGGTAAAATCGCCGGGAGTAGTCAAAATTCAGGTGAAATGTAAAAATTGGAAACTTTTTTCTGTAAAATTATGCGTGTTGGCAAAATCGAGGAAACTTTGCAAAATCTAGGAGGGTTGGAAAATCTTGGGAAGTTGGCAAAATTCAGGGTGACTTCGGAAAAATCAGGTGAGATGTAAAAACTGTGATTTCTTTTTCTGTAAAATTGTGGCGAGTTGGCGAAATCGAGGAAAAGTGCAGGTCAGTTGTGAAAATTGGGATTAGTTTCGTGAAATTAAGGAGAGTTGGCCTAATCGAGAACTCTTGACAAAATCTAGAGGAGTTGTCAAAATTCGAAGCCATTTGGTAAAATACAGGGGATTTGTGAAAATTGTGCCTTTCTTGTGCAATTAAGGAGAGTTGATAAAATTCGAAGTGACTTGGCAAATTCAGGAAAGATGAAAAATTGCGATTTTTTCTGTAAAATTACGGGAAATTGGTAAAATCTAGGAGAGTTGGCAAAATCGAAGCAACTTTGCAAATTCCAGGGTAACTGGCAAAATTTGAATCCACTTGGTAAAATACAAGTTGTGAAAATTGGGATTAGTTTTGTGAAATTAAAGAGAGTTGGTCTAATCGAGATAACTTGATAAAATCTTGGGGAGTTTAAAAAAGTCGAAGTGACTTGGCTAATTTAGGAGATATGTAAAGATTGGGATAGGTTTTGTGAAATTAAGGAGAGTTGGCCAAATCTAGGGGAGTTGGAAAAATTCACAGTGACTTGCTACAATTCAGTCGAGATGTAAATATTGGGAATCATCCTCCTCCTCCTCAAGTAGCCATGGGCTACGGAGGTCCAACCAGACCGTGCAATTTAGTTCTCCAAACAAGTCTATCCTGAGCTACATCTACTGCATCTGGCCACTGCACACCAATTCTAACAAGGTCCTGTTTGACATTGTCTGCCCACCGCATCCTAGGTCTCCCCTTCTTTCTGAGGCCTTTAGGCACACTGCTCATAACCTTATTCGCCAATCTATAATTATTCATACGGGCAACATGGCCAAACCAACGGAGTCTCTCTCTGCACAATATGCTGCTTAAAGGAGGTTGCAAACTCCTTCGCCTAATCTCATCATTAGTTACAAAGTTGAACCACCTAATGCCCAAGATACTGCGTAAGCATCTGGAATCAAAATCATCTAGTTTCCTGTTATCTTGTTTACAAAGTGTCCAAGTTTCACTAGCATAACTAACCCTAGAAAGAATCAAACTATTATACAGTCTAATTTTAGTCTTTAGGTGTATACGCCTATTTCTCCACACTCTCCAGAGATTCTTAAACGTCCCGGCAGCAATCCCTATTCGTCTGTTAATCTCATGTCGCACATCACCATTATCTGTTACATAGCTTCCAAGATAATTAAACTGTGACACCTGCTCAAGACTGCAACCATTCAGATTAACTGAATCACAGCCTGCCTGACCAATTTTCATCACTTTAGTTTTCTCTCTGTTTATAACTAAACCTACTTTACTACCAGGAAATATTTCTGTGAAATTATGATCAGTTGACAAAATTAAAAGCTACATGGCAAAAATGCAGGAGAGTTGTGAAAATTGCCTCCACCCCCCCCCCCCCCCCCCGAGATTTTCGCTCCCTGCGGACCCCCGCAGGGAGCGAAAATCTAGGTACGAACCTGACGGAGACATTATTTCTTCAGTTGGCAAAATTTGATTTTCGAGTTGGAAAATTTTCGATTTCAACCCCCCTCCCTCAACCATAGTCCTTCGCTACACCCCTGGGTGGAAATTAACACCTAAAAGATTCGAAAAAGTGAGAATTCTGACATTTGGCTAGTGCCTGTACAACAGAAAATAATGCTTGATTCATCTTTAAAAACTAGTTCAATATTTGCAGACACACAGACGACAAAAAGAAAACATTTTATCTCGTGTTTAAAACGGAGACAAAAAAAAAAACATTCCTTATAAGCATTCGCTTTGTTGATTGCATCTTGCGCAATATTTACATCTGCGGTCACAATCCCAAAGACTGAAGTTCAAACTCTTTTTCCATTGATCGTGTTGAAAATGATAAATTTTGTAAAGAATCTATAGATTTGAATTTCGTTGTTAAAAGCCGAAATAATGAGTTTTATTAAGTTAAAAAATGTTATATAGCTAAATCAGAACGTATCACATTTTGTAAAAAAATGTGATACAGTGAACGACGAGATTACAAAATGTCGACAATCCATTTAAAATTGTAAAAAAAAATACTCCTCAAGCTGCTGTTTGCCACAGGAGTATGACAGTAACCTGTCAGTTGAATATGCCGTAGAGAAGATATGTGAGAAAGGCGAAGCCCCAGCAGAATACGCGTTCTAAAAGTGAAACACGCAATGACGAAATCACTTACTGAATTCATGTTAACTCTAGAGAAAGATAACTGCTAAAACTGATTTCTGTTACCAATTGAATTGATTAATTTTCCTTTGGAGGTAATATGGATTCGGTAAGTGATTTCATCATTGGCTTGTTTATTCTTTAAATGTTTCATATTTGAAGAGAGAGTAAATTTAAAAACTTAAAAAAAACCTAACTTTAAATTTAGTTCATTTTCGATCATAAGACGTGCTTTTCCATCTTTGCATTTAAAACTTAAGTAATCAAGGCGCTCCTTCGGGAGTTACTGCGGAGCAAAAAAAAATAACTGTCGAAAGGTGGACAAAAAAAAAAAGCAGAGAATTTAGTTTGTGCTCAATCAGTTAGCTTTCGTCATCAGTTAGTTATACTTTATCTTTTATTTTCAAATGTAGGAAAATGAATGCATGTAATTATTATGCACGAAATAATGTAAGGAAAGTTAACTTACTTTATACCAAAGCTATAGAAGAAAATATCCATTCTCCAATCTCGTGTTGTATGCTAGCTGTTTACATGTGCATTAGTTATTCATTTGTGATGTTGCTTTACTGGTTGCTTACATCTGGTGTTACCTACTGATTGTACATGTCTAGTGTCGTCTTAACGAGTTTGTTTACTTCTGGTATTGCCAGTGGGCAATACCAGAAGTAAAGATTATAAAGAAGATTAATAGGAAAAGGAGTAGTAACTCCATTAATTTTGCTTTTGCTTACTTCTGATATTGGTTACTGAATGAATACGTCTAGAGTTGCTTACTTCTGATATTACTAGGCTGCTTACAGCCACCGTTAGTCATCAGTTCTTTAAACCTGGAATTCTTGCTAACTACTAGAGTCCAGTATTATTTTTAGTTGTTTATATCTAGAATTGTTATTATCGTTTTTACTAGTCACTTTCCTGTGCGGAGTTAGAGACATACACGTGAAACTTCGTTTCGAAACTTTAACTTAGCTGATGAACTTCAACAAAGAGAAAGTTACTTTTCCCATCCAACAACAAATTCAGCCATTTAATCTTACTAACAGAAAAATGCCGTTTAAGTTAATAGCCAAGCAACTCTCTGGTTGCTCTCTTTCCATCCGTGCTTATTCAGTGATTACTCTCCACTTAATTGAGAGAGACTTCCATCGCAATACACTTTTCAGCCGATCTTCTTTTTAATGTGCTTTAAACAAAGCAACTGAACGTAATGAATCACGCCGCGGCAGAAATGAACTCGTTAAACCTTCGCCTGTATACTATCAGGACATGCTTCGTAATGGACTCGTATAATTTTCCGCTCCCTGTTGAATCGTCGTTCTTGGCGTTTCCTTTTTTTCCTTACTATTATTCCTTTTATGCCTACACGTCGCCCCGTACGAAGCCGACGCATTCGTAAGATGTAGCAGGACATTAAAACAGCAAAGGAAAGAGGCCTTTTGTGTCACACTTCCTGCTCTTGCACCCTAATTTGGTTCCGCTCACGCCTGCTCATGTATTCGGGCCACAAGTCATTCAGCTATTTTTCCGGTGCTCTCACCTTACGAAGGGATAAATTCTTTATTATGAGCCACTCTACGGGTCTCGGAGCTACCGACAACTGGCTCTCTGCTACCAGCTGTAGATGCTCTTCCAGAAAATAAGCTTCGTAATGAGCTGGGAGTGGTTACTGTTGCTTAGCAACTTCAAAAAGAGATGATGAATAGTTTTTTTTCAAAATAGCAATCTAATATGCTTACATTCCTCCAGAAAATGTTAGGATATTTTTTGTTTCGAATTAATTTCTGTAAGAAGTACAGCTTTTATTATCTGAACATCGATTATTTGCATTTCTGAGTCATCCATAACGCTTTTTTTTCGCACCACTGGAAAATTTCACAAAAAAAAAGCAGTAATTCAATGATGAAATTAACTGTTTTCACTATACATGTATATCATTGTCAACTGACCTTGTTATCTTAAAACTTTCAATATATTGTATCAAAACATTATTTAAATAGACTTTTTTGATTTAAAATACATTAAACAGTTTAGATTCATAATATATGGCACTATATATGAAAAAGTCTTTCTCAGTTTCAAAGGAAATAAATTTTGAAAATTTTTAACTCTACAAATTCTTCGACTTAAAGTAGATAAACCTAACACTTTTTATTGCAAATTAAAATTGCCGAAAATAGAGAGATGATTCGCTACCATAAATATTGCTGATATGAACAGAATATGATTATACTTTTTTCGCTTTCCTGTGATTTTGCCAGAATGTTTCAATCTTATTTGATCCTCCCAGTCTCGAGCGCAAACTATGCCTCTGTTGAGGTTAATTTCCGCTAATTCCCGTCCGGCTCTCGTGAGAAAGGGGACACCGTTGGACTTGGAAAAGTCGCCTTCCGTCGGAGCAGTGTGCAGGAAAGCCATTTACCCTATGCAAGTTAAAGAGCATACTGGATAATCTTGACGGTAGGCTTCCATCTCTCTCTTAACAACTGCCCAGAGGATCCACTTCTCCAACCTTCTCTGAGTTACTGAGGTGAACTGGCCACTTAGCCCAGTGTGTGCAAAAAGTTTCCCTCAGAGGGTGAACAACCAAAACCCTCATCGAGTCCCTGATAATAGAAATCTACCCTAATTAAAATACTTTTCTTTTTCTGAGCAAATACTTTCAAACTTGTTTTTAAAATCTATCTTTGCAATGGCAGTTTTTAAGTAGATTCTTCTTAATGCAGAAACAAGGTGAATATTCAGGTCAAAATGATTCCACTGGAGAATGAGATTCCAGAGAACAGATGTTAGGAAGAGATGGATACCTTTCGATCAAGGTCATCAAGAGTGTTTGCTCAAGCATCCGATTCCTTATCTAACGAGAGATGAAAGGGAAAGCAAACGTTAAAAGTTAAAAAAATGAACAAAAATTGCAAACGTTAAAAGTCAATAAAAAGTAAATAAAAATCGCTAACGTGAACAATCTTAGAGATAAGAGCATGTTTTCCCTTACAAACAGTTTAGCAAAAACACTCATTTATTTTTTAATAATTTTCTGTAGCACTATCGAAATGTTTCGTTAGCTTGCTCATAAATGATGAACTGTGTTTTTGAAACACGAAGATAAATTTTTCCCATCTGAGAATGGAACTCTCGTGGAATCGCGCGACTTGGGGAGCCCTGGGATAAACAAAAAGCAATGATTAAAATAGAGTGTATTAAAATGAAAAAAAAGTACATGCAGGATCAAAATCACTGAAACTGAGAAATATTCGCAACCGTAAATATTGTTAATTTGAATATAATATAAAATTATGATTATATTCAAATTAACAATATTTGGAGAATCATATCAGGGAGAAGACATACATTCCTTATCCGATATTCTAACCCATGACCTTCTGTTCCCTAGCCATGTAAACTAACAGTCGCACCAATGGGGCAGTAATTAAAATGCACAACTTAAACACTAATTAAAAATTATATCAAATTATTTCTAATAAGTTAGAGTTTTAAATTCAGAATTCCTCACTATGATCTACAAAAGTCTCTTCATCATTAAATTCTTCGATTTCATTTTACCACAATAAGAATTATGCTATAGGATTTAACGTTTCATTCGCGAAGACAGAATAGCAAAAAAAAAAGTATCAATTCCATTTACTTTTTAAAAATGGACACCATTTCTT
The DNA here is from genome assembly GCA_038380435.1 of Ryuthela nishihirai. NCBI lineage: Eukaryota > Metazoa > Arthropoda > Arachnida > Araneae > Heptathelidae > Ryuthela > Ryuthela nishihirai. Next base: position 8,149,510 of record JAWZYU010000030.1, on the reverse strand, counting down.
CTTCTTTAGTTAAATCGACTACTAAGTAAAATCGTTAAATTCAAGAATTTTTCTTTGTAGCAAGCAAACACTGTCTGAAGCTAACTCTTTGTATTCACTAATCCAGTTCATGCAAATACATAAGCTCTGGCGCTTCGGATACTGAGTCAGAGAGGCATTTCCTGGGTGTCACTCTTCTAGGAGATGTGTTTCCCCTTAGCATTTAAACTGTTTCCTTCTTCTACATTCACAAGAGAATGCATTCCTTTACTACCTCTGCACATATTGATTTGATTATGACTTAGAGAAAATGGATTCACCGTACTCTTCACCTCTGGAGCAGACAGATAGGCATAGAATTAAAGGAATCCCCGTGTTCAAGAATGACATCCATCATGTTGCTTTGGCTGACTGCGGATAAAGATTTACTTGAATAACAATATCATGGGCGCAGCTTTCAAACTTTTCAACAGGCTCGTTTAAAGGGAAAATTAGGGTGTTGCTATTTATACCACCCGCTGTCAAAGGTTGTCGTTTTCGAAAAAGACCTTTTTTTCCTTTTGCTTTTTCTTAACCATCTCAGCTCGAAGTTGATTGCATTTTCTTTTTTTTTTTTTCGGAATTTTTCTAGTCCCAGATGGAGACTGAATGGCTCTGAGGTCATGACCTTTTTTTCTTGATGTGATGCAGCGTTAAATGCATCTTGTAATGCTGACATTAATCTTTTTTTTTATCTCTCACTTAAAACATATCAATTTGAAATAAATGTAAATTTCTTCGAAGCAAACGCTGATGAAAAAGCTTAAATGCATTTGAATTTTGAACCCCCTAATTTTACGACGATGTGAAAATCGTTGGATGTTTTATCTCTGAGAATAACTTTCGGATGGGTCACAAGTGCATCAAGGATTCGGAGCTGAGTAGTGGAAGGGGATGTGCCGGAGAGCTGTGCCGAAGACAAATGGAAGACTCAGGTAAAGACTATCCAGCGTCTTCTTCTAGAGCCATCTCATGCACATTAAATTCCCTTTCTTACCGAATACAGGGCAAGAGGCGTTACAAGAGGAAATCTCAAAGTAGGAATAAGTGCGGATTGCTTAGAAAGGCCGTCGTCTGTTGAATGGGACAGTAAGCCGTGATAAGTGTGTAAGAGATCCGTACCCTACGTAAAAGTTACGAGTTTCATGACCTTGAAGGGGGTTTCCATCCGGCTTTTAACAGTTGTCCAATGAATCCTCTTCCCCTGTCCTGCACTGAGCGTCTGGGATCGTTATGTCTTGGCCATTTGACCCATTTTGGGCACAAAAGTTCCTTTCAGAGGTAAAACAAACAAAACGATAATTATTTTTTGCATACGGAAAAATTTGTTACATTTATATGCAGCCTTTGGAGGCATGAGTGCTGAAAGATTGCAGTTGCTGATAGTTGACCTGAATACGTCAGCATAGAGATCTGCAAACAAATCAAAGTTCAAGTGTAACCCACATAAACTTTGCAGCTAATAATGAAAAATATTTTTGGGATGTTTTACATTTCGGTGGCAGTTTTTGCACACAATGGGCTAAATGGCCAGGTCACAAGGACCCTGAGTGCTCAGAGAAGTTGGGGGGAGAGGACCCAATGGATAACTATTGAGAGACAGATGATAGCCTCCCGTCAAGGCCATCCAGTGTGTTCTTTAACGTGCACAAGGTATGACTTTCCCGCGCACGGACATGGCTTAACGTTCCATTTAAACGGACGGCAGCGTTTCCAAGCCCATCGGTGTCCCCTACTGACCGAGGGCAGGACGGGAAGTTTTGCGGATATAAATCTCAAATATGGCCCAGGTGAGACTCGAACCTGGAAACTGAAGATTACGAGTCTGGCACACTACACATTGAGCCCCCTCCCTCCATTCCTGGTCTTAAATCTTTTTGTTTTACAAACGAAAATGACAAAGCTTATATAACTTAAACTTTATCCCATTATGAACGAATTAACACGTTTCCAAGAGGAACGTGAATGCTAAATCGAAACAATTCTTCTTGACATCTATTCTGTTTAAAGTATTTCACAAAGTTCATAGACACTTCAAAATACATGACTGGTGTAAAAACAATCTGATAACTTCTGAGAACGAATTCGACTCTCCAAGATTTTAAATCTTCAACAGAATAACCTTCCTCATTTTCTTTATAATTTTCATGAGGCTAAACCTTTCCATTTTTTTTAAATTTTTATGACATTAACTACACAATTTGTTTATTTTCATATGCCTAATCTTTTTTATTACCTATCTTCCTTTGCTTTTCGCTCGACATTTGCAGATTTGTTGACTTGTCAGTTTGTCAAAACTGTTGTTTCACCATATCTTTGGAACGCGACGAAAAATTTAATGATTTATGTGTCAAATGAAAGCTTTTGACGCGGGGAGAGTCATAGACTATAAAGAAATGATTCCCCATGCTGTCTTTCCCACTAAAAAATTGGGGGGATCTGAAAACGATTGTTCCTCTATATCTCCAGAATGCGAGTGCCGAAAGTACAAGCTCTGCGTTAAATGAAAGCTTGTAACATGAAAAATGTTACAAGCTTTCATTTCTCTAGAGATGAATTAAAATTTTTGATGGATCATAATTTGCACCCTAGATCTAAATGCTAATGCCTAGGCTCGAAATATTACGTAATTACTGAGCGCGATCCTCCCGAGACTGATTAAATAAAAGAATTCTGATAATATTGTAATATACAGTACGTATATATATATAAAGTAATATATGCCATTAATCCATTCTTTTAAAGATTCGTAATATAGTCTATTAAAAATTTTAAAGCAATTACGACTATTTGGAAAGGAAACGCAAAATACTATTTGAAATTAAAAATACTAGAAACAATTCGCTATAGGTAAAAGTTATTGAGCAACATCATTGTATAAAAGGGCGATTCATTAAGGAGAGAAAATCCTCAAAAAACGATTGAAGGAATGCTTATTAATTTAAATTACAAAATACTGATTTAAAGGTTGAAGTTAAAATCTAAAGTTTTCATTTCCTTTTTATACTTCTTCACTATTACAAGAAAAATTGCGAATTAAAATTACAACTACAACAAGTATATATATTATGAACTAGATGACAAACTAGGAAAAACTCAATAGAGTTTCAAGCTTATTTTTGCTCTTTGTGTTGGGAAGCCCCATTTCATTTAAAAAAAAACTGACTGAGCCCAGGATCACTCTACTATTTCCAACGCGAGTCTGGTCGCTCTCGAACTCATCTCCATTCACTCATCTCCATTCACTTCCGGAAAATCTGGATCACTATATCCGACTTACTTTTATTTCATCATCTCACAATCACTTTGGAGAACGGAAGGCAAAATGACACTGACGTCTTCCAAAACCTGTCTTCCATCGGCGGCCTGTCGAAGAAATGGTGCTTAAAATACACCTCTGGTAAAAAATATTCATAGCAAGTTAAAAAATACGCATACTGGCTTTGACGGTAAACTTCCTTTTTGCCTCCTAAAGGCTTCCAGTTAGTTCCTTCCTTGAACTCTCTTCTGATCCTTCCTATTTTAGGGAAGCTTATAAAGTGCAGCAGGGGTTGGTTTAGTCGGCAACACGCCTGGCCCCTAACTTGATATTTCTAGGTTCATGGTTGCGTTGGAATTTCCTCCTCTAACTCCCGTTCTGCCCTCGGTAAAAAAGGGTACGCCGATGGACTTGAAAAGGTCACCGACCGTCAGAAGGGATGTTAAGCTATGACACTGTGTGAACGAGAACTATACCTTGTGCACATTAAAGGCTAGACGTTGGATGGGAGGTTTCCATCTGTCCCCTAACAGTTGTCCAGGAGATCCCTTTTCAGCTCTGAACCCCTTAGGGTCATTGTGACATCGCCATTGAGTTATTCTGTGGAAAAAAGGGCCGCTCAGAGGTAACGCAACCCTAACAACTGTCATCGAAGAGAAATGACATCCTGAGGAGAAATGTTTTTATTGTACTTGACTCTAATTAATAAGTGTTCATAAAAGCAATTAATATATATATATTAGCAGTCAACTGAAAGGCGTGTACTAATTTTCATTACCGTTATAAATAATTTATTAGATTATTATTCACCCAAGATGAAGAGCAAATGCTTTTCATATTATTGCTATCATAGTTTATGGAATTAATTGCTCATACCTTTCCTCAATATAATAATATCGATTTAATCTCTTTTCTCTTTGTAAGAATGTCGGCAATGGTTAAACCCTTTCAATAATGTGGAAAACATCTTTTAAGAGGAGCTCTTACAACAGTATAGAAAATACAACTTCTTGTTGCCTATATATAAATTCCACAAACGTACCCCCGCCAGACCAATTAGCTTAAGCTTCATTTTTTAAGATATTTTGTACCGCAACTTTAGGCTGCACCCTATGCGACCGCATAGTCTGCTCTCATGCCTCATGCCCTGCAGAAGTAATTAAAGCGCCAAGCCCAATTTAAAAATCACACTGATCGTTGAATCAACGAAAGTGTAGACGAAGATTAAAAGTATTGGAAAGTTGTTCTGGTTACTTTTGATTTTTGGATAGCTTTAAAATAAACACACATTAGTGTCTTTTTCACTAACGTCACGAGTTGTGGCATGGATCTCGGAGTGTTCATCCACCGTGACAGGAAATTCTGAAAAAGAACTGTATGAATGAAATATGTGACACCGTTTCGTTTTAAACATTTGCCTATTTCAAGATCTAGAATTAGCTACATATTATCCAAGCGGTATGTCTAGAATGATCTAGTTAAAACAACTATTCTCAAAATAATTTTTCTTTTGTTTTACTATTTGCGATAACGTCTAAGTCTTTCCATAGGAGTAGAAAGAGCATCTAAGTGACAATCGAAATTTAATCACACATTGCGCAAGTATGAAAAATACATTCCGCTATCTCTCTGATGCCAAAGCAAAATTTGATTATGCACCAATTCATCTACCACTTCGGTTAAAATCACGGCAAGATATAAGGAAGGTCATAAAATGAAGATTGTATATAGGGATACTGTTGATCCATTATTTAAACCAATGATGAGAAAAAATACCCCGCTGCCCCCTTGTAAGCCTCTAACCCTATTTATGTAGACTGCTTACTGATTCAGTAGGATTTGGGTTTTTCAGTTGCTTTTCCTGTAAACGGTATTTTGTGCTTGCAGTGGGCTAATTGGCCAGACGACAAGGATCTTAAGGGCTCAGAGTTAGGTGAGGGAAGGGGATCCACTGAGCAGCTGTTAGGAGACAGGTAGAAGTTTCCGTCAAGGCCATTCAGCGTTTCTTTAATATGCACAAAGTCCCGTTTGCACATTTGTACAAAGTGTTGCATCTTGTGCAGTACTTAACATCCCACCGACGGACAGTGGCGTTTCATCCCATCGGTGTCCCACATCTTACAGAGGAGAGAAAGTGGATTAGGAAAGAAAATCTCATTGCCATTCAGCGGGGATTCGAACATGGTGACATCAGGTTACGAGGCTGGACTTATATAATAGGAAAAAAAATTGCAAAAGAAATACCTCTTTTGAAACACAATTATCAGACTTTTGTATTGTTAAAGTTTGAAGAACATATAGCTCTTTCTTTGCAGTGTAAATAAGCTCCTTAAAATAGCTGTGCAAACAGAGGTGGATTCTTCTCAGAGACTATACGTTTGAAAGTAGGGGAATTGCGTTCTTAAGCCATAATTCTTCTTATACAGTTAAGAAAGAAATTTTATTTCTGAGATTTATTAGATGTGTCAGCATTAAAAAGCTGATAAAGCATTATAAATAGGAGAATAAAATGTCGTCTCTGGAGGATACGGATCGTTTTAAAGAGAATGAAAGACTTTTGATTTAACCGTGGGAATTAAAACTTATGGATGATTCCAAAAAGGCAGAGAGTAACATTGCATTAACACCAATCTTAATCAAATGGAATTTTAATTTTATCTCTTAAAAAACAGCTCTTTCTCACCACAACACAAACTCTCACCGACACAAACGCAATATGTGGTTGAAAGGTAAGGCAGCAAATCGCTGCTGCCAATTTCACCACCGTGCTTTATTACTCAACTTTCGAATTTCTAGCATTAACAAAGTGTATGTACAACAGATGATTAAAGTTCTGACATTTTCTAACTTTAACACCCTCTAACTGTGGAAATTAAAACCATCAGGATACTCGTAAAATGTGAATCCTAATGTTTCCTCAATATCCATCCAACCAGAAAGATTCTTTAATAGCAATAAAGTTGAATGCCCACAAATGGCAAATAGATGGATAGACGACAAAGTAAAAATAACAGTTTGTGTTTCAAACCGAACTAAAAACCACAAAAAAGCAATATATTATAAATCACGAAAAGTAAAATAGCTCTCAACGATCGTAAATTAAATGGCAAAATGTAAGTGTATTGAGGGCGCTGTAGATACGTAAGGAAGGGCCATTAACGACACACACAAACTAAATACATTATTCATATATTTGCAATGCACACTACTATTTGCATTTCATGGTATATTCCTACCGCTATGAGAAGAATTTCTGTACAGCAAGTCTGATTGGGATGGGTGCTATGGAAACCGAAGTGTTTTTTTCATTATGGATGTTTCATCTCCAATCGGCGCTCTTTAATTTACAACCGGTTAAAAGACCAGTTCACAACGGCTTAGAAGATTTGGGTAGAGGACCTACTGGGCAGTTGTTAGGAGACACATGGAAACCTCTCGTAAAGGCCATACTGCGTTTGTGTTCTTTATATGCACAAAGTAATGGCTCCTTGCACACTGAGACACGGCTTAGCATTCCATCCGAAGGACGGCGTCCTTTCCAAACCCAATGGTGTCCTCTTTCCCGCTGAGAGCAGGATTGGTTTGAGCGGAGATAAGTCTGTACGCAGGAACAGTTGAAATTCGAACCTAGGAATTACATGCAGATTACGAGACTGCCTCGCTACTTCCATTGTGAGTAAATACCATTCCTCACAAGGTTATAGCTTAATGTACACTCAGCTACTATAATTAATATGCCTTTTTTCATTATGAGAAGCCGTTTTAAAAAGCTGTAAACTGAAACGGATGATCGCGAAAACGAGGTCCTAAAACGAAAACCTGTTGAAGCGAATAAAGTGTAAAGGGATCTTTGTTAATCGGTATTTCATGACTTTTTCGCAGTTTTCAGTTGAAAAAAACTCTTCATAAAATCGTTAGATTCACCTGAGCACGGATTCTAACTTGTTAATAACACTTCTACTACATTTTTGTCACATATGATACGGAGGTATATTGTCTGCTACTGCCTTAAATATACGTTATATTGAAGGAATGTGTTTTCAGGTATATTAAGAAAACACTTTTAAAAATAAGAGTGCAGAGTGGAAGATATTATTAGCTAAAATCATAAGTAACCGTTAATAAATGCTGTATAGAAAATTAAGGATGAATAGCATATGAGTCATTGATAAACTAGTACGAGAAAAAGAGTACTACCAATATTTTTAGCTTCAGAATACCCTCTCTAGACATAAAACTGCATACACTGTTTTAAATTTGATAAAACGGTTATAACAATTATCATGACATTTATACATGTTTAATATACTGAGTTTGCGTTGTTGTTATACAAGCAATTATCAAGCAGAACACACCATCGAGATTGAGATAGGGGTCAGTGAAAAAAAAATAAAGAAAGAAGATGCATTAGGTTATAGAGCAGAAAAAGCATCGTTTAAGAAAACATCCGAGCTTTATAAAGTACTCGAGTCTTTTCTCTCTTCATTCAAGAACTATTCAGCAATGCGCATTATCTAAATATATCCTTCGATACTATCTCTTCATAAGTTGGTCTTAGGTTAAAATATTTGCTACATTATATAAATAATGAATTGGATGAATAAACAATTGAAAGTTTTTTATGAATAAAAGTCATAATTAGAGCATTAATTCTTGTTCATCTGGAAAAACTGAGATTTGAACAGGAATTATGTGATTGGTTTAGATGCAGACTTTTATCTGAGATCGACTCTAAATACTTCCCCATATTTTGTTACGTTTAAGTTAAGAAGTTATTGAAGGTCATAATTATTATTTAATTTATTTATAATAAATAACAATAATTATTTTGATAATAATAATAATAATAATAATTCACATAATCTGTTCACTACTGATCTAAATCAATTGAAGAAAATGAATTACAGAATATTAAAAATTCCTTTAAGTGAGAACTGATGCTGAATCTGATTTCCTTCAAATTCAATTCTTAATGGAACCTTTATTAGATCGAGAAGAAGAAGCACATTTAAGTAAATGAAAAACAGATGAAATTGTTTTTTTGTCTGACTTTTGAAGATTGGCGATGCTCGAATAATTTAAGAGACTTCAGTTTCTTCTTCTTCCGGTTCTTTAATTGGAAAAAACGAAAAGAAATAAACGAAACTTCTCCCTGCATAAGTCAGAGGAGAGCGATCAGAAACAGAAGCAACCATAACCTCAGGTGTCGAGGTAATATTCTCAACTGCGTGAGAGTCGAGACTTCCTCCACTCTCTCGTTGCTTATCCACGATGAGAAAAGAGAACTTCGCTGCACTCTGGGAAAGGGGAGATGTGAAGACAGACTCGTGGGACAGGAGCGAGGCAAAAGTATATCCTCTACTCGCTAAGTAAAGCTCTGGAGGTAAAACCTTTCTTATTAATATTCCCCTCTTGTTCTGTTGTTGGTACTTTTCACCTTGCCATTTAATATATTGTTGTTGAACAGAAGTGATGGCGGTATAAACGATATGGTATAAAACTGTGAGTAGCGAAAGCTGCAATGCATGGGAAAGTGCACCAGAAACTGCAATATATAAAACTATGAGTGATAAGAAAACAATAGTTGCGTAGTGAACTATGGGTATCGAAAATAACAGAATGTAAAACTGGGAGGAAAAAAAATGCAAAGGACTATAAATAGAAATAATGGTGGAATTCTAAAAAAAAAAACAGCTGAACCAATCAAGCAGTTTTTCCCCCTCAGCGTTTCGTACTTAAAAGGATCTTCCCCCCCCCCATCCCTATCCGGGAGGGGCATGGTCTCTCTCCCCCTCTAGATCCCAATGAACAGATGGATATGACCATTTAGCTCATTGCGCATCTCATGATCTCAATATGACATTTAATATCGGAGGTACTCGTAATTCGGATTATTTGTTGTCAAATTAAGAAAGGAAATATTTTCCTCACGATAGAGTGTTAATTGCATTGCTACAAAATACATATCACTATAACTGATCGTTAAAACTTCGTTTCTAATTATTGTAAATATTTGAAAAAGCGAAAAATATCATTTCAACATCAGACATAAAATTGTCGAAAGGTTTCGTCATTCGAAACACAACTTGAAAGCTGAAGGGAATTAATCGACAAATGGGAATGCTTCACATCGCAAAAATCCATTGTATTCAAACGTAAAATACACCATTTTATGATACCTTTCTGGAGGTTATTTGAAATTAACTTCATTTATACTGCTCTCAGTGCTTCAATAACTTTTTGATTTAAATGTAAAAAATATGAGGAAGTACTTAGCGTTTCAGTGATGGAATTTGATTCTATTCCTCAGTATTTTTACTCAAATGAAAGTTTCTTTTAAGCCAATCAGATATTTCCTAGTCAAAACTGTTTTTCCTCATGAACAAGAATTAATACTATAATTGCATTTATTGTTCATAAACATAATCTACATAATAAATGATATCCCTATTTCTGCCACTAATGCTGAGATCTAGAGACTGTTATCTTAATTCATCTTTTCCAATGAGTTTACATCCGAACATTATAGTTTAGTTTTTTTCAACTCATCCATCCTCAGAAAAAGATTCTGATAGTTGACGTACCTTTTGTTGACAACAAATGTGACGAAATCAATCCTTGCGTTCACCACTAAAAGTCCACGGTGGAATCGCCGTCCGGATCGCACGCACAGTTCCACGTTCACTACCGAAAATCCATGCTACAGAAGGAGGAGGTCAACGCGCCGCACGTGAACGCGAGCTGAGAGAGGGACAAGTATCCAGAGGAGAAGGCGCACCTGGCCGCGTTCGCCACGGCGGTTCGGCGGGGACTGGAGCGTCTTCCCGAGCTGCCCCGCTCAAATCGAGGTCAGCCTCTAAGGGCAGAAGAGCAGCACCGGCTCGCAGGTACGGCCCGTAGTCAGCTGACCTAGGGCCCAGCATCTTCGCTTGCTTTAGGGACGCGGAGCAGGCAGCGTCAGCGGTGGCGGCTCGTGAGGATGGTTCACACACACAGACACATGAAAGCAGCGAGGGAGGAAAGCTAGAGCGACGAGAGAGGAGGAGGGAGATTTTGCTGCCTCGGAAAGAAATAAAGTTCTGATGGATGTTATGTTGGTTACGGAAAAACGTTATATATATTTCAAGCTGATTAGCCCTTGAATGGAAAAGTGTTACTCATTTGCGTAACGTACATTTTAGATTTGCTTTATATACGTATAAGTGATGGAATTTGATTCTATTTGATTCTTACGTTCGGTTTACGTGTTATATATTTTGCATATGATATATCTACTGGGAAAGATGAGTTGTTTTAAATCTGAGAAGCCCTTTTTGCACAAAATGGGCTAAATGGTCAGGCCCAACAGCTCAGATAATTTTTTTTTTTTTGGGGGGGGGGATCCAGTGGACAGTTATCAGAAGACAGTTAGAAATTTCTCGCATGGCACATCACTTTTGTTCTTTAACGTGCGCAGAGTATGGCTCTCCTGCACACGGCGTCACAGCTTAAATTCACATCCTATAGAGTGCGGCCTTTCGATGCCCATCGATCATTTCCAAGACAAGTCCCTTTAATATAATAATTTAATAGCAATAAATGGAAGGTAAATATTGTTTACACTCACACCATTTGTGAGAATTAAGAAACAGGTATAGCATTACAAACATAAAATGAATGAAATTATTAAATAATTAAATATAAGAAATAAACTGCAGATAGATGAATCCTTTGGCAATTTGAATGAAGGCAATTGAAAGCAGTAACTGTAGAGATTGTGATATTTACAAAATACATTACGTAAAACTTTTTGAAAACGGCCATTATATGAGAGATGACAGCGTCCTCTAGAATAGGAGTTCTCATCGCGGGGTACTCGGTAAAGTTCCGTATTCTTCAGTACAAAGAAATGGTATCTGGAATCTCTTCTTTCAAATGGGATCTCAACAAACACCGGGTGTTTTGTACTCCTACTGTTGATTGTGTGAAAACATTGGCTTTTCGGGATTTAAGTAGAAATGTTCATGGATGATTTTTTAGCATATAATTAAATTATGTTCAAGTCATCTCCACTCCAGAGAGTGTAGTGAAAGTTCTTTTAGTCTCTGTTGATACGATTTGTTGCGAAACCCAATGCCGTTTTTTGTAAAAGATCTCTGAGCTTTTTCAAAAGTTTCAATATCAGGCACACGATACGCAGACCACACCGAAAATTCTCACAGAGAACAGGATGGAGGTTAGTTGAGATTAATTCAACGGTTGCACAGTTCATTATTTGAACCTGAGAGCTTCAGATGACGATCTTGGCCCACTATCGACTGAGCACACCTACACTGAGATAATAATTCGATTCTTAGGTGGAGTGAACATGTAAAATCGCTATTTGTATGTCACGGGGGCAATTTTAAACATATGCTAATCATAAGGAATATTTATTTTTGCTGGTTACGTAAAGAATACGGACTAATATAGATAAGTAACTGTATCTGTATGGAGATGTAGCTGATCATAAAGTTGAGACGCTTGAAATACAGTATCTAGTTGATGACGTTGATCTGTTGGCCGAAAAAGGGAAGTTGTGAAAGCGAAGGATCAGTTGCAAAATCAATGCATTTATTAAGAGTTACCTTTGGTGGCGTCATCGTTACGTATGCTCTTAGGAGGTCATTTAATGACCAGTAATGGTAACGTTGTTGAAGGGAAGTCGGCATTTCATCCGAGTTTTTTTTTTTCGTTGAGAGCAATTTGTTTCCTTTTTTTGCAGATTTATTAAGTCAACGGAAACATCGAGAATAATCCTTTACTAAATAAGAATTGATATATAAGAGTTATTTTACCAAGGGAAATAGGTTTAAATAGTAAAATTTTGGATACAATTCAGATTTTTCAAATTTGAACTTGCTTTTCATATGCGAATTTACACATGAGTCTCTTTGAACATTATTTTGGGCTCCAAAGCTTTCGGCAATAAAAAAAATACATTGTTATGGCAATATCTCATTCACGAAGCAGCGGCGGGATGGCTAAATTGTTAGCGCGCCATGCCCGTAACCTTCAGGTTCTGAGTCTTCGTCTGGGCCAGGGCCGAGATTTATTAACGCAAAACTCCCTCAGTCAGCAGGGGACAAGATGGGCTTGAAAGCATTAGTAACTGGAGTGGAGGCGAGAAAATATTTTATGCATGTCAATAAATATTTTAAAGACCACTAAGTTAGACCGTTTTACCTCTGAAGGAGACTTTTTTGTACACAATGGGCTAAATGGCCAGGTCACAAGGACCCCGAGGGCTCAGAGAAGGTCGGGGAAAGGGACCCACTGGACAACTGTTGGGAGATAGATGGTAGCCTCCCGTCAAGGCCATCCAGCGTGTTCTTTAACGTTCACGAGGATGGCTCTTTCACACAATGGTCCACGGCTTAACGTCCCATCCGACGGACGGTGGCCTTTCCAGGTCCATCGGTGTCCCCTACTGACATAGGGGTATTTTGAGGAGATAAATCTGAACCCCCGCTCAGGCGGGATTCGAATCTGTGAATTGTATATTACGAACGTGGCGCGCTGCTGACTGAGTCATTCCCTCTCCAGGGGCGGGGGTGGCTCAGTCGGTAGCGCGCCAGGCTCGTAATTTGTAGTTCCCAGGTTCGAGTCCCAGCTGGGTCAGCGTTGAGATTTATCTCCGCAAAATTCCCCGCCCTGCACACGGTCAGTAGGGGACACCGATGGGCTTGGAAAGGCCGCCGTCCGTCGGATGGGACGTTAAGCCGTGGCCCCGTGTGCGGGAGAGACATACCCTGTGCACGTTAAAGAACACGCTGGATGGCCTTGACGTGAGGCTACCATCTGTCTTCCAACAGCTGTTCCAGTGGGTCCCCTCCCCCAACCTTCTCTGAGCCTTCGGGGTCCATGTGACCTGGCCATTTAGCCCATGGTGTGCAAAAAAGTGCCGCTCAGAGGTAAAACAACCCAACAACAACACTCCCTCTCCATGTTCCTATTCTACGGCTGCACGAGGCGACTCCGTCAGAACCCCACAACGCCCCATCAGAAAGACAATTGAAATGGAGGTAAAAATTTCAAGCACCGTAACGATGTTCCGGTTCGTTCCTGCTCGATCTCTGTCCCCCCGTTTCTACATTTCTTTTTTCATTCGTATCTGGAATTCGATCGAAAAAGAATGGATCGATAGGGCCTGGTTTCACATCACGTATAAACTATTCATGCTGATAATTTTGCACTCTGCAAAATATTTTTTAAAGGGAAGAAAATTCTTCCCTACACAAGAACGAACAGAGATAATCTAAAAGACTTAGGTAACTTCTGGATGCAACATACGAACACTTTAGACAAGGACGTGTTCTCTGCTCTTAATAGTCAGGTACGCTACCTCTAGACCAGATAGGGCTTTCGTTTACATACGAAACAAGCTTTATCTCTTACAAATGAATTACATTAAAATCAATATTTTATTCGCAGGATTCAGATAGAGACCGAATATATATTAATTCATTACCATACAGATGAATTCTAGTTGGATTCTTCTAACTCTGAGTCACACGTTTTGCTCACAATGGACTAAAACACCAAGTCACAAAGGTCCTAGGCGCTCAGAAATGGACATAGAGGGGATCCATTGGGTAGATTATTGTTACATGACTGGAGGTATGATGCAAATGAGGATTAAATTAAGTCCTTCCCTTCTGCTCCTGGAAGGAGCAGAAGGAGTGAAGCGAGTGATGATTATATTTGGATTTGGCTGTTTTACTTCTGAGTAGCACTTTTTTGTGTGCAAATGTGTTAAATGATCAAGTTACAAGCACCCCAAGGGCTCAGAAAGGTTGAGGAAAGGTCATCCATTATTTTCTTTAACGTACACATAATATGGCTCTACTGCACGCAGACCCATGAATCCCCATCCGATGAGCAGGGAACTTTTCAAGCGCCGTCGGTATACCATTTACCACTGAGAGCAGATCAGGGTTTAGGGGAGATAAATTTCAACGCAGGTACACCTGAAACTCGAAATTTGGGAATACAGATGATGAACCTGGTGTGCTACATATTGAGCCAAACTACTCGCTCCGATAAGTAAGATAGCGAAATGGATTCGTAAGGAATAAAAGAAATTAATTGCAAAATCAACGCATTGATTTTATCGAAACATGAACAGATTCATGGTAACTGACATCTGATCCGGTTATTTTGTTCCAAGAATTAAAATTTGAATTAAACTTTGGGGGTCATTCTTTCCAGTGAGATTATTACTCCTCTCTGTATTAGTCAATTTGCGTTATTTTAATAAATAAAATAATAATAAATACCCTCCCAAGCAGCTGCTTGCCACAGAGGTCCGATAGGAGCCTGTCAATTTATACGCCATGGATATGGCAGGACCTCACCAGAAAAAAGACAGAAGCATCTCTACTTATACGGGATCCGAGCCCATGTTCCTTTGATCAGTAGAAAGTATCTTTATTAAACAGCGATCTGAGAGTTCCGGATAATTTTTAATGCAAGAATTTTACGATTCTTTAAGTCGATTTTCACTTACAGTCTAGCAAAGGAATAAAATTTTTAAGTTTGTTTTGTGACAGGCCAACTAAGACGAATCTATAACTTGTTATCTCTTTGGATCATTTATACTCCACATTTTAATTTATTCTTGCTTTTCTCTAACTTCTACACTTCGCCAAGACCACTTTGTAAACAAATTAATGTTTGTATAAAATATACTGAGTTGTTTATTACGTTAGCCGTCCCGTGACCGAATGGTTAGCGCGCTTGGCTACTGATCTAAGGGACCTGGGTTCGAGCCCCGGGTAAGTGTGTCGTTTTTCTGCTGAGATGCTGCCATACTCTCAGATCTTCTACTTTGGCATATAAACTGACAGGCTTCTGTCAGACCTCTGTGGCAAGCAGCTGCTTGAGGGGTATTTATTTATTTTCTATTACTTTACATGGCGCTGTTTTCATAGGCCCAATGAATATCATAGACCATTATGCATCATCGATCATGTTCCATCTGGGTCCCTGTTGCAACAATTTCCCAACAGAATACCTTCTACAGTAGGCTTCTGCGAAGCACTGTCATATCTAATCGATCCCATTCCCCTTTACAAGGTTTCCATTATCTATCAACAGTACGCTGTCGACATTGACCCAGATCCCGTTTCAAGAATCGAAATGCGCAAAAGTCCATGGGTGAAGTATCCGGTGACTTCATAGGAATATTCCCAAATAGTATACTTCGGATTCGGATTTCATCCGTCATCCGTCGATTATATGTGAATGTAGACGCCGAGGATATGATTCGAAGCTTTGTCCTGATGCAATCACAAGGTGTTAACGTCCGTACCCTACAAGACAGATAATTCGTCCCGTTAAAAATCTCCCGGATATTTGTCTCATAGTAAAGGGAGTTCGCTTTGGACTTCTTTTCTACCCTACGGATTTGCAACTTCCCATTATAGTTGTCATCTTCCCATTATAGTTGTCAATTTTCCATTATAGTCCAGAAATAACCATGAAACCTTTGAGAAAACTTTCAGCACACTCTCTTATCACTTGTGATAGGCTGTTTGATTGATGGGTTGGTAATATATTGACCGGGACTTGTTGCAGTTGCCTAGTTAGAGGTATCACTCATCCAATGTAACCGCATTTTCCACTTGTCACCTACCAGATAATTCTCATACAGTTTCCCGCAATTAGTACGCCGTTCCGTAACGTGGCGAGGAAGCTACTTGTGGAAACGGGAACTGATACTTGCTCTCTAAGGGTAGAATGTCTTGGATGATATTGTGGGCAGTCTACTGGGACACCTTCGTAACTTTGGCGATCGTTCTGTGGGTTGCAGAGTTTTGTCCACTGACCATATTCTTACAAACATCTGGTGTGCTGTGGGAGCTCTACACTCTTTTGACGTACCTGCAATCACTTTCAAGGTGGTTGCAGGTACGTCTCCTTTACGCTGCTTCATCACATAGATGCCCTTTGGAGAAATGCTAAATACTCTGGCTTTGCATATCTTTATTATTCCTTACCAAAACCTGTCGATTCATTGTATATTGCTCGGTTCGTACTCACAAAAAGGTACGCGTACAACTATTGAGCTACTTACACCGTCGCAGCAATTTATTTTTCTTAGTATGCACGTCAGCGAGGTACATTTGCTGATGATATCAGCATCATATAAAGTAATCAATTGCAATATATATCTGTGCAATGCTTACGCCTCCTAGGGTTTAATACGTATAAAGGAGCACCTGGTTATACACGTTAGGTTCCAGACCACTGTCGTATAGCGAATCATTGTCTTTTTTTCACTTATAGATGCTTGCAATAGCAGCGACAACGATGTCGTAAACAAACTGAGTCCACGAAAACTGCGCATCGGTTGATTCCAAAGCTGAGTAAACGGAAAGCAAAACATGTCCAATGAGAGGAGTCACGTGCAAAGTCATTACGCGCAATGCTACGCAAAAACAGACCACCCGCTTTGGAGCACATGTTGCACGTGTTAGTAGCACGACAAAGTATGGCTCGAAGAAACGTATCTCGTGGCGCTGCTGTCGGTCACTGAAGCGGGGCGAGCTTTACCCAGCTTTGGCTGGTTCACGTGAGCATGATGTCGCTAAAACCATCGTATGAATGGATGCGGCGTCGTATAAATGGGCATTGGTCATAATTGAAAATCGTCGTATGAGCGGATCGTCATAAAGCGAAATGTCGTAAAGCGGCGCATTACTGTACTTCCAAGCAATAATTCACAGTATAAAAGTCAATTATGAATTTGAAACTAATAATTTATCCATTCTTTACATTATTAGTTACTTTAATCAAAAAAGGGACGATATGAAGAAGGTTATCCTGAGCCATACTTAATCCCGAATTAATATTAGGGTTGGAATGTTTTATCTCTGTGCGGCAGTTTTTTGCTTTCAAGTGATCACAGTGATCTAAATGTCCAGGTCAATACGATTCTAAGTTCTCAGAGAAGATTGGAGAAGAAAATACACTGGGCTGCTGTTGGGAGACAGATGGGAGACTCTTGTCAATGTTTCCTTTCTCACCGAGGGCACAATGGGGGTTAGCGAAGATAAATCTGAACGGAGACCTAGTTGGGACTCGAACCTGGAAACATCTGATTATGAGCCTGGCATGTTACTGACCAATTTATGTCAGGAAGAGGGGAGGAGGGAGTTTCATTTTTCAGGAGATAAATTGAGGGAAAACGAGAAAAATTCGATTGCTTAATCAATTTGGCAACACCGTATACAGCTAATGTATCAGTATGGGGCGTTAATATGTGTCAGTTATTGGGCGCAATAATAATAGCCTGAATCTAAACACGCTCTCCTACACAAGATTCTAAGGCTTAATGTTTCATATTCTGCATGATATCATCGAGAGCTTGATGCTGACCAAGTGGCGGAAAATCTGAACGCTAAATAATTTGGTCCTAACGTATAAATTTAACGGGATATCACTACTGTCAGCATATTAACAGGCCATAAAGGTAAGAGTCAGAAGTTGATCCAGAGATCCAATTAAAAACATTATTAAGTAACTTTCAATTACCCAGAAAATCACCTAAAAGTATCCATTATCATTGAATGTTTCATATTGGTAAGAATGCTATTTCCCCTTAACTCCTTGAACAAAAGAAATATATATTTTCCTTTTAACTCTTAATCAGAAAAATTGGTTAACAAAATTAGTTTTTTTTAGATTTTTAATTGTACGAATTGCAAAGTTACGATAAGTTTTGTATTCTGTCCATGTGTAAGGACGATTCGTAACAATAGCTTTCTGAAAAAAAGAAATTACCCTTATGGAAAAATATGTTTTAAAAAATTATTTTGCCATCCTTAGATTACGAGAAGGTTTTACGCGAAACATTTCGATTGGCGCAAAACAATGGAGAATTTGATGAATGAGAGATGGAATATACACAGTCGTATCAGAATAACATGACCACCCATCACAGTATACCCGTCCAGGCGCGTCACAGAGTGCACATGATAAGGTCGACCACGCAGAGATATAAGCGGCCGTCTAAGACAGATGAGCTATAGTGCGTAACGTGAGCACAATGGGCAGAGGTATTGATTTGACGGGCTTTCAAAATGGAATGATCATCGGCTACTGCGCAGAGGGTGGAAGCATCTCGGAAACAGCAGACTTCGTGGGCTGTTCGTGAGGTGCTGTAAAAAGAATGTACGAAGAATGGACCGCTGGCACACCAAGTACCTCCAGACGTCATAACTGTGGAGCCCCAAAGGCCATCGACCCAGAGGTGAATGTCGCCCCCATCGACTGGTAAAGGGCAATTGACACGTATTGACACTCAAACGAACGTTAGGGCACTCAGATACAAGTCCCCGATAACAGTAGAGCGAACCTGTTACGCATCGATCTCCAGAGTCCACGCTGCATAAAGGTGCCCATGTTAAACAAGGTCCATCGGCAACGACGCCTGCAGTTCGTACGGGACTACCGTCATTGGACAGTGGAAGAGTAGAAAAAGGTTGCCTTCTCAACGAATCGAAGTTTCTACTCCACAGAAGCGATGGGCGGTGGCGAATATGACGTCAGACACACGAGAACCAACACTCGAACACGCTTGTTGGTCAAGTACAGGCCAGCGGTGGCAGTATGCATGTCTGGGGGATGCTTTCCTGGTATGATCTGGGACCGCTGGTACCATTGAATGGGTCCCTGAACGCCAATGGCTACCTGTCCATTCTCGCTGACTACATGCATCCCTTCATGTTGGACGTTTACCCTGGTAGTGATGGTGTCTACCAATAGGACAATGCGCCCTGCCATGTCGCAAAGGTTTTGCATGACTGGTTCCACGAACAGCAGCGATGCCTCCGTTCTCCCTTGCCTGGCGAAATCGCCTGACCTCAATCCCATAGAGCACTTGTGGGACCTTTAGATTGACAGGTTCGGCGTGCGGACCCACACCGACGTCATCTCCGGAACCTCCGTGCTCTGCTGGAGTCCGAATGGGCACGTGTGTCTCTAGCAACCTTCCAGGGTCTCATTACGTCCATGCCACGCCGTCTCGCCGCTGTCATCCGGCCAAGGGTGGTTATTACCATTATAAGGTAGGTGGTCATATTATTCTGATACGACTGTGTATACTACTTTGGCGATTATTACATTGCGATGTATTGTGCTAGCTCCAAAAATAAAGATATTTAACATATTAAAAAATTCTTCACGATCAGACTTTTTCTAGGATCACTTAGTAATTAAATTTCGGATAAGGCAAGATAATATGATATTCAAGATAATATAATACAGATGAAGTAAAGAGCACTAATATTTTTTAATTATACCCTCAAAGCTACTCTCTTATCTGCAGATTATAACAAAACAAACGACCATGCCATCCTGGGACTCGAACCCGGACCCTAGCCGTTGCAGTGTCACCGGGAATCAAAGAGATACCACTACTGAACCGGAAATAACTTCTTGGATTATCCGATTATTTTTACATGCAAGATAACGTTTTGTGAAAATCACATCAATTGAAATTGGCTAGTGTCTGTAGTTCTTATTGGGAGTAGTTTGTTCAGAAGTGAAGTTCAGAAGTTTTAAGGAGTGATAAAAAGTTATGATACTTTCAATCAGAATAAACTTTTAGAGGGTCTAGATTACAGTCACCTACCATGACTGAGATAGCACTTGATGGCAATACACCCATGATGTCAATTATTCATTTTTTTTCCAAAGAATTTATTTTTCAAAGACATCCTTTTACTTGCTGGTGGATGGTATAAAACACCAATCATTAATGGACAAGAAAGCGCTGCAGATGACAATTTTATTCCAAAAACTCTCCACGTATTCATCTGTGAGCGAATAGATTAGTTCATACTTAGTCTGTTCCCAAATATAAATAGCCATGTACCCAACACATTTATGCAAGCGATCACATCTAAATATATTCCCAAACCACTGAGAGAGATAACAAGGTGATCAGGAAGGTCAACCTATAACCACCCTTCTCAGAAAGAAATAAAACCGAATTTCCTAACTCCAGGGTTGTCAAAATATGCAAGCTCTGCGGACAGAGAACGTACACTTAAATAGTTAGAGATTCAACCGGTTATTACTATATTAAAAGGTTATTTGATCAAGTGTGCGATAAATACTGAGTAGATTATTATTATTTACTCCATGCCAGCCAGCAGAGCCAATATATAGGCAATTCAGTAGTAAAGTATCACAGGAGATGTCCCGTGGACATTGGATCAGAGCCGTAACTAAACAGGTGCAACAGGTGCATAGGCCCAGGACAGGGAGGGGCAATGAACCACAATCGGAAAAAAAAATGTCACTGTAAACTCTGAGCTACCGAACTCACCAAAAATATTCTACAGTAGAATATATTAAAATCTGCAAATAATGTTATTTCTTTCACTTTTTATTTATTCAAATGTGATCGATGAATTTGTTTAAATGAAAACAAGAAAAGTACAATTAAAACAATTATTTTTGTTTAAAAATATATT
This sequence comes from Ryuthela nishihirai, assembly GCA_038380435.1. Classification (NCBI taxonomy): domain Eukaryota; kingdom Metazoa; phylum Arthropoda; class Arachnida; order Araneae; family Heptathelidae; genus Ryuthela; species Ryuthela nishihirai. The sequence continues at coordinate 8,128,729 of JAWZYU010000030.1, read as the reverse complement.
ACATATCTGCAATTTTTATAAATATATAAACTATTAATATGTATATAACATTTATTAATAAACTTTTCTGTTATAGCGTATTTATTTTCTTTATTATATATTTCTATAAAAAAATTAGGGGCCCAAAAAGAACCTTTTCACAGGGCACAAGGAAGGCTAGTTGCAGTTCTGCATGGGACTTGTGAAATAGTTAGCTGAATAATATACAGGTAATTTTAAAAACTAGTTTAGATGTTCAAATGGCATAATACCTCAGTATATTAAGAAAACTAAAAAGTGATATCAAGGACAGTACAAAAATACAAAAATTTACAAAGATATTGATTTTTTAATTAAAATGCTAACAAGCTGCGTAGACGAAGACGAACATAGTATGTTCGTCTTCGTCTACCCATTAATAATATATTATATAATCATATTCTATAATATGAAACTGAATATGATATTAAACTTGAAGTGAAAGGAAGAATATATTGTATAAAATATACACGTCAGGAAAAATACGTCAGGAAAAATATCTAAGAACAACGGGGAGTAACATTAGATGATTCAATATTGGAAAAGGATTGCAAATAATCCAGAAAAACAGGAAAGATGGGGACGAAAGAGAACTATCGCTCCGTAGAGAGTAACAAGTTGAGATTGTCTGAAAAGCAAAAGAAATTTCACCATTCTTAGATTTGAAAATCTTTGGGATAGAAAACATTTTTTTTTATCAGAGAGAAGAATGTGACGATATCAAATATAGGTGTAAGAATCGAATGAAGGGATTAGATTTGTTATAAACAGTGTCGTGAATTAGGGAAATAAATCGCAGCTTTCTTCTAGATTCAAGAGTGGGAATCTGTCAGTTGGAAGAAATATCGGTAAGTATTACAGATTATCGTTTGCTAAAATAGATTTTGCTGATGATTTTGAGAGCTTCATTTTTAATTTTTTTCTAAATTACAAGAATTCTTTTTGTTAATACCAAAAAGAGCGGAAGCGCAGTATTCGAGTTTCATTCGGAGAAACGTCGAGTTTCGGTTGTAGAATATTGGAGAACAGGAAGAGATGTAACTTCGAATTCACCTCAATTAATTTACATTGTTACTTGAAAAAAAACGTAAGCTGTAGATTCAGTAGGAAAATCATAGAAAAAATAAGAAGTAATAAACGGAAGCAAGAAGCAAAAGATATTTGCAATTGATATTATCTGGAGGTCGTTATGGTTAGAGCAACTGATATCATCAGTAAGTGGCTGTGATCAGATTATCTCACATCTCATGGGCATTTATGATAGGAGCAACAGATATCATCGGGTGTTAGATCATCTGAGGTTGGATCAACTGAAAACATCAGAAGTCATTGTGAATAGATAAACCGATATTATCAAGCGGCAGTTGTAGTTAGAGCATGTCATCATGAGAAGGTCAATATGATCAGAGCAATTAAGAACTTCAGCAAGTCCTTACGGTCGGAGTAGCTGACATCACCAGGAGGTTATTGTTGTCGGCGCAACTGATATCATCAAAAGGTCGTGGTAGTCAGAGCAACTGACATAACATGGATGATATTTTGGTCCCCTTAACTAATATCATCAGGAGATCGTTGTGGTCTTAGCAGCTTGTATGATCAGGAGGTCATTTCAATCAGAGCTACTGACGATGTGAGAAGGTCATTGTGGTTTGTCAACAGTAAGAGGTCTCCGTGGCAAAAGCAACTAATATTATCAAAACCTGTTTCTTGTCGGAGCAACTGACATCATCCGCAGATTGTTGTGATCAGAGCAGCTGGCATCAGTAGTAGGCAATTGTAGTCGAAGATTGTTATGATTAGATCACTGTGATCGGAACAGCTGATATAATCAGGAGATACTGTTAATCATTGCAATTGACGTTGCCATATCAGTTGACATTGCAAGAGATACGTAGATGGCATTGTGGTCTTTTAGGTCAGAACAACTGATAGTATCAAGAACGTTGTGGTCAGAGAAACTGATGTTTTCAGGTGGCCATTTTTGTCACAGCAACTTATGTGATGAGGAGGTCATTGTGGTCAGAACTATTTATATTTTCAGGAGATTCTTGTGGTCAGAGGAACTGACACTTATAAAAGGTTATTGTGATCAGAGCAGCTGATGATATGAGGATATCATTGTGGGGAGAGCCACTGACATTATCCGGAGGTTATTGTGGTCCAAACAGCTGATGTCATAAAGAAGTTTCAATTAGAGTAACTGACATCAACAGGAGATTATTGATTCTACTACATTCAAATTTTGTTTTCATAATTTAAGAAAGTGTTTCTTATTTCTGTGTTTTTTTAAACGTTTTCTTTTACCCAGAAGAAATAATAACATCCACAGCAAAGGAAACAAGAACCGTTCGTTTCTTTAAGCTTTAATACTCACCACGTGACCTTATTTTCCACGACCCAGAATCATCTGCAGATCAAGTCATCTTCTTCAGCATTTGACTCGACGCGAAGATTTGACCCGTAATTCATTCTGGATTTCATGGGAAAGAGCAAAGGCATAGATTTAAGTCATAGGTTAAGAAAACAGTGATTACTGATAATGGGTTGTTTTACGCAAGCTTGAGGCACTCTAAGAGAAAATGAATTGTTCGTAAAGAAAGCAAAGAAACTTTGAGGAAATGAATTTATTGAAATGCCCAATTTTAAGAAATAGAAATAGAAAGAATAACACAGAAATCATCCCTTGTTGACTTGCGACTAGATGATTTAATATCACTTAGGTCAGCAATGAGTTTTATTTACATGAAATGAAACGTTATTTAGCAATATAGTTCAGCTGCAATTCACACTGAACCTCGACCACCTGCATGTTTGTATTATCCACACCTGAGCTATATCATTAAGGATTTTAAGTGTGCATATGGAAAGGTGAAGTTGGTGAGAAGGACCATGATAAGTTATTTAAGGAAAGAGTGAACATTCATTCAAGTGGACGAATGACTAGAGAGCTAACTTAGTATCAACTTTGTAAAAAAAATCCTACCAACACTGAATGCATACAACAGTTTCACATATTTAAAATATACCTCTAAAAGTCTTGTAAATATAAAATCCAGACTTTTACAAAAGCTTCTTAATTTCAATTAGTAAATTTCTCGATGTTTCTTCGATTGAAAACACAAAATCATACTTAAAATGTCGGTATCAAATATAGAAGAAAAACTGCCCTGAGCCGGTGGGACAGGAACACTTCAACACTTCTCACAACAGATTCCCCCCCCCCCCCAATCCCTGACATGTCAAGCGTCTAGTTGTCGGAGACAGTGAGCTTGCATGTCACTTAGACATGCAAGCTGATGTTTTCAAGTTCGAGTTCCAAGTGTGCCTGATTTGAGATTTTCTCGGCTAACTGAATTCTGCTTTTCGCGAACCAGGAGCAACGATGGCTTTGTGCAAGGCCATCGTCGGTCGGAAGAGTCGTTAAGATGTGGCTCACACAGGAGGAGACATGACCCTATCATTGATGGGACGTTTCCCATCTGTCTCCTCCTTACCACCAGGTTGGTGGTGAAGAGACTCTTTGAAAGTTCTTGGTCAAAGAAGAAAAAAATTCTTTAGTTTAAGAATGGGCTCCTCCTGCGTGTGTTGCCAGACCAATAAATAAGCATCTTTTACTGCAAAAACTGGATTTTTCTCGAAACTCTATGTGATAGGGAAAAAAAGTCAATTTTGTGATCACCTTTGAAAACTCTATAATAACACTGGCAAAACTCTATAATAACACTGGGCAACACACAAAAGGCTTCGAAATGAAAATAGCTAATCTTTACTAATTTCCAGGTGCTGAACACGAAAATGACAATAAAGTTTGTCGATTGGGTCTTGTTCAGGAGAGACAGAGATGGTCATTTATAAACGACTTAGTCCGCATCGAGTACATAGGTAACCATTTTCGCAAGGCTATATTTTAAACTCCAGATTGCAACATATTGCATTGTCTTGCATCAGCCCGCCATATACAACCCCGGAGTATTGCATCATTGTCTGATGCAATGTACTTGAGTCATGACATTGCGGCTTTACAATCGCGGGCAAATGATGATGCAATTGTTAGTTGTAAGTGATGTCTCATAGGGCGAGCATGTCTTTGAGCAACTCCCATTTACCCCCGAGTCATAAGTAAAACACAAGTGATCCTTGCAGTTTTAATCCAGCAATGGTGATGCCTCGTAACTCTGTTAACAGGGCAGATACATTTTGTTACATTTGCGGGAAGTGACGTTTGCAACCCTGTAAAGGGCCATCACTTCAATAGTGAAAGTGGCGTATGAGTTTTATTTTGGATGCAAGATCGGGGACCAGGACAAGGCCTGGGCCCCACAGATATGCTGCAGTACGTGTGCAAGAAATTTTCCAAAGTGGCTGAAAGGCGGAAAAGTTTCGATGCTGTTTGCTGTTCCTATGGTTTGGAGAGAGCTAAGCATCTCGCACAAGATGCTATTTCTGCATGGTTCCACCTGTTTCTGGAGGCACCACAAGTAAAAATAAGTGGACAATAGCATACCCGAATATACAATCTGCTCTCCAACCAGTTCCACATGGCAAAGGTCTTTCCATTCCCGAACCTCCAAAAGAATTTTCCATCGATTCAGAAGACGATGAGGGAGGCAAACCGGCATCGGGTTCTCCGCAGCCTTTAGTGTCTAATGATGATCCATATGTCTGCCACGGTGCGTCATCTGCGTCACACATTCTCACCGAAGAATGAACGATCTTGTTCGCGATCTGGAGCTGTCCAAGGCCAAACAGAGTTACTTAGATCAAGACTAAAACAAGGAATCTTCTCAAGGAAAATGTCCAAGTGACTTCGTTTTGAACTGTCATGAGCAGTTTGCATTTTGCTTTAGAAAGGAAGATGACCTTGTGCTCTGCTCCGATGTAGATGGCTTGATGAATGCCCTCAGAATCAAACATGACCCTCAAGAATGGCAACTATTCATAGTCTCCTCTAAATTGAGTTTCAAGGCGGTGTTGCTGCATAATTGAAATCGACTTCCATCCATTCCAGTCGGACATGCTGTCTACATGTAAGAAACTTACGACAACCTAAAACAGCTGTTGAACTGTCTTTAATACAGCAAGGATGGCTGGCATCTCTGTTGTGACTTGAAGGTAGTGGCTCTTTTGATGCGTCTGTAGCTGGGATATACGAAATACTGCTGTTTCTTATTTGAATGGAATAGACAAGGAAAGACTTTGCACTACGTGAAGAGAAACTCAGAGGAAATCTCTGAAAGTCGGAGAGAAGTGGAACACCCAGCACTGGCAGAAACACTCAAAATTCTGCTACTGTCCCTACACATCAAACTCAGTGTGATGAAAAACTTTGTAAAGGCCATGGACCGGACTGCATCAGCTTTCAAGTACTTGGCTGACAAATTCCCTCAACTCAGCAAAGCGAAAATTAAAGAGGGAATTTTTGTGGGTCCTCAGACCCGCGAGCTGTTCAGAGAGCAGATGTTCGACAACCTGCTCAGGGTGACGAGAAAAAGGCTTGGGACACGTTTTGTCTGTTGTCAACTAAATTCGTCGGTAATGTCAGAGCAGACAACTACAAGAAACTGGTTAAGGACATGTTGTCTCTGTATCACAAACTTGGCTGCAATGTGTCCTTAAAGATCCACTTTCTCCATTCCCACTTAGATTTCTTCCCCGACAACTGCGGCATGGTTAGTGATGAGCACGGTGAACGTTTTCACCAGGACATTGCAACGATGGAGAAACGATACTTAGGAAACTGTGCACTTTAATGTTGGTTGATTACTGTTGGGCGCTCTCCAGAGATGATCCTAAGCAGCTGTACAAGCAACGTCGCAAGTAGAAGCGGAGTTTTACCGATACATGCCATATGTAGGTATTACTCTATTATACAAGAAACTATTGCAGATTTCCCAGAAACCGTAGCCAATTTTGTATTTTCATTGTCATATTCGTGTTCAGCACCTTGAAATCATTTAGAAATGGCTACTTTTACCTCAGAGGCACGACGTTTATGAAAATTTGTTGCCCAGTGTAATTACCTGCACACTTTCTGAAGAAAAAACTGCCATACATTGTTATCATTAATATGTACACTGGTGCGCAAAATTAAAGGATTATCGACAAAAACCTATATAGCTGCCGATATATGTAAACGAATGCACTGAAAATGGATGAACACATAAAATACGCTAGGTCGAAAACTATCCCCCATTTAGAGTTGTGCACGTAAGCCGGAATATGCAAATTAAGAATTCGAGTCTATTTGCAGCTTATAGCTGTTCTAGGCAACTCTTGCTTTCACTTCAGTGGCACGCCAAGCTGATTATGTCCCAAAGACATCGTATGGATGATTTTCAGCGGTAGAGAGCGATTGGGAGGATTGAAGCAGGTCAGTCCCAGACGGAAGTTTCCAGAGCATTATGTCAAGACTCTGGATACAGTTTCAACAGACAGGAGATGTTGGTCATCTATCAGGACAAGGCCGTTCCAGAGTCACAATTACTGCAGACGATCGCTATAGGAGTCTCACTGCCAGACGGAACAGAGTGAGAAAACGGCCTGCGGTACAGAAACGAGAGTGATGAACGCTAGGCAACTGTCTTTGGAGCTTGCAGAAGCTGTAGGAACGAGGGTTTCAAGGCATACTATTTACAGGAGACTTCGTGAGCAATGCCTTTATGCCAGAAGACCTGTTATTTGTGTTCCTCTAACTCCCGCCGCCCAGCGAGCTCGTTTAACGTGAAGTCGCCAACATCGTACTTGGAGTCCATGCCAGTGGGCACATGTTATGTTCACAGATGAGTCGCGATTCCGCTTAAGTACTGATTCGCGACGTATTCGCATCTGGTGAGAACCAGAAACTCTCAAAGTCCCTCGAATATCGGAGAAAGGGACTACTCTAATGGCCGTGGTGGGATGGTTGGCGCAGGAATCGTGATGAACGGGCATGCGGACCTGCACATCTTTCCAACTGGCTCTGTTACTGCCCTGCGGTACAGAGACGAGTTCCGTAACCCATATGTTAGGCCATTCTGGGGAGCTGTTGGTCCAGATTTTATTCATGTGGACGATAGTGCCCTCCCTCATCGAACTCATGCGTTGATGAGTTTCTCGAAGAGGGAGATAATCGAATGGAGTGACCACCCAGATCTCCTGACATCAGTCCCATTGAACATATATGGGATGCTCTAGTGAGACGCATTGGAGCTCGCCAGCCCCCTCCCAGAACACTCCAAAAACTCAGAACAGCACTTGTCGAGGAGTGATCATTAATTCCTGAAGACCTCATCAATACCTCATAAACCTTATGAGGAGTCGTTTCTTAAGCTGCATGGCTGTAAGGGGTGATCATACTCCATATTAACATACCGCATGTCATACGTAACAGATTTTAAGTATTGTTTCATGGACTACTACTTCATGTCAGTTGCACGGTAACGCATGCACATTATATGATTATGAATTTCTTCTACTTGATTTACATTTTTAATGTAATAATAAACCTCTTTACCAAATTTCATTTCATTTTCTAAAAAAATATTTTGAGTTATGTACGAATTTATACATTATCCTTTAAATTTGAGCACCAATGCATTTCTCTCTGTCTCAGAAATTGAACGATTAAAAACGATTTTTCTTCTTGTGTAAGATTTGAACTCCGGACTGAAAAGTTAACTGTAGACCAGCTGTCACCAATTAGGTTTCTTCGCGGGTCCGTAATAGAAGGAAAGTAACCATTTGCAGTCTATATCACATTTTAGCATAAAATTAATAAAAAGGTAAATTACAAATTATATATCAAAAAACATAATTTTTTTTCTTATTAATTGTTATACTAATCACAGGCAATATTTTATAATTATATTTTAAAGTAAAGCATTACTCGGGAAAACGTTTTTAGTGTTTTTTTTCTCCAAAAACAGGAATTAAATTCGTGATTTTATAGCACCTTTCGAAGATGATTATGGAGATATCTAAATTTGTTTTGATGAATTGATATTTACTGATTTATATCCTAAAATTGTAGTATGTTAAAAAACACTTTCGATATGTTAAATCATTTAGGTCAAAATATCTGGGTTTACAAAATTGCAGAACTAAAATAATTATCTTATTGAAACATTATTGGATCAGATTCAAATACTCTGCTGTCGAGGAAAAATTAGTTGGCAGTTCAGATGTGTACCGCGATTGGTCAATTGGCGATCCATGTCGGAGATTATTTATTTAGAAGAGTAGGTAGTCATGTTTAGGGTATAATTTAAAACTAACCTTGAAGCAAAATCTTATTCTCGAATTTGACATTTAACTTATATTATCCTATTCTCGAATTAGCAATTAAATTTTATTTACCTATTTTGTAAAAATTAAAAAAAAATTAAATATAAGAAAATTTTTTTTCGATATTTTAAATACTAATATTTGTTATTATGATGCTTACTTACCAACCTAAATATTAGAAAACAATTATATAAAGTAATCCTTGTTTCCAAATATTGAAATAAAAACAGGAAACACAAAACCTCTTGATACCTGTTGGTATTAAGTTTTCGTGTTAAGGGTAAACTTTCCCCCGAATGTGATGTTACATTACACCTGTTTCTGGTGTTAGAATACAGTGTTATTTTACTCCTTTCCTGAGGTTGGTTTTCATTTTTCGGGTGTGGTCTTTCGCCAGATTATGTTGTTGCCTTTCGCTTGTTTCTGGTGTTAGATTACGCTTTTTGGGTGTAACCTTTTACCGGAATATAGTGTTACAAAATGGCTGTAACTAGCTGCCACCATAAACTGACTTAAAGTAACGCCTTTTTAACATAAGTCATGTCATTAAATCTATATAGACATTAAAATTATTACCTTCGAATTAATTTGATTATTGAAAAGTACTATTATACTATTACAAATACTTCACTAGTAAAAATGGCCCATTAGCGAAACAGGTTGAACGTCCCTGCCTGAAATGAATGATGTACTGAGCCAAAGTCATTTCTTTCACGTTCAGATTATTTAAAGGGAAGTTTAGAGTAATACCAACAGAAGGGGCAAGGGTGGCTTATTCGCTAGCAAGCCAGGCTCGTAATCTGCATTTCCCATGCTCGAGTCCCACGTGGACAGTGTTGAGATTTATCTCCAAAACACTCCACACACTACCCTCGGTCTGCAGGGGACACCGATGGACTCGGAAAGGCCTCTGTCCTTCGGATGGGGCTTTAAGCCATGGTTCCGTGTGCGGGAGAGCCATACCCTGTTCATGTTAAAGAACTCATTGGATGGCCTTGACGGGAGGCCTACCATCTGCCTCCCAACAGCTATCCGACAGGTCCCCTTCCCAAACTTTCTCTGAGCACTCGGGATCCTTGTAACCTGGCCATTTAGCTTCGTGTGCAAAACAGTGCAGCTCAGAGGTAAAACATTCCAACCCTGCTCACGGTGTAAAAAATAAAGAAATGCCTACAGGTTATGTTAATTTAAAGTTGCGTTCCAAGCTTCATAAAACAGCGTCAAACTTATTGCATGAAATTCCCGTGCCAACAGCTCAAAATTCAAATGTTTGATTAAAGATTTTCGTACATATTTTCATTTCCATAAAAGTTTTGTATTTAAATAATTAATATTTACAAAAGGAATTTTTTTAATTTACAGATGCAAAAATAAAGTTGAAAAATGTGAAATTTATATGAGTTTTAAAATATTTTAAACACAGTTTATCTATAAGCTATTTTAGAGCCAATTTTAGACACCTTGCCATAGGATCTGATTTTTGGGAATAATGTTGTGTGTGTAAAGAGGTGGGATAAAAATGCCTTTTTTTTCTGAAACGTGTAATCACTAAATCGAAAAAGGGAATTTTTAATGGCTAGTTCTTTATAATGGAAATCCATTAAACTTAAACGCAGGAAAATAAAGCAAAAAAGTACATAATAATAATAATGAAATATATGCAGTAATAAAGTAGTTTGCAATGTAGCTCAGAATTCTCTGCATACTTGCAAACTAAAATTATAATTTATTCTTTGTGTTCCGTCTTAATATGAGTAGTTCAAGCCTTTTTTCAACAAGATCAATACACTGTGTTAACTGTTTATTTCTAGGTGGATGTGGTACTAATTCCTTACTTAATTCACACTCAGCAGTCATCATCACCACCACCACCACCATCATCATCATCATCATCATCATCAAGCAGCCATGGGCTACGGAGGTCCAACCAGACCGTGCAATTTAGTTCTCCAAGTAAGTCTATCCTGAGCTACATCTACTGCATCTGGCCACTGCACACCAATTCTAACAAGGTCCTGTTTGACATTGTCTGCCAACCGCATCCTAGTTCTCCCCTTCTTTCTGAGGCCTTTAGGCACATTGTTCATAACCCTATTCGCCAATCTATAATTATTCATACGGGTAACATGGCCAAACCAACGGAGTCTCTCTCTGCACAATATGCTGCTTAAAGGAGGTTGCAAACTCCTTTGCCAAACCTCATCATTAGTTACAAAGTTGAACCACCTAATGCCCAAGATACTGCGTAAGCATCTGGAATCAAAAGCATCTAGTTTCCTGTTATCTTGTTTACAAAGTGTCCAAGTTTCACTACCATAACTAACCCTAGAAAGAACCAAACTATTATACAGCCTAATTTTAGTCTTTAGGTGTATACGCCTATTTCTCCACACTCTCCATAGATTCTTAAAAGTCCCAGCAGCAATCCCTATTCGTCTGTTAATCTCATGCCGCACATCACCATTATCTGTTACATAGCTCCCAAGATAATTAAACTGTGACACCTGCTCAAGACTGCCACCATTCAGATTAACTGAATCACAGCCTGCCTGACCAATTTTCATCACTTTAGTTTTCTCTCTGTTTATAACCAAACCTACTCTACTACCAGTCTCATCAACAGCTCGAATGAAAGAGTTCATCCGATCAACATCATTTGCCCAAAGGGCTAAATCATCAGCATAATCTAAATCAGAAATTTTCTTATCTCCAGCCCATTTAAGGCCAAACTCTTTCCCTTGAAGTGAATTTCGCATAACCTAATCAATAACCAAACTAAAGAGAAAAGGAGACAAAATGCACCCTTGTCGAACACCAGAAGTAATGCTAAACCAATTGCTACAAGCCTTACCAACTCTCAGACACGACTCAGTGTTATTATAGAGAGCTTTCATTATGCTAACTAACTTATATGGTATGCCATAATCAACTACAATTATGACGATCAACAGAGTCGAAAGCCTTTTTGAAATCAACAAAGCTAGCAACCAAAGGTTTCTGAAACTCTAAACGTTTCTCAAGAATCTGCCTAAGTGAAAATATCTGATCCACACATCCCCTACCACTTCTGAATCCACATTGCTCATCACGCAATTGACTGTCAACCAGATTCTTAATTCTATTAAGCACAATGATGGAAAGAACTTTACCTGTAACAGAGAGTAGGCTGATACCCCTACAGTTATCACAAGAACTGCGATCACCTTTTTTGAAAATAGGGATAACAATAGCTCTGGTAAAATCCTTAGGAACCATGCCTTTATCATAAAAGATATTCAGAATTTCAGTCATCCAAGTGGTAACCGAAACATTCCCAGCTCTAAGAATTTCAGTAGTAATTTCATCTACCCCTGGGGATTTCTGAAGTTTAAGTTTAGAAACAGCCAAAATAACTTCAGATTGTGTTATAAGGCCTACATTAAAGCCACCAATGCATCTATCATCACTGCAAACAATGGAATAGAACTAACCGCATTGTTTATAATATCACTGAAATGCTCAGCCCACCTAGCCATGACAGAATCCTCACCTTCTATAACCTTACCTTGTTTATCCTTCAATCCCTGTATACCTGTTCGTTTTCTACCACACAAAACATTAACTATCTGGTACAGCTCTCTGCTGTTGTGCTGTCTAACTGCTTCCTCGGCTTTGTCAGCCAAACCATCAAGCCAAAGATTCTTATCAGCAGCTAACTGATCTTTTACACGTTTATTAAGTTCTCTGTAATGCTTTCTATTAGGACTAGTAGGGTATTGATTAAGAACATTCCTGCAGTTCTTTCTTTCCGAAATAAGCTCAAGTGCCTTATCATTCAGATAATTCTGTCTCTTCTGCTCCTTTTTTCCTAATAGAGTACTGTTAGTGTCCAAAAATGCCTGTTTAAAATGATCCCATTCTTCCTCAACTTCAGTAGTAAGCATACCATGACTGTCATAACGACTAAGTAACCTATCATGGTAAGCTTTGGCTATAACTGGGTCTTTCAGAGCTTCAGTATTAAAAGAGAATTTTTTAACCCTAGCACAACACTTTTTAAGTTTAAGTTGCAAGACACTTTTAACAAGGTAATGGTCAGATCCAATTTCAGCTCCCCTATATGCCCTGGTATTTCTAACAGAACTAGCCCATTTGCTGTTAATTAATATATAATCAATCATATTCCGATGCAGCCCATCAGGTTAAACCCATGTGTACTTATGTATGTCGCGGTGTTTGTAATATGTGTTAGTTATGTCTGAAACCATTGAGTTTACTTACCTGTAGGAGACGTTGCCCATTGCCATTGCAGCTACCAATACGAAAAGGGCAAATCACCCCTCCCCAAAGGTCAGAGTCAGTACCAACTTTGGCATTGAAGGGTACTCAGCAGTAACAGTTTTAATATCATTATTATTCCTACTATGAACATCATCATATTCATTAACACTTTGTTGGCACTCAATTTCTCTTATACCTAATTCTCTTAGTTTCATCCTTGTCAATTTCTAACTCTTTATCAATTTTCTATTTCCTTTAATCTTAGTTCCTTTTCATTCTGCAATTCATTCTCTTTTAATTTTAATTTCATCAATCTAATTTGCATATTCAAGTTACTTCCTTGGTTAGGGTGCTGATGCGTTGCCAAGACTCGTGCAACAAATTTCCATTTCACTCATAGCTCTGCCACCACTGCAGTACTGTCCTCTGTGCAAGATTCGGACTCTCGTGAATTTGCGTGAATTTTCTCGCTATCATGTCGGCCAATTTGGATCTGAATGCAGGAGCAGGAGTCAAATGTCGTTTCTTGAAATTCTGGGATTCGAGTTCTCGGAGACATCTGTTTTTCTTCAGGCTACTGATCTTAGTTTGCTTTTCCGTTGAGATCCTGTCGACTCTGCCAATTTGTGGGTGTTTCTTGCTTCATGGTTTGCCTCGAATCCTTGCAACATAAACCTCATGAACAGCTCCAATGAATTGTCCTTAGTCATGCTAATAACTTTGATGGATTGAATGCAGATGTTGTTTTATATAACAAAAGACATAACTTTATTACTAACGAAGACAATACGACACTAGACATAAATATACACATAATTCCACTCTCCAATATAAGAGGCGACCGCTCGACAGCAAATCGCAGAGCACAAATCAAGTGTTCACTTCTAAAGATAATGACTGAATCAAGACTGGACGAATATCGCTGCTGAATCCAGAATGTATTCATAATTCATAGTTCAGCAGGACTTGTATGAAATGTGGCGCCAACTCAAACAATCTGTGAAATCACCACCCTAGTTCTCTCGCCGCATATGTGTCTAAGAAGAGAATAATCTCTTAATCCACTGCCGTGCCAGCCAAGGCTTCCAGATTACCAGGTATTTCTCCGTCTGGCTGGCGTCATGGCTTCGGATCTGATTCCCATTGACAGTCTGAGTGTGATCCTGACATAACATAAAGTTAAATGGAAACAAAGAGAACAGAAATTTGTTTTAGAGTAAATCAAGCAAAACAAACAGTTTATATTAAAAAAATTAAAACTAGTTGCAAAAATTTAAATCTTTGATTAAGATAGGGTTTATTAGAATTTTCCTCTGAAGCATGATATTATTTTTATTATTTTTTATGTGAATGTGTGTACTTGAAAAAGATCAAAAGCTTTGAAATCAGAATCATTTTGAGGGAATTGAAATGTGGAGCTGAAACAGAATGACGAAAATCAATTGGAAAAAAGAATTAGTCAAGGAGTTTTAAAGAGTTCTCAGAGAAAAAATTATTTTTAAGAAATACTCTTTTAATGCGAAGAATTAGGATTATTGGATATATTGTTCAGACATGAAATTCTAGGAGGTATTTTAGAAAACAAAAAGTCTGCAAAGGAAAACCCAAAGACTCCCAGATAAAGGAAGTAAAAAGTGATGTGAAAATCACTTGCTCTAAAGAATTAAGAAAATTATATTGGGAAGAAAATGGAAGATTATTTATTAACCAGCCCATAAATTGAAAAATAAGATTAAAACAGAAAAAGTGTCGCGGTTAGTTTTTTTTTTGTTAGCTCGTTTTCTAATAATAATTGCTAAAAAAAAGGTGGCAACAGTCTTTAGAAGTTAGGTTCAGATGCTTTAAGATATGTTATTCATTTAATTAATATCTTAAATTTTTCATTGAATTTTCTCATGAAGATATTTTAGTTGGAGAAGAGCAAAGTGTGTAAGTTATATGTTTCGTGATTATTTATAAGTTGACTTATTCACGATAATAGACATGCCACGTTACTACGAAGATACGTAGGCTGATGCGCTAATGCGCATATGCATGGAGTGTAACGTGTGATGGTGAATCGCCGAGAATTGTCGTCTGGTCTTACGCTTGAGGCTAAGTTAGCCTATCTGCTGAAATACGTAGTTCATTCAAGAAGTGATCTGGCGTCGTCAACTTGATGTTCCACGTTTCTTGCTCCTAAATTGTATTGATTTAGTAGAGTACTATATATCTTTTGTTAAGAAAATAAATAGATTACTAGGTGATATATTATAAATTAATTATTTTGGGTATATTAAATTATAAGATGGGAATTCCGTGTGCTGAGTGTGGTATAGACATTGTTGATCTGACAGAGACTTTGCACTGCGCTGGAAAGTGTAGTTTAAGATTTCATTTTTATTATGTTGGAATTGTAGAGACAAATTTTCGCAAAATGAGCTCTGAGAGCAAAAATCGATGGAAATGTCACAGGTGTAGGGATGATTCTACAGGGAAAGGGAAGAGAGGTGAAGCGAGTGTTCGCACAAGTGGTTCACGTGACACTGTGACATCGAAAGAGCCAGAAGATAGAGTCGTGTCTGTTGAAATGATTCAACACATTGATGAAATGTTCAGTAAACAGATGACCGATCTTAGGAAAGACATGATAGAAATAAATGACAGGTCCAAAAAAGAATTATTAAAAGAACTGGAGGAATATAAAAAATGTACTACGTACTGTTCTGATAAATTAGATGATTTTTTGAGAATTTTGACTGAGTTAACTAAACAAATTAAAGATGTCCAACAACAAAATGAAAGACCTATGACTGAAAATCAAACTTTTCAGAAAGAAATTAAGGGATTGAAAGGGAAAATGAATGATTTAGAGCAAAACAGTAGGAATTGTAATTTAGAGATAGTGGGAGTTCCTGAAACAATGAATGAAAATGTGAAGGAGATAGTTACTCATATCGCAAGTGTATTAAATGTACAGGATGAAGATATGAATATACAGGCTGTTTATAGAGTGCCAACAAAAAATAAACAAAAAATTAAACCAATAATTGTCCAACTAGCTATGAGAAAAATGAAAGAAAATTGGATCAAGTGTTGGAAATTAAAGAATACATTATTCGCCAAGGAAATACATGAGGGGTTTCGTGATTATTTATAAGGTGACTTATTCACGATAATCTAAACTTGCCACGTTACTACGAAGATACGTAGGCTGATGTGCCAATGCGCATATGCATGTAGTGTAACGTGTGATGATGAAACGCCGAGAATTGTCGTCTGCTCTTACGCTGGAGGGAAAAAGATTTCAAGTTTGTATTGGTCAAGGACTCAAAACTTTACCTAAGGAAACTGAAACATCCAGGATGCTAAGGATTACTGATAGTGATGACTTAAATCTGTTAATGGATTAGTGAAATGGAAAATAAAACGATGAGTAACAATATTGTTTCTGGTAGTACTGAGATGATGAACAATGGCAATGACATGGAAACAATTCCTGTTTTTGATGATTGTAATTTGGATGAAATATACAAGGTCTTTGAAATAGATAGTGACAATGTTTATGATAGGAATTTGTATAAATGGCCTGGGGGTATAAATGTTATTATGAGTAACATCAGAAGTTTGCGGAGGAATTTTGATCATTTTTACTTTACTTAAATTTAATAGAATTGAAACCTGATATAATTGTTTTAACAGAAATATGGATTGGTGATGATGAAATACAATTATATACAATATCTAATTATAAAGTTTATTATAAATGCCAAAATGAAAGTAGATCAGGTGGAGTGATTGTGTTTGTTAAGCAGTGCTTAACAGTGCATGGATTTAATAATGCGTTTGTTACTGCCAATATGGTAGAAATTTCTTTTAAACTAAATAGTATAACATTTCTCCTACTGGCTTTTTACAGGTTACATTCATATACAAAACAAAATTTTGTTACAGAATTAGGGAATAAATTAGAAACTATAAATAATAATAATGTTTTCATAAGAGGTGATATGAATATTAATCTAAAAGGAAATGATAAAATTAAACATGAATATTTACAGCTGATTAAGTCAAATGGTTTTATTGTGTATCATGGAGAGATCATTAGAGAGGATGCAAAAACTTGTTTGGACAACGCATTTGTAAGAAGTACGATCCAAAATAATTTAACTACTTATATTATTAAACTTAATATTACCGATCATTGTTTTATAGGAATAAATTTTCAGTTAGAATTGAACAGAAATCGGAAAAAATTAAATACAATACGTAGGATAAATATGACCAAGTTAAAAGAACCTTTGAAGGGTAAAGACTGGAATGAAATTAAAATAGGAAATGATGTAAATGCTTCATTCAGGTTATTTTTATTGAAATTGCGGGATATGATAGAGTTATCAAAAGACACTAAATATTTAAAGAATAGAGAAAAGAGGCTGAAACCATGGATAACAAATGCTCTTTTAAATTCTATTAAAAAGAAAATTAAGTTATATAAGTTGAGTAAAAATCAACCATTTAATACAAACCTAAATAATTATTTTAGAAAATACAGAAATTTAATATTAAAATTAATCAAAGAAGCAAAATCAAAGTATTACATTGCAAAATTTTTAGATAGTGACGGTGATACTAAACAATATTGGAAAATTATAAATGATTTGTCTGGTAGACAGCAAAAGAACTTAATGTCCCCTTCAGAAATAAAAATAAATGATATTATTTGTTCTTTTAATGAAAATCCTGTGTTGTTTATTGATAAATTTAATACCTATTATACAGAAATTGTTGGTAATCTTGTAAAGGAAATTCCTGATTATGTTGATAATGAAAGCCATAAATCGATTTTATCTCTAAATTCTATTTTTATTGATTATATATCAGAGAACGAGATTTTTGGAGTTATTGCATCATTAAAATTAGGAAAAGCAGTTGGAAGTGATCAGATATCTGTGGAGACACTAAAAGAGATAAAAAGGTTATATTGTAGATATATTATGTTACCTATTTAACTTATCGTTATCATCTGGATGTTTTCCCTCGATTTTGAAAGATTCTACCGTTGTCCCAGTATATAAAGGAGGTGAATATTTAGATATCTCAAATTACAGACCGATAACCTTGCTCTCAGTTTTTTCAAAGATTTTCGAAAAGCTACTTATAATTAGAATTTTAAATCTCTTGAATATAAATAATTTTTTTTTCTGATCATCAGTATGGGTTTAGATAAAATGTAGGTACTGAGGATGCTATATTACAATTGTCTTCCACAGTATACAGATCTATAAATGATAATTTGAAAACTGTTGTGCAATTTTTGGACATCAAAAAAGCGTTTGACTCGGTTTCGCATGATTTGCTGAAAAAAACTTGAAATGGCTGGATTTCGAGGAAATGTTTTGAAATGGTTGGAAACATATTTGAAAAATAGAATTCAAAGAGTAAAAATGGTAAACTTGTTTAGTAAGGGAATTGAACTAAAATATGGAGTTCCACAGGGTTCTGTGTTGGGGCCAATATTATTTAATGTTTTTATAAATGATCTTTGTAATCTTGGACTTAAAGGAAAAATAATAACTTTCGCTGATGATACAGCTTTGATATATGCGGCTGACAATGAGAATATTTTAATTGAAGAAATAAATTAAGACTTGTGTAATATCAGAAAATGGTTCTTAAAAAATAAATTGTTATTGAATATTAATAAAACGAAATATTTATACTTCAATTTAAAACTTATTACGTTTTAAATTGAAATATAAATATTTCGTTGTGCTAAAAAAATTTTATTTTTTCTTTCTCTAAACTGTATAGGACATCAGTGTGCATGTGAAGCATTTGAAAGAATAGAATATTATAAATATTTGGGCGTATATATAGAAAGTAGGTTAAATTGGAATGAACATATTAAATATTTAATAAAAAAATTAATGCAATAATTCCAAATTTTATATTAAGTTATGGAATAATATCTTGGGGAGGAATGTTTTATAGTAATATTAAATCCTTAATTACTATTCAAAATAGAGTAATTAGATGTGTATTAAGAAAAATAAAATATGATAGTATTAAATATTTTTATAATGATCTTCAAATTTTACCACTACGGAAAATGTATGTTTATAATGTGATCTTACATTTAAAAAAGCACTATAGAGAAAGTGACATTAAAAATGTAATGCAGAATACCAGAACAAGTGCACATAATAATTTTATTGTATCACTTCCGAAGAAAACTATTACGCAAAAACATTATATATTTTTGGCGCCTAAAATATTTAACAGTTTACCTGAAACTATAAAGGATGAAATAAATTCTCTTACGTTTTCTCGAAAACTAAGAGATTGGATTTGTAATATAGATGATATAGAAAAATTTCTTTAGGTTGGACGGTTTTTCCCCTATATTTCTGATTGTAAAATTTTCTTTTTATTTGTTTGCTCTTTAGTTATTTGTTGCTCTTTTTTTGTTTTAAATTTTTGAATAAAAATTGGTGTATTTATAGTTTATTATTGATTCTGTTTCTATGTTGTTGATGTAACCATGACAGAAAATATTAATATGGTAATATACTTAAAATGTTGTTTCTAATGTTTATGTATGTTTTTTTATTTTAACCTTATACTCCGCGTGCGAGTCTTTGAACTCTTGTGGAGTTGTACATTTCCAAAATTTTTGTAAATACTTATATTGTATCATAATTTAATATAAATGGAAATAAAGGTTACTACTACTACTACTAATGTATCTGCCTGAAAATCTGTCAGTCTGCTGACGTATAACTTTTTTATTTTAAAGATTGATTAAAAATTTTATTTGCGATCGATAGAAGTTAAAATAGAAAAACATTTTAAATGAATATTACAAATAGTCTATTCATGGTAGAAATTTCAAATATCAGGGGGTTAGAGTGCTGTGGACAAGTAATTTAACAGCAGCGACTAGCTTCCTTAGCCTATGGGCGGGGAAAACGTAAAGTTTTCTCTCTAAGTTTTAGTGACTAATTCTTCTAATGAATAATTCTTTAAAGCTGGATGAATTAGTTTGGAATCTCTCATTAGTTTGGAATTCCACCTTTAGTAGGCACTGAAGTTGTAAAACGTCAAAACGTTTCTCTTTGAAAACGAGCATTCGATATTCACCAGAGATGACTGGATTTCGAAATTGAGAATTCTTCACAACACTTTTTTTAATAATATTTGAATAATAATTAAAAACTGAGCCCAAAGTACTATTACACGTAGCGTATAGCAACAATATAATACATTGAAATTTAATAACTTTAAAACAAGTTGTAAAATTGTACTAAAAACTCTTTCCAAAACACGTTTAAAAGTTTTGTGCAGTTTTGATCTATGAATTCAATCACTGCAATTTTTACATTTGTTTTATTTCGTTACGTAGTGTTAAGGCATTTTCTTCTCTTCATTTAAAAACACCCGATTATGTTCATCCTTGTTCCAATACATTCCTTAATTCTATAGAAAACAAATTATCCTCTCTGTGGGAAATTGTTTCTTTTCGCAGTTGATTGCATCCTTGTTTACCTTCATCTTGACCAAGGAGTGATTCCTGTTGCTCCTATAATCTCCCTCTTGACTGCTCTCTATAAACACAACCCTGCCCCTTCAGGGAGTGCCAACCCTCCCCTTTGACCTTTGACGCAGTGACCTGCGTGGAAGACCCTTACGAAATACCAAAATGTAAGGAGGGTTTTCTCAAAAGCATTTCTATTATAGTTAAGCCCTAATACATGAATAACAAAGTTGATAGCGAAGAATACAACTAAAGATGAAAATTGTTTTTCTCTTTGAAAATTTTTATGCAACCTTCAAAATATTAAAAATATTGTTTCTAAAAGTACGAAATAATATTAATTTGTAATGTAAATGGAAAAATTGGCTATGTTGGCGATTAATGGTGTTTCAGTGGTCTCATCCAGTTTTTCCATTCAAAACTAGTATTTGAATTATATGAAACAACTTTTTTTTAAATTCATTTAGATCAAATTTTTTCCACCTTTCGAGTCATGGCGTTATTGTGATGGAGTCGTGACAAAATTCTTAAAAGAATGTTCAGGTTTTCTTTTAGCGAAGCTTTCTTTTTGTGAAAATTCTGTCATCATCATCATCCTCAAGCAGCCATGGGCTACGGTGATCCAACCAGACCATGCAATTTAGTTCTACGAGCATATCTCTCCTGAATTATATCTGTTGCATCTGGCCACTGCACACCATTTCTACCAAGGTCATGTTTGACATTATCTGTCCACCGTATCCTAGGTCTCGCCTTCTTTCTGAGGCCTTTAGGCACACTGTTCATAATTCTATTCACTAATTTATAATTATCCATAGGGACAACATGACCAAACCAACGAAGTCTCTTTCTCTGCACAATATGCTGTTCAAAGGAAGTTGTCGATCCTTTGCCTAACCTCATCATTAGTTACAAATTTGAACGACCTATGCCCAAGATACATGCGTAAACATCTAGAATCAAAAGCATCTAGTTCCCTGTTATCTTGTTTACAAAGTGTCCAAGTTTCACTACCATAACTAACTCTAGAAAGATCCAAACTGTTAGGCAGTCTAATTTTATTCTTTTGGTGTATACGCCTATTTCTCTACACTCTCCATACGTCTGTTAATCCCATGCCGCACATCACCAGTAACCACCAAAAAAAATTAAATTGCGACACCTGCTCAAGACTGCAACCATTCAGATTAACTGAATCACAGCCTGACTGACCAATTTTAATCACGTTAGTTTTCTCTCTGTTTATAACCAAACCTATCTACTACCAGTCTCATCAACAGCTCGAATGAAAGAGTTGATATCATCAACATCATTTGCCAAAAGGACTAAATCATCAGCATAATCTAAATCAGAAATTTTCTTATCTCCAGCCCATTTAAGGCCAAAATCTTTCCCTTGCAGTGAATTTCTCGTAACATAATTAACCAAACTAAAGAGAAAAGGAGACAGAATGCTCCCTTGTGGAACATCAGAAGTAATGCTAAACTAATTGCTACAAGCCTTACCAACTCTGACAGACGACTCACTGTTATTATAGAGAGCTTTCATTATCTTAACTAACTTTCTGGTATACCATATGATCTCACAATGAACCATAAATTATGACGATCAACAGAGTCGAAGGCCTTTCTGAAATCAACAAAGCTAGCAACCAAAGGTTTCTGAAACTCTAAACATTTCTCAAGAATCTGCCTAAGTGAAAATATCTGATCCACACATCCCCTACCACTTCTGAATCCACATTGCTCATCTTGATATTGCCCGTCAACCAGATTCTTAATTCTATTAAGTATAATCATGCAAATAATCTTACCTGGAACAAAAGGTAGGCTGATACCACTATAGTTTTCAGAAGAACTGTTATCACCTTTTTTAAAAATAAGGATATTAATTGCTCTCTTAAAATCCTTAGGAATCATGCCTTTATCATAAAAGATATTCAAAATTTCAGTCATCCATCTGGTAAAGGAAACATTCCCAGTTCTAAGCATTTTCGAAGTAATTTCATCTACCCCTGGGGATTTATGTGGTTTAAATTTATATGTGGTCAAAATAACTTCAGACTGTGTTATAGGGCCAGTATTTCATCTATCATCATTACAAACAATGGGAGTAGAACTAACCACATAGTTCAGAACATCACTGAAATACTCAGCAGACTAGCCATGACAGAAACCTTACCTTGTTTATCCTTCTATCCTTGTATACCTGTCCGTTTTCTACCACACAAAACATTAACTATCTGTTACAGCTCTCTGCTGTTGTGCTGTCTAACTGCTTCCTCTGCTTTGTCAGCCAGGCAATCACGCCAAAGAGTCTTATCAGCAGCTAACTGATCCTTTATATGTTTATTTAGCTCTCTGTAATGCTTTCTATTAGGACTAGAAGAGTACTGAATAAAGACATTCCTGCAGTTCTTTCTTTCTGAAATAAGCTCAAGTGCCTTATCACTTAAATCATTCTTCTTCCTCTGCTCCTTTTTTTGTAAAAGATTACCCCTCAGTTTTCAGAAAAGCCTGTTTAAAACGGTCCCATTCTTCCTTAACTTCAGTAGTAAGCAAACTATGACTGATATAAGGACTAAGTAATCTATCATAGTAATCTTTAGCTATAACTGGATCTTTCAGAGCTACATAATTAAAGGAAGAATTAAATAATATAATTTAATTCAGAATTAAAGCTTCACTTTTAACAAGGTAATGGTCAGATCCAATTTCAGCTCCCCTACATTACCTGGTATTCCTAACAACTAGCCCATTTGCTGTTAATTAACATATAATCAATCGTTTCCTATGCAGCCCATCTGGTGATACCATGTGTACTTATGTATGTCGCGGTGTTTGTAATAAGTGATAGTTATTCTGAAACCATTGAGTTTATTTACCTGTAGGGGACGTTGCCCATTGCCATTGCAGCTACAAATACCAAAAGGGCCTATCACCCCTTCCCAAAGGTCAGAGTCTGTATCAACTTTGGCATTGAAATCACCTAGAACAAGGGTGAAGAAATTGAACTATGCAACAATTAACGTCCTTTAATTTTTATGAATAAAACCGGATTACATGACACTCATTTCCCGAAGCTTGGCATGAACAGACAGCAAAAGATTATTTAACTTAGATGACCATCATTTTTCTATGCCTGAAACCAAATATGATTAATTATTGCTCCTGCTAGTGGGGGGAAACGATAACTGTGGGGCCGAATGGTTAACTCCACTTGACTACTGATCATGAGACACCTGGGTTCTAACCCGCCGGTGCATTCTAACCGCACATGCATGCTTGTGTTTTCATCCTGCCCAGGTCTCTCCTTCCTCACAGATCATCTCTATGTCATGTAAACTGACAGGCAATTGTCAGACCTCTGTGTCAAGCAGCTGCGTGACAAAGTACTTATATTTTTTAATGATAGGACGAAATTGACACACATATTTAACCTGATTATGAACAAAGTATTCGCAGGAGGTGACCGTCCACATAATTGCAATTGTAACTTATCGGAAATTTTACTTCCCTTTATTCCGGTTAATATTAAATTTGTTATATTTCATTAAAATAGCTATGCTCACTACTCAACTCTGATCCCTACTTTCTGCGTTAATATTTTTCTTTTTGAAAGGGTCTTTATTATTTTTTCGTTTTATTTATAATTTGTTCAACTTATATACTTGAATCATCGACTCTAATTCACATCGAGTTTAAGTAAAGAAGTACAGTTCGGTATTTTGCGGCCAGGCAACAGCAACACATCTCTTCTCCACAGCCTTATCTAGAAAGAGTAAGAAAGGAAAAATCGAGCAGGAGAGAATCGCAACATCATTCAGGAATAATTTTCCTCATCCTTTTAGTGGCATTTTACAAATTTCTTCAAAAAAAAACAAACAAACAAACAAACGAGTATTACATAAAATCGTATGCTTCATGCGTTTTGGCATTCATTACGGTTAGTAACATTCTACCAAATTAGTATTGGGGCATACCCTCATTTCCAATAATATTCAGTTACTCAATTATTCGTTACGGTTAGTAACATTCTACCATATTAGTAATGGGGCAACCCGCACTTCCATTAATATTCAATTCAGTTATTCAATTATTCGTTACGGTTAGTAACATTCTACCATATTAGTAATGGGGCATACCCGCACTTCCAATAATATTCAATTCAGTTATTCAATTATTTGTTACAGTTAGTAACATTCTACCATATTAGTAATGGGGCATACCCACACTTCCATTAATATTCAATTCAGTTATTCAATTATTCGTTACGGTTAGTAACATTCTACCATATTAGTATTGGGGCATACCCTCACTTCCAATAATATTCAATTCAGTTATTCAATTATTCGTTACGGTTAGTAACATTCTACCATATTAGTATTGGGGCATACCCTCACTTCCATTAATATTATTAATTATTCGTTACGGTTAGTAACATTCTACCATATTAGTAATGGGGCATACCCGCACTTCCATTAATATTCAATTCAGTTATTCAATCATTTGTTACGGTCAGTAACATTCTACCATATTAGTAATGGGGCATTCCCACACTTCCATTAATATTCAGTTCAGTTATTGAATTATTCGTTACGGTTAGTAACGTTCTACCATATTAGTATTGGGGCATAATAGCACTTCCATTAATATTCAATTCGTTTATTCAATTATTCGTTATGGTTAGTAAAGTTCTGCCATATTAGTAATGGGGAATTCCCGCACTTCCATTAATATTCAATTCAGTTATTCAATTATTCTTTACGGTCAGTAACATTCTACCATATTAGTAATGGGGCATACCTGCACTTCCATTAATATTCAATTCAGTTATTCAATTATTCGTTACGGTTAGTAACATTCTACCATATTAGTATTGGGGCATACCCTCACTTCCAATAATATTCAATTCACTTATTCAATTATTCGTTACGGTTAGTAACATTCTACCATATTAGTATTGGGGCATACCCGCACTTCCATTAATATTCAATTCAGTTACTCAATTATTCGTTACGGTTAGTAACATTCTACCATATTAGTAATGGTGTATACCCGCACTTCCATTAATATTCAATTCAGTTATTCAATTATTCTTTACGGTTAGTACATTCTACCATATTAGTAATGGGGCATTCCCGCTCTTCCATTAATATTCAATTCAGTTATTCAATTATTCGTTACGGTCAGTAAAATTCTACCATATTAGTAATGGGTCAATCCCGCACTTCCATTAAAATTCAATTCAGTTATTCAATTATTCGTTATGGTCAGTAACATTCTACCATATTAGTATTGGGGCATACCCGCACTTCCATTAATATTCAATTCAGTTATTCAATTATTCGTTACGGTTAGTAACATTCTACCATATTAGTAATGGGGCATTCCCGCAATTCCATTAATATTCAATTCAGTTATTCAATTATTTGCTACGGTTTGTAATATTCTACCATATTAGTAATGGGGCAACCCGCACTTCCATTAATATTCAAGTCAGTTATTCAATTATTCGTTACGGTTAGTAACATTCTACCATATTAGTAATGGGGCATTCCCACACTTCCATTAATATTCAATTCAGTTATTCAATTATTCGTTACGGTTAGTAACATTCTACCATATTAGTATTGGGGCATACCCTCACTTCCAATAATATTCAATTCACTTATTCAATTATTTGTTACGGTTAGTAACATATTCCATATTAGCATTGGGGCATACCCTCACTTCCAATAATATTCAATTAAGTTACTCAATTATTCGTTACGGTTAGTAACATTCTACCACATTAGTAATGGGGTATACCCGCACTTCCATTAATATTAAATTCATTCATTCAATTATTCATTATGGTTAGTAACATTCTACCATATTAGTAATGGGGCAACCCGCACTTCCATTAATATTCAATTCAGTTATTCAATTATTCGTTACGGTTAGTAACATTCTACCATATTAGTAATGGGGAATACCCACACTTACATTAATATTCAATTCAGTTATTGAATTATTCGTTACGGTTAGTAACATTCTACCATATTAGTAATGGGGAATACCCACACTTACATTAATATTCAATTCAGTTATTCAATTATTCGTTACGGTTAGTAACATTCTACCATATTGGCATTTGGGCATACCCTCACTTCCAATAATATTCAATTCAGTTACTCAATTATTCGTTACGGTTAGTAACATTCTACCATATTAGTAATGGGGTATACCCGCACTTCCATTAATATTCAATTCAGTTATTCAATTATTCGTTACGGTTAGTAACGTTCTACCATATTAGTAATGGGGCATTCCCACACTTCCATTAATATTCAATTCAGTTATTCAATTATTCGTTACGGTTAGTAACATTCTACCATATTAGTAATGGGTCATTCCCGCATTTCCATTAATATTCAATTCAGTTATTGAATTATTCGTTACGGTCAGTAACATTCTACCATATTAGTAATGGGGCATTCGCGCACTTCCATTAATATTCAATTCAGTTATTCAATTATTCGTTACAGTCAGTAACATTCTACCATATTAGTAATGGGGTATACCCGCACTTCCATTAATATTCAATTCAGTTATTCAATTATTCGTTACAGTTAGTAACATTCTACCATATTACTAATGGGGCATTCCCGCTCTTCCATTAATATTCAATTTAGTTATTCAATTATTCGTTACGGTCAGTAACATTCTACCATATTAGTAATGGGGCATTCCCGCACTTCCATTAATATTCAATTCAGTTATTCAGTTATTCATTACAGTTAGTAACATTCTACCATATTAGTAATGGGGCATTCCCGCACTTCCATTAATATTCAATTCAGTTATTCAATTATTCTTTACGGTTAGTAACATTCTACCATATTAGTAATGGGTCATTCCCGCATTTCCATTAATATTCAATTCAGTTATTCAATTATTCGTTACGGTCAGTAACATTCTACCATATTAGCAATGGGGCATTCCCGCACTTCCATTAATATTCAATTCAGTTATTCAGTTATTCATTACAGTTAGTAACATTCTACCATATTAGTATTGGGGCATACCCGCACTTCCATTAATATTCAATTCAGTTATTCGATTATTCGTTACGGTTAGTAACATATTCCATATTAGCATTGGGGCATACCCTCACTTCCAATAATATTCAATTAAGTTACTCAATTATTCGTTACGGTTAGTAACATTCTACCACATTAGTAATGGGGTATACCCGCACTTCCATTAATATTAAATTCATTCATTCAATTATTCATTACGGTTAGTAACATTCTACCATATTAGTAATGGGGCAACCCGCACTTCCATTAATATTCAATTCAGTTATTCAATTATTCGTTACGGTTAGTAACATTCTACCATATTAGTAATGGGGAATACCCACACTTACATTAATATTCAATTCAGTTATTCAATTATTCGTTACGGTTAGTAACATTCTACCATATTGGCATTTGGGCATACCCTCACTTCCATTAATATTCAATTCAGTTATTCAATTATTCGTTACGGTTAGTAAAATTCTACCATATTAGTAATGGGGCATTCCTGCACTTCCATTAATATTCAGTTCAGTTATTGAATTATTCGTTACGGTTAGTAATGTTCTACCATATTAGTATTGGGGCATACCAGCATTTCCATTAATATTCAATTCATTTATTCAATTATTCATTATGGTTAGTAACGTTCTGCCATATTAGTAATGGGGCATTCCCGCACTTCCATTAATATTCAATTCAGTTATTGAATAATTCGTTACGGTTAGAAACGTTCTACCATATTAGTAATGGGGCATTTCCGCACTTCCATTAATATTCTATTCATTTATTCAATTATTCGTTATGGTTAGTAACATTATACCATATTATTAATGGGGCATTCCCACACCTCCATTAATATTCAATTCATTTATTCAATTATTCGTTACGGTTAGTAACGTTCTACCATATTAGTAATGGGGCATTCCCGCACTTCCATTAATATTCAATTCAGTTATTCAATTATTCGTTACGGTTAGTAACGTTCTACCATGTTAGTAATGGGGCATTCCCGCACTTCCATTAATATTCAATTCAGTTATTCAATTATTCGTTACGGTTAGTAACATTCTACCATATTAGTAATGGGGCATACCCGCACTTCCATTAATATACAATTCAGTTACTCAATTATTCGTTACAGTTAGTAACATTCTACCATATTAGTATGGGGCATACCCGCACTTCCATTAATATTCAATTCAGTTACTCAATTATTCGTTACGGTTAGTAACATTCTACCATATTAGTAATGGGGTATACCCGCACTTCCATTAATATTCAATTCAGTTATTCAATTATTCGTTACGGTTAGTAACGTTCTACCATATTAGTATTGGGGCATACCAGCACTTCCATTAATATTCAATTCATTTATTCAATTATTCGTTACGGTTAGTAACGTACTACTATATTGGTAATGGGGCATTCCTGCACTTCCATTAATATTCAATTCAGTTATTCAATTATTCGTTACGGTTAGTACCATTCTACCATATTAGTAATGGGGCATACCCACACTTCCATTAATATTCAATTCAGTTATTCGATTATTCGTTACGGTTAGTATTAATATTCAATTCAGTTATTCAATTATTCGTTACGGTTAGTCGAAGTGCGGGTATGCCCCATTACTAATATGGTAGAATGTTAGTAACATTCTACCATATTAGTAATGGGGCATACCCGCACTTCGATTAATATTCAATTCAGTTATTCAATTATTCTTCAGGTGAGTAACATTCTCAAAGGAGCGGTCATTGCTCCCTTGCGCCACCCCTTAGATCGGGCGCTGCTACCTCACATAACACGATCACTAAACATAGCTCTTGGACCACTTCCGGTTGTAAAGTAATAATAAGCTCTGTTCACTAATAGCGATATTTATAACTGAAACGGGCAGCGGATCAAACATTGCGGAAACGAAACTTCGGTTTCTGTGATTAAAGTTCAGTTTTTTTTAACAATAAGCTGTAGCTTGCCTCTAGTCAGCATCAGTGCGCTACATAACTGAATCACAAGAACTGCAATCATGGACTTCTAGTCATCACATTAATTCACAATGGACTTCAGTCATGGACTTTAGTCATCACATTAATTCACAATGGACTTCAATCATCTTATTAATCCTTAACTTTCTTGTTACTCCGTCACTATTTTGGTGACGATTATTTAGACCCTTCACTCAAACAACTTCTCTTCGTTTGCACATTTTTCGCTCTAGTTAAGGGATCTTAAAGTGAAATCATACAGGGGACAAATCAGCTACTTCTCAACATGCGCAAATAAGGAAAATATAATTGCTTATATAGGTTTCTTTACTTAAATGTTACATATTTTTAATATCATAGCTTAAAAAGAAATTTCATTTTTAGTGACTTCATTTTCGTCTGAACTGAATCATATTCTCCATACTCACCTGAGATCTTCCTAGTCGAGCTATGTTAGTAAGCCACAATTTACTGTAATGAATATAATAGAATGTTATATAAGAATGTTATAATAGAATATATATATATGTCGCAGGGAGATGATAAAAATAGTGATTTGATCAAATCCCTAAGGTATATGATCAATTCACGGAAGATGTTAAAATAACAACTCTGTGGGGTGATTTCCCTGAAGAAAGTAAGTGATTTGATCAAATTCCTTAACTGTTTTAGTGAAAAGATGAAATAATATTGTTTAGATATTAAAAGTATTTATTTAGTAAACCATGCATTATTAAATGTAGAATAGTTAATACAACAATAGTCATTGAAACACAAATTATTTCGGCTATTACGGAATTGTAATAGTCGGTACTTTGTACTTTTTTCGTTTTTCCGAATCGCCTTTTTCACCTGTTATTATCTCCTTTCCGAATCGCCTTTTTAAGGTATTCTTAATGTATCTCGATCTACAATACACCGCCTGCCGAATTATTCAAAACGCCCTTCATGAGCGAAGGCCAAGTGAGAACGAATCTGTAAAGTGATGAATCTCTTGAGTATGAATCTTCGGGTCACGTGACTCCGTGGTCCGAATTATAATGAATCGCCCCGAATGAGCGAAGGCCAAGTGAGAACGAATCCGTCAAGTGGTGAATCTCTTGAGTATGAATCTTTAGCTCACGTGACACTACTTTGGACACTAGAAAGGGTCCTTTTTTCACCTTTCTGGGAAAAATGTTTAAGTAGTGGTGCTAATTTAAATTGTTCAATGATCTCTGTGGCAAGCAGCTGCTTGAGGGGGTATTTATTTTATTTATTTTTTAATGATTGTGACACCTTCTTCTATACTTTCGCGAGTCCACAAAGGTTTTTCTTTTTCATGCCACTTGTTCAAAAACGTCCTGATAGTTTCATTAAACTGTTCTTCAGATACAAATTCGGTCAGAGTTTGATTTTTTTCTATATTTGAACCCATTTTTCTACGGTAGGTACTTGATAAAACTCGAAATATAGAAAACAATAATAAAAATGCGCGCAACCTTCCTCGCGTAATGTTTGGGCGCTGGCCGGCACGGACGCCAGAGGGGAGCGGTGAGGTAAAGGGGAGTGGTACAGTCGCTCAAAAAAGTATCCGAACGCTATGGTTGCATACAAAATTCAGAAAAAAATCTGGCAACGATTTTTTTTAGAAATTAATGATCTGGCAACCTTCGTGTACGGTACACGAAGGTTGCCAGATCATTAATTTCTAAAAAAATCGTTGCCAGTTGTTTTTTCTGAACTTTGTATACAACCATAGCGTTCGGATACTTTTTTGACCGACTGTAACAAGCGAAACATAGAGCTGTGCGAGTCCTGACTTGTTTATTTCATCTTTTCACTAAAACAGTTAAGGGATTTGATCAAATCACTTACTTTCTTCAGGGAAATAACCCCACAGAGTTGTTATTTTAACATCTTCCGTGAATTGATCATATACCTTAGGGATTTGATCAAATTCCCATTTTCATCATCTCCCTGCGACATATATATATATCAGAAATGTTGCGAAATTTTGAATGCAACGAGTCCTTGGAGGTCAAAGTTCAAACATAATCTACCTGTGTTACAGGTTTAAAAATTGGTGAACGGATCTCAGAAATTATGCCAAATTTTGGATGCGATAGATCCTTCGAGGTCAAAGATCAAATTCGACATACAAGTACTAGAGAGCTACATATTGGTGAATTATTACATTGGTATTAATAGTACTATTTCGGACAGTAGAACTAAAAACTAAGTGGAATTTTCAGATCTCCTGTCGCATTCAAGGTGAAATAGGGGTCAGAGTGACGGCCTAGATATCAAGAGGTGCAGAAGACACCGACTGATTTTTAGTATATATAGTATATAGATGTAATGAAAATGACAAAAATTATAAACTGGTATAAATATGGGCTTATTCTCCTATAATAATAATAAAAATAATAATGATAATAAAAAAAAATAAAATAATAATAATAATAATAAATACCTTCTGAAGCAGCTGCTTGACCACAGAGGTCTGACAGGATCCTGTCAGTTTGCATGCCATAGTAGAAGATCTGTGAGGATGGCAGGACCTCAGCAGAAAAACGACACACACATCCATGCTTTAACTGTAAAAAAATGTTAACAGCATTGTACTTGACATCTGGTGATTGTGGAAGCAAAAAGTATATGGAATCATTTTGGCTCTCACCGGAGAGAGAAGTTGCGCTACAAAATTTTACCAAAATGCTTAAGTGAAGACAATCCAAAATGCATTTAGGACACACGGATATTTACTGTGATACACACAGAACCAAGGCGTAACATCTCACTGGAGGGACAACTGGGGCGTAATAAAGTTATTATTATTTTAATATGGAAACTCGAACTATTTGATGCAACTCTAATTGCTGTATTGTATGCAATCATGAACTACAATACGAAAAAAATCAAATTTCCTTTGTGATCTTATAAGGAAATTGGGGAGAGCAAACCTACTTTTTGTGTCAGGGAAAAATCCTCCCCTGCTTTCCTTATATTATGTCACTGACTGAAAGCAGCTTTTACAAAATCATCAACATCATCCCCTTTTTCACAGAGAGTGAGCAAAATAAACAGAAACGAAATTAAACACCTGAAAGAACTTCCACGAAATAGAGCATTTTTGGTTCTCAATAAGTTTTTTAGAACAGATGTTGACTTTCCACTTAAACTGTACACATCTAATATCACGTGCGAGACGGAATGCTTGAGGCACTCTAAGGAGAAGAGGTGAATAATTTCCAAAACAGATGCATCTTGAGGTTATGAAAGGCCAAAGCAATGCTCCACCTACGCTTTTCTGGAATCGTTTTTCTCTTTATTGGCCTTACCCTAAAGACCTGCTTGTTAGAATCCTTTGTTGTAAAGCATCTTCCTCCATCTATGACCACGTGCTTAATCCCCTGCTGCTGGTCATAGCTCCTGACACCAGTTTTCTGCCCACAAAATGGCAGCCTACCCGCTGTGCATCCAAAGACGTTTTATGTGGATCGCACGGTGAGTTATGGGAGACTTTCCCCCATGTTGAGTTTCTTTTATCTCCTACTCATATCCCTTATTTTATAACATCTCAAAAGTCAAGGATGTTTCTCAAGAGTGCGATGAGCCTTTTGACCAAAAGGTTTTGAATTGAAGCCATTTGCAATGTTTCTTTTTTATTTTCTCCTTGTGACAGGGAAAATTTTATCGTTATGACTTTGGTTGGTCAAAATTGATCTTAATGGTTTAGCACCCAAGAAAAATAAGAATAAAAGTGTCATTTAGTTTGGAGACTTGAATTCAAATTATTCTTAATGTGAAATCCATGTTTAGAGTAACGGTTTCTAAAGTCAATAAATCTATGTTTTCAGCTCTTAATCATCCAGAGTTGTGAAATATATCAATCTGACCTTTTCTATGCTTCTCCGTCATTTTGCTATTATTGAATAGTAAGACAAATTAGCAAGTGGTTAATATGTGCAAGTGTAAAAGAAATGCAAACTCTTCAGGATTTATGCTTTTTAAAAAATAATTTATTATCTGGAATACAAAAGTTCAATCATAAAACACAAAACACAATTTAGGTCCATTCATTTCTTTTTGAATGATGCATATTGTAAGAAGGAAAAAAAAATATGACGAATATGGTATGTTCTTGAGCATTCCATATTCGTCATAGAACGACATAGAACTTGTGTACGTTATAGAAATATTCATTATGGAATGCTCTTGCGCATTCCATAGTCGTCATTTTTTTTGTCTTTTCAAAGACAACCAAGTTGCCGTTTTCTTAATTTTACACCTTCTAATGGCGAAAATTTGAACTAAAAGATAATCTCGAAAATATAAAAAGTAGCATTTTATTACTCTCTACCCCCATCGCCGATCTACCCCATCGTTTATCATGGTTGGCTACTGATCAAAGGGACTCTTGTTCGAGCTCCGAGTAAGGCACGGATGTTTGTGCTGTTCTTTCTGCTGAGGTCTCGGCTTCCTCGCAGATCTTCTCTATGGCGTATAAACTGATATGCTCCTGTCAGACCTCTGTTTCAAGCAGCTGCTTGAGAGGATATTTATTTCAATCAAAAAAATTTTCATTTATCTCATCACTTAAAACAACAAAAAAATGGTTTATTCTAATATCATTCCCCCACAGAGGTAAGAGAACAAATTGCTGCTGTCAATGTCAACAACCTGACCATCAAACACTAACATCAAAATTTCAGATTTCTAGCATAAATAAATCGTTTTCAATATATTATTTTGAAATTTGCAATTTTCCGACTTCGGAGCCTCTAACGATGGAAATTAACATTATTTGGAGAATCGGAAAATGCGAATTCTAATATCTAAATTAGTAGCTATCCAAACTAAAAACAATTTTTCATTTATCTCCTTAAATTAAAATGATGAATGTCTAGAGATGGTCACATGACAAAGTGAAATGAGCTAAGAACAACGAAAAAAACTTAATATATTTGATTTCCCATTTCTATTTTATCACTCAGCGATCATCCAATTCTTTTTCAAATATTACTCCTTCCAAAAAAGTTATAATCCTGTCTTCAAAAATTTTTACATTATATTCAGATTGTTTTCTTTATCAGAGCTAAACCGGGAAAAACTGAAAATTTTATTCTCTCTAGTGAATACGGAATGTTTCAAAGACAATTTTTATCGTATTCGACCATTATCTCCTTCAAACATTAGAAATTAAAGCTAATAGAAGACTAGCAAAATGCGAATATTATCATGCATTATTACGTATCCAACATAGAAATGTTTTAAATTTATTTCTTTTAAAAAAGTTGCATTTTTACCACTCTCTGGGAGTAAGGGGCAAATTGCTCTCAATGCAAGACCCTTAATTCACACTCTACCAACAAAGTTTGAAAATTCCAGCGTGAATATTTCCAAATTTAGACCCTCTAACAGCGGAAATTAAATTTATTGGAAGATTCAGAAAATGCGAATCGTTATTGTTCCTAAACGGATTATGGTACATATGTTAATTGGAAATATTCTCCCCAAATAGTGAAATATACGTATGTTTGTTTCCTTTTTCTTAAGTTCTAACAGACTCTTTAAAAATATAGATTTTTTACAAAGCATGTGTAATATCCGTTTGCTAATTTCTCCTCCATTCCGATGGTAAATGCTACGAAAGAGGGACCATCCATGGCACGCTTCTTCCGCTCTCCAACGTAAATCTGGCCCTATCTAAATGCAAGGGCTTTTGAATGCGAACATCTTCTGTGTGTGCGAGGGTGCGGAGTGGAGTCAAGGATGTGAGAGGGAGTTATGGAAGAATTGCATGTTTGTCTTAAAACGGGGGGAGGGTTTTTCTCACTTTAGAATTTGAAAAAATATCTTTTTATATGCTCGTTGAGAGATTAAAGGCAAACTTTAAAATCATTCCATTACGCACCACATCTTGAGAAAATTCCGTTGTTATTTTCTTTCTACTCTAAAAAATTCAATTTTAGATGTTAAATGCGGAAAAAATACCTACCTACATACAAAGAACAAATCACATTGATATTGGGAGTATAATGATAGTACTGGTGGTTGGGTGGTGAGGATATGCAATGTAGCTTGCACCTATGCAGTCGGCTGCTAGTGGTGCTCCGCAGAGCTCTTCACGGAATGCACCTGTTTCATCGGCTTTGAATTCGTAAGATTTTTGTGCTTTTTTATTATAATTTTTGCATTTTTCTTTGAAAAAATTATAATATTAAGTGTAGTGAACTAGAAGCGAACTGGGTTTTTCAGTACCACACGACTGAGTAATATTTGGAATTTAAATTTATTTATCATCAGTGTATACATTTATTTTAAGTGCAAGAAGCATTGAACTTACTTCATTTGTGAAAAATTCATATAAACGTTTTATTCATTAAAGTGAAATTAAACGTAGTTCACTAAGCAATGGCGAAACCAGCAAGTGATTCCAAGAGGCAAAGAGTTACCGAGGTAATGCTCCCTTCTATAAATGCGCCATTTGCAGGAGAGTCAACTTTCCTCCAGGTTCAAGAAATTGTCTGTCTCTTGCTACAGATTTTGGAATTAGAAATTTCACCGTATTGCTGAAAGGGAAATGTCATCCCATTGCAGCCACTAAGCCTCAAGCATTAAAGAGAGCTTTATCTAAATGCCTGAAAGTTCCAGAGGACATTACTTCTCTTCGCCTACCAAGAAATAACAATCTTAGTGTACATACTGCTTCAGCTTCTTGTGCGTGTGACTTCCTACGCATTACAGATTTAATCTCAACTGAAGCAACAACTACTTTACCTAGTAATACTTTATCTACTCGTTTTTTGTTATATGACATATACATTGATGTCACAATCGAAGAATTACGCAATTAACTCCAATCAGATAAACTCATTATTTTGGAGTTACGTCTGTTCTTGCATTGTAAAGGAATCTACCGCAATTCTTACATCCGCTATTCTTTTGATTATACTAGGCCTTCATTGTCCAAAAAATGTTCGTGTATGGTGGAAACTTCAAAAAACGACAATCTTTGCCGATAAACCTAGAAATTGTAGTCACCTGCAACGTTTTATACACACCACCAAAAATTGCCGCAGCAAACAACGCTGCAGTCGATATGGAGCCGAGCATGCAGCATCTGTGTGTACAAGTGCTACTCCTTCCTGCTCCTCTGCTCAGAGAATCGTACGACAAATGAGATGTGCCCTTATTGGATTAAAGAAAATGATACCTTAAGATATGTGTTACCCGCAACCTTTCCTCTTCAAGGCATGCGACATGAACTAAAATTATATTTCTCGTTTTTCAAAATAATTATCCGTACATAATTATAACACATCTAGAATTACATATCTATCATGGCCGAGTGGTTAGCGCGCTTGGCTACTGATCTAAGTGACCTGGGTTCGAGCCCCAGGTAAGGCATGGATGTATGTGTCGTTTTTCTGCTGAGGTCCTGCCATCCTCACAGACCTACAGTGCCATATAAACTGACAGGCTCCTGTCAGACCTCTGTGGAAAGCAGCTGCTTGAGGGGGTATTTATTTTTTATTATTTTTTTATTTACCTTGTCGATCTGACTTCAGACAAAAAATTTGCCTTCTAACAGATACTTCTGACAGAGTGGCTCAGAAGAAGATTCGAGTTCGAACCAGGAACAACCCACAAGCTAGAAATACACAGTCATGTAACTCTCTAACTGTAGCTGTGATGAGTAGAGGATTCAATGATAGACAAATGCAAATTTGGTTTAAACAATAACAAAAAAAATATTTAAATTTTCAAAATCAACATAATTCCACCACTAGCTTATAAAGGTGGATGAATTCACATTACAATACGTTATCCTATTTCCAATCCACTCAAGTAAACTCAATTATAAAGTGACAGTCAAAATATTAAAGAAAAGTGACAACAATCAGATTAATATGAATTAAAATGGTTATACTCTGATTGAAGACTTATCCACAACGAAAACGGAGTTCCGCTGGACTACAGTTGTGCACTCGGAAATAATAAACAATTACTTCGAAGAGAGAAGACCGAACCCGGGTCCTGTTAGCACGATCACCCTGCACCGAATCCCTTCGCCGGCTAAAGCGTGGCAATAACTCCGGCAACCCCGGGAATTCTCCAACACTAGGTGCCAATCAGATGCCATCCCCGGGCAAACACAACGTTTGCACTTATGACAGAAGTGGGACAAAGTCTTGTTGCCAGATCCCAAAAGTAAAAAAAAATTACTAACATCAATAGGTCCGCGACCTATCATAAGTATGTACATCACGTTTCTTATCATGAGAAGTATGCTAAACTACTTTCCACAGAACCTGCCTATGCATCAGTTACTAAATCTTCACATGCAACCCCATAATTTTCGAAGGAATTTTTGGATATTTTTTTCACTAACTTCTAGCGAACTATTACTGATTATATCTCAGCAGCATTAGAAAAACTAGAATTTCGTTTCATAGAAATATTATTCACAGCAATATCATCATTTCCACAAGCAGGAGGAACAGCTGTCCTTCAAATCTCCGAAAAACCACCTTATCAGAAAATTCAAGAAACTCCTTCAACCTCTAGAATTGTGACTCAGCAGTGTTCTGACACATCTTCCACCATTCTTCAATCAGCCAGACTCATAACCAGTTTCCAATTTAAGACTACTTCTAAGTATTCCAGAAATACAACACCTACGAAGATAAGTCTCGAAACAATAACCAATGGCCACTTACACCTGATATCTATTCCATCTAGGAGTAATATCATAACTCTGTTCAAGAATCTAACAATTCTAGATATCGCTCTCACAGGAAAACTAATTTTAGTAGCTTCTTCCTTCTCTAGAAAGCTTTTTTTTATTTCCATGTTTTTACGAATTTTTCCGTGGAATATTCGCAGGATTCCTGCCAATGATAAACTGTTACGTGTGCTTCTAGATACTCATTCCTCAATTATAATTTGCTTGCAAGAGACTTGGCCAAATTTTCCTCTCTATCTTCAAACCTATGTGATTTTTCGAAATGACCGTCCAGGAGGAAGAGGAGGAGGAATTCTCTCTGCAGTACGAAAATATATTCTATGCAAACTTCTGCATATTATATCGAATGTGGACACAAGATCTAGTGAAATCAAATAATTCCTATTTCTCTACCCGATAAAAACATCATAGTAGCAAATTGTTATAATACTAATGGACAAGATGCTGTCAGAGCTCTTGACCTTATTATATCATCTCCTTACAATATAGACTTTATCATTGGTGATTTCAACTCTCATCACCTCAATGGGAATCCTCTTCACCATCAACATCAGGTGAAAAGATTAGTAAATGTACTCAATAATAACTGATAATTATTATATAACGGTCGCCTACATGTTTTTCCACCTCCAATGGCTAAGCTGTTGACCTGCCATTCTTTATCCCATAATATTATGACATATGTTCCTGGCAAACCCTTTCACCAGTTTGGGGAAGCGATCACACCCCAATTTTACGAGATCTACAAACCGGAAATAATCGCATTTCCTCAGCTAAAGTTCCTTTATCGTACGCAAACACATAAAATGGGACCAATTCTCCGAATATCTGTACAATCAGTTTAATTCACAGAATTTGACATATGAAGATTTCCTCATAACTTTGCAGACAGCGTTAAATAAATCGACTTCAACAACCAGCTATCAACCAAATGTTCACCTCCATGATGGACAGCTTCCTGCAGACGAACACTTCAACTTAAATGCCGTGCATTAACATTGCCAGAAGATCATTACAAAGAGATGATTGGACAGCATATAAGGCAGTTGGTGCTGCACTCAAACGTACAATATAGGATGAAAGAACAAAATATTGGACAAAACTTGTCAACAACTTAGCTCACCCTATGATCTTTTTTTCGACTATATCGGAATTTTCGAAAATCAGTCATATCAGAAAATATTTCTTCGTCACTAGTCGTAATGGATGGACAAAAATCATGCACTGATCCCAAGGAACAATCAGATCCCTTTCATCTGGTTCTCTTTCTCCACTATCTATGAACTATGCAAGAATTCTCGACGCAGAATTTTCTTTAACGGAACTTCGTCGAGCAGTTAATAATCAAAGAAATTCAGCGAGAGGAGCTGATGAATTCTCAGTTGAAACTATAAAACATCTTCCAGAACAACCTTTCAACAATCTACTTCAGCTCTATAACAAGATGTGATCATTGGGTACTTTTCCCGAAACATGGAAAACAGCATTAACCATTCCTATTCTGAAATCGTGACATCAACAGAACACAGCTTATCGTCCAATAGCTCTACTTCACACCTTGCTAAAATAATGGAAAGGTTAATCTGGTACGTATCACTTCGATCGTCACCCGTTACTTGGTATTTCCAGAAGCAGTTCATGGATTTGTTCCACATAAAAGCATGCTTCATATACTGGCACGTATTCATCTAATGATCATACAAGCAATGAAAGGACGACAATACTGTACTTTAATAAAATTGGACATTTCTCATGCTTACGATTCTGTAAATGTAGAAGCTCTACTATATAAACTGAAGGCTCTTGGATTTCACGGCAAACTATTGGCGTGGCTTAAAACTACCTTGGATCTAGAAGCATAATTGTCCGCTGGAGAAACACACTTTCTTCAAGTAGAGAGCAAAATGTTGGCCTTCCTCAGGGTAGCGTTCTATCACCTTTTCTATTTAATGTCTATATTTAGGATATTACACAGCATATCTAAACATCATTTAAAATAGCACTCTATGCAGACGCCATTACTCTTTATGGTTCCAGTTCAAATCTTGATCATTTACTCAAACACAGTCAGAAAACGTGAAATAATATTTTACAATGGACGAAAGAATGGCATTGATTATCACTCGACGTTACAACGTTAACCCTGATAATCTCTTGCTTGGATCAGATACCATTCCCATGGAATGTCTATGCTGAAGATTTTAGGACTTATTTTCCACATCAATGGAACACTGAAGCAACATTTTATTAACATAAAAAATAAAAGCCTTCGCCCACTTAACATCATCAGAAACCTAGCCTCACCAAGAAATGGTCTTAATAGGCGCATCTTAATGCTATTAATAACAGCAACCATTAGATCAGCAATAACATAAGTGCTCTACTTCTTACCCCAGTTCCTACCTCTTACTGATCCATCGTTTATCCTGTATATCAGGCAGCTCTACGATCAGCGATGACTTACCCAAAGTTACATCTTTACCACTTCTTTATGCTGAGACGGGAGCACTTTCCCTCCCTTCACTGGTTCCTCTTAAGTCTGATAGGAGCACAAAGGAGGAAATGGTATCACCGTTACCATCGGATCTACGAACAATCTGCCGTCAGTCACAATATTTTGTAGTTTCATCGCTGGAATCAGGAGGAAAAACCCTTCCCACTATTAACACATGCTAAATTATAATCATCAAATATCAATCACTCTCCTTCAATCAGACAGCCGCCTGCAATTCCGCCATTCAAAATTCTACTGACTCTCTCATCTTCGCAGCCTACTGCCATTATTAGATCACATTTTTACTCTGAATTGAAACAAATATGGCCAGAAGCCGTCTGGATCGGAACTGATGCTTCAGTATCTGAACAACAAACTGGAATCGGCATCACCTGTCCTTCACGTGCAATCTTCATATGTGAAAATTTATCAACAGGAACATCCATATTCTCAGATGAAGCTACAGCACTTATCAGAGCGGTCACCTCTATTATTCAAGAAAATAATCATTTTCTCTTATTATGTGACTCCAAATCGGTGCTCTTAGCACTTAATCGACAAATTCATATACGGCTATTCTTGATCTTCATTATTCTCTTCAACAAGCAATGCTCCGGGCTTCTTCAATTACTTTGCTTTGGGTTCCCGGACATCGGAACCTTGACATCAATGAGTCAGCCGACTCCCTGGCAAAAAGAGCAACAACCCTTCCAAATTTGCACCGTGAATCAACGTTTTATGCAGAGATATCATCACTCTCTTTCGTAAGGAATTGTATAACAATCTGAGGATGGAATGGGAATCTTCTTCTCTGCCAAATATGTTCCCACATCTAAATCGATTCCCTATAAAAGCAACCAATGTTTACACTTCAAGAAATGGAAACCCTAATAACTCTCTTATGTCTCGACGTGGCACCACTCCAAGAATTCATCCACAGATGCCATCTAGACAAAAATACTGATTGTCCCAACTGTGGGCAAACTGAGTGGCACACTGATTGTCCCAATTGTGGGTAAAACTTCAGATCACTTCATTCTCCATTTCTCAAGCCTCGATAGCATAAGAACATCAATGATTACATTCTTCAAACTCAATGGGCTGAAAATATATGCCCCTTATACATGCCGGGACATTTTCTCCCTACCTGAAAATATCTACATTCCCAAGCTAGAAAACTTCAGATTTTCACGTAGATTTTCTAAAAACTCTCAGTTACAGCATGAAAGCCATTCATTTTCTGTCTTTATAATACCTATAATAATCCTTAGCCATTTCTGCCAACCTTTTCGGTACTCTACAGATTGGGATAAAAAGCTGCAGAGCTAAACATCCCATGAATACAACGAAGACAAGACAAAGATAACGAAATATTTATATCTTTCCATTCTACATTTCATACATTTAGATTTCATTATGTGATACTCAAAAACACAAAACAAGAAAGGAGTGGTAGCACGTGTGCCGCCCTGTAGCTCTGACCCGCCAACAACCGGCTCTCCGCCTTCTGTATTTTATGGACTACCTCAACAACCCTTTAAAGAACTTCACTAAAGAACTTTATGAATGTCGTCCTTCCAAAATATTGGTTCTCACCAACAAAGCAGACTCGAATCCCTTTCCTACACCGAACTTTTACCAAAAAGCAACAAAGACTCACCATGCTAAGTATTGCGTTGTTTTACAATTACTTTTGAAGAACTAGTCCACCCAAGTAACTCTGCTCTGCCTCCTCCCTGAAGTCGTAAACCCTCGGACTCGTGCTGAATATCACATAGTATACCTCTTTAAATAGTATTAGATGGTACAACTCATTATATAGTATTATATAGTATGCATCATTAAAGAATATCGCATCATTACCACCAATTACGTATAGGTCTTCCTTTACCAATACTCAAATCTCATTAACCGCCAATATATCAGTTTTATAATTGGTCAGTTCTAAACATGGTAGTAAATCATTATGATGTGGATGAAAAATATCTAAATTTTCAGCATATTACTCTTAACTTATTGAAAAAACTCAATACCGTTATGCAAGTAGCTGAAAGCGTAATCGGCTACTTCATTATTTATATCAGACGTGTCGAACCCGCGGCCCTGGACAGCTAGTAATGCGGCCCACAAAATCGTAAAGTTTATGTGTTTACGACATAAACTTTCAACATGATTATGTGATTTTCAGCGAGTTTTTGATATCCCACTAGTTTTATGTTGCCCTTTTTTAATTTTATAATAAAAAACATAAGAAAATAAATGAAGTTTTATTATTCATGTACATTAACTATATTATATATTTTATATGCGGCCCAAAACAATTCATCTTCACTCAATGTGGCCCAGGGAAGTCAAATCTTCACTCAGTGTGGTCCAGGGAAGTCAAAAGGTTGGACACGCCTGATCTAAATCATCACATGATAGAACAAATTATTACTTGGATTACTGATTGTATTTGCAGCCATTTATTACTAGAGTATCAATAATTCCTCTTTATTCTTACCTCTATCTTTGAGTTTTTATCTTTTCTGTCGAATGGTTTTACACGAATAGTCCATAAAAATTTGTATTTATCTTCTTTTAATAGAGTAATACTTTCTTTGAGTAAGTTATGTTTCATTAACACTTATTTTAAAACTTATAAATCTCCAACATACACATTCTGAAGAAATAAACAGTTTCTTCTTTGATTCCTTCGAAGACTTCTCCTATTTTTAATTATACACTTCAGGTGCTATCAGAATTTCTCAATTAGGTTTCTTGAATAATTCTGTTCTAACCTGAACCTGAAGGTTGTAACCTTTTTATATGGTCTCTTTTCACTAAATAGGGTTTCACTGACTTTTTTGTTTCAAATACACAATTTTCGATTCCTCTGTACAATTTTCAGTTCTTTATAAACTCCGAACTAAATTCTAGAAACTTTTCTGTTTCATTTAATTATCCCATTATTCACTAATTTAAAATCTCAGTTTTTCTCTAATGCATTTTTAATATCATTTATATTAATATCGCTAAGATTAGTTCTTTTGCATATCTAGACTCTTTATCTTTGCATTCATCTCTCTCTTTATCTTTGCATTCATCTCTCTCTTTATCTTTGCATTCATCTCTCTCTTTAT
Source organism: Ryuthela nishihirai (assembly GCA_038380435.1). Lineage (NCBI taxonomy): Eukaryota > Metazoa > Arthropoda > Arachnida > Araneae > Heptathelidae > Ryuthela > Ryuthela nishihirai. Next base: position 8,085,269 of record JAWZYU010000030.1, on the reverse strand, counting down.
CTTTGCATTCATCTCTCTCTTTATCTTTGCATTCATCTCTCCTTTATCTTTGCATTCATCTCTCTCTTTATCTTTGCATTCATCTCTCTCTTTTTCTAAATTTTCATTATCATAACTCTGCGTATTTAACTGTAGTGAACTCTATGTTACCGACCATTGACCCAGTTTGCGGAAATCTGTTTCCATTCAGTTTTGGTATAATTCAGTTGTAGAGCAAAGTCCCTCTCCTACATCAGAAAAAACAATGTGTCCCTTTTTCAATTTATCCGTAAATAGCTTCGAAATTGTGTCTCATTTGATCTCCCTCCCAATCCAGGATAAACAACCCCTTGTTACAATTTACACCCACAAGGTCCACTCTCCGTAATCCTTTTGTCTGCGGGGTTAGTGGCAGAATTACTGTCGGTAAAAAAATAAAAAGGCAGCTTGACATATTGTACTTTTGGCCTCGGAATTTTGAGGGCTTCATTAAATAACAAAGGCAGAGCCATTACAGCCGGTCACTTTGCTTGTTCATTTGAATATGCACATGCCCAAAGAGTATTTGTATTGCAAGTAAGGGCTAATGGCCAACCAAACTGGAAGTTCCGCACAGTGGAACCACGCTTTGTTGCCGAATAACTTGTCGCACAAGAGGTGCGGAGACAAGCTCCCCCCCTCCTTTAAAGACTGAGCATACATTTCCTTGGGGTGCGCAAATCAGTGTCACCGACCCGAGAGTAAACATAACAGCGGATGAACAGCGAGCGGTTCTTTGCCACCACTCGGAAAGAACGAGCTGTGGTACTCCTGCATGCTGCAAAGAGACCCCTGAGCACGGGCAAACAGCCCGCACCAGGTGTGACCTTGGAGGTGACCTCAAGATCTCAATTCGCCAGGTTTTGGGATCCACCCTGATGCCGAAGGTCTTGGCGTAATTCGTGCTCGCAGTGTCCGGGGGTGGTGAGGTCGACCCGCCCGTACTGTTTACATTGAGCAAGTGGCATACATAGCGCAGATGGGCACCTGCCAATGGGAGGGATGCGGAATAAGAGGAGGGAGAAGTGGATAGGGGGGGGGGGAGAGTATTTGCTGATCTCCATTTGGTCACAAATGGAAGGGAAGCCAATGCTTCTCTGGGTGGTTCCATATCAGTTGAGACAATCAGAGCGGGTTCATGGAGTATTGCCAAGTGAAGGTTTCAAAAGGGGGAAGGCTAGGCATTTTGGGACAGATGAAGGGATGTACAGTTGGAAAGTTTCTGCGGCATTTGCCTGCAATCGTTTGACCCGTAAATTAGATTCAGAGAGTTAACAAGTTAATTTAGCAGGTGTCGAAACTGATGAGAGAGAGAGAGAATCAAACCCTCTCATTCTTTTGAATATTTGGAAATTTTGTTTATTTGTTTGCTAAGTAATATCTGATTTTTAAGAAAAAAATTGTCATAAGTAAAATACTGCTCAAGGTCGAAGGGGAACTGAATCTGATTCTTAGAACATATATAGCAACTCTTATATGTATATTTTTACGGCATTGTTTTTCTGTACTTCGTAAATATTTCGTTCCTCTATCTGCTTTGCTTAATACTCATAATGAACTAAAGTTGGTAGAGCAGTAATTACACTGCAAAATAAGAAAATAATAATCAGAGGGAACACTTGCCACGGTAGTCTGACAATAGCTTGTCAATATAATGTGCAATAGAAATCTCGACATATGTTGACATGGTCAGTTTACTTTTACGTCGACCATCGACATACAATCGACTTAGTCAGTATGTTTCCACAGTCAACTGTAAATAATGCGTGAAATGTTTAAATATTGGATGAAATGGTTCTTGAAACGAATAAGTACAGCACTGTCAGCAGCAGTCAAATGAATTTTCATTTACAGTTCAATCCAATATCTCTACGAAAAGCATAAGAAGAAATTTAATGCAAATAACTCAGAGCACGTGGCATTTATCAGGATGTCATGGATTTTCCACTAACTATAAAATAAACTTAAATAAATATCGTAAAAAACATTTTCCTGACACAAAGACTGATTTGCCCTTTTAACTGGTAACAAAGTTTGTGTTCTGCATCATCCAATCGCAAAAATTCGATGCCAGACTTGAAAAACAAATATATGCTTAAATGATGAATCGATACTGAAGGTATTAAACAAGTTTCAAGTATTTCATCAATTGCTCACATCCTGCAAAACAAAGTCAAAAGAGTGAAAACAAATGAAATTAATTAAAGGTAAATTAGACTTGAGCCTCATGAGATAGTTACTACACAGCCTTTTGTCCATCCAACATCGGAGTACTTCAAATGCAGAGTTATCATGCGGTCATCGAGTTGTCATCAAATAAGGACTATGAAGAGACCATTTTGAAAGAAGTGCCACACGGGTTTTATACTTCGATGCATTTAGGATTGGAGGGCGGCATGCGATCAACTGTCATGCAGAAAGATATAAATTTAGAGCCCATCGTACTAATGAAAATGTGAAATAGTCACCATTAATAATAGTACGTCATTGTCATTAAATCAAAATACGTTTGAAGTAAACAAAATATATGTATTAGTTGGATTGTAACACGAATACACTGACCTGAAAAGACGCGAATAAATCATACCTGCTCTTCTCGATTAGATTCTCTTGAGATTTCATCAGTGATTTGTAACTCACTGATCGGAGTGCCTGACATCTTATCAGGAGATCGTGGGTTCAGTAGACACCCAGATGAAGCCAGGGATTTGTTCCCCTATTTGAAAATGTAATTTTGAAATTATTATGCAGACGAATATGATACAGATTCTTTTTGAAATTGATAGGTTAATAGCAAAGTTGAACATTTACTATATACTGTATTTCGCAGTTGCCCAAAAACAAGACGACCCTGAATCTGAGACGACTATTAAGTTTTTCAAGGGCTTTTGCAGACAAAAAGTGCTTGTTTTTTTTTCACTTTCGATATTTGCGTTATATATAGCCGACGATGGGCAAACTGCCAAGTGGGACATCGACAGAAAAACGGAGAAATTAAATCTGAATATTGATTAAATAATATATAATTATAAATGATGAAACACTCAGTAACCCATTTATTTGCGAAGCAGACTAATGTGCCTTATTTAATCCATTTGTAGAGGAGGGGACTTATTTCATTTGCTGAAGGAGACTCATTACTTATTAACCAGAGATGAGTCACGATTTTATATTTCAAAGATCATATTTGAGATCCGTAAGAGAATCGAGCTCTAGTGACTTTCCGGTAAGGAAAATTATTAACTTCTTTTGATGAGCATTTTATTGATGCTCTCTTTGCGGGAGACTCATATAACCCCATTTTCAAAAGGTTCCTCATAAGACTACGTTACTCATCAAGGATTAATATAATTAAAAGAATAATAAAACAATACTATAACGATTGTATGATAAACTATATTATCCAAACTAACTGAGCCTTTCCATATTAAACAAATGGAAAGCCACATTTAAAGCTCTTTAACTTTGAAAATAAACGTTTTACGGAAAATGTTCGTCGGGATAAATTTAAAATCTCTTTCAAATTTCTAAAAAAATATATTTTCGGCAATAATTGTTCAATATTTAAAGTGTTATTGACGTTGAAATTTTTTAGAGCAGATGATGCTCTTCCCATTGGATCCAAATTGACGAAATCTAAAATCGATCTTCATTCGAAGCTTCTAAAATTGCATTTACTTTCAGAAACGATTAATATTTGCATTTTAATCGTGTTTTGGGTCGTTTCTTATTAGTAGCAAACCTGTTGTTAAATGTTTCAGCTTACATAACTCCTGAAACATTAATTGAATAGTCTTGAAATTAGTTTTGGATAGATTGAAGAATTTCATGAAGATCTTAAATTTATTTAAAGTGACATTTTTCCTTGTAAGGCGTATTTCAAAGTTAAGGAATTAAGCTCATTTATATAATGTAGAGGTGTCCTAGTGCTTTTGGTAATATAGTGTGTATACATATAATCTATTAATATGTTGTCATAGCTGGGCCAGCGTTGAGCTTTATCTCCGCAAAACTCCCCCCCCCCCTTGCATTCGGTCAGTAGGAGACAGCGATGGGCTTTCACTTTATCAACTTATCCCGAGCAATTGCTTTCACTTTATCGTCTGTTCTCTTTCTCATCCATCCTGCAGATGCGCAACTTTTTTGCTTCAAGAGATAAATAAAAAAATCGTTTTGGGTTGTATAAGTGCTAAGGAGATATTAAGACACCCATTTTACGAACGCTCCGGTATTCTTCATTTCCACTTTTAGTAACAAAACTTTTAGCGAATATTATAAATGATCTATTCATCCACGAAATTGAAATTTTCATGTAGATGCGATTCAGTATTAGATGTAATTTAGTAGAGTGCGGGGATCAAGGATTTTGTATTGACAGCAACCACGTCCCTCAGAAGGCTGCGAGACACGCAACTATTTTCAGAGATAAATTATTTTGAGTTTATACATACTAGAAATGATTTCGGGCCCCTGCTTTCCAGCGCGGGCTCTGATGAAAATGACACATATGACTTTGGGATTAGGCTCAATCATAATTTATATTTCAAACTTTCTCTTACTTCTGAAAACATAGTAAGAAAAACTTCCTTTTGGTTATAATTCAAACTTTTAATCAGTCTTTAGTAATTGAAAAATGAGTATCATTCAGTCTTTCGTTAATTTTTTAGGTATGCTCCCTCTTTAATTAATGAATAGCTCTTACCTTGTTTTAAAACGATGTTATTCAAGAATTATTAATTTGCGTGAATTATTTCTTGGTTTTTAATTGCAAACATCATTAAAATTTTAATTTTATTATCAAATGATTATAATTATTTTGAAATTTATAATATACAATAGCACACAAAAAATTGAAAAATCGTTTAGTGGCATGCATTTCTGTGTATATGTCAGAGAAGGTTTTTCTATTCGCAGGATCACTAATTATGGGAGTCGTTCGAGCCTGGGATCGAAAATCTGAGCCCGACTCATCTCTACTACATACTAATAAAATATTACTATTCGCATTTTTTCGAATTATCCATTAGTTTGACTTTGCTCTGTTAGGGGGGGGGGGCGGTGGGTGTTAAAGATGAAAACGAGAATTTCATATTCGCCTTAAGCGATTTTTCCTTCTTGGTTTTTTAAGAATTTGCGGAACATGGGTATTATCTCGTATTGGGTTTTGAGGAGTGTAGCGTAACATGGGAACAACCTAACTCAAGGGGTTGTCACGTCGGTATTTAACGAATCTTTTAAAAGTTGTGATTTTCTTCTTTATTAACGTTGTTTCTCGTCAAATGAATTCTAAAATTGAGTTTTCGATGATATACAAAAGTTTATTTTACGTTCACTTTCATGTTAATCGAATATAATTATCCCTCTGAATATCGATATTATGATCGTTTCCAACATCATCCGTTTTCTGCGTTACGGCAAACCGTCTGGATATATATATTTAAAGCTATCTCTTCGTAGGGGTTTCCTACCTGAGAAGCAGTCGACATTTCCAGATCTTTTTTTTAGCCGTGCCATGGAGGAAAGCATCATTAAAGGGCCGTGAAGGGGAAAGCATCGTTAAAGAGTTTCACGTTCCTCATGGGCCGTAAAGAAATGTCGGCATTTCCGCTTGACCTAAGATGACGAAAGCGTTCTCAGTACAAAGAAATCTGAAATGGTTCATCTGAATCTTCGCACTCTGTTCGGTTTACAAAGTCATCGCTGTCGGAGAGGTGATGACGATGATTTCTATTGTTTGGGGTTCATTCATTGTTGGGGCATCGTAACACTTAGATACATTCGAAGTAAAATGAGGAACACACTTTTCACTTCGAAAACTTCTTTTTTACTTCGTCGTTTGAGTCACGAAGAGTTGAATGTAAAGCCCTGCGCTGGTGCGGATATCCGCATTCAAAACCTCCTGGTGGATAAAAGATTAATCTCAACGTAAATATAGAATAAAATCTCGGATTTGATAAGATATGCAAGAACATGAGCAAATATTACTACATTTATTGATGGCTGACATGAGAGAAAAAAACCTGCTTTTTTCACTCAATCATCATTTTAATGATAAGAGTGCTTAGCAAGCTTGGCTACTGATCTAAGAGACCTGGGTTCGAATCCTGAGTAAGGTATGGATGTTTGTGTTGTTTATCTGTTGAAGTCACGCCATCCTCTCATATATTTTACTGTGGCATATAAACTGACAGGCTCCTGTGAGACCTCTGTGGCAAGCAGCTGCTTGAGGGGGTATTTATTTATTATTTATGCATTTTTAAAATAAAAAACAAGTATTTTAATAAAAACTAAAATTAAAAAACTAACCCTATGTGAAAGAAGTGATAATTTTTCTGTCAAAGCAGAATATAAATTTAAAATATTACTGGAGTGTTATTTAGGGAACTGGAATTAAATATGCGAAAATTTCAGTAGTGGAGGTGACGAAGTTTGCATAGTGTTGTGTGAGGGGAATTAATAGTAATAACTAGAAGGATAATATTTCTCCTCTGACAAATATGGTATGCTCGTTTTCAAAGGAAATTGAAGTTTTTCATTTTCCGAATTTTGCACCCTTTAGGAGTAGTAATTCGTACTAACGAGTCATTGGAAAATGTATATAATAATAATATATTATTAGCCCTATAAAACACAAAAAGCATATCTTATTTATTTCTTAAAATGAAAAATATTATATTTTCTTATCCCCTAGGGTTAAAGGGTAAATCATCCAGTGTATATAAAACAATTTACTTTCATTATCACTCTACAGAAATATTATTGAAAATTTCAAAATTTGATAATAATTTATAAAAATAAGGTGAAAGTGTGACTGGTCGAATTTTAATAGACTGTGATTTAATTAAAGCACATGTGACTATCTATTCTATTCTTCATCACTCATTCTATTACCAGAATTTCTAATTTCTAGCATAAATATATCGTTTGCAGTATAATTTCAAATTTCACATTTTCTACATTTAGCACCCTCTAACGGTGGCAGTAAATTAAGACCATTTGGAGGATTCAAAAACTATGAATCATCCCATTTCGTTAGCAGCTATTCAACTGAAAGGGAAATGTTTCATTAATCTCTCAAAACAAACAGTTGCGTTTTTATCACCTTCCTGATGGTAAAGGAACAAACTGTTATTGCCATGTCTCAACCCCTTAATCATCACACTCGACAATTAAAATATTGAATTTTTAGCCTAAATATATCTTTTTAATATTTGTTTAAATTTTTAAAATTTTCAAAATTTTGCGCAGTCAAAGGGAGCAATTACAACTTTTGAGAAATTCTGAAAGTATGAATCGTGATAATTTACCAATCCAGCCCAAAAAGGAATTTTCAAATGATTCGGCTGGCCTCATTATTGTGGCCGAATAGGGCAGGTTTGTGGATGAGCAAGGTGTGAATAAGAAATTGTGCTTTCGGTGCATTTAGTAAGGCATATTCTTACGAACTAAAGGCTAATTTCTTTTATTAAAGTATATTTTTTCAGTTAATGATTAGTCATTAATAAACCATTAACATGTGTTCATTTATTCGCAAGCATTCATTTCTAACAAAAATCTGCATTATTTCATGTAGACGCATTTGTTAACCTCACCTCACGAAATTCTAAGACGACAAAAAGTATTGGTAAATAAAGGTTAAGAAAGCGTGACCTCTGTGGCAAGCAGCTGTTTGAAAGGGTATTTATTTTTTTTTATGTATTTCATTTAAATTTAGCCCCTTCCAAACCATTTGATATTGTATTAAGTTTAGTAATATACTTTACCAGCAGTAAATATGTGATACTGCACAAATATCGAATTTTCCTTTCCATTACTTTTATTTTGTTGCCTCCCACAGTTGTTAAGAAAAAAAATTCCATTATGTGTTTCTCCCTATGTTTCAATCAAAATCAACGCAAACAGTTTGTAAATTTCTGTACTCAAGTGCAATTTCTGACTTTTCTCGCCCTATGATTATATTTTATAAGACTGATAATTTTTATTTATTATTTGTTGTTAGCATATTTTATTTATACGATTATACTAGCAGAGTTGCCCGGCGTTGCTCGATGTAATGGCTCAGAGTAGCTGGCATATTCCTAACGTGTGTGCAGACACTCGTTTGACGTAACCCCAGACGAAACAGACGCTTTCCAACTCCCCGCAAATCTGCAGGTACTCGACAGAACAGTCGAGAATTTGGTGCAGTTGTTCCCCTTAATTCTCGCTATATAAAGTTAAGAGATCGAGTTCCTCGCTTTGGTGAGTGGAGATTGAACCTGCCACAAGAGTACGAAACCTCTGGGGCGCTGCATACATACACAGATACACACCTACGTTCATACGTACATACACGCATGCACATAAACGTACAATGCGTACATACATTATCATCAGCCTTGAGTTATGGAGGTCCAATCATACTCTGTAGTTTAATTTTCCATATGTCTTCTGAGTTACAGCTGTTGCACTTGGTGACTGCAGACCAATTCTAACAAGGTGTTACTTGATATTGTTCCCCATTGCATTCTAGCTTTTCCTCTTTTTATGAGGTCGTTAGTGACATTTATTAATCTATTCACAAATCTGTAGTCATGTATGCCCAATACATGGCCAAATTAACTATCTTTCTCTATATAGGATGGTACTCATTGGTGGTTCATTACTACTTCACAACTTCTAACCTCATCTTTACTTACATAGTGCAACCACCTAATGGCCAAGATGCTGCATAAGCGTCTGTGCTAGAATCAAAGGTATCACGTTTCTTGTTACCTTGCCTATAAGGAGTTTAACTTTCGCTATTGTAGCAAACTTTAGAAAGAGAAAAACTGTTATACAGCTGAAATTCAGTCTTCAGATGTATACTCCTGTTTTTCCATAATCTCTATAAATTCTTAAAGATTCTATAGAAATGCTTATTCTTCTGTTTATCTCATTTCTGGAATCTGTAACAGAACTGTCGAGATAATTAAAAAGAGAAATAAGATAGATTAAATATTTTTCGTTTATCGTCATTAATATTGCATAAAAATCCATGGATTCTTACATCATCTTAGTCCTCAAAATATTACTACACAAAAAGTACAAGCAATACTAACGGAAAATGAAAGAAATCATCTGTTTTCCGATGATCAACTAGATTAAATAATGCAGTAAATATAAAAGCAAAATACAAACCTGCCAAAATTCCCTGGGATAATAAGGAAATGTAACCATTCACTAAAGAATGAAAATAGAGTATTTCCGCAAAATTGTGAATTCACATGTGGACAAATTCAGCTGAAATAAAATTAAAATTTAAAATTCAATTTAAATCATTTAAATTATTGGCAACAATACAACGAGAAAATATTTGAAAGCTCCAAAATTAATATACCTGTAAACCTCAACCATATGCACCTAATATAATCATATTAAATTATTTTACTAGAGAATTTATGCTATTCAGATTTAGCAACCATAGTTTAAGTCCCTTGTCAAACTATTTATCCTAAAATGATGCGATAAATTCTGCTAGCCAGATATATATAATTGCGATGAACAAGTTTCTCTTCATAGAATTATTCAACACTTCAGTCAGACATCTGACAACAAAAGTATTCCTAACTCTAAGTACTTTAGTTTCGATTTCATTTCTCCTGGATATTTGTGTGTATGGTTATAATTTTGAGACAGCCAAGTAACCTCAGCTCCTAAAATAAGGCCGACACTAAGCCATTGTTTCAAAACATATATCCTCATTACAAACAATTAGATTAGAATTAGGGTAAAGTATTTCAGAGATGTTCTAAATGATGTGATTAGTTCTACTAACTACATCGTTTAAAACATTTCTGAAATACTCTGCCGGTCTTGCTGTAGCAAAATCCTCAAGTTCAATAATTTTGCCATGTTTATCCCTGAATTCTTGTCTGAGAGTATGTTTTTTTTTCCACAAAAAACATTTACTCTATTGTACAAGTGTCTGTTGTACAGTGTGACATATAGTTTCCAAACGATCTTTTATACTTTTATTAAGCTCTCTACAATGATGCCCATTAGAACTAGTAGTGTTGATTCGATTTATCAATTTATCAATGCCCTCTCTTCTTACGGAAATAAGCTCCATAGCCTTAACATTAAAATGACTGCCCTCTATGCCCTATTTTACACAAAACAATTTATTGGTTTCAAGAACAGCCTGTTTAAAATGGTCCCATTTACACTTTCACTAAGTAGTAAACAAGCCATTATTATCATAATGAGTGAATAACCTATTAAGGTAAGCTTTGGCTGTCTGAAGGTATTTTAGAGAATTCAGTGTTAAAAGCAATTCCTTTAAATTTAGCGTAACATTTCTTAAACTTCAGTGTTAAAAGTAATTAATTTTAACTTTAGTTCAACATTTCTTAATCTACAGTCATAAATAACTTTTAACTAATGATCAGACCCATTTTTAGCTCCCCTAAACGGCCTTATATCCCTAACAGAAGTAACCCATTTGCTGTAAATTAATATATAATATATCATATTATTACGCGACTCATCAAGTAACTCCATGTATATTTATAAATGTTATGATGTTTATAGTAATGTTAGTTACCCTTAAACCACTTCTGTTAATTAACGTTCTCCATTGTCATTGAAACTACCAATGTCTAAAAGAACTATCACTCCTGCCCAAAGGTCAGAGTCAGTACCAACTTTAGCATTGAAGTCACCTATCACAAGAAAAATATGTCCTTTCTCGACAGAATTCAAAATATCCTGAAGTTGGCCATAACACCTCCTTTCTCATTCTCGTCCGAATCCTCGGTGAGGACATAACAATAGATAACATTGAAGTCTATAATCCAGGTTTTAAATTTAAATGTAAGAAATCTTTTATTAATACTTCGTAACTCAAAGGATCATAACTGGCATTCTTTTCAAGTAGTAGTTGTTTGCTACGAATATTTACGTCCTAAATTTTTAAGTATCTGCCCTTCACCTATCCATCTGGTCTCTTGCAAGCCCAAAATATTCAGGTTTTACTGTTGGAATTCGTGAGTGAGGACATCCAGAGAATAATCTGTTAAGAGATCTAAAAAGACTAAATTCTAAAACTTTAGAAAATTATTTTTAGAATTTACAGGCTAAGAGCGAATATATATGTAGTAAATTAGATAAAACATGCTATATAATACGAAATTCTGTTAGGATTCCTAACATGCCAAGTTGTCATACTTTATAAAAACATGTCTAGTATACACTAAGTGAGTATTGAATTACGATCACTATCCTAATACTTGTGGGTTCTCCTCAGGTTCGAATAACTGACTGGCCATGATGTGACATGGATGCTATTAGGTGTGAAAATAGGTTCAGCCAAGCTGGCCGTAAAGCATCCTACAGTTTAGTAACTGTGACTATTAGTGTATCATCCATTCCTCAGCATCCCACAGATATTCGGTGGGGTTGGGATGTAGGAGGTTAGCTGAGCTTGTGAAATAAGTAAAGGCATCCAAATGCAAATCTAAAACAATTTTCTGTACAATACAAGCCCGATGATATGATACATTGTTGAAATATCACACACCAATTGAGGGTAGCATTAAACTTAAACAGTATATCTTCAACATTATTCACGTAATTACCCCTTCCTTCGCTGCTGCACCTGTAATAGTAGATGGCCAATGCTTTCTAATAGAACATCCCCAAACCAGGACACCATCGGCCTGAGCTGTCCGTGCAAAACACATGGAATACATTATCTCAAATAGCTTTCATCATAGGAGAAGGAAATGCGATACACCGCGACAGCACACCTTTCGAAATATTCAGCAATCTACGCTTGATGTTCCAGGCTCATGCAAGTCGCAGTTTTCAGAGTTGTGGGATTAGGAGCAGATATCTTTCTCAGCGTCTATTCTAATATCCCAAACAATGGAGAGTTCGATGCATTTTCTTACTGGAAATCTGTTATGTCTATCCAGCGTTGTATCTCAGGTAAGTATCACAACTGCATGTTAAACTGTAGATGGCGTTGGAATTGCCTCGTGCACTTACCTTGAGTTTCATACCACAATTCTTGTGCTTCTTTCAGTGTTCCAGTCCTCATACACCTAACAGCTTCTCTGGAACAACTGAGAAGATTTGCTGCTTTTGAGAGGGAAGTATCCATAGCACCGATAATCGGCCCTGTTTCAAATTCTGATAAACTCTTCCGTTTGTTCATTATTTGTATCACTTTTTTAATTTCCTCCCTTCAAAAACTTTATCACAAACTGAACTTTTGGAATTCATCAGCTTTTTATTTCTGTAAAACAATTAATTCTTCAGCATATGGTGAGATGATCAAAATTCATGTCCACTGTGTATAGAAACATTATACCTCAACACTACCTAAAAATACAAAGTAAACCTAAGTGCATGTTAAATATAGAGAAGTGTAAACTAGACAGTAATAATTGGTGTCAGGATACGGAAAACGTTTAAAAACGTCTTGATACGTGTCTGTAGATTTTCTTTCGTTCCACCGAAGTTAACGAGCTTCAACTGGCTTCCGAACTTGTCTAAACTTGTCATTAGGTGTTAAAAACAATAGCCGTATCATCATTTCTCTCTTCGCAGGCGGTGCATAAAGTTTGGTCTGTGAAATCTGTGCGTTGTTGCTATGGAGTCTACTAAAGGCGGGAAAATATTTTACATTTTCACAAGGATGCAGCTTGGGAACGACGCGAAAAAAAATTCATGCCGATTTATCACATATATATGGCGATCATACCTGTTCCTATGGCACTGTTACGGGATGGATGCGCAAATTCGGTGAAGGACGTCAGTGCTTCGAAGACTTCCGTCGTGCAGGAAGAAGGCTGATGCTTTCAGAAGGGGGCTGTGAACAAGAGAACTATCGCTGCTGTCCCTGAACTCATTAAGGGAAACTCACACATCATCGTTCAGAAAATAAGATTTGATGTCATTGTATCGATTCGCAGTGTGGATTCATGAACATTTAAAGTTCTGAACGCTCTGTGCCAAATGGGTACCCACAATTTGACAGAACAACAGAAAGGGCTAGAGTCAACTCTTGCAAGGAGATGCTGACAATGTTTAAACCTCGTGGCCCCAAACGGTTAACAAGACATTGTCACAGGTGATGAGACGTGGTTTTATTACTATACAACTCCTAGAAAGTTTGACGGACCTCTCCCCAAATCATCCAACAGAACTTTTCCTCAAGGAAGAGGATGTTCACATTTTTTTTAAAATTCCCAAGGAGAGGTAGCCGTGGACACCTCATCTGAAAATGTGACTATAACTGGCCAATATTACATCAACATTGCTTTGCCCAAAATGGTTAAACAGGTGAAAGGGCAGCGTCCAAAAACAGGCATGTCAAGGGTTCTCCTTCTTCATGACAATGCCAGTTCTCATACACCCGAAAAATTACAGCCTATCTGGAGCAGGAAAATATCAAAAGCCCATCGTGCATATTCATCCGATCCTGCACCATGATAGTTTTGTTTTCATAAATTAAAAAGGAACTTGCTTGGAAGCCTTTTTCAAGGATACAAAGAGCTTGCAAAAAATGCCTTCATTCAGAGTTGCCGAGTATTCCCCAACAGGAGTACCACCAAGCGTTCCAGAATTGGCGTAGACGTGTGCAACTTTGTACAGATGCTGGAAGGGAGTACACCCAATTCTGTTTTTACACGGAATTTTTTTACACGATTTTGATTTAACACGATTTAGAAAAAATTTCCAGTTCTCTTTTTTACACGATTTATTTTGATCTAACACGGTTCAAATGGTGCCTTTTCAAAAATCTCCATTTGAATTTAATTCTGAAAAAATATTCCTATTCAAGAAAAAAATCCTAGAATTCACATTTACAACTCTTTTATGGTCACATTTTTCGAAGTAGTTTTAACTTTGAAAATGTACTATAGATATATATTTTGTGCACTAAAATTCCCAAAATGAAAATTACATTAACATAACTACATAACAAGTTTTCTCTATTTTATTCTCTATTTTATGGAAAAACTGTACAAAACCTATTTCATTCGGAATAAAGTGGCAACATTGTGTTCCGAGAATTACCCTCAATTTTATCTTCAATACATACGTTAGTCTTGGTCTCTCATTTCGTGTTTAAAGTTAGAAGTGTTTAGATGTTTAATAGAAGAAATCGAAAACAAATTTGTTTTGTTTTGAAGTTTTGTGTGAGAAATATAAATTTATTAAACTTTGCTGATAGGAAAATTACAATTTTTCATTATCTGATTTATTAACTACAATTCAAATATTTTTCGTAAACCTTGCCACGATCTCAGATAATTCAACTATACAAAAGCAGAAAAGGAAAGCTATCTCTTTGGATACTAAGATCCAAATTTTAGATCGTCTTGCAACTGGAGAAGGTTCAATATCCATAGATAAATATATATTTATCTATGGTATTGTACTGGGTTTTCACGTCTGGAACCAATCTTCTATTTTTTCATATGGACAGTATATTTTTCTACACTTTTTTTTGCATGGTTTTTACGGTAACCTATCTACAGTGTAAAACCAGAATTGGGTGTACTTTGAAGGAGAGTAAAAATATTGTTGAGGTAAGTGCAATGGCTTTCGCTCTTCAGATGCATGTCAGGAACTTTTTGATGCCGCTTTTATAATAATAATGATGATGGTAGATGGAGGAATGTGGAGTACTTCATGTTTTCGAATTCTAAACACATTTGCTTTTTAAATGTAATCGATAAACAGGTAATTCAGATGACACAGACGAAGATTCCTGGCAGAACATGCTGGTACCAACAGCAGTTATGGTAGTGGAAAAATGTATATGAAAACTGATGTTTTTTTTTAATTTACTTAATCGTTTTTCCACCTGTTTAAAGTATATATCCGGATTAAAATGATACAGGTTAATGTGATTCTACTGTAGTAGAAAAACTTTCGCATTATGGCTTAATTTAAGTACTCAACCGCGTATTAATGTGCATCACTGTGCTAAAATTAACCACGGTTTCGTGGAGAACCGCGAATACAAGAGGTTGGATATCGCGGTCTGTAAGGGATTACTTTACTGACGTAATAGCTAAACAGAGAACGCCTAACTTGTTATTGGAAGTCGAAATTCCATATCCCACCGATGATAAAATGGTTTTTTTCCCTATAATTATAAACGGAGATGTTTTATCTCTGAGTGGCTCTTTTGTGGACACAATGACTTAAATCGGTAAGTCATAAGGACTCTACGATATTAGAGGAAGTTGAGGAAGGAAATCATCTTTACAGGTGTTAAGAGACTGATTTGAGAAACTCCTGTCAAGGCCATCCAGCGTGTTCTTTACGTGCATAAATTTAAACTGAGTTAGTTGAGAATCTCCATCAAGCCATCCTCTTTTGTGCAGAGTTATAACTGTCTTCCACATAGAAATAACTGCACACGAAAAAAACGCAAAAATATTTTTCCAAAAAAACCCTAAAAAAACCATGGCTTATTTTTTTTCGAAGTCACTATTTCTTTCCCTTCTTCTCAGATTCTACATAGTTTCTTGGCTTAACACTTGACGAATTCCTCCCGTACAAGAAGCTATAAATAAAGATGTTAACCGATAATTTACATGTTAATGAGATAGTCTGTTAAAGGCCTCCCTGGGCAGCTTGGCGGCATTTGCTTACGTCATCACCTAGGGTGTGAATAATTATCGCGGGTTAGTCCGGTAACACCTCTTCAGTTCTACATAACTAGCCATGTTTATTTCTTCCTTTTCGTTTCTTCTTATTATCCTCTTTGTCATGTGTCCGATCACACCCTTTGATGGTGGTCCTTATTGAACTGTTATGCGTGACAACAAGTTCTAGATTCAGAAACCTTATCTCTCATCAGTGCACATTGTAATTTCTGCGAAGAGGACATCAAGAAAGGAGAATGATCACTATTAAATGTCTGCTTCAGTGTCGATCAGAAATTGATTTTCGCAAAGGAAGCATTTTCTGTTCGATTAGCAGCCAGTAGCAACTTCGCTTTTGGAAAAAAATATTTATGTTAATATGAGTAGAGACAGGAGTGGACAGGAACACTTGTCTCTCTGGTAGTGTAGTGGTATAGCACGGAGGTGAGATATCCAATGACATAATCTGAGACGTGCAGTTGACACTTCAACAGTTCTTATAAACGATAGATCAATGACCCATGAAGCATTTGTCAGGTAACCTTATATATTTGAACCTTATATATAATAACCTTATTATAGTAGAACTGTCGAAGCCTTAATTGCGCAGGTTTATAGTCTCCCTTAGAGTCCATTCAATTGCAATGACTCCCCGTCCGAGTTACAGCTAATCTCGAAAAACTTTCAGTTCTCGAAAAACATTCCTTGACTGTACATCCCATCATCCCAATCTCCAACAAACAAAAAATAGGCACACTGGGCATTTCACAATGGAATCCACATGAGAAAGAGAGGGGAATTTTAAATTCGAAAAACGGTAGGGGGGAGGCTATTATATCAGCTCTATCATTTTCGTATCTACTGCTAAAACTGGAGCGTGTACCTTCGCCAGCTGAACACGCTCCAGTCTGCTGAGAGGTCACCAGCATGGAGGATATTGGTTTTGTTCTAAGACTCCAGAAAGTTCGGAAACGCTAAATATCTCAAAAATCTTTTTGTGTAGCCGTACTTTATTGGAATTTTAAGAAAATACTGTTGAGTAAGACGCGAAAAATTAGTTCGTGAAATACACTGTATGGCAATGAAACATTATTATCTCTGGAAAGGGAAATGAAATGGTATGGCTTGCAAACATTGAACAATGTAATGGATTTTTCTTGGTACAATATTGCGTCATTTACTATAGTATTCGCAGCCTGTGGTACACGCACTTATGAGATTCCATGTAGCGGAGTCCGGTATGGGTTATCATAGAGTGGGGATCGGGTGTATGGAATGGGGTAACATTTGGAACCTCATAAAGTAACTGGATGGATACGTGTTCATCATATTGGTCGGTCGTGTGATATCCAATTTATCCAAATCGAGATATACTCTTTGTCTTTATGAAGTGAAGTTGGGTTGTTTTGCCTGTCAGCGGTCTTTTTTTTTTTGCAAACAATAGGCTAAATGACAAGATCACAAAAAACCCAAGAGCTCAAAGAATGTTGGGAAAAGGAACCCACTGGACAGCTGTTAAGAGATAGATGGAAGCCCCGTGTTAAGGCCATCCAGTGTGCTCTTTAATGTGCACAGGGTATCTGGCTCTCCTGCACACAGGGCCACGATGCTGCGTTCCATCCGACGAAGGCGGTCTTTCCAAGCCCATCGGTGTCCCCGTTTTGATCTATGGGAGGGTGGGGATTTAGATTTCTCAGGTGGGACGTGAACCAGGGAACGCCAAATTACGAACCTAGCGCCCTACCGACTGAGCCAACTCCCATACCATAAACCGGAATAAACTGCAGACCCTCATATTGGGAAGCTTTGTGTAGATACTTATATATCAGAGTCAAGTGCATTTCTCTGATAGTGTTTTCTCTGAAGTGTAGAGGTAGGGTGGACACTGGTTCTCGTAGAGCTGGGTCGAATGCAGGTCGGACGTGGGTCCTCATAGAGCATGATCGGGTGTGGAAACTCAAAATATGTTTAGGTACTGTTTCTCATATAGCAGGGAATAGTGTGGATCATCAAGTAGAAGTATTGAATTGATTTCGTTTAGCTACAAGTAGACCAGATCATGACTCTAGCGCCCACTGTTTATATTTTTATTTCGACCAATCATTTTTTTACACATACCAAAGAATACTATAAAATATTCTTAGTGCATAAGCCTTCTCATACAAGGATAACCCCACTAACACCAGTCAGGTGTGCGTACCACTTCGTCAGTTAGAGCTAACACATTGCCATTGAGGCAATAGGTGGGGAGCTAGCTACTGTTCCAGAAAGAAGTGCCAATTGGAAGTGTAGCTAGCTTCCTAACCACTATTCCAGTTAAGACCGAATTAATTGCCCGAGAGAAAGGCTACTTCTCGGGTCCTAATGTACCTTTCGGAAATTTCCGTGTTTTTTTTATTCTTTTTCTAAATAACCGTTTTCTATTAAAAAAAAAGATTCAACTATTATTTTTTCAATTTTTCTAAATAAAGGTATGCTAGTTTGTCGACTATGTCCTATTAATGATCTGAAAATTGAAATTATTTAACTTTCACTGGGAGACTAAAGATGCTAGAGGATGCTGCAACTTTGTCACAGGCTCGTAAAGCTATTGCGCAGTGATGGTGAGCAAATGACATTTGTATCCTTCATGGAACAGAATGGTTCGATTATCATCCATATTATTATCTTAAAGTGTTGTTATCTTAAATCAGTTGGATAATACGATTTCTTATATTTAACCTGTTAAATCATTAGAAAGAAAACATGAACATAGTTCTGCTATTTCTATTGACCCGAAAAAATCGACAAAGCATCCAGATTGAGATATGAAAAAATTCTCTTCTGCAAAAAATTCTGATACGTTGTTTTTTTTAAAAAGGTCTTGGAATTAATTTATCATAATTTAGATTCAAAAACTGATTGAAAGTTCTCTTTAGACAATGACGGCACTCAGAATAAAAGGCATTTTCCCTTTATCATTGTTCTTTTCGCTTTTACTGAAATGGGCTTATTAATCATTTGATGCAACTAAATTAATGTCATCTGAAAGCTTACGAAATTACACTTAATTGAGCCATTAAACTCGAAGTATTTAGATAACGTCGAGCCATTTTCAACTCTGACCTATAACTGACTTCGTGTTGAAAGAACCACATAACCTGTTTGCGGTTGGTCTCATTGTACGGCTGATCATTCGATGAGAACAAATATAAGGAATTTAAGAGAAAAAAAATGCATGATAGAGTTAGGGGGATAGTAAGTGGGGGGAAGGGTTAAGCAGAAGTCAAGGCAAACAAAAGATAGCAGTAGCTTCAATTAGACAAAGTACGGAACATGATTTGCTCTGTTATGAGCAAGCGAACTTGTTTATTTTGTTTGCTATTAGGATGTAAAAGATCGAAAGTTCGTATAATTCAATCTCATTATTTGAACATGTGAACCACTAAGGAACGTCATTTTGACACTTAAGCTTTGAAACAAAAAAGCGTTGGATTAGCCATGCCTTTGATTAAGTGAAATTATGTTTAGAAATCTTTGACTTTTCGACAAAATAACGATGAGGTAATGTTAAAATTGAATTCTTTTGCACTTATTTAGGGTTTACGATTCGAATTCAATTGTAATGTCATTTCTTTAATGATGTGCTTGTGAACATTTCAGTTGTATCATCGCCGGGATCTGCGTTATTCTTATGAATAGAAATATATGATTGTGATTACAGTTAATGAATCGAGTCTTGTGACTTTGTTTGTTTGGAATCATTTTCTTTGCAATACATGAAATTAGGAGATCTTCAGTGTAATTTCCTAAACCTTCTGCAATTCTATCATTAATTCTGCAAAATAAAGGTAAAAAAAAAAACCTTTTTTTCCCTTCAATTATATTAATCTTATTTTTGAAGAAAGAAACATTTCCTTGACTATTTTGATTTTTGAAAAGTTTTGCTTGAGTTTTTAGTAATTCTCCCCGAATAAAACAAATTAAATTTATTTATTCATGATAAGATAGAGAGTAAGCTGACAGTATAATTTTTTTATTATTATTAGTTGTGATCGAGTTAATATTTCAAGTCATGTTCAATTTACTCTCAGATCAAAGGAATAAGAAACATTAAGAGTTCATCAACAATTATTAAATATTATTATATTTTAGAAACAATCTGTTTTTCTTGTTTCTAACAACACACAATTTTATCGACACACTTTGATATAGCCTTCTTCAAATGCAAGTTAGAACTTTTGCATTTTATAATAGTAGGTGCTCTCCGACCACCTACACCCATTCATGGTTATCCATTTCCCACAGCAGGATGCCTTCTTTCAACAAGACAACATCCTCGTCTCATCGCTCCCGTTTGGCGAAGGACTGGTTGAAGGAGCATTCCAGTGAGTTCACAATCCTCGAATGGCTCTCACACTCTCCGGATATAAACCTTATTTAGCATCGTGGGACGAAGTGGAGCGATACATTCGAGCCCGAAACCCACCACCGGCAAATCTCGGCGCTTTACGGACGGCTGTCCTGGAATTATGAGCCACAATACCACCGAAAAGTTTCCAACAACCGGTAGAAGACCATGGGTTGTTTTTGGGTTGTTTTACCTCTGAGCGGCACTTTTTTGCACACCATGGGCTAAATGGCCAGGTCACATGGACCCCGAAGGCTCAGAGAAGGTTGGGGGAGGGGACCCACTGGAACAGCTGTTGGGAGACAGATGGTAGCCTCCCGTCAAGGCCATCCAGCGTGTTCTTTAACGTGCACAGGGTATGGTTCTCCCACACACGGGGCCACGGCTTAACGTCCCATCCGACGGACGGCGGCCTTTCCAAGCCCATCGGTGTCCCCTACTGACCGTGGGCAGGGCGGGGAATTTTGCGGAGATAAATCTCAACGCTGACCCAGCTGGGACTCGAACCTGGGAACTACATATTACGAGCCTGGCGCGCTACCGACTGAGCCATCCCCGCCCCTAGAAGTCCATGCCACGACATGTTGCTACTGCTGTGAAGACGAAAGGCGGACCCAAACGGTATTAGGTGGGTGGGGATAATAAATTGTCTTTTCAGTGTATACCATGAAATTTCAGCTAGCTAAACTATATATAAATATTTTACATTACCATAAGCAAAATGCATATTAAGTTTCAAAATATGAGGCACAATAATAATAATCAACATTTTAACAGTTTCTAACGGAAACAAAAGCAATGATCGTAATTTAACTCTGACTTGCAACAAATGTCGGACCTCTTTATCAGTGAAATAATTCTCATTCCCATACTTGTGCTTTCATCATGTGATTTATCACATATTCTCTACGCTATAATTTTAAAATACATGTGTTATCAATGTCAGAAATCATTATGTATATTCCTGTGCATGAGAAAATATCACATTTCACAGAAATTTCAAATTATTGAATTAATTTTTTTCATTATGAACAATTTTATTACGTCATTACTTATCTGGAAATACCTGCAAGCATTTTCAAATTTATAACATAAATCGTTTGTTTCTAATAAAAAAATAGAAACCTGCAACTCATCCGGTTTTAAACAGTAACTTATATTAAACATATTTGGGTTTGAAAAGGTTAAAGTATTCCATAATTAAGGTATTTTTTTCAAGCTTAGCTTGAAGATTAAGTCAATTTTCGATTTCTTCAAGCATTCTAAGATTAAATGTTCATTTTGTGATATCTAGCTATTACTAAAAGAGATTACATTTGCATATCTGGAGCTCTATAATAAGAACTTACTGAAGCTTAGCAGTACAGTACTTTATAACTTTAAGCGTAATTTTCATACTTGCAAAATTCGAGAAGAAACTTGTCAAATTATCAAAATGTTCAGGTATTTACATTTTCTAGAATCTTCTATCCTTAAATGCATTATTTTAAGTAAACCCCTGGCTCCTCCATCGTAAAAGTTTCGGACACTTCTTGCTGCATTATGATGAATTGAGAGTTTCACTTAAGTAAAAGCTTCGCTCTCAAGGGTTCCTGGGATTGTGAGGAACAGAAGACATTTTCTCGAGAGTCGCATGAATGCTGGCAAACGAAAAATAGAGCACAGTTTTGGAAAAAAGTTTTAGAATCGTTGTATTAACCCGAATAACTAAGCATTTCTCGAAAATTAAAACAAATTCGTTCAACCCGTGGCTTACAGCTAAATAACTACGGCTCATAAAGCAAATAATCGATATACTGAATCTGGCTCAGCTCTGCCATTTTTTGACAAAACATTTTTAGGTGCATAACTAAACGATTTTGCCAGTTCACATTCCTCATTAAAATGTATATTTTTGTCATTTGATCAAGATATTTCCTTGATTGTTTAAAAATATAATTTTTTCCCTCAATTCATTAATCTGCAAAAATGCATGTTTTAATTTCCAAGTAGAAAACCTTTCCTGCGACTCTAAGAATATGATTTTTTCCTAGTTATTCGACTAAGTTTGGGTTGGACGGGCCTGGTCTGAACTGAGACGACTCTACTGTGGCCTAGTTAACTGTAGCAACTGGAAGCTGCATTACAGCACAGGGCTCATCCATTTATTACATTTTAAGTACTAAAAATTCTTGAGGTGTTCCTATGTAAGGAACTTGATACTGATTAGGAGCTATTTTGAAACGGGACAAGGTCAATTCTAATTACTATATTCGTTTCATGAGGTATACAATTTCCTGTTCTGTGAGATGATGCTCCAGCCAACTTTGTCCGATCCTAATGGAGACGATCCGCCCTGACTCTTATTGTGGTTACACCCGTCAAGGTCTCTCTCTCTCTCCCATCGATGCTGCTAACCATGACCACAAAGGGTGAAATGATTCTTATCGCAAGAGGAAGATGGAAAAATGTATCATTCTGTAGTAGAACTTATATTCATATATAAATACATGAAACAAAAAAAAAGATTTTTCACTTTCTCGAAAGAAATGTGAAAATTGCATTTGTCGTCGGGGAAAAAAACATATATCTAGTTGTAATTTTATTAAGAGAAAGTTTTGGGAATGTATGAACGCGAAAAAAATATGTTTTTCCAGCGTCGTCTGTCTGCATCATGTACAGTCCTTATAGCATTTGAACGGTTCAAGCTTTTGATTTGGAAATCGTATATTTAGACATGGAATGAAATATTGTTGCAGGTTTTTCGGAAAACGAAATTAATTAAAACCTTACAAGTATGAAAAATGTGCATACACAAATTTATTTACATTATAGCAAACCTGCTAATGGAATATTACCATTTCCCCTGGCAGATTGCTAATGTAAAGACATTTGTCACAGTTGGTTACAAGGAATTTCTAAACGATAAGTATTGAAATTAAAATATATTAAAATTATAGTTAAGAAATCAAACACTAAAACTACAATCTGCAATAAGTTCTAAATCCTTATTAAACCTGGAAACCTGCGGTACATTAAACGTTTCTTTTTACGGGATATTAACACTAGCAACTACAGTATCTTCTGGTACGGTTGGAACCACAGCGCTGAAAAAAGGTGACATCGAGAATGATCATCTCTATCAATATAATACCAGTAACAAAAGTAATAACCTCGTCAGTCGTTGTTTCAGAGAATGTTTTGACTGATCTGTTGCTGATCGCTGCCCGGGGTCTCTATCATTAGTGGTTTGCTTTACAGTTGACCCCGAGGCAGGTCACGATTCGTCTTCCGCGTCGTGAAGCACTGTTTCTGCATGTGAGTAAGTTTATGGAACAAACATTCCAAAGACATTATCATATAGTATACGATAGAAATACTGATTGTTGATTTTATTTGAATTAAGTATAGTGCCCCTTTTGTGCAAACAATGGGCTAAATGGCGAGGTCATATAGCATTTTAACGATTCAAGCTTTAGGACCATTTATTATTATATCGTTCAGGACTCGAAGGGAGTTTGCTAGGGGGGGCTGGACAATTATTAGAAGACTGATGGAAGTCTTCAGTGAAAATCATCTAGCGTGTTCTTTAACTACTTCTATAACAAATTTTTTCGAAATTTCGTTTCAAAAATTAAACATATTTGTTGCATATTTCAAGCCATTGCTCCGATCAATATTGCCCTTTGCTGATTAAAAGATTTTGTGCATTTTTTTTTCATCTTATAATATTCTATATTTTAGCAGTATCATTAAAAAATATATTTGGGAATTTTGATATTTTAAAGGAAAAATATCGTCAGAAAATATCTTTACTAAATGAACTTATTCTGATATAAAATAATATACAATAATAAGCACTTGGCACACTGCACTGATCTTTAACTACATGCTAATCAATTGCACAAACAAATTCAAATAAAACAGCAAACAACCCTTTCAAAGTCGAGAAATTATTTAGAAAGGCTATGGTATGATTCTACCAGCAAATGAGGAGCTTTGAACAAAACAGATTATTCGTGCTTTCACAAGTGAATAAAATATTACTCGTTTCGCTCGAGTTGTCTCAGGCAATGTAATTTGAAAATTAATTTCTTATCTAAGAACTTCTTGGGCAAAACACTGAAGTGATTAATCTTCACAGAGTAAGATAAGTTCTCCTGCATACAGCGCTCCGGCTTAAAGTCTCATCCGACGGACAGCAGCCTTTCTAAGCCTGTATGTGTTTCCTTTGCTGATTAAGAATAGAGCGGGTTTAGTGGAGAAAATCTAAGCAAGGGCACAGTGGGATTTAAACTTAGCAACATCAGATTACGAGCCTGGATTTCACTAATCCGTTGCAGACTGTATGACTGGGTAGTTGGAACAAATATGACAGTTGATTAGCAGATAAAGATACAAAGCTACGAAGATGTTCGCGAGAGATAAGACATAATTATTCTGTAGGGCGCATGTGCGGGAAAAAAATTCGGAGTTTTCATCAAAAAGTTTAATTCATCAATAGTTCCTGTTTAGGTTTTGAACTCGTACCTTAAGAGTTAAAGCTTTTTTATTGAACTAGATAACCATTTTATTGCAGCAGAAGGATAGGTATTTAGACAAATATTTGCTTAGGTGGATTATTAAATTCCTGGACTTCCATCGCCAACAATTAGCAACTTTCAGTAAGAGTTAATAAATGGTTTGTGGCAACATAGCGAATCTTTCAAGAGCAGGAGGTTCACTTCAAGGAGACTCTCAGGAGCAATGTGTGTAAGCTAAAACATGTTGAGATACGGTACAAGTAACAGAAGAACAGTACACGTGGGTCTCTAACGTTTAATAGGTTTGGAAAGATGTTGATTTTTGTGTGTGTGATTTTTTACAGCTATGGTCAATCTGAAAACTGAGGAGAGGCATGTAATACGTTACTGTGTTCAGTGAGGCTTAAATGGAGCAAAGACAGTCGAAGAACTGACTTCAGTGTGTGGAGAACTGTGCTTGAAACGAAACACGATATCAAATGGCACAAACCCTTCGAAGACGGGAGCGATTCCGTGGATGCCGACCCAATATCTGGGCAACCAAGCACTTCCATCAATGTGCACCAAATCGCCCGAGCCAGGATATTCTCAATGAAGACCATAGAATAACCCTTCGTGCACTAGCAGCAAGAACGGGCCTTTCTTATGGCAGTGTTCATATGCAAGAGTGACGGAGCACTTGAAAATTTCAAGATTTTGTGCTGGTTGGATCTCGCACAACCTGAGCACCGAAAAAAAGCAAAATCGTATTGAAGTGTGTGGTAACTGATGGCAAGGTTTGAGATGAAAGGCGAAAGATTCGTACAGCGTATTGTGACCGGATACGAGACTTGTATTTTTCACTGTGAAAATGGGGCTCTTTGTAAATATCCTGGTTCTAAATTCTTGGACACGAACTTAGCTCCCATTAAGTGCAGCGTGATCTGAGTTCTCACTGGTCTGACCGGTGTCGTATGAGACACTATTAGTCCCTGCAGCGATTACTTTGGCCTGGCCTATAACAGAAGAGCTGGAAAAGTGCAGGAACCCTTCAGATGTAAAAAGAGGGATATTCATGGTATCGGATTGTTAAAATACACAAATAAAGCAAACAAAAGCAAAATCCGATATTTTTCCTTAAACTGTAACAGAAAAAATCTACATGATTTACGTAGGTTGGGTTATCTTACAGCACTGTGCGAATTAGTTGAGACAAGCGAAGCCTGGAGAACCTCTTCGATCCGGCCACATCCAGCAATCCCCCAAACACCCACCCAAGGTTATGTTTTGGGGATGTTTCACAGCTTCCGGGCCATAGATGCTTCACCCCATTGAAGGAATGATGGACAGCAAAAAGTACATAGGCGTTCTGGAGGCGAAAATGGTCCCAACACTGCAGAAGCTGTTTCCTAACGGCGATGGGGTATTTCAACAGGATCTGGCTACATGCCACAATTCTAAGCTTGCTAAGAGCTTCTTTACCCAGCAACATTTGAAGGTATTGGAGTGGCCAGGAAATTCACCGGATCTAAACCCCATTGAAAATTTGTGGGCCATCATTAAAGCGCGCATATCTAAGATGGATTGCATGACGAAAACCAAAATGATACAAAGTGTCATGAAAGTGTGGTACCACGACCCTGAAGTGAAGGAGATGTGTGAAAAGCTAGTGGCATCAATGGTTGAGAGGGTGAAAGAAGTAATTAAAGCTAAGGGGGGTCGCATTCATTATTAACTACACTATTAAACAAATAAATATTTTAGTTGTGTCTTTGTTACTGCATTTTCCTATTGTCCCAACTAATTTGCACAGTACTGTATCTCTACGCGGCATTTTCTTCTCACAGTGGGCTAAATGGCCATCTTACAAGGACCTCAAGTGTTCAGACTTACGTAGTGAAAAGGGATCCACTATGCAGATGGAATTTTCCCATCAAGAAAATCCACAGTGTTCTTCAATATACGCAGTGAATAGCTCTGCTGTATCATGAGACACCATTTTAGATACCATACGGCAGAAAGCGCCTTTTCCAAGATCCTTTGGTATTTTCTTTCTCACCAGGGACGGCATCAGCAGAGAAAATCTCAACATAGGCGCAAATGAGACTCGAACATCAGATTATTAGCCTCGCACTCTACAGATTGAGTCAACTTCCTCCTCCTCCTAAATACACTAATAATAATAAATTATTTCCTTTCAACGCTTTCATACAAAATTACAAAAGAATACATCGATGGAAATATAAAACAATCAAAGCAAAACAAAGAAGAGTAATTAGAAAGCATCACATTTTAATCAAGGGGTAAGAAACTTGTCCAGATTCCATGTATATCTTCCACGTGAACTTGGCAACAATAAACAGAAAATGTAAGTACATTTAGCAAAGACAGAAAAAAAAAGCGAAACATCATCTAAGCAGTGTTTCAAAATCAGTAAGCTTAAGAACATATGTGTACATAGTTTCATTTTAAAGGTATTAGGATTTTCTTCATCTCTTGATTGGGAAAGCAATGGATTAAGGAATTTTAAAGCAACTACAAGTGCCTTTGCAAAATATTCTTTTTTTGTAGTGTCATGTTATATAAATATTCAGTTTATCAGGTATTAAAAGCAGTAATTTCCTGAAAAAAAAACAACATTGTTCTTTATATAAAAAGAAAATTATTTTAAAAGTGTAACTTTTTCTAATGTTATTAAAAAAGAACAGATGATTATTTTTATTTAAATAATCAATATTATCAACTTAATAAATTTATTGTAAATTGAAAATAAACTCTTTAAATTGTGGAACTAATCCACACTCTAATTGTTAATTCCACATTGTAGATATGAGTATAATAAATATTAAAATATATATAATAAAATAAAGGAAATATTTTGGGACGATTTTTTCTTATATAATAAAATTTGTGCAAAACATGTCTAAATATTTTAGTTAATATATTAACATGACTTTTTTATTTTAAATCTGAATCAGGTTCCGCACCTAAAGAGTTAAAGAGAGAGATATACAGTATATACGCTTCAATATTCGGGTAGTTACAACTTATGAGAACAATTAAAAGAATGATATTTAATATTACATTAAAAATCAGTTTTATGTATTTTAGATTATAAGAGCTTACTTTTATGAGGATTTAAAAAACATTGATTCAGTTTAAGCCATTTATGAATCTTGATAAGTCAATTTTAATGTTTAATTTCCTATTAACCACAATGAAAAACACGAAAAAAAATTCATTTCACAAGGATATACTATTGCAGCGTCATCTGCATAGCAAATAAAGAACCATTTAAGTCTAACTCGTCAAGGTCATTAAGAAATATTAAGAAGAAAACCGGTTCCAAAACAGACTTTGAGGTACTCCTTTTTTATCTGGCATAAATGCTTGTTTTCTCCCATAGAGATAACGTTCAAGAAACGCTTAAGTATGCCTCTTTACCGGGAACAGAAAGCTTATGTTAAAGTAAAGTAACAGCTAGAGAATCAAATTCTTTCCATATACCCAAGGAGCATTGCTGCAGTTGTTTTTTAATTCTCGTCGATACTTTTAAAAATTTTCGCTGTTAATGTTAAAATGCACTTTTTTCGTGCTTTTGTGTTCTAAAAACCATATCGTTTTAAAGAATAATTATTAATTATTATTATTTTATAGAAGTTTTTCTATAACTTTTGAGAAAATAGGCAAAATAGAACTCTGCCTATAATTACCAATATATATATGAATATCGGTAATGATAGGTCAAACTTAGTGGTCAAAACTGAAGTAATAAGCACAAAAATTGCTTCCCAGTGAAGTGAGGCAAAGAAAAAAAAGCCAAATACCTAAATAAAGACACGAGATTGGAAGTGTGGTGTGTGTTAGTCTTCCAAAGTCAGCAATAACATTCGTAGCATTCTGAACATATCACAGAGTCACACGTTTGGATAATTCCTTGAATGGAGAGTTGTTGGGTTGGGTTGTTTTACCTCTGAGCGGTACTTTTTTGCACACCATGGGCTAAATGGCCAGGTCACAAGGACCCCGAAGGCTCAGAGAAGGTTGGGGGTGGGGACCCACTGGAACAGCTGTTAGGAGACAGATGGTAGCCTCCCGTCAAGGCCATTCAGTGTGTTCTTTAACGCGCACAGGGTATGGCTCTCCCACACACGGAGCCACGGCTTAACGTTTCATCCGACGAACGGCGGCCTTTCCAAGCCCATCGCTGTCCGCTATTGACCGTGGGCAGGGCGGGTGAATGGAAAGCAGTAGGGAGACTGAAAGCAGGGCAATCTTTGACGTGAACAGATGGCTAAATGTAGACCATTCTGTTGTTAGTCGCCTGTAGAGAGACTAAAACATTTCTCGGACACCTGTACAAGGACATCTTAAAGTGACTCTGACCATTATCTGTTCCTGATACCACAGAGATAGTACAGCTCCTCAACTTCCATCAATGTTCTCCTTAGTCACTGAACGTATTGCGGCATAGAGTTTACAGAAGGCTCAATAATAATGCTCTCTATACAAAACGACCTGTTGCTTGTGTTCCTTGAATCCCTCTCACAGAGCAGCTCATTAATAAAGGTATCATCAGCTCTTTAACAGGACCCATCATCAATAAGATAATATGCTCTTTACTGATGAGTCGAGATTCAGTTTTCAAAGTGATTCTCTGCCGACATTCATATGGGGAGAATGTGGGACACGATTTCTTCCACCCGCATCCGGGAAAGAGACCATATGGAGGAGGTGGATTGATGATCTGGGCTGGCATATGTATCAATGTTTGTACACTCCTCTATGCGATGGCCAGGGTAAATCGTCAAGGACTGACTGGTGTCAGCTATCGAGATGAGATCATGAATACTTCCTATGCTCGTCATACTAGAGAGAGTCTAGTGGGTCCTGGATTTCTCTTAATGTATGACAACGTCCTACTTCACAGAACTCTGCCGGTGGACATCCACCCCTTAGCAAAGTTTTGTAATATATATGTTGAGAGTGAAGATATTACTCATATTATGGATTGGCGATGACGATCACCAGGCCTGAATCCCATAGAACATGCCTCGGATGCTATAGGGCGACAGATTGTCGCTCTCTGTTTTCCTCTCACAACCCTCCAGGAGTTCAGTTTTGCACGAGGAGTAGAAATTAGTGCCACAAGCTCTCCTGGACAGCCTTATTCACAACATGGTGGGTCGCTGTCAGGTCTGCATTTGATACCAGAGGTGACCACACACCGTATTGAGGACAGTGAGGACATTATTTCGTAATTTCGATGCATTCATCTGATGATCATATCCCTTCCATTCAGTTGCGCATGTTCCTAATTTGTTTCTTTGTCTGATTGGACATTATGTTTCGTCCCAATATGGCACATATCATGCCACATTGCATCCATAACTTTCACTTCATTCCGTTGGTGGGGTTTTCCTTTGGTTTTTGTGCTTGTAGGGTGGCTCAGTCGGTAGCACGCCAGGCTACCGACTGTATCTGTACTTCCCAGGTTCAAGTCCCAGCTGGGCCAGCGTTGATAATTATCCCCCCAAAACTCCCTGACCTTCCCTCGATAAGAAGGGGACACCCATGAGCTTGGAAAGGCCGCCATCCTTCCGATAGGACCTAACCTGGAGAGTCCTAACCTATGAACCTAACCTATGCACGTTAGAGAGACCGGGAGAGAGACCGTTAGAGAGACCGGGAGAGTCCTAACCTATGCACGTTAAAGGGCAGACAGAAATGCCTTGACAGGGACTACCATTTGTCTCCTAACAGTTGTCCAGTGGGTTCCTTCCCTCAACCTTCTCTTAGTCTTCGGGGTTCTTGTGATCTGACCATTTAGACAGCTGGGCGCAAAAATGTGCGCAGAGATGTAAAACAAAACAACTTGTTTGTGCTTGTTGCTTTATTCTTGACCACTAATATAACTTTTTCATATTTGAAATAATATAAACGCTGAAAGCTTTGAAAAATTTCCAATTCTGAAGTAAATGTATTGTATATCATTGCAAGAAAAAAACAATTGCCAAACGTATAAGTGAGGCTCCACTGTATGTAGCTTCCAAATTGATGTCCCGGAAAATGCTAACCTTGTGACGCAATAATCAGGAATGCTTAACATTAACCTAATTTGTAAAGTGGCTGTAATGTTTTTCATCAACTTATCGACATCTTCTAACAACTATTACAAGATGATAATGCCAATTCATGGATAGATTTTCTTCCTAATAATTTGAGAAACGGGACATTTATGATACTAAGCAGGAAAAAAAGTGCTACTAGGGCTTAAAATAACCCAAATCTTTTTTTTTTTTTCTTTTATGCTGTAAAGTTGCTCGTTTTTAAATTCGTCCATTCAGGAAGGATTCAGACAAATTTAATCTTTTTCGCTAAATCTGTAATTTTCCCTTTTTTATTTTTCTTCAAGGGAACTAGAAGATCAACACCTCTTTCCCGCTTCGAGTACTAGTCGGGTCCTATCCGTCGGAGCGAGATGATCTTTGCTCATCTCCAGAGCCGCCTCAGTTCACGCACGTGAGTCTGCGATTTGCATGTTAACTGAGTGGCGGGTGCGGCCAACAGGAAGATTTCGTGGAGAACGTTTTACCGCCCTCGCTGCTCTGGTCAACTCCCGACTGACGTCACCGTTTGCACCCAATTCCCAGCGCCAAAACGATGCAGGATATAACAACAAGGTTAAGAGAAAAGAAAACATTTTGGAATCTTTAATATCATGCCTTTTAGTGTTAAGAGCTTTCTGAAAGACTCCGCAGACCACATGGGTTAATCAGTTTTGACGCCACCAAATTTCTGTTGCAAGAGTAACAGACCGCAAATCGGTATCATTCCAGTTCCAGACAATCGCTCTCAAGTTCCGCTTGGGAAGATGCCAACAGATTTCTTCTTTGTTGGCAAGTTCGTCTTCTAGGAAGGAATGAGGTCGGATGTCCTGAGAGTAGAGAACTCGCTCGCTCTTCATTGTTAAACAGTTTTTGTTTCTCTTTTTGGCAATGGGTTGGCGATAAAATTAACGATGATTAAGGGGGGAGGAAACGATGACTTTTCTCCGGCTTTTTTTTTCCTTTCATAGCTGACGGCTTTCTCTTTCTTCTGCTTCCGCCATCTTTTCCACCTCCCCCCACGACGAAATGAGAGGAATCACAAAGTTGTTTCTGACGAATTTTCTGAAGACGTCACAAAAACTGGGGAATCTGGATAAGCACTAAAATGACGATGATTTCGGCAAAAGATATCTAGTCTGGTTTTCTAGGAAGTGACAGCTGACTCGGCAACTTCTTAGGCAGCGTGAGGAGGTGGAAAATTGAGTTTTCGCTTTACACTATACGTTCGGTAATCGGTATAATAAGCTAATCAAAAATGAAAATATCCTGGAAGTTATCCTATTTGAATTCCTTATTTCTCTGTACATCTTCAATTTGAGAAAAATCAACTGCACGTGTTTAGAGGTATGATAAGGCTTATTTTAGGGTTTTTTTTATACATTATTTGTTACTGGTGACTGGACAAAGAATATTTTTACCACTCAGAATTATCTTAATATTCTAATCACGTAATTCTATCGCAGTGTTGTCAATTTAGTCATTTATCATTTCTGCATTTGAAAAAAAAAATTATCATTTCAAAAATTAGAATTCTTTTCTCTATCTTCAGTTATTTGAAATTCAGACATACTTTTAAATTTGTCTAGAATACAGATGGGAAGTCGAATTCTAGCACTGTCTAGACATATAGTCTGCAACAGTACTTCTCAAACTGTGGGCCGCCGCCCCCCAGGGATCCGCGAAGCCAGGGAGCCCCGAGATCACAGACGCGACAAAAGTGTTACCAACATCAATTTCAATATTGCATATTTATGTCAATATTATCGACTGCAGGTAAGAAAAGTCATCAAAAACAAAATGTACAGCATAAGAAAACTCGAAGTTATAATTACTTTTTATCCAAAACACCTTATAAGTTAAGTCACTTCACTTAACCACTGTTACGCCGTACAAGTGTCAGAGGTATAGAGGAAAATTGTCTTGAGCAGAGTGGAAGCCAAACCGACGACCTCAGGTTGGGTTGTTTTATCTCTGAGCGGCACTTTTTTGCACACCATGGGCTAAATGGCCAGGTCACAAGGACCCCGAAGGCTCAGAGAAGGTTGGGGGTGGGGACCCACTGGAACAGCTGTTAGGAGACAGATGGTAGCCTCCCGTCAAGGCCATGCAGCGTGTTCTTTAACTTGCACAGAATATGGCTCTCCCGCACACGGGGCAACGGCTTAACGTCCCATGCGACGGATGGCGGCCTTTCCAAGCCCATCGGTGTTCGCTACTGACCGTGGGCACGGCGGAGAATTTTGCGGATATAAATCTCAACGCTGACTCAGCTGGGACTCGAACCTGGGAACTACAGATTGCGAGCCTGGCGCGCTACCGACTGAGCCACCCCCTCCACAAGCGAACTCAGGATAACATGTCACGTGCTCTGACCGTTGAGCTACCAACGAATGATCAAGGTCTCCTCCTATTGTTGATGCTATTCCTCTTCACCACCCTTTAGAAGCTCTCTTTTAACTGCACGTGAAGGACTGGCTATCGGAGCGCTTCGTAAGTACGTGCACAAAACCAGTCCCACTCCAACAGCGACGCAACACGCATTTCTTGAGCAAATCTTATTATGCATGCACATTTGGGACGTATTGCAAGTAGATGGCATTGGTATATATATTATTAGTACCTTTAGTTACTTTTCTTCCACAGAACTTCGAAGGCGTGCACCTAGAATTTTTTTGGACCGAATCATGAGGAAATCATCATGCTCATCAATCAGCTCATGAGAATTTCAAAATTATATCACCCAAAGCTGAGATTTGCGATTATTTCAGTATTTCACAAGTACAAGTAATGACTTCCATATTTTTAAATAAATAAAAATGCGTTGGGTTGGGTTGTTGTTTTACCTCTGAGCGTCACTTTTTTGCACACCATGGGCTAAACGGCCAGGTCACATGGACCCGAATGCTCAGAGATGGTTGGGGGAGGGTAGCCTCCCATCAAGGTCATCCAGTGTGTTCTTTAACGTGCACAGGATATGGCTCTCCCGCACACGGGGCCACGGCTAAAAATGCGTTAGTATCACATAAATACCGAAAACGAAAAGAATAAAAAAATTTACTGGATCCTTAAACAAATGGCGATGAGCCAAATATGGCATAAAATTAATTTAAAATTATTACTTTATTAACAGTTATCTCTATGTCTTCCAAAATAAAAAAAGCAATAAACTGAGGCATATTTCTAGATAAAACGAAAAGATTTTGAAACCAATATAATCTTTGTGTCAAATGCAGGAAATTTTAACCGTTGTACACAAGTTGGACAAATGTTGAATCACCGAGTTTTTCTTTGTACCTTTAACACTCTCACAAAAACCTAGCAAGCTTTAACGGGTTGTTTCTTGGGTTGTTTTACCTCTCAATGGCACTTTTTTTTTTTGAATGGGTTGAATGGCCAGGTCCCAAGGACTACAAGGACTCAGAGAAGGTTGCTCAGTGATGTGAAATACCTTATATCACTGAGCATAGCATGTAGAAACAAATTTTTGGTTTGTACTCTGGAAACAACAATTAGAGATCGCAATGAAAAAAATTGAGACACTTCCTAAAATTTTAATTTCTAAACTAAATAGTTAGCCCTTTGAAGAGGACTCGTTGGGCACCCGTTAAGAAATAGATGGAAGTCTCCCATCAAGACCATGCAGTGTGTCTTTTAACATGCTCAGAGTACGGCTTTCCTGTACACGGGACCACAGCTTTATGTACCATTCGATGGACGGTGACCTTTCCAAGCCCATTGGGTCTCCTTTCTGACCGGGAACAGGATGGGTGTTTAACAGAAATAAATCTCATCGCTCTCAGGGGAACTCGAACCTAGGAAATGCAAATTACAAACCTAGTGCATTATCACCTGTGCCAACATTCACCTCAAGCTTTATCGGAACCCAAAGTTTAGCTGAATATAATTTGGAAAATCCCGATTTAGAATGCACACCTACCGTTTACAGTACAGACCTTCAGTCTAAAATACAGGCCTGAAATCTAGAATAGAGACCTGCAATCTAGTGTCAGTGTTTGGCTCGACAGTACACCAGGGTCATAATCTGCTGTTCCCATGTTCGAGTGCCATCTGTGCCAGCGTTGAGAATTATCCTGATTGACCCTATGCTGCTCTCTGTCTGAAAGGGGAACACTGATAGGCTTGGAAAGGCCACCATCAGTTGGATGGGACGTAACCATGACTCGATGTGCAGGACAGCTGAGAGAATCCAGAGTTACAGACATGCAGTCTAAAGTTGTAGAATGAGTGCATGAAGTCTAGAATACAAGACGAAATACATGTGCAGTAAGTGTAAAGTTACACTTACAGAAGTGCAGTCTGCGAAGTCTAGAATAAGAATCTGCGAGGTCCAGAATTATGAATATGCGAAGTCCAGAATTATGGATATGCGAAGTTCAGAATTATGAATATGAGAAGTTCAGAATTGTGGATATGCGAAGTCTAGAATTACAAATCTGCGAAGTCTAGAATTACAAATCTGCGGAATCTAGAATTACAAATCTGCGAAGTCTAGAATATGGATCTGCGAAGTCTAGAACATGGATCTGCGAAGTCTAGAACATGGATCTGCGAAGTCTAGAACATGGATCTGCGAAGTCTAGAACATGGATCTGCGAAGTCTAGAACATGGATCTGCGAAGTCTAGAACATGGATCTGCGAAGTCTAGAACATGGATCTGCGAGGTCTAGAATATGGATCTGCGAAGTCTAGAATACGTGTTTGTGAAGTCTAGAATACGTGTCTGAGAAGTCTAGAATACGAATCTGCGAAATCTAGACTGCACTTCTATGCAGTCTTGAGTTACAGAAAAACAGCGTAGAAATTATGAACAAACCAACTAATTTGAATTTTGAACGAATTTTGAACAAACTAAAAACATCAAAAAATATCCTACAAACCTTAAGTAACATTTAATAATGCTGCCTTCTTCCTCTTTAGGTATGTAATCTTTGTAGTTTTGAAATACTTCGCATCATTGAGCATAAAATGCAGAAATAAATTTTTGGTTTGTACTCTGGAAGCAACAAATATAGATCACATTGAAAAAGATTTAGACATTTCGTAAAAATTTCATTTCTAAGCTAAAAAGTAGAAACTTTGTATTTTTAACCTTCTTCTTGAGTTAAATCAATGTCGCCATGACATACGTATGTCACCGAAAATTGTAAATTTCAGTTGAATAATTATACATTTATAGAGTTAGACCATAGTTTTTATCGGTGTAAAAACCAAAAAGTGACAGTATAAAGTTTACATGTTGAGCAATTTAAATGAGTGTTTATAGCGAATGTCAAATTAAACAATCTTTTCCCATTGCAACTAGAATAACCTTTCAGGATAGTCTTTCGTTCAATGACACAATCATCAGCAAAACGAAACAGTTAAGTTCTTCAACACTCAATTTCTACTCAGAAATTTGACAGCTTTATGAATCATCTGCCACTTTAATACACGGAAGTGCTGCAAACAAAATCATATTTCGCCACAGACGGATTATTAATCATTCGACGCAATAATACATCACATCGACAATGGCATTACAATTACTCTTTTCTTAAGGTCTTCACAAAGCTACGATCAATCATTTGACGACACTATCGCAATCGCGACAATGACACTGCGCGTATCCTCCCAGTGTTGCGATTTACATATGTAACTGAATGAAACTGAGATGAAAGCGCTAGTTATTCTTATCCACGGATCATTGGCAAAATATTTGAAAAATTCATATCTTACAATTTATAATGCAAGAAATCTATTTCGCATTTAGTGCTGTAAATCTACAGGATCTATGAGGTAAATGTTTCCAAAAGAACGAGTTGGTCTCCAATTGCAAATTCCAAAAAACAATATCAGCCATTAAAAGAAGTGATACAGAGAAACTGCCAATCTGAAAGATTCAAAGTGAAAAAGGCAATTTATCACCTTTTAAACTTTGAATCTTTCAGCTCCAACAACAGCGGCAAAGTTAATTTTGAAAGTTCCAAATTACTTTTTGGCTAAAGAAATATTTGCAAAAGTACACCTTGTCGGATTGCGTTATAGATTCCAAACAGTAAGTTTTAATTATTTTTATGACTTTTTGCAGCGATATTTAATGAAGGCAAATCTTAATATGCAAATTACATCACTACATCGGTCAGCGTGATTCGTTATTGCATTTTTGATACATGTTCCCAGATGTGTCATCGTTTGCTTCTGAGTCGTCGTCGACACTGTCTCTTTGTCCCAATAACACCATCTTACCTCTCCTTCGCCTACTTAAATAGGCGGAGAGGTGAGCTACTACTACTACCGTAGACTCAACCAAACTACATGTAAATGTGAGTGTTACATTTACTATGTATCGACTTATATTTTTCTTTCAACTATATATTATTTGGTTTAATTATTAAATTTCATTAAAATAAATACCCCCACAAGTAGCTACTTGACACAGAGGTCTGACAGGAGCCTACCAGTTTATACGTCATAATAGCAGATCTGTGAGAATAACGGGACCTCAGCAGAAAGACAACTCCAACAACCATGCCTTACTCGGAGCTCAAACCCAGGTCTCTTTGACCAGCAGTCAGGCGCGCTAACCACTCGGCCACGAAACGTTCAAATTTTTCATTTGTTGGGATTAATTAAGAATTTGGATATGGAATATAGAAGTGACTGAATGTGTCTCCGGCATTGTGATATCTTTACATTGTGATAAAGTACCGTATTCAAAACAAATGTAAGTAAATTTCTGTTGTATACCTCTTATAACTCCAGAAGTTTGAAAATTTTGACATATCGGTTTTCACATGATTTAATGGAACTATTGTTTTTGACTAAAAAATTAACGTTTTGACACACTGCAAAACTTGGGACTTTTTATTCTAGTTGATGGACTTAGAAAGACTGCGGGCCGTCGGATGGGACGTAAAGCCGTGGTTCCGTGTGGGGAGAGAGAGCCATACCCTGTGCACGTAAAAGAACACGCTGGATGCCTTGACGGGAGGCTACCATCTGTCTCCAATCAGTTGTCCCTTCACCCAACCTTCTCTGAGACTTTGAGGTCTGTGACCTGTCCATATAAGCCATTATGTGCAAATAGTGCCGTTCAGAGATAAAACAACCCAACCCAGCGGCTCTTTAAGAATATAGTTTTTTTACTAGTAGGTCTTCAATAAGTTTGGCTTCGAAGGGGCATGGCACAGACGGTTCTTTAGAGACCTGTAAAGTTTTAAAAAATTCGCTGGGACGTTTTTAAAACACGAAAGAAATTTATATATTAATACTTGTGTGACGTTTGTGCTTCAGACTGGCACTGTTTGTAAGTCCCATAGACGCTTCGCATCTTTCAGAATATTTTGTAAAAGAAAAAAGAAAATCATTGTGTCGCTTTTCAAATGATAGACGAAATCAAGCGCGATAAATATTTTTTTTATATTTCATATTTCAACTTCTGTTTATAAAAGTTTTATACGAAATGTCAAACGTTCATAATTACATTGTTTTATTCCTATAAAAAATTGCCAAAAAAAAGAGGAAAAAAACTGAATTGCGCTCAAAATATTGGAAGAGATTGAAACAGTTCCAGTATTTATTTAATGATTTATATGTCATCTTCCGGTTAGCACGCTTGAATGAATCGAATCGGTTCATGCTTACGATAAAGCTTAAAGAGAATATAAATGTTTCAAAACAGTTATTGGATCCCTTTTAAAAAAATGGACAAAAATCAAATGGCGTTACGAAAAAGGCAGAATTTAAGGTCAATAATATTTGAGCTTCCAATATAATTTTCAAGTGAAGTTTGAAAATTAATTGATCGTCTTGAATTTTTTTACATGGAGTAAAGTTTTGAAGCGGCTAAATTAATTTGCTTTGAAATAATTAGGAACATCAAATGACAATTAATATTTATTTAATATTAAAGCGAAATAAAGAAGGTGCACGGTTCTCGTGAATCTTTAATGAATCTTTAATTCGATGGTGGAGGAAGGTTACAAATTGTCAATGCACATGTTTTCGTTTCGGGTTTCAAAGAGAGACGATATGATTATACCCCTATGAAATGCGGGCTTTTCCATCAGAAGCATGTTCCGGTATCTCTGGAATCAGAAAAATGGTTTGCACAATGACAAGCTGTTTGTTGAGGTGTTGGCTTGGCTATGAACTTGAAATCTTACGTTTTGGAATACTTCTATCTCGACTAGTGGTCTGGGGTTTTTGACTCATTTGATGTAATAATTAATGGCGTTTGCTTAGAGCAGTGGTATCCAAACGAGGGCACTATCGCCCACTAAGAATTTGTGAGAGCATTTTCTTAATATTTTCTGTGGAAATAGGTTAGACAGACTATCGAAAATTTCACAGATTGATACAGCCTTCTACGAAGGTGGCGTTATCCCAAAAAATTTGGGAACCTCTGGCCTGGAGGGTTAACCTTCTGATTTGCAGCATTATTCTGATGGAGTCGTTAATAATGGTCTTAAAATTCCAATACTTAAAATAACTTTCAGATATTGATGATTGATGAAACTCTTGAGCATAATTCTACATTATATGGAGAAGGGATCCAACGTATTTTCAAAATGCCTGAAAAACTAAAGATGACCAATAATTGCTTATGTTGGAGGAGAATGCAGTACTGTTTTTAAAATCTGTTAATATTCAAATTTAAACAAATATGTGTATATTATAACGAAGAAATGTTTTGGTGGAGCTTTCAAAAATATTGAAGGTGGGAAGGTCACCTCCCACCTTCAATAGCCTCTGGAATATAATGTGCTTATAAAACGCGATTTTCGTAAAAATGATCCCAATGATCATTTATCAAATTTTTCCTGTATAGAGGGTGCTGCTGAGCTTCTACTTTAGCGGACCGTGCATTGCAATAGCAATTTGCACGCATGAGAAAATTCGTAACGACTTTTAAATCATATAAATTAGTTCCTTGTTACTATTTTTCTCAGTATCTTAAATATTTCAGGACACGTGTTCATCATCTTCTTCTACCGCAACTGAGATAACGCAGTGAACTCCTTCCTGTGTCTTGAAGCAATTAATTTTGTACATGTTTCGTGGCTTGTCAAAATACACGCTCCAGCTGACCCCAACCGTCGGACGGGTCAAGTTTCCGTTGCAGATGAGGTCTGTTAACTAATTGGCGTGTGAAATGTTGGTCTGAATCTTCTCCTTATGTCGCTTCGTTGAAACTTCAACTCAAGACAGTAACAAGTCCTTGAGGTCAACAACAGAGCAAAGGTCAGTGGTCCGGAACGACGTCGCTATTATTGTTGCTGCATGACATGCAAATCAGGGCGAAGGCCACCCGTATCTCTCCCTGTAGGACATCTTTCCTGAATTTAAAATCAAGAGTTCCAATTGAATGGATCTGCTGATAATCTTAACTTGAATGTCTTTTAAACTTGTTTAAAAGCAATCCGAAAAGCTAACTTTACAGTGGTGTAGCAAGTGATGCCGGACTTAATGCGAGACTTCTTCACCTGCCTCGATCTCCTTCCTTAACCTTGGACGAGCCCGGGCCCTGTTTTGTACCAGACCTTGTTTCAGCTGAACTGTTGGAACCATGGCAGCTACGCTACTAACTTTCACATAGTAGAGTTCCACAATTATTAATCGCATCATCATCATCATCCTCAAGCAGCCGTGGGCTACGGAGGTCCAACCAGACTGTGAAATTTAGTTCTCCAAGCAAGTTTTGTCCTGAGCTACATCTACTGCATCTGGCCACTGCACACCAATTGTAACAAGGTCCTGTTTGACATTGTCTGCCCACCGCATCCTGGTCTACCCCTCTTTCTGAGGCCTTTAGGCACACTGTTCATAACCCAATTCGCCAATCTATAATTATCCATACGGCCAAACCAACGGAGTCTCTCTGCACAATATGCTGCTCAGAGGACGTTGCCAACTCCTTTGCCTAACTTCATCAGTACTTACAAAGTTGAAACGCCTAGTGCCCAAGATACTGCTTAAGCATCTAGAATCAAAATCATCTAGTTTCTTGTTGTCTTGTTTACCAAGCGTCCACGTTTCACTACCATAACTAACCCTAGAAAGAACCAAACTATTATACAGTCTAATTTTAGTCTTTAGTCTCTCCCAACAGCTGTTCCAGTGGGTCCCCTCCCCCCAGCCTTCTCTGAGCCTTCGGGGTCCATGTGACCTGGCCATTTAGCCCATGGTGTGCAAAAAGGTGCCGCTCAGAGTTAAAACAACCCAACCTTTATCCAGGGCTTTGTCAGTAGATGCAATGGACCCGCCGAAGTAGGAGGGGTATTACTTTGAAAAATAGTGTATATACATGTTCCTGGAATAAACTGTTTTGAATTTATGCTTAAATTCACCTTATTTTGGAACTCTCTCTCTCTAGAAAAAATTAGGGTTTCATCTCTGACCGACTTTTTGTGCGAAATGGCCTGGCCACAAATACTCAGAATTTGATAAGGAAGAGACTCCATTGAGGAGCATTGAGGAGACATATCGTCGACTCCAGTGGCGTTCAAACGCGCTTAGGATCAAGATCGAATCTAAAAAAGAGCCCAAGCGGATTTCCAAAATAACTCCCTCTCTAAAATAAAAATGCAAATAAAAAAACCAAAGATGTAGTTTCAAGGAAATTATTAAGAGTTCAAAGAAGTAATATACAAATACCATAAAAAAACTTATGATTCTTTTTCTTGTTGTTTTTAAAAGTTATCTCCACACAACTACCCCCTTATCCAAGGTCAGTAGAGGATACTGATGAGATTGGAAAGGCCGTCGGTGGAGAAGTAAAGCCGTGACTCCGTGTGTGGGAGAGCCATACCCTGTGCACGTTAAAGAACAGGTTGGATGGCCTTGATCATGTCTCCCAATAGTTGTTCAAATGGGTCCCCTCTCAAAAACTTCTGTGAGCCTCCGGGATCCTTGTGATCTGGTCATTTTGCCCATTATGTGCAAAATCCGCTCAGAGGTAAAATAACCCAACTCAAATTTTTAAAGTTGCTCATTTAGATTTGCCTCAACTTTTCAGTGCTAAATGAAATGCCTTCTTTTCTCTTTGAAAGAATGTTGCGAATCATAGTTATAGACATTAAAGAAATCAACAGAGCAAAATTTCGACAACTGCTGTTTTCGATGGTTTCATAAATAAACATGAATGGGGAGGTGCAATAACTCCAAGTAGAACCAATCCTGCACATTAGGTGTCTTCTTTAAAGGATTTCGATAATTTGCTGAAAACTGTCGCAATTGATAAGGAATTGAAAGCTAAAAGCCGAAAATAACTGTTAGCAAAGATGACGCCTCTAGCATGACCAATCGAAATATTTTCGCTTTTATCTCAGAAATTTAAAGCAAGAAATAATATTCCTTTTGTTAAACTCCTTTTGCCGTTATAAATCTGGTTCCAAAGTATTTTGTTTTTATATGATTTAATGTTCACTGAAAAACATTATTTTGAGTGATTAACTAAAGAAAATCATTGAATGATTTCTGATTCTTACTAATCTATCGAAACATCAATTACATCACTTTGATATCACTCACTTTATAATAAACATCGATAAAGAAAAGAAATTTATAACTGCATTATGATTTAGATATGAAAAATAGAACTAAAATTATGTCTATTTAAACGAGATTTGACTAAGAATCATCAGATCGATTTCATCAAATTTCAGCAAGCCTCCTCTAATGATATGACAGACCTAATTTCACGTCAATTGGGTAATGAGAGTTTAGCTCTAATTGGCTGTGATCAGAAATACACGAAAAGAAACTAATAAACAAACAAATGAGAACATTTTTGCTTCGTGTCAAGAATAATCCTGCTTTAGCCATCAATTATTCTCTCATCTGAAACAGCAAATACTATTTCACTTTCAACGCTTTTCTTCATTAAAATTATCAGCGTTTTCATTCAAGATGTTTTTGACTGCCTACGAATGTTGTCAATATGTAACTAATCTCTCTCTTTCTTCTACTTCTGATTTTTTGGACAGGTACAAGTTGCGTGCGCCAAAAATTCTGCTGGGAAAGGAGATTGACACATTCTTAAGTGCCGCAATTTTACGATACTGTTTCGATTTTCAGAAAATATATTATACACCATTCAAACTTTCGGAAGGGGAGGGATATACTGCCTTAACCATCCCCTTGTGCGTGCCAGTAGTTCCCTTTTTTGGCCATCCAGATTATTCATTAACGCTCACAGGCTCTCCTGGACGCAGGGCAACACGCTTAACGTTCTCTCCGATGGACAACGAACTTTCCAAGATCTATTGGTGTTCCTTTTCTTACCGAGGGAAGAATAGTAGGAGCTAGCAGAGAAATTCTCGACTTAGTCACGGTGGAGGACTCGGACCTGGGAGCATCAGATACGAGATTGGCAACTATAGGCCAAATCAATTCCCCATACTAAGAAATGTGTTTATATTTGAAATTTAGTCATGTTTCGCTGAAAATATAAATGAGATTAGATTAGAACATCAAAATGTTCTATTTTTTTTCTGAAAACAATTAACAATTAAATACAAAAATCATATACTAAATAAAAATCAGTAGTAGCTTAGCTCCGTTAACTGTGGAAATTGCAACTAATAGAAGATTAAGAAAATTTGAATAATAGTCTTCAATTAGTATCTTTACAACCAAAAATCATTTTTAATTAATTTATATTTCATTGCAGATTTTGCTTAAGACAAAAAGTCATTTACCTGTAATTAAAAACTGCTAATGTTTCGATCCCTCCATCGGATCGCTTTCGAAGGAACAATCCTGTTGGCATCCATATTCCATATTCTGGATCATCCATATTCCTGTTGGTTTAAACGCATTCTCACTTACAGCAACAAAATGTTCTAACCTGTTTATTGTTGTTGGGCTCCCCACCACCACTGTGTCAGGAATATGTTTTCTCACGCTCTTGTTGTTTTCCCTATGTATGTCTGGTCGCAGTTTCTTTATTGATTTTGGGTCTTGTCTTCTATCTTGCTCTTCGGACGTGGTTACTCTTATTGTTGTCAGATCGCACTTTTCCCTCTTTCTCCTTGGTTGGTTGTGCTTTCCATGGCATTTACTCCATGGTGTTCGAATTCAGGTTGTCACTTATTGTTTGTATAATTTCGAAAGTTCTGTTGATTTCAGATCATAGAT
Source organism: Ryuthela nishihirai (assembly GCA_038380435.1). Taxonomy (NCBI): domain Eukaryota; kingdom Metazoa; phylum Arthropoda; class Arachnida; order Araneae; family Heptathelidae; genus Ryuthela; species Ryuthela nishihirai. The sequence goes on along the minus strand of JAWZYU010000030.1, from coordinate 8,041,500 downwards.
TTCCCCATTGATGTCAGATCATGAATTTCCCCATTGATGTCAGATCATGAATTTCCCTATTACTGTCAGATCATGAATTTCCCTATTACTGTCAGATCGTTTATTGATTACTGGCAATTCAAAGAACTAGAGTCAGATCTGACGAAACTTTTAACCAGTTAATATCAGAGTTCCTCAGTTCGAGCCCCGGATAATTCATGGCCATTTCTTTTCTTGTGTTAGTATTTTTATTTGGTCTCTCCTTCCTCATAAATCTTATCTCATACTTATCTATGCTACTGACTTCTTCTTTTTATCATATTGTCAGACCTCTGTGGAAAGTAACAACTTGAAAGGTATTTTTTTATTTACTATTTCGCACAAACCTTAAATTGAATTCAGCTATAAAGTCACAACCAGGGCAGTTAAAATTTATAACTGTTAAAGTCAGCAATTTGCCTACAATTTTACCAGAAAAAAATTTGTTTTTTTTTTGGTTCTTAAAAATATTTTTAATATTTTTACTACCAAACTGACTAAACGGTCTTCAAATTCTATAAAAACATTCCAGCATCTTCTGTTTAGTGTACCTAATTACTATTCATCCATATTTCTTGATAAATAATTTCCAAAGATTTGGCGCATCTGTATATTTCTTGTTCTAATTTGGCATCCCTGTGAACTGGGAAGCGTATGTCTTCAAAAGTCACAGAAACTACTTTTAAGTAATGAATTAACAAAGCGATTCGTGATAAATAATCACTATACAAACTTTTAAAAGCACATCGATTGTAATAAAATATATGAATATAATGATTATTATTCGTGTAAAATAAAGCAGAAATTCTTATGAATGGTGACACTTGTATTAAATGTTCCATCTTTCGTCACTCATAAAATCTGAACGAATATTTTTGAAAAATGAGATCTAGAGAGAATGGATTCACATCTCTAATTTTCCTCGAGCTTATTTTTTCATAAAAGACTTCATTCAAACTTGCAGAATTTCCTATTTTGCTTTTCGTTGTCATAACTTGGGGTTACTGCGTAACTTTTTTTAGCTCATTTTTTGAAAATGAACTGTTGTTGTCATTTTGTCGTCTGTCCCTAAACATTAAACTTTTTGCTTTAAGAGAAAAATAAAAAAAATTTACAATTCATGACTTGCATTGACAATTCATGGAAAACACAGGACTACTTCTTTCGTTTTCTGAGGATTCAGTGATTTTGAACAACATTCCGATAGGATTGCATTCTTTTTTTTTCAGAGGATTCTTCCCAGTTGGTCAACGTTGCATCACGATTGCATAATTCATTTTCGGAAGATTCAGTCCAATTAAACAAGATTTCAATAAGATTGCTTCCTTCATTTTCGGAGGATTCAGCTAAGTTAATGTTCCAACAGGATTCCATCTTTCGTTTTCGGAAGATTCCGTCCAGTTAAACAACGTGCCAACAGGATTGTTCCTTCGAAAGCGATCCGATGGGGGGATCGAAACATTAGCAGTTTTTAATTACAGGTAAATGACTTTTTGTCTTAAGCAAAATCTACAATGAAATATAAATTAATTAAAAATGATTTTTGGTTGTAAAGATACTAATTGAAGACTATTATTCAAATTTTCTTAATCTTCTATTAGTTGCAATTTTCACACGTTAAAAAATGCTTCTATTAGTAGCATTTTTTAACGGAGCTAAGCTACTACTGATTTTTATTTAGGATATAATTTTGGTATTTAATTGCTAGGATGGGAAGAGTCTTGCATTCACAGCCTGTTACTTGCCTTCCTTCTTCCTGAGTGTATGCTGGTAAATCCTACTTTCTTTTTTTTATATTCACCTGGTTTATATTCAAATTGGTTTATATTCAAATTACTATCTTCCCTGTATTCTGCCAATATTCGTTACACAGGAAAATTTGTTCTTGTGCTGGATCTGACCCGAACCCACGACATCTTGATAGCATGTCAGTGCTCTGATCCTTTAGCTACCAACTGATGATCAAGATTTCAGTTTTAGTAATGTCATGTTTTCAGATAAAGTGTCCACCCATCGCAGCTGTTCTAAACTTACGCACAATATCAGTAGTACTTCAAGGCAATCCAACTGGTAATTTTTTAGCATATAGTATTTTCTACAACTCTTCATGCATCGCGCATGTTGCCATATGTTAGTTACCAAAGGTCACATTCTATTGTTTGCCACAGTGATTCAAGCTACTATTTTCGCTGTATTCTGCCGATACCCCACATTGGTGCTGTATTCTGCCAATCTCACTGGGTATATCTTTAAATAGGTTCTCACTGGGTCAACTTTCTTTGCTTTTGAAAACAAGAATTCGATATTCGCCAGAAGCGATTTCACATTCTAGTTCTTTTTAATATGTAAGTTGGGCACAAGAGCCCCAGTGTCATCCCAATCTGTTAGAAGAAAAAAAACTACACATTTAAAGTAGAGCTCGATAAAAAATAATTTATTCTGCCAGTAATACTATTCTGAATAGCTTCGTAAGATGATTAGATTTCCAGTTGTTCGATCATTAGAAAGCTTAAACGTCGGCTGAAGTTTGACTTTCTCTTGTATTTGATTAGGCTGTTCTCCGGTTATTAATATTTAATTAAAGTAAATATGATAAAGCAATTAAAACATGCAATATAGTGTATGTACTTTATAAGCGTAATTAAAAACAAGGCTTCTTTGCGTGCAAACCTTTATGTGCTTCCCGATGGCAATATACTGATAACCGATTCAGATTTATGTAACACGCAAACCTCTGGCTCCACACATCGTAAATTACGATCGTAATTAATTCTAGGCTTTGCGTTACATTAATTTCAATCGGAATTTAGGCGTCTGTGTTAATGGAATTTATAATTTAGTCTGGCAAAGAAAGGGTTAAATAAAGGGAAACTTTTTTAACTTGTCTTGTTTGGATTAATAGGACATGCTGTAGGAAAATATCTAAAGTAGGGGGAAAACAAGGAAAGAGTTACTAGATATCACTGGATGTAACTTTGTCTTGGTTTTATATTTTCTCAAAATTTTTGAGTTTAAGCTTCTTAATGAGCGAACAGCTGGAAATCAAATCACTTTATGAAGCTATTCAGAATAGCATTAATCTAAGAGTTATTGAGGTTAAAAGTGTAGTGTTTTTTTTTTATCAGTGTAACGGCACTTGTGTTCTTGTGATCAATTATACAACAAATTTTCCAAAAACATCTAAAAACTCAAAACGCCTCTGGTGAATACGGAATTCTAGTTTTCCAAAAGATAAAAAAAATCGTTTTACCCACACCTTTCTCAGAGGGGAAGAAGGGAAAAAGTTTTATTTTGGGTTTGCAAGTGACATTTTGTACGTTATGTTGGCTATTAGTGTCTCTGCAGCCAATGTTGTTTAACAGTTTTAATAGTGTAGAACTTTTTAGTAATAAGGTAAACGAGTTGTATTTAAATGTATGAAGTATTTCATTATATCTTTTTTCTTTCTATTTTGTAGTAATATTTCTTTTTTACTCCCCATGCTCTCTTTCCACTGAGGTCCTGCCATCCTCACAGACCTTCTGCTATAGCATATAAACTGACAGGCTCCTGTCTGACCACTGTGGCAAGAAGCAGCTTGAAGAGGTAATATTTTTTAGTGGAGACAAGTTGTTCTGCAATACTTGGGTTGTTTTGGCTCTGAGCGGCAATTTTTGCACACAATGATTGAACGGCCAGGTGAAGGATCTCAAAGTTCAGAGAACGTTGCAAAAGAGATCCACCAGAAAGATATTGGAAGATAGATGAAAGCATCCCGTCAAGCCATCCAGCGTGTTCTTTAACGTGCTCTCTTGCAGACGGCTTAACGCCTTCTGAACTGCCTGACGAATGGCAGCCTTTACAAGCCCATCGGTGTCTGCTATCCTAACGAGGGCAAGGTGAAGGTTAGCGGAGGTGAAGGTTAGCCGAGATAAATTTCAAAATTGGCGCAGTTGGAACTCGAACCTGGAAACAGCAGATAACGAGTCAACTACTGCTCAGTCCAATAGTAGAGTGGAAGCTCTGAGGCACTAGAACAATATGGTGGACACAATTCGTCTGCTGATCGGATTGTACTCGTATTAACAAAATGGTGGTTATGAATGACAGGTTTGTATTTGACCTTCATTCATAATTGCCTGTGTGTTAATAGTTCACAAAAGATTTGGCATTTTTGTTGTGGGTTTCGCTTAACAGCGTGTGGCGGAGGTTTCGTTCTCAATGAATGCGATTTTATCACACATATTGATCACTATTGTAATGGTAGATATAACTAAATCTGCAATCATGATATGGTATTCATGTTGAAAATTTAAGCGTCACTATTGAAAGGGTAAAAAAACTTATCAGAAGCTATTCAGAGGAGTAAGGGGGGAGGTGAGAATATGACCCACAATGGGTCCCTTTAATTCTACAAGGTGGAGATTAAAAATTTCTAATTGACAGTCACTAGTTATTCGGAAATTATTTGTGGTATTTGTCTTCTGGATTTTGGTATCCAATTAAAAATTTTCCATGGCAAAAGAAAAAACTTAAAGGATAACAGGTTAAACAGTCTTAAAAGATATCATAAAATCTTAATTTCTAAACATGTAGAAAGAGATTTCTTAATTCTAACATTGTAGAAAGAGACCCACTCAGAAGCAGCTAAAAGACAGATTTTCTTCAAGGTCATCCAGCTTCTTTAGCTTTCACAAGAGTTCTCCTGCATAAGGAGCAGCAAACTTAATGCTTTATTTTAGTTAGATGGACTTCCTTTTTCAGTGGATGACAGAGGAAAGCCTCAACGATAACAAAGACCTGAAATAGAGTATTACGAAATGATACTGACTGGCAAACGACTGTGTTCCCACCACTAATACAATTTAATAGCGCTAAAGAGCAATTTCTATTGGAAATATAATTTTAATAATATTATCACAAAGACAATATCCTGTTAACTTCAAACAACCTTTTCTCTACAAAGAAACACATTTTTGACCCTGATTCAAATAAAAACACATGGCCTGAGATTCCATAAAAACAAGATAATAGGAAACATATATTTACTCGAGCTCATATAACTTGAAAAAATATTAACCACTGACGTTTCACAGAAAAAAAATGCCAGAGGTCTGTCACTGCTGTTGATTCATATGCTCATATGTAGGAATTATCATACTATCACCTAAACTCCCAGTGAAAACATTTCAGCGACTTAGAAAGGGTCATGATCAAGGTTAAAGAACGCTGGCACAGCTTTCCAGCACCCTTACTTCGTCTTAACAAGTGGGTAGTAGAATAGCAGTGGTCTGATAATAGAATGATATTTATAGTCTCGGTAATTTTTTTGTAAAAATAAAAAAGGTGCCTATGTTATTTCTCGATAGTGATATAATTTATTTGAGACGATGTGTGTCAACATTGCTATGAGAAAAAGGTGCCGTACCATCAAAAAGATTATCCTTCGGTAATCTGAAGAATGAATGAGGCTGAGGTAACTCAGTTGATGCCATATTTGTTATTAAAAAGTTGATGATTTGTCTCTTGCCAAAACTCAATTGATTCTTTGCTTAGCATTGCATTGTCAAAATAAAATTATTTCCATGAATGATATTTTTTATCACAGAAATTAATACTTATATATGTCAGCATTACTTACACTTCGTTACTTTCGTAATTTTCTCTATGAAAATGTCACCTTTTCTACTTCTATGGTTAAATTAATAACATTATTAAATTTATAACTTCTATTCCGTTTTTTTTTTGGCCGTCCCGTATCCGAGTGGTTAGCGCGCTTGGCTACTGATCTACGGGACCTGGGTTCGAGCCCCGGGTAAGGCATGGATGTTCGTGTTGTTTTCTGCTGAGGTCCTGCCATCGTCTCAGATCCTCTACTGTGGCATATAAACTGACAGGCTCCTGTCAGACCTCTATGGCAAGCAGCTGCTTGAGGGGGTATTTATTTTTTTTTATACCTTTTTTATACCTATTTCGTTTAGTTTTCGGTTTTTATTGAATTCTGCGCTAAGACTGATTGCTAATGCAACAATACTCAGATTTACTGATCTATAAAGCAGTTGCATTCGGAATAGAATGGGGCAATGCAATAATATTTCAAGAGCCTCTAGAGTAATTATATAAACTATTCTAACTCAGGGTATAATATTGATACGCAACCCATTAATCCTAAAAAGACTTCTATAGTTCGGATATTATTACAAATATCTGAAGCTCTGTTTCTCATAGGTATTCGTCGTAATTAAGATATATATAATATCGTGAGTATTTCTGTCCGCAACCGCAACAACTCTCTTACCATCGGTAGACCAAGAGATTAGAATAATCCTCTTTAAGTAAGTTAACTTTAAAATAATGCTAAAAAGGAAACTATTTAAGTTTTAAGAGGAAGATTATCTCCTGTTCGCAATACAAAACAAGAACTCTTGCACAGCCAGTTTCTAAATATGCCATTCTGTTCTTTCCTCTGAACTCTTTCACGTTTTCCGTGCGGATAGGCGACAACCGGCATCACGATGTCAACTCATCGCGGCAAAAGGAACAAATAGGAAAATGAACTACTTTTAGCCGCAAATATTCCATTGCACTAGTCAGCCACTTCTGTTCGTGAGGAACCCAAGAGAAAGAGAAAAAAACACTCTAAGTGATTCCCTTGTCCTTTCCTCTTTCTCTTTTCGTTCCACTGCTCACCGCACAATCAGCATCTACTCACTCCTTTGCCTCTTTTCTTTCCTCTGCTGTTAACTTCCCTCACGTTCCTTTCGTTCACGTGATCGGCAAATGTCACGAGCCACCGGTAACGTGTGATAACTGGGCCTCCGAACGAAGCGTGCTCAGAGGAAATGAATGCCACAGGCTCGTCATTCCAATTCGCTCGCGGCAGTGAACCTAAAGGAGGGAAAATGCTTAACATTTAACCGCCGCTTCCTCTTCGTCTGTTTCGCTCTCTCTCGGAGGTCAGCACTTTTGACTCGCGATGTTCAGTCGCGGGCAGTTTTACGTCACAAAGCCGAGTGATTAAAGATTCTTTCTATTGCCCCTGGGAGTGGAGGAAATGGAAGAGGGAAGGAATGCAGTGTATCATTCGGAAGGTGGGGAGGGGAGAGGGGATCGGTAGGAGATGAAAGAGTCAAATTTAAAATGGAAAAGGTTAAAAGTTCACATTTCGGCTTTATGAGTTTCGTTTCTCTTGTTATTGCTTTTGTTTTGGTTGCAGAAAAGCAATTGATCTGTGATACTGTTCGTTGGTTCTTCAACTATGCTTTTAAAAATAATCTAATGAGTTACGGTCTAATAGACCCCAATCAATATGTTCCTTTTAATTTGGATTGCAATTCTATTTGCTATGCCAATCTGTCTTTTGGTAATGTTAAAAGAAAAAGATTGTTGAAAGAAATGAGTAAGAGACACAACGAAACAATAACACAACCGTTAGGATATTTTTTCATACTATTAATTATTTGGGTCACTTGGGTGATTGTCATTTCTACTTTCTTCTAAGGTCAAATACGGACTATTTTTATAAAAAATTCAATTGCAAATTTCCTCAACTATGAAGTCTTGGTTTTGGGTCAAATAACCACACAAATATTTTACTATATTTAAGCCTGCTGCGGTGTTCGTTTCTTTTACCCAAATTAGTTTTATTTCAGCTGTAAGTTTTTAAATATCGCAAATATCAAAATATTTTATAAGTATTTAAATAACGTCGAAGGGAATTTCATGTTGCAGATGGTAGACAAGGTAACAGTTTTGAAATTCGATCGTTCCTACGAGGTGAAATGGAGGTCAACTTCCAATGCAACTGCGAATCGAACATACTAGAAAATTGAATCTTGGTGCCAGGGAGCAAGGTGGGTTGGGTTGTTTTACCTCTGAGTGACACTTTTTTTTCACGCAGTGAGCTAAATGGCCAGGTCACAAGTACCTCGAAGGCTCAGAGAAGGTTGGGGACCCACTGGAACAACTGTTGAGAGACAGATGGTAGCCTTCCGTCAAGGCCACCCAGTGTGTTCTTTAACGTGCACAGGGTATGGCTCTCCCGCACACGGAGCCACGGCTTAACGTCCCATCCGAAGGACGGAGCTTTTCCAAGCCCATCGGTGTCACATACTGACCATGGGAGGGAGGTGAGTTTTCCGGAGATAAATCTCAATGGCGTCCAAGCTGGGACTCGAACCTGGAACCGCAAATTACGAGCCTGGCGCGCTACCGACTGAGGCACCCCCGCCCCAGGGAGCAAAGCATTTTTATATTTGAAACGGAATAAAATTTATGCTTCGATGTTTCTTTCAACATTAAATTAAGGTCACGTTTAAGCTATAATATGATACGGATATAATTGAACTATAAATCCTTGTTGTTACGGATAATTCAAAGTAGATCTGAGAAAAATCAATGCTTAACTTACAAAAAATTATTTTTAAGAACTGCATGAATTCATAATACATTAGACTCTCAATTATCCAGAGTCAATGGAAAAAATAACCCCGGATAATTAAATTTCGGTTAATCCGCCATCCATATAAAACGCAAAAATATTTCAACATTTAAAAAAGTATTGCAACTTGGACTCTATTAATTTAAAACAGGATAACCAGGACGTCTGCTTTTCCCCTTTCGGGGATTTGTGCTGAAAACATTCTGCTGCTTATCTTTTACTGTCGCATTGGCGGTTTATATCGTATCCCATGTTATTTTCGGGCATTTATTTACATTCATCCCAGTGGTATATATCCCAGCTAATGAACATCCTTTTCGGGCATATATCCCAGCTAATCAACATCCTTTTCGGGCATATATCACATCTAATCAGCATCTGGGACAATCGAGATTTGTTCTGTTATTTTCAGTGCATGTTTTATAGATATTAATCGTACTGCTTATTTATAATATACACGTGAGATGTTTGGGTGGAAAATGAACTTCCTAAGTTTTATTAACATACACCGAAGAGCCAAAACATTATGACCAGCATGTCTTTATGCAAATCGAAGCAACTGCAGGTAAACGATGAAGCGTGTGAAGGTCATGAAACGGTATAAATAATGCCTGATACTGAGCCTTGTTAATCAGTGTTATTCTTGCTCTTTAGATGGGAAAGGCAGCGGACTTAAGTGAGTTTGACAAAGGCCAAATTGTAATGGCCAGACGATTAGGTCAGAGCATTTCCGAGACGGCAAGGCTTGTGGGATGCTCACGTTCTACCGTGGTTAGTACCTTCAAAAAGTGTTCCGAGGAGGGATAAACGATGAACCGCGGCAAGGTGTGGGCCGACCACGATTCAACGATGCTAGAGGTGAGAGAAAGCTATCCCGTATGGTAGGAGACAACAGAAGGGATACTGTAGCGCAACTCGTCCATAATTTGAATGCTGGTGACAGGAGTAATGTGTCACAATATACAGTACGTCGAACCTTGCTGAAAATGGGGCTGCATAGCCGCAGACCGCTCCGAGTGCCCATGCTAACCTCGGATCACCGAGATATATATAAACGTACCTTTACTATATCTCGGAAGTGGCTACAATGGGCACGCAGGCATCAAAGCTGGACCTTGAACGATTGGAAGAAGGTTGTCTACTCCGATGGCTCTCATTTACTCTTGCACCATATGGATGGAAAGGTTCTGTGCATTGTTTACCTAGGGAAGTGTTGGCACCAGGATACACAGTGGGATGAATACAAGCCGGTGGAGGAAGTATAATGCTTTGGGCAATGTTCTGCTGGGAAACCCTGGGTCCAGTCATTCATGTGCAGGAAACTATGACGTGCCATTAAAATATGCTTAAATTAATATAATTAATATGCTTTAATGTGCCATTAAAAAAACACATCAAGTTCCCTATCGGCTTAAGAAGTGCGCCGTTGCGCCCACACCAGATGAATTTCCTGGAGAAGAAGGTTCCTACATAACCTTACTTAGGCAACTATTGAAAGTTCTGCCCCCCTCCTCGCAGGAGAAGGCAATTTTAGCTAATTGTGATCGGAAGAGAGGCGTTGCCATTTTAGTTCAGCACAGATTCTCAAGAATTGTCAGATAAGGGCAATTGCAGAAAAAAAGCCACACCATCCGCCTCCGATATTATGGCTACATACCAGTTTGTTCTGCCAGTTAAGCTCCGGATGTGGCGCTTTCAATATTTGCCTAAGTAAAGTTACGAATGAAATGGTGGTAGACTTCGTTTTTCACCAGGTAGTTCATATGGTCTGGAAGCTACCATTCGCATTTAAAATTGACAGAGAACTTAATAATTTTTTTTATTCAACAAGCATTGATACTTACGAGATTTACTCATAATTTGACACCCTAGAGCAGGCGTGTCCAACCCGCGGCTCGCATGCGGCCTTGGACAGCTAGTAATCGGTCCACAAAATCGTAAAGATTACGACATAAGCTTTCAACATGATTATGTGATTTTCAGCGAGTTTTTGATATCCCACTAATTTTATGTTGCCTTTTTTTCATTTCTATAATAAAAAACATAAGAAAATAAATGAAGTTTTATTATTCATATACATTAACTATATTATATATTTTATATGCGGCCCAAAACAATTCATCTTCACTCAATGTGGCCCAGGGAAGTCAAATCTTAACTCAATGTGGCCCAGGGAAGTCAAATATTCACTCAATGTGGCCCAGGGAGGTCAAAAGGTTGGACACGCCTGCTCTAGAATATGGATCAGACCTTGGCTACTGAACGTTCTGGGCTGCTTTAATTTTGGTGTATATTGTGTTAGTCTCTGTCTTGATTAGTAGAACTTCACTCTGAACCTATTTCGTAGACCATCCCTCCGACCCTTTAAAAGCGATGCCAGATCTTAAAATCTTAACATTTCGAAGATTTACGCTGAAAAATATATGTACACAATATGCACCAATATTTAGCTCATATAGCACCAGTAGATCGAAGTTTGGCCTTTGACCTTTGACTTTTTTAAATGCGAAACCCTTCGCATTTAAAATTTCACAACGTTTTTGAGACGATGATCAGAATACTCCAAGGCACCAATTTTTAACTCTCTAGCACTGGGGTATGTCGGGACCTTTGACCTCGAAGAACTTGCGGATCCGAAATTTCGTAACCTTTCTAAGATCTAGAACCCGAAACATTATCGGACACCAATTCTTACGCATCTGGCACTCGTAAATCAAGGATTGACCTCTAAATGACCTCCCTTTGTCCAAATGATCATTTGAAGTAGTGTTATTTCAAAAATTTACTTTACAAAACTCGCCATTCGGGCAACTGATTTTCGAACAGTTTATTTGGGACCTACCAAAGTGGTGTTGGACTGGATTGTTTTACCTCTGATTATATTCAGTTTAATTATGTACAGTTTAAGAAGTTTCTGAAGCTGAGCTCTGAGATGCGCGTTTTGGGCTAATGGGCTAAATGGCCAGGTCATAAGGACCCGAAGGTTCAGAGATGGTTAGGGGAGGAGACCCACTGGACAAATGTTGGGAGACAAATGGTAGCCTCTCATCAAGGCCATCCAGAGTGTTCTTTAACGTGCACAGGGTATGGCTCTCACGCACACGGGGCCACGGCTTTCGTCCCACCCGACGGACGACAGCCTTTCCAAACCCATCGGACCAAAATGGAGACTTACCATGTTATCTCAATGGGAAGCTAATTTCGAAACTCTGTAACTTTTAAGATACTACGTATCTAATGGGAAAATCTGACTGAAGGTAAATTAAAGTTCATAATCAAATCCATTTAAATATCGATTTTCAACAATATCTGTTCAATATTGAAAGAGTTGCGGAAGTTTGAATATTTAGCAATAAATTATACTGTTCTACAAAAAAAATTTTTTTAAGTGAGAGTTGTGTGATTTTTAAAGGTTTTTTTAATGCAGACTTCAAATCTGTGAAGATGTTTTCTATCAGGAATAGTTTTCGAGATAGACAAACTTTTCATTTTATTTCTAGATTTACAATGAATAATAATAGGGGAAAAAAAGATTATTCTTAGCTTCCTTAGTATTAAAATGATTATAGATTCATACAGAAAATTTTACAGAATATTACACAGAAATAAATTTAATACAGAATAATCAAATAATAAAAATATTAAACGCAAATCATTTTTTCTTTTATGTTTATCTGTGTCATCTAACATTGTAGACATCTACTTCCCTTCATATCGCTTTTCAATTGTCGAAATATCTTTGTGAAACCTCTCACCGTGTTCATCGGAGACGTCACTGACGCTTTCCAGAAAGTAGTCCAGATGGGAATGCAGGAAGTGCACTTTCAAAGAGATGTTACATCCTAAATCCCGATATGCGTGTAGCATCAGGTTTACCATTTCTTTAGACCACTTTTTTTTCCCAAGAAAATTGTCTATAACGTTCTTAAAACATGTCCAGACAAGTTTCTCTTTCTCTGTTAGAGATTCGTCAAATTTCACAACTTTCTTCAACTGTCTTATTTGAGGGTCAATAAACACGCCCTCTTTTATCTTTGCTTCTGAAAGACGAGGGAATTTTGTTGTTAGCTAGGCAAATCCTCTACCATATTTATCCACTGCCTTGAGAAATTGCTTCATAAGTCCCAGTTTTGCATGAAGGGGAGGAAGGATCACCTCCTCATAAGCTATAAGTGTATTTCTATAAATTTTTTGCTCCCACTTTCCAATTACGTATTGGCCAAGTTTTCTTCAAGTAATGGGATGCTCTGTCACGACTGTCCCATTCACAAAGGAAATTTTGCGTTCCCTTGTTACATTCCCAATATCATGGCAATGATTTTTAAATGTCCACATATTTTCCAATTGAAATCGTATATTTAATGGATTTTGAGCCATTATATCTAGAATCTCATATGATTCCTTTGCCATAGGCAACTGGAACAGAAGGCATTAAATTTCCATTATGCAGTAAAACTGCGTTCAAGCTAGTTTTTGATGCATCTATAAAGAGCCTCAAATTTCGTGGGTCATGAATAAAGCCTAAAGCTGTCATCAAACCGGAACAATTACAGAAAGTCAATCGACCATCGTGTGAGAAGAATGCAAGAAAATTCTGTTCTCTATTTCTATATGAAGTTATACTTGTACTAGGTTGGAGAAGATTCCATTCTTGCAACCTAGAGCCCGGCAGTTCAGCATTTTGTTTACTTAGCCTAGATCACGAACCAAATCGTTCAGATCTGCCTGCATTAAAAAATGTGGAGTTGAATCCATGGTAGCCTCGTAGGAAGGATCACTTCTTCCTGGAGGTGATTCACGTGCCTTACTCTCTTACCAGCACTTTCTTCATCATCTGTTTCCTGACTTGGAGTTAGTGGAACTGGCAAAGTTTTAGAATGTGGTACTGGGCGTATTGCAAAAGATAGGTTGGGATAATCGATATGTCTCTTCGATTTTCTGCAGGTAAATCCCTGGATACTGGTCTTTTGGTTCCCTCCATATCAAGGGTACAGAAAATAACAATGCGCTACCTTTACCCTTCCACTAGTTTATTAATTTCACATATCAAGTTGCACAACATATCTGAAGGGCCCACTGCTTATCCTAATCTTCTATTTTACATCCAAAGTAATGTTTGTATGCTCTCTTTATTATACGTGACATTTTTTCCTTGTGTATTGCGACGGTGAACTCTCCGCAAATATAACAGAAGTTGTCTGCCTTATTTTGACATTTTCTAGAATACAAAAGAAAAAAAAAATAGCAGAATAGAAGCATTCACAAACCTGTCATGTTAACTACACAAATATTGTCATAAAATGTCTTACATACCCTAGAATACAGTTTGAAAAAAACTTATGTTAATTCCACAAATATCTTGTCACTTATACGTTTTTGAAATAAACTTTACAGAAGCAAACTAGAAGTTATCTAAACTATGAATAGAACAACATTGTTGCCAATATGTGAGTATAAACTATTGCAAACAAGTCAGTGTTGCCAACTATTTTGTTATAACTTTCCTGATTTTTCATTCGCCAAGTAATGTATGAAATTGAGATGTGTTATATCTCCATAATTCTAAAACTAGTCCTGATAGGCCAATTCTGATATCAGATTTCAATTTCCCACACCAAAATACTTTAGGAACACATCAGTTAATCAAAGAAAATTTTCCCTTGTAGAATAGTATTATCTTTCATAAAAATCATTCAGCTTGGCCTAATATTGAAATAATCATTACGCAAACTTTTAAATTACGTGTCATTTAAGTTTCAGTTTTCTATCAGAAAACTGAAACTTAAATGAAACGTATTGTTTACACGTAATTTAAAAGTTAAAAGTTTAAAAACACGCAATTACACATAATTTAAAAGTCAAAATTAAATAATTGTCTCTGGATGGTTCATTTGACCACAGATGTAAAAAGTCAATAAAATCCTATCTCTGTCACTGTGATGAACTGATGCTGAGATGAACTGACGTCGCGATGAATTGACGCTGCCCTGACTTGGCGTTGCGATGAATTGACGGGACTCTATATGTTTTTAGGAGATTGTGGAACTGGTTTCTTCCCACTTTCTGAACCTTATATCCAGAGACACTTGAAAACAAAATCTTGCCACTTGCCCCAATTTCCAGCTCGGAGGAATCCAAGTATATTTAGCTACCTTTGTACCGATGTTAAAACTAGACCAAATGGTGTTAAAAAAAAATACCACAAAAGACATGTTTAAAAAAAAGTGCAATTTTTTTTTTATTCGATATCAGTCCATCATTAAATTGCATAAATTTAATATTGGTTAACAATCGTATTATGGAATGATATGCATCGGAAAATTTCACATAGGGAAAATATGAACAAAAGGTGCAGAATAATAATTAAAAATAAATAATCTGATTTACGATAAATATGGGAAAATTATTAAACATATTTAATGAACTGAAAGTGGAAAAGGGATAGTTCCCAAATGGCAGATACTCATTGTATAAAAAGAATCAATAAATTTAGTCAGGGTTGATTTAAAATTTAGATTATAACTTCATTCTTTAACTTATCAGCTAATTTAACATTAATTTTAACGCTATGAATATTAAAAGTCAAGAATGTCAAGTCACGTGAAGTAAGTTTGTGTTTTTTTCAGAGGGGTATCAAGAATCGTAAAATGCTCGTACCTTCTTGGAAAAAAATAGACTCAGCACCACTAAAAATCAAAAGAAAACCTTTTCAAACCAAAGGGCGTAAGAAAAGACTACATCTGGTTTAAAGAAGATTAAATTGGCAACAGTGAACATTTACCTCGCATCCGGAAATGTGGGCAGACATACAGAAAAAAATTATATCCTTAGAAGACATTAAACAGAAAAAACATCTTGTTAGCAATATTGTGATTAAATTTCAAATATTGAAGAAACATAGCAAAGGGAGTGCAAGTGTTGCTAAATATATATGCTTGTTTCAGTTTGTTTAATGTTATTATTGCATTAGGGTGGGTAGACTAAATGCACATGCATTCAGCGGGTGGTGGGTGTAAATCTCCTCTAATAGAGCCCAGACTTATGATTGAATTAACTGTATTTTGTACACGTTTACGAAAATAATTTTCTTAGTATTTGGATATACGTTTGCGCTACTATTACTAGTATAGATAGAAATGTGAGTATAACGAACACCAGACTAATGACATATTCACTAAAACGAATTATTTTCCGACCTCGTCCAATTTACTATGTGTCTCTGTAAAAATGCTTCATTTTAACAAATACCAGTATAACGAAATATCAGTTTAACAAATTTAAAATCAATCGCGATGCAAAAAAAAAGAACAGTGTAGCGAAAATTTCAGAAAGAAATCTTTAAACATTATGTACAATGCATATTTTAGCATCTGGCAGCACTGCAATGATTTAAATGCTGCGAAATTTTAACATCTCCCGGAACATATTTTTCCGGAACAGGTCACTGCTTGGCATAGATGTTCTCTAAACGCCGCGTAACGTTTTAAAGCGGCATTACAACATAAGCCTAGCATAAAAGGAGATTTTTTTCAATTTGTAGATCAATGCGATTGATTATATTGCATTGCAAGTAACGGTCGCGTCAGAGAAAGGTTCTTCAAAAGCAGTTGCAATCCATGCCTTTTATTATTATCATTTGTTAAATTTAAGTTATTAATGTATCTTTTCGTTATTAATATTGTTTTAGTTAAGATAGTTAATTAGGTTCGTTTCGTTATTAGCAGCCAATATGGTGTGAAGTCCTCGCCGCTTCGTAATTCGTAATGACACGGAAAGATATTCCGGATAAGTTGGAGAGTTGCAACACTCTTTAAAAAATGAATTTTTTAAAAAGTAAAGTCTACTACACGATAAATTTCCTCGTAATGATTACTTTGTAATACGCAACTATCGTACCACATTTTTCATTGCATTTCAATACAACAAATAAATTTGGTCACTCACTCGATTTCGTTCGTTACACTGACATTTCACTCTATCAATAATTTAAGTGGCTTGTTGGCTTATTTTATCGTGAACTAACACATAAATACAAGATAAAAATTAAAAGTTTTTTATATATTTGTGTACCAATGGTTTAGTAAGTAAAATGCTTTTGATTCAGCTTTCTGAAAATATCCGGGTGTGGAAAAAAAAAGTCATCTTATCTATACCAATGCACTATGGATATCTAACATAGGATAGTACTAATCACGTGAGTTATCAATGATATAGGAAATGGGCTTAGTCGTGAATAAAGTAAAGGCAGCCTGAGTGGAAATTTCGGAGACTGCGATAATGACACTTTTATGATTAACATTCGCTTTAAGCTATTGACTAATGAATGATCATCGTCATTGACAATCCAAACATCAACTTCGCAGTCTCACAGTATGTTCAGTTGCTACTGAACATTCTGTGTCACTAGAAGTAACTTTCTTGACAGGCATTGATTCGATCTTCTTCAGACTCGCCTAGAAACGCCAATAAGATCGATCTTTCTTTTTAAAACCTTTTATAGTGAGATTTAAGCGGGAGCTGGTAACTCAGTTGTTAGATTGCCTCACCTGCTTTTCAGGAAATCAAATTATCATCATCAGGCCTCACCCCGTTGGAAACAAAATAATTTTACCTTAATCTGCGATATTAATACAGATATGCAGTTATAAAAGAAAAGTCTGTTCAAGAATTTAAAACCTTTAAACCATGGGAGAGTGATCCAAACATAATGAAGAACCACTAGGGAAAAAATATTGTTAAAGAACAGTAGGAAATATGTCTATACTTAAAAACGAAAACATACATTTCTAATAAGTAATGAATTGTAAAAATCAACAGCAAAATATATTGAAAACCAAAAAAATATTTTGATTAACAACAAATTATACATTTCAATGAGTACTATGGATTGTGAAAATCGTGTAGTTATGCACCTAAAATTGTGATATCTTAAAATTAAACCTTTGGGAAAAAATTACTCCCTTTAAAATCGAACTTTAGCATTAAAAAAAAAACGAAATGAAGTGAATGGCTGACCAATCTCCGTAATCTCTCACACCACCAGTGGAGTAGCGAGAGTGTCAACTGGGAAAACAATGAGTTCGACAATTCTCAAAGATCATTGGCAGGTGACCGATGATGGGTAATATTTAGCTCTTCGTCTGAGAGAACTGTCAATCGCAGATAATTGGCTGATTCCAAAGCGATTGATGAATCATTATTAACTGTCGAAGTGTGAACTGCGCAGTCTCAAATACTTCTCTCTTTGTCACTCCCGCTACCCCCTGTGCACCACTGCATTATGGGATAAAC
Organism: Ryuthela nishihirai; assembly: GCA_038380435.1. Lineage (NCBI taxonomy): Eukaryota > Metazoa > Arthropoda > Arachnida > Araneae > Heptathelidae > Ryuthela > Ryuthela nishihirai. Next base: position 8,023,772 of record JAWZYU010000030.1, on the reverse strand, counting down.
GAAACTGTATCCATATTCGCATAAGAAAGTTAGAGGACGCAATTATTCATTTCTGTGAGGAAAACTAGTTGCCACTACCTTTGTAATCAAAATGCCGAACTTGGTAAAGGAGAAGAAAAAGTGTTGAATCGACAGAAAATTCCTCGGGTATTTATCCCATCGTTGTTTGGTATTTTAGGTCGTTAGCCAGCAACAAATAAAAAAAAAGGACTTTACTTGATGTGTTGCCAGCTAATAAAAGGAACTCAACGTTAAGTACGTCGTGTTTTGAAAACAGCGTATGCCACTTTGCCCTACAATGAGGCGTGTTAGGAGGAACCGGTCGACTTTAAGCTTGGCATCGCAGCTGCTCCGAAGACAAGAGATTGCAGCCCATATGTCATGCTTAAAATCTGTCGTTTGAATTAACACTTCCCAAAACTTAAGCATGATCAAATGAGCGCACTATGAAAAGTGTTTTGTTTCGCTCGTGTTCGTGCTCCCCTCCCCACATCCTCCTCCCTCTTTAAAAAGGGAAGCTGTTGCCTTCCCATTTTCGTGATTGTTGTCCATTTTTGAGTTATGGTTCTTGACAGCGGAGGTCACTTCCTACTCACGTCTTTAAATGATATAGTCCGCATTCTCTTTTGTTATTTTCGGTAGCTAAAGGGATGGAAGAAGCTCTTCTGTTTGGCAGAAATTCTCTCCCTTTGTAAAGATCAACTTTGCTCATGTCAGTGGCTAGTTTATGCGTTAAAATCCGCACTCAACAGGTGACACATTTTTCACCGCTACATGCCTTCATTGTTAGATGGGCATTGTCGATGGTGTCCGGCATGTGAGTTAGCACGCTTGACGCGTCGCTCGCATGAGTTTCGAGAGCCATTGAGCGTGGTGTTCGCTTTTTCTTCTCTCCTCCCCTCTTCCCATCCCCTTCCTCCTCCTATTTTCTCCGTCGCCTCTTCAACAGCTAATGGATCCTTCGCGGAAGTTTTGGACAGAATTTGTCGAAAAAATGATGTCGAAAAGGAGACAAAAAAGGCAAAAAACTTGATCGGGAATCGAGGTTAGAATTGGGCCTAGCAGACGGAAAAAGGGCCGGATCCAGGAAACAGTAATAATAATAATAATAATAATTTATTTTATGCAGGGGGTTACAGTAAAGCTAGGTACAGGTAATTTTGGATGTTAATTTAAACGTTCAAGTGGCTTGATACTCAAATGGTTTTCATTGCAATCTAAAATTTTCCACTCCGTTTTAAAAGTTTTTAAAAACAATCTTGAAAATTGCGTCAAATATGCAAAGGATTAACAATTTTCCTTCCTCACCTTCATTAGCATTCTCGAAGCCCTAGATACTAGATCCGGGCCTGAAGCGAAGTGGCGATATTCGACTTCTGAACTTGCCCTCACTTGTAGGGTCTGTTGGGAATTGTCTCATCCAAGCAATTCTTGCGCACCAGATTCGTAATTTTGCTTATTTAACTTGCGAAAGACTTTGCTTAATCAATTAATACTAGTTTAGTTATTTATTGCGTCTATTATTCAAATATTACATATTCAGTTATACTCAGTCCTAACGAAATATTATATAATTTCCATGTAATAACGCTGAGAAGTTCTACAACATTTAAAATATGCATTTAATGGGAAAAGCTGACCGAAAATAAATTTAAAAATTCACATCAAATTCATTTAAATCTCGATTTCCCACAATATAAATTCAGTATTTAAAGAATTATGGAAGCTGGAATATTTAATAATAAATTATTTTGTTTTATAAAAATCATTCGTAATTGCCTCATTTGAAATAATAATTACGCAACTTCTAAAATGTACATTCATTTTGTTAAGTTATTTGAAACAATGCTAAAATTAGTTTCTGAGGATTACTGTTGTTATTACTGTTGTGATGTATCGCAATACTGTTGTGATGTATTGTAGCGCCTATACCTCTTTAAATATTAAGCAAATATTCTTGAAAAACTAGATTTAAATAGATCTGATTGCGATCTTTATCTGCAGTCACATTTTGCCATTAAATGAATATTTGAGAAGTTATCGGTCTTCGAAGTTATTTCTATCGACATATTTTGGAAAGTCTCTAATATTTTGTTAGTGCAGTGTATAAGTTGCATTTATACATAAAATACAATAGAAACACAGAACAAACAACCGAAATTGAGAGGTATAAGGATAGCAATAAACAGTGAATGAATAATTAGTGGTGATAAACATTAAATAAATTACACAGAAGTTTGATTCAGACGTGAATCAGATCTATATATATTTCTTTAAAAAACTGATTTTTAGTGTTGAATTTGAAAGAACTGATTTTCATAATAATTCAATCAGTTAATAGCATAATTATTGGGACAAGGTAACTCACCAAAGCTGGACTAAAAAGCAAACGATATTCAGTTATTGAGTAGGCAATGAAAATTCAAATCTCAAAACTTTACAGTTGACACTTGGCAATTTGCCAGCAAAGCATTGAGCCTAGTCTCTAATGTATCTCTTGCACCAGCGATCCCATTTGGTAAGAGTGTGACCTTGTCAGAAGTATAAAGAGTTTTAGTACTTCTCTGGACAATGAATACTGATTGTTGAATATCTCGGTGACGTTTCTTTCACAGTATGCAAATACGGTTATGCCTATCCAAGGCCTGAAGCCCCACACTTACTTGGCCGATTTCTTCGCTACCTAAGCCTCAAAATGGCTTCAGAACATTTGACATGTAATTTTGGACGATGGATCGATCCACCGGGAGATTGTCCGCCATTATTGGAGCCTCTTTACATATATACGTTTTTCAGTTTGTGATCAGACTAACAAAGCTGCTAACCTATCTCCAGGTTATGGCCGAAGTAAATATGGGATCTGAACTCAGACCCCGCGCCCGCGAACCAGTATCATAGCACAATGCCATCGAAACGGAATTTAACTTCTCTGCTGTAAAAAAAAAATGTAACGCATAATTTCCAAACTTTTTTTATTTCACACTAAACAAAGTTTTAAATCTCAAATTTAACAATAACTTGTTAAACGACGTAAATTTTACCAGAAGCATAAAATGAACTTTGACTCCACAAGAAATTGCTATTAAAATCATAGCCCCCTTCAAACGAGAAAATAGTAATGATAACAGAAAAGGTAGAAACATAGACTGGAAAATAAAATCCAAATAAGCATTCCAACAGATGGTTACTTACTGGGAAGTTTGCGATCCGCCCAAGTATTCAATGAGTTCCGTCTCTTTAATTTTCTTTGAACACTCTGATCTGATCTTGTAGCTTTTTTTAGCAAAGAAAAAGTCCGCTCAGTGATAAAACAACTGCACTGAGGCTCACTCTGCAAGAAATAACCTTAAAAAAAGAATCTAGGAGGCGTCGTTGTCGGCAGAAAGCAAATAACAATTCGTAAAAGCCTCAGTCGCTAAATCGAAACACGGTCTTTACATAAGCAGAAGCCCACAGAATAGGAAGATTACACACGTTAGCTGTTCGTACGATGCTCGTTTGTAATGTCTGTAATCTTTGTTCTCCTTCGTTGGTGATGTGAATGTAACGTGCAGGTAAGAGAGGAGAAAAGGATTCTCGCCATTCTCGTCACGTGTCTACCCGCTGTGTTTAGCAGAGATATGGATTCCCTTGTTTCTCGCTGATAAAATACAAAAGCAACTTCGACAGACAGTTAGTTCTGAATATTTTTTCTTAACATTTTGATCGCTTCATTTGATGTTTTACGTGATTTAGTGATTCTCTACGTGATTCCTCGTTGATCTCTTCCGCTGATGACATCGAATAATTCCATTTGGCAAGAAGAATATTAGTAAAATAAAAAAAAGCTTTCATTGTAGAGGATGGACTGTCTGAGTCGCTCGTAACTTGAGGCTCCAGGTTCGATTCTCATTAAGAAGGAAATCCGCTGCGGCCCGGGTCTCACTTTAATCTGTATATTTTGTGTTTGGCTGCACTAAAAATCTGTTTTGTGAGTTCTGTCCTCCGCCCTACATTTTAGCACAGAACCAACACAAAAAATTGTCCGGTATTGCTCATGTTTTTTCTGATGTCAGCGCTCGCTCTCATAGCCGTCCCTTCATAGCAAACTATCGAGATTTTTATTTCGACAGGTTTTAATACTCTGTTGCTCCCGAAAGGTTCCAAATTTCGTAGGCGGGTTCCCCCAGCCTAAACCCATGTTGGATTAAAAAATCAGGTCCCTTGCTGCAATGGGACGCCTTAAAATAATAATGCCTCTGGAAATGTGGGAAATCTGGCAACGGCAGCAGATTTAAATGTTATTTTGACTCTTACGTTCACAGTTAGGGAGAAGTAAATGGCAACAATAAATATGACAGTGATTATCGTTTCCCGTAGGAATAGCACGGTAAATGTCCCCCCCACACGCTTTTGGACTTTTGACGTGAAATTTGGTACTCCAATCCGGACAACAACCAGAAACATTCTCTGAAAATTTGAAGTGTCTGCCATGATTTCCCGATGAGTTATTGCTGCCAAAGACATCTTCTTTTATTATTATAGAAGATATACTAGCAAATTCATCAGGTCCTTGACTCTACAGTGAGGAGGAAATTAAAAGTGGTTTTAAATTGAATTCTAGTGCTATTAATCGGTAAAGACTTGCATTTTTAACTTTATAAGGAGTGGGAAGGGGGAAACCTATGTGAGAAATTTGGAACAGGGTAGTCAAATATTTGAGGAGTTAGCGGGGTTCAAAGAAGGTGGGGAGATCAAAGAACATTAAAAAAAACTAAAATAAATTCGAAACAATAAATTAATAAAAATGTGGGGAAAAGTGGTTTGAGATTCAAAATCAGTACCATTATAGGTAAAGACTTGAATTTGAGACCCCAATAATTTAAACTATGTTGAAGTGCTATATAGCTTTTTTAAACTACCATCATAACCATACTTAGGCAAGTGATTCCCCATCACCTTAGCTCAACTGGCGCACCAATTGCGTCATCGGGACAGGTTGGTGATTGCGTCACATTTAGATACTTATTAAACATAAATTCCATTTGTTCATTTTGCATCGGTTGAAATACAGTGGAGGAAAACAAAAATTCAGTATCTACTATACGTCGAAAATTAAATCCAACCAGCAGTTTTTCAACTTTTTTATCTCGTTTTCTAAAGGAAAAAAATGGTGGTGTAGTGGTAGCATAACAGGCATGTTTCCTGGAGGCGTGAGTTCGAATCCCACTCATGGCAAAACCATTTTTTTTCAGCTTATTATTTCACGAGTTCCATGTCTACAGGACATGTTCTGTGATTCTTTACTACTGAGATAACGTTTATCTATCCGTCTGCAGACATCCTCTTCTTTACATTAATTTTCTTTAAGGATTTGATAGGTGTTAATGAAATATTGCGATTCACACATTCCGAATAATGCAAATTTTAAATTTCGCCCTCTAATGGTGTAAAATTTTGAAAATTGGAACATTTCAACGAATATTTCAAGCGATGCATTTATGCTAGAAGTGCGAAATTTTGATAGGGGAATGTAAAGCTCAAGGGACATGACAACAATAACTCACCGCCTTACACTCAGCGGTGGATTCAGGAAACGCAACTGTTTCAAGAGATATTCGAGAAAATAGTATTTTATTTGGATACCATCGGTTTTGAATTGCGAATGCTTTCATAAAGAAATAATTGCACTGTCACGAAAAAGAATGGAAATTAATTTCAATGTTATGTCAGCGGAAAGCCAAATTCGATACTATGTAACTTTTAAACTTTATGCAAAATCTGACTAAGAGACTCTATGCAAAATCTGACTAAGATAAACTAAACATCTATATCAAAATCCCGATTTTAGGAAGTATTCTCTCAGTATTCAAAGATTATAAAAGCCTGAATATTCAAAAAAACATTAATACGTCATAAGAATTTACTTTGGATGTTAATTAAAAATTAAATAATTAGTATTATTTCAAGTCATTTATAAAATAAGTATTTTTTTTAATTTAGGTAAATAATTCTTTCAATGCCGTCAAGGTGGCCGAGTGGTTAACGTGTTTGGCTGTTGTTCAAAAGAGATCTGTGTCCTGGGTAAGTTATGGATGCTTCTTGTCTTTCTGCCGAGGCCTCGCCTTCCTCACAGATATTCTCTACGGCGTATTTAACTGGCATTCTCGTATCAATCCCTGTGACAAGTAGCTGCTTGAGCAGTAACTTAATAATCCTATATTCATTCTTTCATATCAATCAATTTTGTACTAAATGAATATTTTTTTAAATTCGGGATTTGCAGAGATCTTTAATTTTATCTTCAGTCACATATTTCGATAAAGAGTGTGCATTTTAAAAGTTACGTCCAGTTTATTGTCTAGGTAGTGTTTATATGAATATACATACTGTGACCTCTTTGGAAGGAACAGAGCGGATCGGGTTCAGAGCTAAGCAACATTTAAAATTGGATTTTTATGGGGGAAATGCAATCGAAGGTGCTATATTAAAGGTCTGAATCCACCTGAATATCAATTTTCAACAATGCTTGTTTTGCATTGAAAGAATTATGGGGGTTGAAATATTTTAGCTCATTCTATAAAAAAAATTCAAAAAACTTTAGTCGAAATAATCTTTGGACAAACTACTAAAAATACGGTTTCACATTTTAGCAAATTAATTGATAGTATAGATAGAGTAACTCATTTACATTTTTATCCCAGTAGCTGTTGCTTTCGTTTTTAACTTGTTGGGTGCTATTTCTGAGCTCAATTAATATACAACTTGCATTGTTGCTTCTTAAACTTCGATAAGCAAATGCTGGACAAACGCCACTGAGAATCAAGCTTCAGATAAATTTTACTAAGAACCTTAATTAATCTGCAGCCACATTTTCCCACAAAGTGTTTTATTTAGAAATCACCAAACTCTGAATCTAACTCATTATATAAACATTTGTCTGTTCCTAATTCGTTAATGAGTGTATAATTAAAATGCAAAAATTTATGTATCTGAAATGAATTTACAATTAAAATTATTTGGAGAGATATAGACAAGACTGAAAGCTTTAGTTATATTTCCTTTTTAAATATAAAAGTAAACTATTTTTTATGTAAAGGTCAAATTGGCTGGTCAAAATAACCCCAAGGGCTGGAGCAAAAACCCAATGGAAGTTGTTAGGAGACAGATTTAAGCATCCCATCAAGGCTGTAATGATGCCTATGGCCATAGGCTGGTTCGAATCTTGCCTACTCACTATAGTTGTAAAGTTTCTATTGATTCTTCTCCTGTCTTATAGACTGTTGTACGGTTTTATGTCTGCGGTTATCAATCACTCTAGCAGAGGGAGAATAAACCTTTAAGAATTTACTGTGAATTACAATACAGTTATGAACTGGGATGTCTGGCAATCTAGGCGACCAAGTACTCTGTACTCTAATAGCCGCATAGGGCGCATAAATCCTATGAATATGCTCGGGTCACCCCCTTCAGTTTCCGAGGGAGAAATCCAACTTGAGTGTCACGCTATCCGGACCCAAAATAGCCTTCATCGCTGCACTCAAATCACGGACGACTTCCCCGACAACCGTATAGTGAGTGGTTCGTCAACTCTGTCATTCTCCACATCTTTTTGCTCCTACTGTCAACATACGCTCTCCAGATCCCTGGGCTACCCATTAGTTTACACTTTGCATCAATCTGCGATATAATCCTCCCTAATTTATTATTATTTTTTTTTTATTTAATTGCCTCAGACAGCCTCACTCATTATGCTTACCCCCCACCTTGATCATGTACTTGGACATAAGCCTTCCACGTTAGGCACCTCAGTGTCTGGTCAAGGAATTGTGGGGAGATCACTTACATTCACATTGTAAGAAGACGTATAAAATAAAAATTCATACATATATACATAGATAGATGGGAAAAGAAGTGTCAAACTTGACAAGGACCTCCAGCATGTTGTTTAACGTGCACGGATTCCATGCGTGTTGTTTAGCGTGCACGGATTCCATGCATGTTGTTTAACGTGCACACTCCATGCAGACGTTTCTCGTCTGCACATGGAGCCACCTCCTAACATCCCATCCGACGGACGGATAGCTTTCCAATACATCGAAGGAAGAGGGGAATTTAGTGGGGTTATAATAATTGGAGACAACCAAAAATCGCATGGTGCAAGATCGGGTGAATATGCAGGATGGGATGGCTGTTCGATTTTTTCCAACTCCAAATAGGCCGAAACCTGCCGAGTTTTGTGAGCAGTGGCAGTCATGTACTATGCAACAGCAGACCTTCACACGCATGTTGTTTGACGCTGCTCCTTCACCTCCTTAACCATTTTGGGACAAACAATGTTGGTGTAGTAGTGATCATTTATAGTCATTTTTTCAGGTAAGATGTCCATGGCTACTATTCCTTGGGAATTGAAAAAAAAATGTAAACATCCCTTTTTCTTGAACAATTGTCAGAGGATTTGGGGACGCGGTTCATCTTCCGCAACCTAAACATAGTTGTCGACTTTTCTGGGGGTTGTACAGTAATAAAACTACATCTCTTCACCTGTAACAATGTCTGTTAACCGTTTGGGGCCACTAGGTTCAAACATTGCCAGCAACTTATGCACGAGTCGACTCTAACCCCTTTTTGTTTTTCTGCCAGTTTGTGCAGTACCCATTTGGCACAGATCATTCGTAACTTTAAAGGTTGACGAATAATTGTACACTGACGTCTAAACGTATTACCTAAACGGTAATATGTGGGTTTTCCTTAATGAGTTCACCAACATCATCGATAATTCTCTCGTTCACGGCCTACTTCGGTCTTCCTGAACGAGGGAGGTCTTCCATGATCTGTAGTCCTTCTCTGAATTTGGGCATCCATCCTGTAACAGTGTCATATGAACAGGCATGATCCCCATAAACTTCTGATAAATCGTCAGGAATTTGTTTCAAGTCATCCCCAAGCTGCATGCTTGTGAAAATGTAAAATCTTTCTTGATCTTCAGTAGGCTGAAGAGCAACAACGCACAGATTTGGCAGAGCGAACTTTGCGCTACACCGGCGAAGAGAGAAATAATGATACGACATTTTTTTTAACTCTAAATGGTAAGTTTAGACAAGCTTTCAAACAAGTCCGTAGCTCGTTAACTTCGGAGAATGAATACAAATCTACAGATACGTGTCAAGAACCTTTTGAATGCCCTCAATATTATTTGGTCTAATTTCCCACAAGAAACATAATAAGATCACATCTATCCGAATGCGTTTTAAAAAAGTTTCCTCAGACAAAATGTCGTATCAAAATTAGTTTTCTTGAACGCACATGCAAATTAAATCGTTGCAAACATATCAACTCTTCGGTCTTAGACAAGCTCATTTAATCTACCTCCAGGAGACCCCAGTGACATATTGAGAAAGCCGAGTGTTCTGCACCATGTCTCCATCATTTCCACTTAAACTATCTTTCATAAACCTCTGCGGCACTGAATAATTCTCCATCATTTTTGGAATCCCGAAACGATCCACTGCGATAAGAATTAACGACTCTTCTGCATAGAGTTATAATTCAGAGCAGGGCTTCTTAAAAGAGAAGAACAGTTTCAGCGGGTGGGTCCTTCGCACCATTAATCATATAATGCATTTAATCCACGAAGACGTTGGCTCGGCTTAAGAGTTACGTTAAACAGGAAGTGAGGCTTTCTCACGTGCCATGTTCAGTGAGAAAAAGTGGGTGTGACAGAGACCCGAGAGACCCTCATATCCCATCACTCCGTTCGGCGGGCGGACCCCCGATGAGAAAATAACGAGCAACTATCACATCGTCGTTGACCCCCGCTCTAGTAGCCAGCGACCCCTTGACAGATGCACGCCCCCTCACGGGGTTAACGAGCACTGACGGCAGCACCAGTGACAGAGGTCCATGTGGGAATAACAAACAGGCTAGATGGCCTGAACTGCAGAAATGTCTTAGACGAAGTCGCTGCAGCTGATGCTCATTTAGAACGTAGAAAAAAGAACGCGAATGAGTTAAGTTCTTCTACCAGGAAATAAATAAAGAGAAGAGCCGACAGCATTAACTTGTTTTAATTTTCGATCATTTTTTTATTTCTTAGCAGCATGCTTCCAATATTCATTCAAACTGGCTGCAGTTAAGGGTCACTCTGTGCTCGTAGACTGCAACTTTCCTAGATTATTTGGTACCTGAGTTGGTCCGAGATACTTCTGCAAATGGAAGCAAAAAAGACTTTGAAGATTACGACTATTAAAGAAAGGAATTTATCTCTTTTCAAGTAGTCATTTGTCATAGAAGGCTGATGTGGTTAATTACAGTCATTTAAAATTATTTAGAGAAGAAACATATGGCATCTAATATCGATCAGGTAATAGGAGCCAAAGTGTGAAAAATTCCTCAGTGCTCTTTCTGATTTAAATCTGAGACCTCGAGACGTTTTCTTTATAACCTTTTTACTTAACTATTATGTTGTCTTACAGATTAAGAGAAAGACTAATAATTGTGTTCCTAGGTCGATTTAAATAGCCCAATAATTGTGTTTTCAGCAATTAAAAATGTCCGATGACCGTGTATCTCTGTCGATTCAAATAGCTCTATAAATTATTTATTTATTTATTTATTTATTTATTTATTATCAAAATTGGAACATGAAAATAATTTTACATTGCTTTATCAAGAACGGCAATCATGTACAACACCATTTCACTGAACATATAAAAAAGTACAATTATTGTAATTACATTATAATACTAGCATAGACGTAGTTTTCAACGTTAAATATACAGTAATAATGCCTGCATAGAGATACATTTACATTATCATTCATTTCCACGTTTCTCTCTAGGTTTAAATAGCCCATAACTATGTTCCTCTTGATTAAAGGAAGCCAATTACTATGCTCGTTTGTTGTTTTTGAAAAAACAATGGCTATAATTTTCTCTTGATTTAAACAATCCAAATATTACGTATGTTGCACCTAGATCTTCTAGTTAAGCTTCAGGTGTTGGGCTTTGATTGTTTTAGCTTTAGTTTAAGTTAACGTAAATGTTCTAATAGTAGCCCAGACTATAAATTAAACTAAAACTAGTTGAGACCCGCACAGTTTTTGCGCAGTTTTCCCCCAATTAATTTATGAACGTGTGTTAAAAAACATTTGCACAAAACTGAGCCATTTTTTTCATATAAACATTTTAGAAATCATTCCCCGCCAAATAAAACACTTTCCTAAAGTAACTATACGATTCCGTTTTCATAAAAAGGGGATTCTCACATCAAATCACACGTCTGACATTCCTGTCGGAGACCCGATCACAATTTACAAAATTCTGCGCTGCTACCCAGGTATAATTCAAGCACAGACTATTATTTTGTTCCAGCTTTAATATGTCATGTAATAAAATAATAAATACCCCCTCAAGCAGCTGCTTGCCACAGAGGTCTGACAGGAGCCTATCAGTTTATATGCCAAGGCAAAAGATCTGAGAGGATGGCAGGACCTCAGCAGAAAAACGACACACACATTCATGCCTAAATCTGGGACTCGAACCCAGGTCCCTTAGATCAGTAGCCAAGCGTGCTAACCACTCGGCCACGGGACGGCTTATATGTCATATACAGTATTATAATTGCTTTACTTTCCTCTTTAAAAAATAATGACATTGTTTCTCTCTCTATTAAAGAAAGGAAAATAACAATTTTTTCTCTGCTTTAAAAAAAAAACACCAATTATTATATACCTCTCTCTTTGAAATAGCTTAAAAGCAGCATTTCTCTGTCGGTTTAAATATTCTATAACTGCGCATATCTCTGGATTAAAAGAAATGAGGTATGCTACTCTATCTATTTAAAAAAGCAAATATGTCTCTCCTTTCGCAAAAATAGCTCAATTGTTCTTCTGTCAATTGTTCTCTCTTAATAAATCTCGAAATTTTTATTCGCTCAAATAGCTCATCTATTAGTTAAACCTCATGCGCATGCATTGAATAGCCACGTTCTTCTGAGAATTTAAAGAATCGAATAACTATGCTTCTCTCTGATCAAAACATCCCAAATAACTAGGTTCTTCTGTCTTTTAAAACAGCGCAATAACTACGTTCCTCCGTCGGGTTCAATAGCTCAATATCTGAGATCCTCTGTTAAAAAAGAGAGCCCAATTACTAAGCTCCTCTGTTAATACAGAGAGCCCAATAACTATGCTCCTCTGTGTAAAAAAGAGAGTCAATAACTAATCTCATCATTTAAAAAAGAGAGCCCATAACTGAGCTCCTCTGTTAAATAAGAGAGTCCAATAACTATCGTTATTTACAAATAAATATGTAATCAATGCTTCTTTGTTAATAAAGAGAGTCCAATAGCTATGTTCCATGTGTGGATTAAAGGAGCCTAATAATTATCATATTCTATCGGTTTAAATATAAAAATAACTACGGTATTCTGTCGATTGAAAGAGGCCAACAACTGTATTCCACTGTCGGCGTAAAGAGCCAATAACTAAGTTCTGTCAATTAAGATAGATAATAATCTCAATTAAGAGAGTCAATTAAGAGAAATATTATAGCAATATAATAGGAATACGGTAGGAACGGAATCTGTCGGTATAATAAGTCCAATAACTACGTTCGTCTCAATTTAAATAGCCCAAAAATATGATTTTCTATGGAAAAAGTCTCTCTGACTGTCTTCCGTCTATTTAAAAAGTCTGATAAGTATGTTCCGTTTATTGGTAATAGTCTGTGCTTGAATTTATACCTGGGTAACCGCAGATTTTTGTAAATTGTGACCGGGTCTCCGACAGGAATGTCAGACGTGTGGTTTGATGTGAGACTCCCCTTTTTATGGGTAAATATACCCAGTATATTATTTTATACCCAGTATCTATTTTCTTCTATCGATTTGAATAGCCCAATAACTGTGTTCTTATGTTGGCTTAAATTGTCCAATTACTTTTCGTTTTGTAGGTTTAAAGTGCTCAATAACTATGTTCCTCTGTTGGTTTAAAGCATGCCTGGGCAAACGTTTTAGCTGAAGGGCCGCATAAAAAACTGAAATCGAACGGCGGGCAGCCAAAGAAATATCTGATCAATGTAAAAAAAATCTAAAGTGAAACATAAACAATATAATTTAATTAATATTGATTATTTTAATGAGAATTTGCTTCGCTGAAGTTGGGTTTCTCTTCCTCTACACGGTCGTTTTCTCTTTTGCAGATTTAATCTATATATCATCAGTAGCTCGCGGGCCGTAGTTTATGTAGGCCTAGATTAAGGAGTCTAATTGGGAGGGCTCAAAAAAAAAAGGATTTTGATGTTTTGGGAAGCTAAAAATGGAACCTGATATATGGAGAGGTTTAATAACGGAACCTCATGCGCATTAAGCTTTTTTTTTCTGCTACCCAAGATTTTTGAAATTAAATGATTATGCAAAATTATGTAAATTAAATTATTCTTAATTTAAATTGCTACATGAAAAGCTTCGAAATTTGTATTGAAAACAGCAAAAAATAAGTTTAAGTTTAATGTAATAAATACGAATCAAATTTAAAAAAATGAATCACCACTGTAAATTACCAAATGAATTGTATTAAAATTAATATTAATACACAAATACATTTGAAACTAAAAAAAATTCTTATTTGTTTTTCAGTGCAGTTATCATAATGATCTGTAGGAAGGGGCTCGCCATCCCCCCCTTGATATCCCGTATTCCTACACTGCTAACTGAATATATCAGGTGAGTCTCAAATCCCAAATGAATTCAAACCCAATTTCAAATGAAAACAATTGAAAAAAAAGTTTGAAATACCACAGAATATATCCCAAAAATAAAAGGATACAGATGTCATTTGCCTATGATATAATAATACCGTGACAATTCCAATAGATTTACATTCCTTCAATTATCCTCTTCTTATATCAGTGCTTTAATTTTTTATCCCTGGCAGTGTCTGTCCCCACCACCAGGTCTCGCGGTGTCTCCTGTTGGCCGAGTTGAATGTGCGTTCGCATGCGCAGTAATAATAAAATCCTATTCAATCAGACAAAAGTGTTACGAACAGAAACAAAAGGGATTGGAGGAGAGGACGACAGGTTGTCATTTCACGTTTTTCCAAAATGTTTCTAGGTGTGGATGAGTGCATTTTAAATATTTTCGCTATTTTCCTGACCTTTTCTGTGCATTCCATAGTAACCAATTGATATTGAAATGTTATCAACAGATGCAAATGCGTATGAAATATTAATCCGCATAGATTAACTTCAATCCATGATTTTACTTCACAATACACAATTTGCAATATGAATTCGTCTACTGAAATCTTCACTGGAATATGGCAGTGTTTGCCTTCTTCATAATTTTGAACACTCTAAAAATTGAAATAAAATCAGGAAGGAAATAGAAATAAGCGGAAAAACATTTCCAGGAACGTATAAAATGATGAATAAAAAATGGACTTTTTTGCATGCACTTTTGGATCTAAAATGGATACGCTTTAATATAGTAAATTGTTTCTTTAACAATGATTATTACTTCGGCTATTAACTAAAATTAAAGGTAGAAGAAATTTAAATTCTAGTAGCATTCGCTCTTTAGGATTGTGATTCTTCCTTCCGCATAAATTGTACCTTTTCTCTCAGAATTTTATTCTTACTTCTACAGAAATGTTGTCTTCCTTACCACAGAAATGCAGTACATGGCTACGCAACGTTGAACTTTCGTGATCTTTGAATTAAGAATTCAACCTTAGAAGTAAAGAGGAAAACTCCAGCTGAGACTCGCAATATAATCAAAAAACAACTGAGACGTTTGATAATTTATTATGTATATTTCTGTCAGTTTTCAAGCTTTGGGTAAGCCATTTTGTAAAACACATCCGGCTGCTATATGTTTCAGTTACCAAAGAGCTGTATGAAACATTTTCAGAGAAAATCGCTGTCAATTTGCTCTAAAAAAGCTGCTCTAAGCTGCTGAGTAATGAAAGATAAAAATAGTCCTCGTCGACAAAGGTTTGGAGTATCCACGGTTAATAAACGGCATACCGTTTTACTATTCGCGGTATCCAGTGTTGAATATCTAAAATTAATAAACTGTCTGCGACAAAGATTCCTAAGCTTTGTTTTTTCGCTGGATATTTGAAATATTCTGATCATCCTTATGAACCTTTTGACCAGCGTTGATGTTTTGGCGTATTTGTCTCTAGATCTGGTTGATTTTGACAGCATTTAGCGACAAAACTATATACCTCACTTCTACAGGAAAGTTGCAAGAAACCAGCAACAAATTTGTAGACAGAAAATTTCCTCACCTTCTGGCGATTCTCACAAACCCATTTCATTATTTCGAATTTTTGAACTGTAAACAGTTCCATGCAGACATCGGTGAGTAAGTTTGCTATAATCAATGCAATCTCATCATCTCACATAAGTACGAACCACCTGTTTGGTGGAATTTAAATCCATCTTCTTTCTCAGACTTTTCCGTTTCCATCACTAAGCCCTTAGTTTCAAGGGAGAATGCGAAGTGACATCAGTTAAAAGTTGATCTTAGAAAACGTCTCCGAAGAATTAGTAGTCTACGCAGAATTTGAGAAACGGTTGCAAGATTTGTTGTTTTATCTGTGGGTAACCACGCAGATAAAATACGCTGGAATTGTGGATGCAGAAATAGATATTTTTCTGCTGCTGTTTAGGGGCCTAGAGCAAAACATTATTATGATTGAATTGCTAGGTGAAAAAATTTAATTTCAGCCGGGAGGGGGAACTGAGCTCAAGGCATCCTGAAAACACCTGACATGCTTTCAGGAGGTTTCAGTTGTTTTAAAAATTGTAATTGTAATCAAGTGACTTGTTATCTACTTAAAATTTTACTTCTTTGACATGTACTTACTTTTAATTATTTATAAATCATTGGGATAGAAGGTAAAGTTTCTGTAATGTGTAAAACAAACCTTAATTTCAACGGGGAGCAGCCCATTGAAATTAAGGTTTGTTTTACACAATACAGAAACTGCTTCGGTATTTGATTCTGCCTCTGATTGAATATGTGTTGAATTATTGTACTGTAATGCAATGTAATTAATAGCTGGATTTTAATGCTTGATATCAGGTATTTCTGATGACACATTCATCAAATAATATTAAATGCTGCTAATAAAAGTTTTATTTGTTGAATACAACAATATAAAATGACCTATATTTTTACTACGATAATTTATGTTAACAATTTTATGCGTAGATAGAATTTAGCGCATTTTTTGCGACATTTTTGAAGGATCTTACTTTCTTCTGCTGATAAGAAATGTTAAAGATATTCAGAAAACACTATCAGCAATACAGCTCTTGATAATCTTTATACGTGTTTGCTAATTATTTTCAAAGCACAGCATTTTGGATAACAGCGTGAGTATGAAAACTTAAAAACAGTTTTGATTGTAGAGGAAAATTTGTTTCGATCCATTTGAGACATGAACTGAGCCTCTGATCATTCTCTTATCTAGTGATGGGATGACCACGTGATTAGTCATTAGAAGTTGTCTTGATTGTAATTCACGATTCTGGTCAACGAATCACTGCTTCTTACTTGTGAGGGCCAGTAACATCTCGAGTATCACCTGACATGGGCTAAAAAAGTCAAGCGGCATTGAGGTGTGGCTGGCCTAGTACACATAGCTAGGAGTGCTTCGTTGAACAGAATCTTCAACTACAGTCAAGAGTACTCCTGATGATCGACCCCATGGTATAAAGCTTAAAGTCATCAAGAGAAAATAGCTTGATCTGTGGCCTGTAGGTCAGAGCATATAACAAGTCATGAGGTGGTGGGTTCGTATCATATCCTACTAAAGAAATGTTTTCCTCTTTATTTTCGTAGCCTACAATCGCTTACTTGTGTTTGCTTGTTATTAAAAACAGTTGACTACATTTCAGATTTTCACACAAACAATAAAAAAAGTGTTATAATGTATTAGAAATTTTGAATGTTATAAAAGTATGTGCATGTTTCAGAAGAGTTCAGGTAGATCAGATGTGATGCTTAGTTGTTAAGCTAATTTAGCATTCATCCTGCTTCGGTATTTCAGCTTGAAGTCAATAACGATTAAAATCCTGTCTCATACAGCCTCACAGTGACAAATGGGACCATAAAAGAGATTGCTTTGTCCCCAAGCTCTATATACTCCACAGTTCTACGAATCCAAGAAACAATTACATAGTGTTTTTGAATTTTAACAGCAATGTTTGTCGCATGGCAGTTCCAACAAACATTCTTTCTTATCTTATTAGAGAATTCGTAGAGCAGCTCCCTTATTTAACTCATAAAATATTATTATTCAGTTGATTGGTTCAGCTGCCATTAGAAAGCAACTTTAAACTTTTGCTTTACAATGAAATTGCTTCACTACTATTGTTTCATTATTTTGTCGAGAACAAGTTCATTTCGAGGGAGTAAAAACACTCGAACGTTATGAATATGTGGAAATTATCCTTTGCTGTGAGACTATCGCCATCCCCGTAACCGAGTGGTTAGCGAGCTTGGAGACTGACCAAAGGGACCTGGATTCGACCCCGGATGAGACAGTCCTCGCAAACCTTCTGCTATAACGTATTAAACAGACTCCTGTCAGAATTCTCTGTCAATCAGTTGCTTGAGGGGTATTATTTATTTACGAGACTATGAAATTTAATTATCATTGCATAGATACAGTATTACTTCACACGTTCAATAAACTCATCGAAATTACCCGAATCTCAGAGTTCAAGTCATTTAAGAATTGTACCGAGGAATCATTCGAGGGAAAACTAAACCTAAAAGCGAGGATGGCTTCAAGACAAATTGTGGATCGAAATAAATGCCCGTTATAAATAGCTGTACTACTGAAACCTAGTAAGTTACCTCTTTCCAATCATCGAACTTCTGTGTGAAGAAAGCGACAATGCACATTAATGTCGGCTAAAAATGATTAATTCGCATGTTTACCTTTAATGAAAAATTAATAGATTTCATGGCAGAGTTCCAAACTTTATCCATTTCCACTGGTATTTTCTTGGTATCGAGTATTTCGCAGTGAATGCTACAGTCCATCCATCATGTATCAGGAGTCCCTTTACAGGTGCAAAATATAAACCTTAATGCTTCACAGTACCTATTATGCCTTTCAACCATTGCTCCTGAATAGTCAATACATATCCCAATGCAATGTTGCCAATCAATATAGTGTTTTCTCACAGACTCATATCTATTACAATAAGTTGTTCAGCGATTTGTTTTTTTTTTTGTCCTATCAAACCCCATTTTGCCCTCGTTCAGAAAAGGAACACCGTCCGTCGGATGGGACGTAAAAAGCCTTTGCACAGTGTTCAGGAGAGCCACACCCTATGCACTTTAAAGAACATGTTGGATGGCCTTGTCGACGGGGGCTACCATTCGTCTCCTAACAGCTGTCCAGTGGGTCCCCTACCTCTAATCAATGGCCGGACCCACTGGACTTGTCTTGGGGTTTTTGTGGCCTGGCCATTTATCCCATTGTGTGCACAAGAGTGCCGCTCAGAGGAAATAAATCTTAATCCCAGTCCTACCAATGACAGAATATCTTCTAGTACTCATCTTTCATGCTCATATCTGACGCGAGCAAGACAAGTTCAAGACTTCATTTCAATGGAAAATACCTACTATTGAACACACGCTTCACAGGGATGTCTTGAACAGTAACTGCATAATTCATATTTTGCGTGACATGTGTCATTTAAAAGAAGCACATAATCAAATAAATTTTCTGCCTTAGCTCTGCAAAATATAAACGCAAGTTATGTAGCTGCAGGCATAATAAAGTCTTCCTGAGTAGTGTGAAAATTCCCTACTTAGAGATAATAATAATAATAATCTTTATTCATATCCATCACGGTATGACAATGAACAAATATTATTACTTTCCGTTGTTTCAATTCGTTGATTTTATGTTTAAAATCTAAAGGTTTATGCATATAAAAGAACACGCTGGATAACTTTGGTGGCGGCTGTCATCTGTCTGATAACAGACGTTCAGATTGGAAGCAGCGTTATAGAAGTGACTTTTGTACGTGAAGCCGGAGATTTACATGTTAAAAGTTTTCGTTAATTAACTCTGCTTAGCAAACACTCATTGTGGCTTTGGTTAATTTTCTTCACTGGTCCTTATGAAACCTAAATTTATATAACTTGAGTTGTATTGCAAAGTGGTTTTGGTGCAATTCCGTTAGCAGTGCCCATTCTAGTTCTTGGTAAACACGTGTCTGTACTCAAAGTTTCCTTTTGAAGTGTACATTACCCTCCAACATGTAGAGGGATATTTTCATCTTATATGATTGGAAAACCACATTCAAAGTTCGCCACTTTACAAATACGTTTTTTAGGGAAAAGCAGCACTAGATATAAATGAATATCTCACCTAAGTCTCTCTCAATCCCTGCTTTCCAACATTATTTGAATTATATTAATAGAGTTATAGGAGCTGAAGCAACCTGGTTAATCATAAGAATTTTTCTCAAAAAGTTAATTAAAATGAACGGTAACTGTTATAACGAATAATTTACTAAACCTGACGTATTTTTAAAAGTTTTTGCAATGTTCCTTTCAGTTTTTATCAATTTCTGAAACAAAACATTTGATTGGGTAGCGATATTTTGCGTCTGAATGGCACATTTTGCACACAATGGGCTAAATGGGCAGGTCAAAATAACTCCAAGAGCTGAGAGAAGTTAGACACAGAGAGCTAACCACTGGGAAACTGTTAGAGACAGCTGGAAGTGTCCCATGTATTCTTTAACGTGCATAGGGTATGGCTCACCTTAGGGAGGACTTTCCAAGCACATCATTGTCCCTTTTTCACCTAAGGCAGAGTGAGAGTTAGTGAAGGAAAAATCTCAACGCTGGTAGAATGAGGACTCGAACATGTTAACCGCAGATTACGAGGCTAGCATGCTACCGACTGAGCCATCCCACGTCTCACGCATTTAAAGACGAGCCTAAAAGCAGCATCTGTGATGAAAATCGAGATTTAGACAAATTGAAATGAGATATTCAGTTTAGCCGTCATTGGCATTTTTCCATTAAAAAACTTTATTTCAAAGTTAAAGATCTTGGAATGCGACTTAAATTGCTTGGCTTTGCGAGCTTGGAATGAGACGAAAATCACGCTGTTCATCATCCTCATCCTCAAGCAGCCATGGACTACGGAGGTGCAACCAGATTGCGCAATTTAATTCTCCAAGCATATCTGTCCTGAGCTATATCTGCTGCATCTCGCCACTGCACACCAATTCTAACGAGGTCCTGTTTGACATTGTCTGCCTACCAAATCCTAGGTCTCCTATTCTTTCTGAGGCCTTTAGACAAATTATTCATAATCTTATTCGCTAATCTATAATTATTCATACAAGCAATATGGCCAAACCAACAGTCTCTCTCTGCACAATATGCTGCTCAGAGGACGTTGCCAACTCCTTTGCCTAACTTCATCAGTACTTACAAAGTTGAAACGCCTAATGCTCAAGATACTGCGTAAGCATCTAGAATCAAAAGCATCTAGTTTCTTGTTGTCTTGTTTACAAAGTGTTCAAGTTTCACTACCATAACTAACCCTAGAAAGAACCAAACTATTATAGTGTCTAATTTTAGTCTTTAGGTGTATACGCCTATTTCTCCACAATCTCTATAGATTCTTAAAAGTCCCGGCAGCAATCCCTATTCGTCTGTTAATCTCATGCCGCACATCACCATTATCTGTTACATAGCTCCCAAGATAATTAAACTGTGACACCTGCTCAAGACTGCAACCATTCAGATTAACTGAATCACAGCCTGATGACCAATTTTCATCACTTTAGTTTTCTCTCTGTTTATAACCAAACCTACTCTACTACCAGTTTAATCAACAGCCCTAACGAAAGAATTCATCTCATCAACATCATTAGCCAACATGGCCAAATCATCTGCATAATAAAAACCGGAAATTTTGAAATCTCCAGACCATTTAAGGCCAAAAGCTTGCCCTTGCAAAGAATTTTGCATAACATAATCAATAACCAAGCTAAAGAGAAAAGAGAAAAAGTTTCCAAAAAAGCCTGTTTAAAACGGTCCCATTCTTCCTCAGCTTTCGTAGTAAGCAAACCTTGACTGTCATAATGACTAAGTAACCTATCATGGTAAGCTTTGGCTCTAACTGGGTCATTCAGAGCTTCGGTATTAAAGGTAAATTTTTTAACCTTAGCACAACACTTCTTAAGTTTATGTTGAAATACACTTTTAACAAGGTAATGGTCAGATCCAATTTCAGCTCCCCTATATGACCTGATATTCCTAACAGAACCTGCCCATTTGCTCTTATTAATATATAATCTATCACATTCTTATGCAGCCCATCTGATGAAACCCATATGTACTTCTGTATATCGCGGTGTTTGTAATAAGTGTTAGTTATTCTCAAACCATTAAGTTTACTTACATGTAGGAGACTTTGCCCATTGCCATTGCAGCTACCAATACCAAAAGGGCCTATCATCCCTCCCCAAATGTCAGAATCAGTACGAACTTTGGCATTGAAATCACCAAGAACAAGGGTAATATCTCCTTTCTTGACAGATTTCAACATATCCTGAAGTTGTCCATAAAACCTATCCTTCTCATCCTCATCGGCATCCTCAGTGGGGGCGTAACAACAGAAACATTCAAATCTTTAATGCTTGTCTGAAATTTTGCTCTAAGAAACCTTTCATTAATGCATTCATATCTCACCAAGGCGTAGGTCTGCTGAGAAGCAGACCTACGCCTTGATGATGCTTATTATCTTCCCTCCCTGAAAAGATATATTTAAGATTATTTTTAAGAATATGACCTTTATCTGTCCATCTGGTCTTTTGCAGGCAGAGAATATATAAATTATAGCGATGACAATCTTGTGTGAGGACATCAAGAGAATAAGCTCTGTGCAGGGTTCTCACATTACAACTACCTATGTAGAGAAAATTGTTAGTGGGCTGTTTAAAGAAACTATGGTTACTGAGAGAGAGAATGCCGACAATATCGAACAGCCCCCTAATCGCAGACATGGGGTAAAGACCCGTTTCCTCACCACTAAAGGCTGAAGCCATTTACACTGGAAGACTTTTCCAATGTAGAATTACACGATGCCAGTAGAAGCAAAGAGTTCAGGTGCCTGCGATGACTTCTGCTCAGGATTATCCACCAGCTGATAAAACATATCCTGGGAATCTATTCACTTGGGGTTGTCAACCCACAAACAAAGAAAAAACACATCGGCAGATTTTCCCTCCACAGAAGCCCATCATTGCAGTAAATTCAGGATTCATAATCAAGCTCAGGGCCTTAATCCAGTCCAGCAAGTTTATATGGTCAGCACCAGAATCCTGTGTGGATGAACACGCCTCAGCAGGGTAGAAAAAAAGAAAAGGAGCCACAGTTGCCCAGTTCAGTACGCCACACTAATCTGGCATCCCTCTTCTTCCGTTCACTTTCACAAGAGAGTATCTCTTTTGAAAGGTACTAACGGCCTGCACCACGAGAAAGCGTGGTCGGATATTGGATGCTAGACCTGGCCGGTTCTATGCATCATCACACGCTGTTGGCGGGTATAAATACATTTCTTGTAGTTTAAACTTTGCCTTTGAGTTTTTTGTAGATTACCCAGCAAATTTTTACTTTATTTATTTCGCTTTCAAATACCCTGTTTTTAAACAAAAATTAGTTTCTCGAAGTTTGATAATTCAAAAATTGTATTTGTCTTTGGAAGTAAAATCCTGTGATACAATCATCATCCCGTGAAATCCATATTAGGAATAATATTGAATAAATCATGTTAAGGCTTCTCAATGAAAATATCATTTATACGCAGCATATTAAGCATGTAGAAATAATTAATACTGAACCTTTTGCATCGATGGTTGTGATGTTGTTGGTGGAACAATGTATTTCACATATTGGCGAAATATCGTGATAAACATGTACAACCAAAAGATTGTGTATGACTTCTTATATTTTATGTGGGCTTCAGAGTTAGGAAGTTTGGCCATCATTAGCTGAGATGCTGGGCTATCTTTCCGCTGAGATCTTTATCCTTCAGAGGACTTCTGTAGGGCGATTCCCTCTAACAGAAAGAATCCTGTTTTACTTCTGTGGCAAAACCTACCTAAGGCAAAATTTCATTTTTTCTTATGATACCACCCCCAACCTCCACCTCCATGCAGTCTCTTGCGACTCACTGGGGAGTCATGACCTACAGTTTTGCAACTCCAGCTTTAACTGATTAATGATCAGTCGTCGAAGGGCAAAAGTAATTGCTACAGGAACAGAATTACTTTCCTTTTTCATTTCATTCTTATCTGTATTACTTATGGACAAAGAAATAGAGGGAAATATGATAGAGCTAACAGAACGAGATTGTTCCCAAAGATTTCTTTTTATTTAATGTCATTCCGTCTGGTTTCCATCAAATTCAAATTCTGCGAATGAAAACGTTTTTTTGATCTTCATAAAATATCTATTATTACGTTACATATATTATTATATTATTCAAGAAGCAAACGTAGCAGATGATTCGATATGCAGATGGAAACGAATCTGATTTGAATAAAAAAGTACAAGGTGGTTCAAAGAAAATGATGTAAGCTTGGGAATTTAGAGGGAAAAGGATTTTGAAATTGAGAGTAAAAATAATTTGTAGGTTCAAAACGAAGTGTTTGGGAATTTCAAAAGAAAACGGCAATTGAAACGAATCAGGGAGATTAAGTTGAGAGGACTTGGAGGGGTTTAAACGAAAAAGAAGAAATGAAACGGAGAGGAATAATGTCCCAATGGAAAAAAAATGCTATTATGGCTTTCAATTGAAAATTTAGAAATGACACGAATTGTGGGGTTCATATGGAAAGGAGCAAATGAATGTATTGGGTAATTCAAGGATAAAATAATTTTGGCGATTTCCACTAACAGAAGGTTAATAGTTATAGCGGCTTTTCCTTTTCTGTTCACAAGTTATGCACGGACGCACGAAGTAAGGGGCATTAGCAGACGTCTTGAAGATGAAGATGATTGCTCGAAGCTGAATAAATAATAAATCCTCACATTCATAGTGCTGAGCGTCAATTTCTTTCATAAATTAAAAACTGAGTCATTAGCAACGTCTAGGTGTAAATTTTATGGTATTCCATCAAGATCATCCATAGTGCCTTTCCACGTGCACAAGATGTTTGACATTTAAGTGGCTCATTGGACGGCTCTTAGTTAGGGAAGAAATTCCCAAAAGTTACCATAGTAGAGACTCAAGTCGGAAGCATCAGCTTATGAGCCTGGCACCCGCTGAATCAACCCTCGCTCCCAGGATATGAATGTCGTGCACTTCTTATCGCATTATATCCGATATTTGAGGTCTCTTCCTTTTCCATAGATGGACAAATATAAGGAAAAGTCGTTTAAATCTTAACCAGGGCTCAAAACAGTTAGCAAAACTGGTTTAAAAAGATTCAAAATGGATTTGAAAATGTTTTCTTTTCATGCAACCGGAAGCAAATTTATTTCTGTAGATTTATTCCCATAAGTTAGCGAACTTTCGGCCAGCTGATTTACCGATCTTTTTGAGTTATGCTGGCTTAAAAGGGTTGCAGACATTACATTTAACATCCCATTAGATGATATATAATGTTTCTTTTATTATTTCTTGGGTTTTTAATAAAAAAAAAACGTTATTTTCTGAAAATGAATGAAATTTTGGATACGGATCACAAGACGGGCTAATGTTCAATCAAAATTTAGGTATGATGGAAGCCTTGCAATGAAATATATAAGTAAAGAAGACAAGGATTCAGTAGAAAGTAAAAATAAACCAGGAAGAAACATTCGGTTCTTATGCGGAAATCGAACCTAGATCCCTTTTCTCCAGAAATAAAAATCACTAACTGTGGTGCAACCAAATGTTAAAAGTATCTGCTCTTTCGTAAGTTAAATAAGAATATAATAAATCAGTAAATGAATATTTGGATTTCAATATCATTAAACAATTGATTTTGCTTCGGGTAATTTAATATATCACGAATCCTATTCCAGTGAAATCTGATTATCATAGAGTGGAGAATATTACCCTGTGCAAGGTCTCTCAGGAAGGAAAAAACAATGTCCATCAGCATTAATAGTCATTGCAAATATTCGGTAGTAGAAAATGAAAATTTAGATTTTGTTTAATTTCTTTCATTATGAATTCAGTTCTTGATATATATTTTAACATATTTATTGCTATTTGGGTTTCAAAAGGAGTCATTTACAAACTTGTTTACGCAGTGGCCTAGAAATTCACATAGGAGGAAGGGGATCATCAAAAATAGAACCCATGAGCATGACCATGAGCATGAATTTATATATTTTGCGCTCCATAGACACTTTAGATGCAATTTCAGTAATTTAAATAATTCCTAAATTATATAAAGTGTTTTAAGATTCATATCAAGGGTTTCGAAAACAATATGAAGTAGGATTCGGACCTGAACTGGGCTCGAGCGTGCTCGGGTTCCATATAACAGAAGATAGCTTCAGACTCAGGAGGACTAATGTTCAATCATAATTTAGATATCTAATTTTGATTTTAAATATGAAATAAAATAAGAAAAATAATTTCCTTCGATTATAATTTTGACCATTCAGTCAGTTTTTCAGTTTTTAGTAATTAAGTTTAATAAACAACATTCAGTCTTTGATTATTTTTTGATTTATTCTCTCTTTCATTGAATCACCCTTAGCGTTCACAATTATCCTGTTCAAGAATCTTCAGTTTATACGAATTATTTATAATGTTTTAGTTGTAACTGGCGTTAAAATTTCAAATTCTACTTCAGAAAATTGTAATTATTTTAAACTAATATGTAAGTTTATAGATAACATAAGTACATTACTAGCATATCAATGCATGAAGTTATATTAAAACTACAAGTACGCATATCGCCTCTAGCGAATACTATGTGAATATCCTTTTCAAAGAGAATGAATGTTTCGTTTTTAAACTTCTAAAATTTTTAATTTGAGCTAATGGCTGATAGCAAAGAGTAGTGTTTTATTAGTAGTTATACAACATAAATGAAATGTCTTTTATTTCTCAAATTTCAATAGTTGGTTTTCTCCCACCCCTCTGAAAAAGATGCGTCTATTATTGCTGTCGGTGGAATATCTCTTGACACTCCACCACCGAAATTTCAAATTTCTACAATAAACAGATCACTTGTAACATTCGTTAAAAGTTTGGTTGTTTCCAAATTTAGCGATCCCTAACGATATAAATTAAAACTATATAAGTATTTGAAAAATGTGAATTATAATATTTCATTTAGTACCAATACAACTAAACATAGTTTTCCAATTATCTCTTAAAAGTGATTTATTTTTACATAAAATATTTGTTTCCAGTTAAAAAGAAGCTATCTACTTGAATCTAATAAATATCTCGATATTTCTTCACTTGAAAGGTATCAGCACTCTCAACATCGATGACAAATTTAGAGCGAAATCTGTCATGAGACGACAGGATACGATCAACACCTCCTACAAAAAGCCAAGGGACCAAATTTATGACGTCAGCTTAAGTAGTCCTACCATATGGAAAATTCTTATATTTTTGATTTTAATATTATTACTCGTGGATTCTGTGCTAATCTTTATACTAATGTTTATCTATAAATATATTTTATTTAGGAGAAAATTTGTTAGTATTAATTATTATTATTATATTTCATAATAAATACGAATAACTTTCTTCTTAAATAAAATATATTTATAGATAAACATTAGGATAAAGATTAGCACAAGAGTATACCAGTATTAATATTAGAATAAAAATTATATAAATTTGTTACATAGTAAAACTACTTAATGACGTCAAAAATTTGGTACATTGGCCTTCTGTTATAGGAGGTGTTCATACGATTCCTCGACCTCATGATAACCTCTCAGGTGCTTAAACCACTGTGCTGCCGACCGCCGACCACCAGATATTCCTCCATTTAGTGATATGAATTTTTCTATCTGGAGGATATAATTCTAATATATGTGTCACTTGAAGGCAATGTCTTTCCGCTCACAAATAGGATCCTTAAGAAGATGGCAATGTATGTTACGAGTATATTTAATTACTTAACAAACGATACGTAATAATATTTCATATGTGTCACTTAAAAATAATTAGTAAATAGTACTTAATAATACTTAAAAATCATCGTCATCATCATCATTCTCAAGTAGCCATGGGCTACGGAGGTCCAACCATTTAGTTCTGCATTAATATCTGGCCTGAGCTATATCTGCTGCATCTCGCCACTGCACACCAATTCTAATAAGGTCCTGTTTGACATTGTCTACCCACCTCATCCTAGATCTCCCCATCTTTGTGAGGCCTTTAGATACACTGTTCATAACCTTATTAGCTAGTCTATAATTATTCATACAAGAAACATGCCCAAACCAACAGTTTTCTCTGCACAATATGCTGCTCAGAGGATGTTGCAAAATCCTTTGCCTAACCTCATCGTTACTTACTTACTGCTTAAGCATCTAGAATCAAAAGCATCTAGTTTCTTGTTGTCTTGTTTACAAAGCGTCCAAGTTTCACTACCATAACTAACCCTAGAAAGAACCAAACTATTATACAGTCTAATTTTAGTCTTTAGGTGTATACGCCTATTTCTCCACACTCTCCCTAGATTCTTAAAAGTCCCAGCAGCAATCCCTATTCGTCTGTTAATCTCATGCCGCACATCACCATTATCTGTTACATAGCTCCCAAGAAAATTAAACTGTGACACCTGCTCAAGACTGCAACTATTCAGATTAACGGAATCACAACCTGCCTGACCAAATTTCAATCACTTTAGTTTTCTCTCTGTTCATAACCAAACCTACTCTACTACCAGTTTCATCAACAGCTTGAATGAAAGAGTTCATCTCATCAACATCAGTTGCCAAAAGGGCTAAATCATCAGCATAATCTAAATCAGAAATTTTCGTATCTCCAGCCCATTTAAGGCCAAAATCTCTCCCTTGAAGTGAGTTTCGCATAACATAATCAATAACCAAGCGAAAGAGAAAAGGAGACAAAATGCACCCTTGTCGAACACCAGAAGTAATGCTAAATCAATTGCCAGAAGCCTTACCAACTCTCAAACACGACTCAGTGATATTATAGAGAGCTTTCATTATGTTAACTAACTTGTCTGGTATACCATATGATCACACAATCAACCACAAATTATGACAATCAACAGAGTCGAAAGCCTTTTTGAAATCAACAAAGCTAGCAACCAAAGGTTTCTGAAACTCTAAACATTTCTCAAGAATCTGCCTAAGTGAAAATATCTGATCCACAGATCTCCTACGACTTCTGAATCCACACTACACATCACGCAATTGCCTGTCAACAAGATTCTTAATTCTATTAAGCACAATCATGCAAAGAACTTTCCCTGGAACAGAAAGTAGGCTGATACTCCTATAGTTATCACAAGAACTGCGATCACCTTTTTTGAAAATAGGGATAACAATAGCTCTGGTAAAATCTTTAGGAACCATGCCTTTATCATTAAAGATATTAAAATTTTCAGTCATCCAGGTGGTAACTAAAACATTCCCAGCTCTAAGCATTTCCGTAGTAATTTCATCTACCCCTTGGGATTTATGTAATTTAAGTTTAGAAACAGCTAAAATAACTTCAGACTGTGTTATAAGGCCAACATTAAAGCCAATAATGCACCTATCATCATTATAAACAATGGGAGTAGAACTAGCCACATTGTTTAGAACATCACTGAAATGCTCAGTCCATCTAGCCATGACAGAATTATCTCCTTCTATAACCTTACCAAATTTATCCTTCAATCCCTGTATACACTCCGTTTTCTAACACACAAAACATTTACTATTTGGTACAGTTCTCTGCTGTCTAACTGCTTCCTCGGCTTTGTCAGCCAAGCCGCCAAGCCAAAGTTTCTAATCAGCAGCTAAATGATCCTTTACACGTTTATTAAGCTCTCTGTAATGCTATTAGGTTATGTCGCGGTGTTTGTAATAAGTGTTAGCTATTCTCAAACCATTAAGTATACTTACCTGTAGGAGACTTTGCCCATTGCCATTGCAGCTACCAATACCAAAAGGGCCTATCACTCCTCCCTAAATGTCAGAATCAGTACGAACTTTGGCATTGAAATCACCTGGAACAAGGGTAATATCTCCTTTCTTGACAGCTTTCAACATATCCTGAAGTTGTCCATAAAACCTATCCTTCTCATCCTCATCGTCATCCTCAGTAAGGACGTAACAACAAATAACATTCAAGTCTTTAATGCTTGTCTGAAATTTTTATCTAAGAAACCTTTCATTAATGCATTCACATCATAGAAGAGCATCACTGGCGTCTGCTGAGAACGAGACCTAAGCCTTGGTGATGCTTATTATCTTTCTTCCCTGAAAAGAGAAATTTAAGATTATTTTTAAGAATCTGACCTTTTTCTGTCCGTCTGTTCTCTTGCAGGCCAAGAATATCTAAATTAAAACGATGAAATTTTAGTGTGAGGACATCAAGAGAATAAGCTTTGTGCAGAGTTCTCACACTACAACTACCTATGGAGAGAAAATGATTAGTGGGATGTTTAAAGAATCTATGTCTATTGAGAGAAGAAATGCCGACTATATCAAACAGCCCACTAATCGCAGGCATGGGGCAAAGACCCGTTTCTCCACCACTAAAGGCTGAAGCCAGCTACACTGGAAGACTTTTCCAATGTAGAATTTGACGATGCCCGTAGAAGCAAGAGTTCAGGTGACTGCGTTGACCTCTGCTCAGGATTGTCCTCCACTTAATATTACTCAATCAATATTACTAAATAAAAATTGCTGAATAAAATGATGGATAATTGATGAATAAATTGAACTCACTCGGATCAAGACAATTTTGCCTCTAAATTTCTCCTATCGAAGTTAAAATTGCTCCATAACTTTCATCTACTCGTATTTCACAACTAAAGAAATTTATTTAACGAAAATAGGTTCACACTGTTCAAGAGTTTTGTACATCATTTTGTGACGATTTTTTTTCAAAAGGAAAAGTAGCGAAATATGCATTCATACATAGCCACTCATTTAAAATACCACAGTTAGACATTTGTGTTCTGATAGCGACTTAGGAAAGAGTCAAAACTATTTCAGATTTTGTTTTAAATTTCTTTCTCCATATATGCATTTCTTAGGTAATACAAAAGTCGTAATTGACATAGTTTTGGTGCAAAGATATTAGCAGTTTTGAAACTTAGTTAATGACCTTATTTGTTCATAATTTAAAAAGTACAATTATTTGCATATATTTTTTTATTTCATTAAAATGAGCTTAACACGTTTTACGTAACCATCGAGCACGCTATTCACACAGTCATAAAAATGATTGTCAAAAAGAAAACAATAGGTTAGGTACTTTTGCGCATATAGTGGTCTAAACGTTCAAATAACAAGAGCTCCTGGGCTCAGAGATATATGGGAAGGGAATCCATTGGATAGATTCTTTCGGAGTTATAGGGGGGATGATGCGAGTAATGACTAGAATATTTGGAAGTGAGAGAAAGGGTGAAGCGAACGATGATTATATTTGAATTGGGTTATTTTACTTCTGAGCAGCATTCGTTTTGACACAATGGGCTAAACGGCCAAGTTACAAAGGCCCAAGGACTCAGAGAAGAGGATCCTATTAAACAGCTGTTAGGAGACAAATAGAGGCCTCCGATCAAGATCATCCTGCGTGTTCCTTAACGTAAGCAAAGTGAATCTCTCTGGCACACAGAGCAACGGTTAAACGTTGTATCCAATGGGCGACGACCTTTCCAAGCCCAAGTATCTCCTTTCTCACTTAGGGCAGGAAGGGGGGAGAGATTAGTTTAGATAAATCTCAATACTGTTACAATTGGAACTCGAACTTGGGAAGTACAGATTACGGGTTTGGGGCGCTATCGACTGAGCCAATCCTCACCTTAGTGTGCATACAGGAGAACCATTACGTATATAGTATTATGTACGAATGGCCCATACTTGTGAATACACTGTGTTCAGGAGAGATTTTCCTTGGTCACAGTGAAAACACGCTGTATTGCTTGAAGGGAACTTCTATCTGCCTTTAACCATTTCTACTCTTATATTGGATAAAGTAACATTTCAGTTTCTGTTTCTAGCTAGGGACAACATTTCCATTAGAACGAAACAGAGTTCACTTTACGTTGCTGAAGAATTAGTTGTGAGATTCATTATAACAAATGCAATGTGTTTTTAATGTGTTTTTTCTTTTTAATAAGCAAATCACTGGAAGTCATTAAGTTCCATTGTCCAATGCCACAATTATGTCGACAATACAGCCTGTTCCGAGTTTTAGGATCTTTGGGATTTTGCTACTGTGAAGCAAAAGAGTATAGTTGAAGCAAGACAATCTAACTCAACCTTAATAAATATACAAAGGATTGAGAGAACAAATAAGAAATCAAAACTTCACTTACATCCCATTTTCTGTGCGAAAAAAAGACAACGAATTTTCAAAACTGGAAGTGAAATGTCATCGAAACAAAACAGAAGACGACGCAGCAAGTGTAGATCAATATTTGTGGTTTGCGTCCTTTCTCAAAGAAGGAAAAGACTGAAAAGAATTCCCCCGAGGAATGAAACCGCGAAGTTTTTGTCTCCACTCTTCCACGATAAATGACCCGACCAAGTGAAGCCTTCGTATCGGTTGTACAAGTCACAGGCTTCCCCATGTCAGCAAGACAAACTTAGACTAATCCGTGACATTTAGGAAGGTCAAAGCACCATGAGAAAACGGTGTGAGTAGCGGCAGGGGTGGTTCAGGTCATTCTACAGGACGAGTTCGCTCGGCCCTGGTTTGTACAGCTGCAGTTTTGGCCAGGACAGGGTTAGAACAGCATGTGCACTGCTTCGTATGTCAGAGAGCGACAACATCCGGGTTCTGTGACGGTGTTATTTTAATAGAGTTGATATTTTCTTTGCTTCGTTGCAAAAATGTAAAGTATCGAAGCGCGGCTGACAAGATCTTTGATTCACCTTTTTCTTTTTACGTTTCTTAAGCAACTATATATGAGCGTTGCATGCATCCGAACTTTGAAATATTTTTACAACCATACACCTAAAGTTAGCGCATCTGCGGTGTTAAAATATTATTTTAGTATTTAAAAGTTTCACTGGAAAAATATTTTATGCGAATAGTTTACTCCATCGAAGGTCATGAACAGTGCAAGAATGGGAGTAGGTAGCTTCCCCTCAAAACACGCACCGTTGAAACTCCTCAGTCGCTGGAAAGTTTCTAATAATGTCTATAAAAATACTCCCATTTGATACGAATTCACAGAGCCGTATTGAGTCGCAAGCCAAGTGAACATTGGCTTAGGGATCTTACATTATGAAAGGGGACTCTAACTATGTCGGAGATAACTAAGAACATTTATTATAACTGAATTAAATCAACTTCTCTGGCTATGCATATGCAAATATAAAATGGTGTACCATTTATTTTTTTTCAATACCCTGTTTGATATTGTCTTGATATACATTAGTCTTTAACCTGTTTTTTAAACGCTATTCTTGGCTTAAGAAAACTTAACTCCTACAAGGATATTCCCATTGGAAGATTACTCATGTTCACTAAAATGTACATCATTTAAGACTACATATAGTTGATAGTTGACATTCAGAACCATTAATGACATAACATATTTATTCAAAAACATTAATTACCACTCTTGAGGTATGCCAACGGGAAGCCATACTCGAAGTTCTGCGCCTTTCAAAATTATCTTTTATGCAAAAAATGTCACTCGAGATAAGTAGCAGTGGTTTTCAAACTGGGTTCCACAAAACTCGGGTGTTTCATCAAGATATCTGAAGGGTTCTGCGAAACGCTGAACTCTTCGATATTTAGTATGCTCTTGTAGTATTTTTATTTAAATTATACACTGCTAATTTCACAAGGCGTAAATTCATTTCACAAGGCGTAAAATATTTTCTGGTTACATATTATAAACTGGAAACAGGATGTGAGGCAATTCTCAGAATGTAACTGTCGCCCATTACAACAAATTTCAAAGTTTTATGCTCATGAAAACAACAGAATCCGTCTCAGTAACAAATTCACATACAGCGAATTTTATACAATAGCCGACTGGCACTTTTATTTCTCATGGACGCGGCTAAAGCACGAGAATCGGGATGGGCGACAAAAATACTCGATTTCGATTTTTTGCAAAGTTTCAGTACTTTTTCTTCTGATAGTTCGTCTAGAATATCTTGGCATCATAGTATCTTGGGATTCAAGTGGTTCGACTTTGTAAGTAATAATGAGATTAGGTGAAGAAATCGACAATAATCTTTGAACAGCATATTGTGCAGAAAGAGACTCCGTTGGTTTGGACATGTTGCCCCGTATGCATAACTGTAGATTAGCGAATAAGGTTATGAAAAATGTGCCTAAAGGCAGAAAAAAATGAGAGGCCTAGGATGCAATGGGCAATTCAAACAAGACTTTGTTATAGTTGGTTTTTAGGGGCCAAATGCAGCAACATTAGTTTAGGACAAAAGTGTTTGGGAAACTAAATTGTAGTCTGGTTGGACCTCCGTATCCCATGGCTGCTTGATGACTATGTATGTATTTTATGTATTTATGTATGTGTATATGTATTCCATACAAATTCCTGTCCATTATTACAAAAACAAAATATATCGCTTATTCGTTTTCAATATATTTAACATCATACAATTTGCTAACAATATTTCAATATACGCTGCCGAAAAGTATTTAACGATATTGGACAAGAGAGCACATAAAACGCAAGAAACACAACAAAACAGAGAAATTATTTTTGTGATGAAACAAATCAGTATACCTGTGCTGTACATACAGACAATAGTTGAATAACATGATGTAAGGGATTACAGTGATCCTGAACACGAAGTTAAAAAAGTGGGCCACGGGATGGGAAAAATAAGATACTGAAACCACATACCTCTGTACATAGCACTTCTCTAATTTCGCCATGCATTCTGCGCGGTATCAAGGAATAACTGCGCACATCTTGGTCACACTTTCAATTAGCTGTCAGAAAACATGTCAAGATATTTTGCAGGATACAATCAACTACAAATAGGTCGAGGGTGTTTTTTGTGCAAATGTTTGCATCATACCCCATGCATATTCTATGGTGTTCAAATACGGCGACTGTGTAGATATGATAGTGTCCAGATCCCATTCTCCTCCAATAGACGTGAGATATCCTGTATAAATGGGGACCCAGGACGAACTAACCCCTCCAACAGGGTACACCACAGGAAAATTAAAGTAATTCCTAAACAACGTAACTAGATTGCAATGTTTATGTGATGTCGATATGCCTCTAATGAGATTCAGTAATCCTCTATGGGGGACTCGTATGGTGTCCTCATATGTCCGCTGTTTCTCTGTACTACATCCAGTGTTCTGATTACACTTTGTGCTTCGTTGACAGAACGGTCAGCATACGCTTCTTTTGGCTATACTTCAACTCCTCTAACAGTGTGCATCATTTCAGTTCGAGTTACATGTCGTCTCTCCATTACCGCACAACCATTACCACACACCACCAACTCAGTCACTTCTTAAGTTTACTCACTTCTTAAGTAACAACGTTTTGCGGCTATCTATTGTACCATCAGCGCTGTGCAGCTCATGTCTATGCAAAGCTACAGAAACTTTCGTGATGCTTATGGCGTTGAGAAATTTAAATAATCATTAAAATTTTGAAAAGTGAATTTCGAGGCCGAATCTAGGCGTAGATCATGCACCCTGGATCCCCTACCCAAGAGAAAGGTGTATGTCTGTTTAGTTATTAATTTAAGTACTATTCCTTTTAATTTCATTGATAACCTGGTGAATAGGTGCTCGCTATTGGATCACTCAGGAATAAGGTAAAGGTTTTATTAAATGCTGAAATAAACTTGACTTTTTTATGTGACGTGGGCAGTAGAAGAAAATCTCAACACTGGAATTGGTGCGAATCGAGTCTGCCCACTTAATCTTAATTATGAATTTTTACACACATTATTAATTGGATCAGGTAAATCACACTTATCTGTTCTCTCTTTTACCAAATGGATACGAATACATTCCTCACTTTTCTAAAGTGTAGACTAAAAAAAATTCTTGCTTTTATCAAGTGAAGATGAATACATTCTTTGCTCCTGTTAAGTAAAGATGAATAGATTCCTGCCTTGCTCTTATCAGGTGAAGATGACTGACTACATAACTAGGCTCAGGTCATTTATTTGAAAAGTGTTTTCCTTCGCGTCTTTCGTTATAATAAATATTAAAAACGAAAGCAGTGAATAAATAACATTCCCGCTTTAGATATCGCAATGAACTTTGTCCCATGAAATGCTGATGAACAACAGCAGCAAAAAAAGATCAAAACTGAGCTTATTTGCAGAAAATTTTCATTCTTAGATTGCGACAACAAAAATTAAGTTTGTGTCAATAATAATTCTCTTGAGAATTCTCTAGGTGTGTAAACTTCTGTTCATTCAACAGGCGCTAATCTCTGCTCTCAATCTGTTTTCCGCAATGATGGATCGCAAATAAATGCTTTTATAAATGATCTGTCATTTCGTTGTATGTAATTGACTCGCTGTTACACATCGTGAAACGCTTTCTATTAATCTAACAAGGAAAGAATGTTCCTTATCACGAGGGCAGAGGAGAAAAAAAAACGTGACATTATTTGGCACGTGACCTCACGCGGCGACCTGATGACTTTTGTCCTTTCCGTATGACCCGCTGAAGCGCGGTGAAGAAGGAAATCTGCATCTGATAGCCGTGTCATGTTGCGTTGCTTCTAGTCGCTGATTCCTTCAGCTCGCTGATGCTCTTCGGAACCGAGTTCTGATTGGTTCAACGATGGGATTTATTCGCGCCCAATGTATCTTGCCTCGTTCTAGCGCAACCCTTGACATGAAGGACAAGGCTCGATAATAACTTTTACATATCCATATTCAACAACCTGCAAAAGGTTAGGGCTGTTTGACTAAATTATACAATAAGTCCAGCAGCTACTTGTATCTGAAGCGTAACGTCATTGCACTAGCTAAGTCTTCTTTTTTGTTGTTTTCAGATTGTCTTACAAATAACAGATTCTTAAATAGAGACACAATGACTTCATTAATAACCGTTTTAGCACATAATTAGCGAACAATAAAAATTGTAAAAGATAAATTATTTTTAATCAGATAATTTACCCAAGATTTCA
The DNA here is from genome assembly GCA_038380435.1 of Ryuthela nishihirai. NCBI lineage: Eukaryota > Metazoa > Arthropoda > Arachnida > Araneae > Heptathelidae > Ryuthela > Ryuthela nishihirai. The sequence goes on along the minus strand of JAWZYU010000030.1, from coordinate 7,987,473 downwards.
AAATGTAATTATGATTGCTCTCTTGCTAATCTTATTCGAAAAATTCATGGTGTTGTTTTTCCTGCAAACGCAGATGAAGCCAACTAAAATAAAAAACAGTAAAAACTGAAATTTAAGTCTAAAGCAGTTGGCGTAAAATTTGCTTTAAAAAAAATGTGGTTTTTATCTTTAGTTCTATGGTTTAGCTGAACGCCCAAAGAGAGAAAAATCAGGATAAACGGACAATCAAGGTATTTTAGGAAATATATTAATATTTTGATCTCTGACAAATGGCTGAAAATTTCGGAAAACAAAATTGTGGATAAAAATGATCCCCACTCCCTCCCGATAATGTGAGGGTCAGATAACACTCCATAATAATATACAGAAAATAACATTAAATAATGATGATGTGAAGCTTTCTCGTAGAGGTAATGGAGCAAAAGTGGAGTAGTCAATGGGGCAAACGATCAGGATCATCACTCTAGCATAGTAAAAAAACTGTACCTATTCCTCTCTCCTTCAAAGACTTTAATAAATTTATCCGAAGATTGTTGAAGATTTTTTTCCCCTTATTGGTTTGTAAATCTCCTTGTAATAAGTTAATGTCATCATTGATTGAAATTGCACTGTTGGAATTGCGCTGTTTGTTAGGAACGTTCCAAGCGAAAATTCCCATTGCCATTTCGATAATTTGTCGAATGGTTATCGTTTATCAACGAACCCAGGTTCGAGCAAAGGATATGGCATGGCCTTTTCAAATGTTGTCTTTCTGCTGAAGTCTCGCCTTCCTCATATATGTTCTCTATCATAAATTATGATGACAGGCTCCTGTCAGGTCTCTTTCAGTTTATTCGAATGATTTTTCACAAGTTTCGATGTATTACGCGTCATAAATAGCACGGTGGGCTGCTAAACGCGTCAATGCGAATGTCGCGAACTTCATGTTACGCTTCGTATTGTAGGCAACGTTATGAAGAGACAAAAATTGAACAAATCAACTGTAGTTGAGGAATTACACTGCTGGCCATTAACTCATCAGATTGCACCGAAATATGCACGATGGGTAGCCCATCGGAGAACATGTAAATGATTCAAAGCGCAGCATATACACACATCACGTGTGACAGTAACGCCCCCTGGAAGTGGTATAAAAGGAGATAACAAAGATTCGGTGTAAAGCACTGGAATTGTGTTTGCTCGCAGTTCTTGCGCACTAAAGGATCAAGTATGCCCCGTCGAAGAACACGGCATCCACACGACCAGGTTTCCGACTTTGATCGAGGGAGAATTGTGGGATTACGGGAAGGCGGATTATCGTACCGAGACATCGGTGCTAGTGTTGGACGGAATGCTGCCATAGTGATGAGAATATGGCGTCAGTGGGTAGAGGAGGAACGAACTCAACAGCCCTGTCACACAAACGAACGAGAGGGCAGACATCTCGTGCGCATGGCTTTGAATGATCGTACAACCACCATTAAACACCTTAGCTCAACAGTTGGGCACTGTACGTGACCTGTACGTGAGTTGGGCATTGTACGTCGAACTGTACGTGAGGATACTGGTTGCACATCAACCAGTGTCTTCAGGTACAGTTCGACGTTGTCTGCAGCATTGAGGCATCTATGCTAGGCGGCCATTGTTTCGGCTACCATTGACTCTAAAACACAGGCGTATGTGATTGCAATGGTGCCAAAAAGTCGTGCATGGATGTGCGAATGGCATCGCATCGTCTTTTCAGACGAATTCTCGCTTCAGTATGCAGCACCATGATGTACGTAAATCTGGCGGTACCGTGGCGACAGGATCAGATAGACATGCATGATGCAGTACCATACAGGTCCCGCCCCTGGTGTTATAGTATGGAGTACTATTGGACTCCACTCACTCACACGCCTCGTACACATTACTGGTACTTTGAACAGCCAGCGTTACATCACTGAGGTGTTGGAGCCTGTGGTCGTACCTTATCTTCAGGGGGTCTCTGGTGCCATTTACCAACAGGATAAAGCCCGACCACATGTGGCAAGCATCGTCCAACAATTTCTAGATAGCCACCATGTGACACTTCTGCCTTTGCCCGCGCATTCATCGGATCTGACCCCAATTGAAGACGTCTAGTCATGATCTCCCGACGACTAGCACACCATACACCAGCAGCTGCTACAACAGATAAACTTTGACTACGTATCGAAATTGCATTCCCCAAACACGCATCCGACGTATCATCCTCTCAGTTCCGGACCGTGTAGCAGCAGTTATTGCCGCTCATGGTGACTACACAAGATACTGATTTCTTTGTATTCCACAAGTCTAACCGAGTTGTATTTGTAATCATTTGATTCTTGCAATGTATGCTATGTATTCACTAAATATGACTTTGATATCTCTTGTCTTTCCTGGTGTTGCACTTTTAACGCCAGCAGTATAATTTATTCTAAATTTAACTGCCTTTCTACATAGCAATGTAGTAAAAATTGATTTCATCTCTGTCTTACTGGGCTTGGATCTGCTGTTTCTGTCGTTTGCTTCTTCAAGAAGTTAAACCAGTAAGAGAGCAAAATTAATATTAAAATTAACAAGAACAATTTATTTCAGACGAATCTGAAATAATTTTTTCTTGTTGTCTTAAGTTTCCTAAAGTATAGCTAAATAAACGAAAAATGCATTTTGGACCTTAGAAATACACTGAAAGAATTTAAAATAAGAAAGCACAAAGTCATTCTTAACTTCGATATCAAATGTAGAGGAAAAACTTTCTTGAGCCTGAGAGACAGAGACCCACATTCTCTTGATAACATGTCAGGTGTTCTGACCACAGAGGCTACATGCCGCCAATCAGCAGCTGCCTTTTTAATCATATGAGCTATTCAACCTGCAGTATACCACTCAAATATCTGCTACTTATTACTTAATTAAGATTATAAAATATTAATAAATCTTAGGATATTTCCACTAGAAAATTAAAACATTATTTCTTTCCAAGATGAAACATTAAAATATTAAATAAATAATGCAGAAAAATAACCTACTTTCTATAAAACGAAACATTGCAAGATAACGTAAAAATATTCCGTACAAATATTATTAACGACATCTAAATCAAGAGCTCAATAAATCTTATTGCTCAGCATTTCTTCTCAAACAAAAATTCTTTTATTGATATTTGCGTTAAAGAATACTAATTTTTTAAAAACTATATATCATATAGAATAAGCTCACCGGACAAAAAATTAGTCACCTCCAGCCATAAGAGGGTTACGTCAATTCGACAGCAACAGGGGGCGCGTCAGAAATAAACGCATCCTACAAATTGCTGTGCCGTGCGCTACGGGGTTCATACAGTCACAAGAAGTGGTTATGTGCCACGTGTGTGTTAGTCGCTCCGTGAAACATGAGTCTCGCCAAAGATGTGAATGAGTGGCAAAAAGGTGTTATTGCGTTTGGCCGAGCCAAAGGGCATAGTGTACAAGAAGTTGCTGCATTTGCAGGTGTGTCGAAATGTACTGTCCAAAGTGTCCTCCAGCAGTGGCGTATATCGCAGTCCACCGCTAATCGTCGCGAGGACTGCGGCAGAAAGATTGTTGCTCCCCAATAGGGACCACCGCAGTGTGTCACGCACTATTAGGATAAACCGCTTTGCAACGAGGCAGGAATTGCTCCAGTCAATCAATGCAGATATACAACAAGCTGTTTCCTAATGAACACTCTGAAGGGAACTGCGTGCCATGGATATCTGGAGCAGATTACCACGGAAGAGACCCATGTTAACAGCTCTGCACAAGGATGCACGGCTACAATGGGTACGGCGCCACAAAGACTGGACTGTCGACTCTTGAAAGCGTGTGATCTGGCGGATGAGTCACGTTTTTGCTTGCACACGAATGATACGAGGCGACTGGTATATCGTAAGCCGCATGAGCCTTCCATGCGGACTGATTGCAAGGTTCTGTTCAAGTTGGTGGAGGCTCTGTGGTGTTTGGGAGTGTTTCACGTACGAGGAAATGGGTCCTTTCGTTGCGATTACGTCACACTTGAACCAGCAGGCTGTATTAAGTATTAATAAAACCAGAAGGGCTGTCCAAAGTATTAGGACGATGGAATTACTGGACGACCACATTTTGCCTTTTGCGCAGCATCTCCACAGTGAACACCAGAAGGAGACACCAGTCTTCAAAAATGACAATTGTCGCGTGCACAGGGCTCGAAGTGTATCGGATTGGCACGACGAGCATTCTGAAGCTTTTGAACATTTCGACTGGCCCGCCAAATCCCCGTATTTGAATCCCATAGAAAACTTGTGAGACTATTTGTGTGACTATTTGTCACACAAATAGTCAAATTAATATCTCATTACATATTGAGAATTGTCATAACATATTGAATATTGTCTCTGGAACTGCGGCATTTACTGCTGGAAGAGTGGATGAATATTGATGTGCACTATATCCGCACACTGGTGGCATCCAAGCCAGACAGGATTTCGGCTGTTCTTATGTCGCATGGAGGCGTTATGGGCTATAAGGTGACATTCAGCCAGGGGTGACTAATTTTTTGTTCAGTGAGCTTATAATACAATACAAATTTATTCAGCTTCTAATAATCTATATATAAAATATTGATTATATATATATATATGAAGAGTGTATCAATAGTTCCAACTTTGCAGTGAATTCATAAATGATGTAAAGCAAATTATTCAACACAACCGGATGAGAAGGATTAAAAACCAATATTTAAAAAATATTTTCACAACTAAGAGTCAAAAGCATCACGTATATAAAATGATATTTATCATTTATTCAAATTAAATACATTTAAAAGATGAATAGGCTGCGATCAATGTTTTTGACCCACAGAAAAGACCAAGTTTGTCATCCGATCTTGTTTTAAACTTGATTTTGATTAAATTATACAATCATTTACAATATTTTTTTTTTATTTTTCTCTGTCTATATCACGTTTTAGTTTGTTTTCCAACTTTCTATTACTTCGAAGCGAAAAAGAAGACAGAATATTCACTCACAATCGTGTCAAAGAAAGCAACTTCAAATTGCAAAACATTTTCTATTTCTCTCTTTTGAATGAAAAGGAGAAGTTTTTACATATCCCATGGCTCATACTGTGAAATATGCTTAAATCTGGCTTATAAACTCATTACTAACTTGGAAGATACAGTAAGAAAACGTTTAACAAAGTCACCAAAGGAAAAACAAAATACTGCTTCCAAGCTAAAAAAAAACAACAAGGTGATAAATTAAAAAAATATATATATCATTCATTATGCAAAATTGCAAGTGCCAAATTCGGTCTATTTATACTACAAGCAAGAATTACTTATTCAATACCTTTGGCAAAAGTTCTAATTCTGAAATACTTATTACTCAACAGTTCTTATTTAAGTACTTATTCTTAAAAGGACTTGGAAGTATTTTTACTTCAAGTTCCAACACTACATGAAGTATAACTAGAAATCCGTTTGGAAGTATAGTAGAAATCCGTTTATTCGGACTGTGCGGCATATTTGCAAAATGGCTCCCTTTCATTTATGTGTTATTTTTATATGTAATTTTTCTTCTTACTTATATGATTGCACAAAATTCAATTCAATTAATTTTTTTGCAATACTTTCTTTAATACGCGAGAAAAAATCGCCTATATACATAACACATATACCTGTTTTATTTCAAGTCGATTATCCGAACTACCTGCATTCCCATATAATCCGGATAATCGAGGTTATATTGCATTTTAAAAATTTTCCAGTTCTGTTTAAAAGAGAAAACATTCCCATATAACGACACAACAACAAACATATAACAACACAACAACAAATAGATCAGGAGGTTAAAAAGTCATACTGTGTCTGATTCGTGGGTATAGGATTCGGATTATTATTTCCCCAAAGTTGAGATTTTTTTTCTCATCCTTCTCCAAATGGAGTAAAAAGATGCTGTTGATCTTTGAATGCTGTATTCCATTGGAAGGAGTATTAGGCATGAACATGTGCGCCGCAGGGAGTAGTTCCTTGCAAACTTTGAAGAATACCCTTGATGAATTTGAAAAGAGGATCCCATATGATCCTAATAGCAGATGATAAATAGATCTCTTTTTTCCCTGAAACACTTTTAGAACTTCGAGAGTTTATTTAGCTTTTCAGTATATTTAACTTGGAAAACGTGATGAAATGCAAGAACTGTAAGAATTTGAGGACCACCTGGAGCACCTCGTGGGCCTCTGTTTTAAAACCGCTGCTGGCCACATATGGAAACAAAAACATTTTTATCCTTACGAAAAAGAAAATTTTTTTATTAAAGTGGTACTACTCTAATTTTGGTACTAAAAATTAAATTAATTTCGAATTAAGAAGAAGGAAATTTTTCGTTTGCTGAACTTAATCACTAACGGATTATTCCTAGATTTAATAACTCCAACGGATTATTCCTAGATTTAATAAATCTCACACCTTAAGAAATGCAAATTCTTGTCATTATATTTACTGCCAAGTTGTAATTTTTTAATGTTTTGAGCAATTAATTAAATTTTAAAACAGCCTACATTCTAGTGTGCCTTTATAATACTAAAGCAATTCTTTCTTTGCAATGAACCTATTCAGCAATATAAAAATTGTATTAAGTTTCTGAAGATGAAATTCCTGAAATGCTAATCTAATTCAAATAATTTAGCAGTTAAGCTAGTCCATTCAACGATTAAATATCGAAAAATCAGTATGTGAATTGCTAAATATAAAAATTTCATGAGCATCGAATTATTTATTTAATTGCGTTGAATATCAAGATACATACATACACGCTTATCTACATAACTCTCAAGCAACAACGGGCTGTATATAGGAACATTACCAGTCGATGATATGAATTTTTGTGTTTAGATAAAACTGCACAAAATATAAAACATTATATTTATCTTAACTTAAAAAATTACATTTCACGCATTTCAGTGAATAAGAGTAAATTTCTACTCAAATATTTATGCAAATTCGAGCCTAGGACTCGTTTCAGTCAATCACAAATCGATTATCTCACATATTTATAATATTTCATGCTAATTAGTTTCTAGTAAATTTTCACGAGAATAAGTTTTCTCGAGTTTTCATTTCTCGGTTAAGTATCATAATTATTTAAAAGTATTCATCATAACGAACCTGTTAGACAATAAACAAGTCTTAGAAGTTTTCTTTAAATGATAAGCACCAATTACAACTGCATTAAATACGCGAGCACAATTTCTCTTATTCTGCTCACACAAAATGAGCAAACGCGCCGTGTTCTTCTCCTCATTCTTTGGAGCACGTGAATGATGCAGAAAAGGTTACGCTGTCAGCCCGAGGAACAGGTAAGTGATGCTCTGGATAAGGCTTCAAGTGAAAATTGATGCAGGAAATAATATGCAGGTTGTTCTAATGACAATACTGTTACTGAAAACAATCTAGAACTACTGCTTGCTGCCCTGTTTCGCTTGTTTTCTTCCAGGTGCGGTTCGTAAGTTACGTTTACAGGGAAGTGAGTGCAAAAAGAGCATCTAGCACCTAGCCCATCTCGGGAGCAGGTAGAACGGTTTCTCAGTGAGTTGCTTCCTTTCTGCCCACCCTCTTTTCGTTTCACCCGCCCCTCGTTTCCCACCCTCCCCGCGAAGATGACACGAAAACTCGGCTTTCCCAGAGCAAGAAGAACAAGAGTAGTGAGCAAGTCAGCTCAGCCATAGATCGCGGTGCTGCGGGACAGGTCAGCCCTATTGACTGCTGACCCACATGTCTCGATCGAGCATAGCGTCACTTTCAATGTAGGTCGCTGAGCCTCCCTCTAACCTCCCCTCCGCTGGGAGGTCGCAAAGGTCAACCTCCGAAGCCATACTGCACTGCTCCAGTTCTTGAGAGGAAGATGCCTTGCGCAGTCCTGAATGGGGTGGTTTTTGCACTGAACGCTGGATTCGTCGCACCTATGTGTGGTGCATGTGGATGCGTTTGTGAATGCGTGTTGGGCACTAGCGTGCTGGAAGCAGGGCGGGCCTTGTTGAAGCGAGGTGCCCATCTCTTTTGACTGGGTGGACTCTTTTTAGGACTAACAAATGCACTTGGCGACAGGTTGCGAAATGTCCTTATCTGGATGGATGTTCGGTCGTATTAAACTTTGTTTTCGAATAGGGAAAAAAAAGAAGAAAGAAAGAATGGAAATTTCCACTTAAGGAAACGGACAAAAAAAGAACTAGACCTACACGTGCATTAGCCTAATTATAAATGGTTACACAACAACAATAGAAATAGTTGAGGTGGGGGGGGGGGGATGTTACAGAAGAGGTTGACATTTGAGGAAGGAATGTCGTTTTGTGTGTTGTAAAATAAAAAAAAAGGTCATTGCTTAGTTTTCTGTAAAGAGAATTATTTGTAAATTTGTTGCGCTATGGGTAACGAAGACAACACCCATTACGAAAGTTATCTCGTGAGAGGCCAATGCCCTTGTGAGAAGATAATTACTACAAAGAAAGGCATCAACAACTTCAAGTATGTGGTTTCGATGGCTTAATGAGAAAAAGAAATATTTTGGGAAAAGATGGGTACACCATAAAGGAGGCTTTATGTTGATTGGGAACAATGATGTTAAATAGATACATTTCTTTAAAAGATTTACCCTAAAGCCTTTATAGTGACTTCTTCAAGGAGTTGTTGCATTTCAGTACTCTTGAAAGTGTTAAAAAGCAGTTAAGACAAATTGCTTGCAAATATGAGGGAGATAGCAATTGAAATATAAATTACTGATTTGTCGTTCTCTTTAATGGAAATTATGAGGTAAATTTTCGGGAGTAATCTGCGAAGCAGAGATCTTCGTGTATTAAGACTGCACTGTACGTTGTGAAGATTACATCTCTAAGGGTGACGAAGTCTGCGCCTTAGGGGGTGAATACTTCACCTTAAAAAGTACCTATTGTACTTTGGAAAAAGAAAATTCACCTTAAAGCGGAGGCTGCACCTTAGAGAGTGAAGTCTGTTCCTTATGGAGAGGAGACTGCACCTTAAAAAGTGGATATCGCACCTCAGAGAGTGAAATTGCGCCCTAAAAAATGGATACTGCAATTTTCAAAATATTCCTCGAAACAAAGAATTCTGCTTTGTAGAAGATTTCTTGTTGATTATGAAAATTGCAAAGAGTTTCGAAATTATATTGCTAAGTGTTCTAAAGTATTATTTTGCGCACTGTTCATACAAGAAAAAAAAATCAGTTTCACATCACTTTTTCCTTTCAAGGTTTTCGATGCATAAGAGCCAAAATATCAATTATTTTCCGACTAATACACGAACAAAATAGTAAAAGAAAAGTACAACTACTGATATTTAGTGAAAAGCCGCACCCCAATATTTCTTCATTAAAATATTTCTTCAATATACGGTACCAACGTTTCATAATACATACATAAATTTTGATAGAATATAAATTCATCATATTTAATTTGATTCAAATTGCATCTGTAGGTAATTAATCCCAAGATGCAAATTCTTCATTAAGCGTTTATCGTACTTATACGAATAGCATAGTCAAGGTGTGTGTGTGTGTGTAAGTAGAGAGAAGGAAGGGGACGTTGTAATGGACTCCCCCCCAATCGTTGGAGCAACCGAATTTTAAAAACACATTATCCCCCTCCCCCCCCCCCTCCATCGTTGAAAAATCTTCATTTAAAAATAAATCATTGTTGGTAAAACTGATTTAAAAAATCATTATTTCGAAGAATCATTACGAATTAGGAATAACAACTTTTGTACATATCCAATATTATCCTTTAATAATTTTCTTAAAACATTTAATTATTTTATCCCTATAATAATGTATATTGAGTTAAAATGTATTATTTATGTTACTATTAGTAATATTATTTATAAAATTAATTATTATTATCATAAGGAAAAATAATTATAAGGAAAAACTTCCACATTTCCACTAGAGGAAATTACTATCCTGTGAATGCAAAATAGTGTAAGAATTAAAGAGTTGAAACTATAGTTATTATTTATATTTTATATATTTACTGATTCCTTCACAGAATTAGTAAATATTCGTACATAATATGCGTTTTCAGTTGCCGTTATTAAGATTAGCAGCGTTTTTAATCTCCAATTCTATAAACGTAAATGAATCAGTAGCGTATCCTTAAAAATTGTAACCCTCTAATAAGTCATGCTACTGTTTAATGCAGTGGTTCGCAAATGTTTGCAGTCGAAGTCCCTTATCGTTGACGTTCACCCTATCAATGATGGAATTTGTCACACACATTCCATTACCATTGACGAAAGTACGTTGAAAAATCAACATTCTCACAATACAATGCTCCAAGACAGCAGTATAGGGTGTACCATAAAAAGTTCTATTACACTATGGAATGCATAGGAAGGCTGGCGATGGGTAATCCAGGACTGTCGGAATGATCAAGGACAGGCAAGCTCCAAACGGCAGTCAGTGATTATTTCACTCGTGCGACAATATTTAATTTGAATCCCCCCCGATAGGGGACCACCTTGTCGTGATGGTGGTGGTGGTGGGGGGGGGGGGGGCTTGTGGCCCAGCAACCAGTCGAAGACTCTGCTGACCGGTATGAGCCCTGGTTCGACAGAGCCAAGACCAACCGAGGTCGAAGGCATCGCTGACCGGTTTAGTGGCCCGGTTGGACGGTGCCAAGACCTCACAATCAGGTGCTCTGTGGAGCAGTTCAAAGGCCCTGCCGAACGGATTGGTCCCCTACTAGGCAAGGGCCCTTTTCAAGGTCTGGGTCCCACTAAGAGTCTCCACCCCGGGTGCCGAGCGAACTTGGATCTACATATCCTTGTTCATGGCTAACCAGGGAACAGAGTAAATTCCAGGTTTCAACCGATGGACGAGCTTTCCATCTATAGGACTGCTCGCCATACGAGGTCGGGGATGAGATGCATCTATATGGTGTAGCCTTGCCCCCGACTATAGATAGTCGCGGCTTTCCATTAACTTGGTAGTGTCGAAAGGCGGAACCGGGAATTGCTGTGGTTGCCGTAAAATCTGGCAACAAATAGTACATTTATTTTGAATATAGTTTTTCAGAGCTTTGCGATCCACTTCCAAGCTTCTCACCACTTCCCTAGGAGTATCGACTCACATTTTAAAACCTCTGATTATATTTTTGAGTTTTTCCATGTTGTATATTTCCTTTTGGTACGGCTTTCGTTGCCTCTTTGATAATGTCGGTATAAATGGCCCTGATGAAGTCGAAACGAATGTTGGTAACACTTCTGTCGTTCTTTTCACTTTTCGTTCTCGCGGTTCACTGACTGTTCTGGGGTTCTCACGGATCACGTGGTTGCCGCAGCTCACAGTTTCAGAAACACTGCTCTAATGGGTTTTATTTCTGCACAATTGCTATTATTTCCTTCGAAATTCACTTAAAAGAAATATTTATATGTTTCATTTATTATTTTGCTCGTGAATTAGTCGAAAGATTATTGATATTTCGGTCTAAGCATCGAAAATCTTCATAAGAAAGGTGTGGAATTGATTTTTTTGTGTGCGTGTATTGTAAACAATACACGCACACAAAAATATGCGTGTGCGTGTATTGAAAGAAAACGTCATTTATTTTATTTATTTATTCATTCATTTTATTTTATTTTGGAAAAATATATTTCATGTACATAATTGTAGAGCATTGATTTGATAAATTTCAATATAAGTTTATTTCCTAATTTGCTTGGGAATGAAATGTAATAAGTAATAGTTATATCTAAGTAAAAGCGTTGTAATTTACCTTTGAATTTAAATTGTTGCAATAAGGATTGATTGAAAAAAGATCGAAAAACTAGTTTACATTGCATCAGTTTAAATAAATGTTTTTTTTTACTCTAGTAATAATTATATACACAGTGGTATCTGAATAATATGACCACCCACGGAATCACAGTGTACCCGCCCAGGCGCGTCACACAGTATAGTCGACCACAAAGAGATATAAGCGGCCGACCAGGACAGATGAGCCATAGTGCGTAACGTGAGCACAATGGGCAGAGGTATTGATTTGACGGACATTCAAAATGGAATTATCATCGGCTACTGCGCAAAGGTTGGAAGCATCTTGGAAACAGCAGACGTTGTGGGCTGTGCGAGAGGTACTGTAGTAAGGGTGTACCAAGAATGGACCGTTGGCACACCGAGTACCTCCAGACGTCATAACTGTGGAGACCAAAAGCCATCGAACTCAGAGGAGAACGTCGACTCCTTCGACTGGTAAAGGGCAATTAATGCGCAACAGTGCAGCAATTGACCACTCAAATGAACGTTGGAGCACCCAGGTACATGTCCCCGATAACAGTAGAGCGAACCCTGTTAGGCATGGGTCTCCAGAGTCGAAGCTGCGTAAAGGCGCCCATGTTAACCAAGGTCCATCGGTAACGACGCCTGCGGTTCGCACGGGACTACCGTCATTGGACAGTGAAAGAGTGGAAAAAGGTTGCGTTCTCCGACGAATCGAAGTTTCTATTCCACAGAAGTGACGGTGGTGGCGGATATGGCGTCAGACACACGAGAACCAACACCCGGATACCTTGTCGGTCAAGTACATGCCGGCGGTGGCAGTGTGCATGTCTGGGGGATGTTTTCCTGGTATGACCTAGGAACGCTGATACCATTGGATGGATCCCTGAACGCCAAGTGGATACCTGTCCCTCCTCTCTGGCATCACGGACGCAGCGCCAACTTGGATTCTCAATATCCTTGTTTGTGGCGACCCAGGACGAAGATTACAGTTAGGTTTTGGCGAACGCTAGACTTTACTTATATGGTACAGTTCAGCACTGATGGTGGATAGTGGCAAACATGGCATTATCCCGATAGATGTGCAAGTCTCTGAATTGCGGAGCATCTGGGTTTTGTCATTCATTACATTACCTGTACATCTTTCGCTGACCACATGCATCCCTTCATGTTGGACGTTTATCCTGGAGGTAATGGTGTCGACCAACAGGACAATGCGCCCTTCTATTGTCACTAAGGTGGTGTGTGACTGGTTCCAGGAACACGACAGTGATGTCTCCATTCTCCCTTGACCAGCGAAATCGCCCGACCTCAATTCCATATAGGATACCATTTGGATCGACAGGTTCGGCGTGCTGACCCACAACCACGTCATCTCTGGAACCTCCTTGCTCTGCTGCAATCCGAATGGGTACGTGTGCCTCTGGCAACCTTCCAGGACCTCATTGTGTCCATGCCACGCCGTCTCGCCATTCTCATCCGGGCCAAGGGTGATTATTCCCATTATTAGCTAGGTGGTCATATTGTTCTGATACGACATTGTATATATTATATATATAATTTTTTAGATTATCAAATAGATTAGCAAAATAAATCTTTTATTAAGATTAGCAAAATAAATTTTTTATTAAGATTAGCAAATATCAATTATTTATTTTTCATTTATGGTAACTATTAATAATTACCATAAGTTTATTATGAAAAGGAATAAACATATATGTAGAATAAGAATTGCATTAAATTTTGAGGAAATTTCAGCTTGGGAAAGTTTCCAAACCTCTGATCTAAATCAACAATTGAGGACGCTACTGTCATTTCAAAACATTTCTATTAAGGCACAAGGAATGACATGCCATTCATTAGTGCTCATTTTTCTGAATACCTGCTAAAATCAAAACTTTCATTATATTACAATATATTCGTCAGGTTATTATGCTTGCTGCTTGCTTAAATAAAATTGTCTTAATTGTCAGTGAATACAATGGCTGTAATGAGCTGCTTTCACTGTTAAGCATCGCTTATTTCGTTGACCCAGTAAGGTCCTAAAGGAGCCCAAGAAAATTAACAAAGTTGGAGAAGGGACAACTGTTGTTGCTCTGCATGAAAAGAGTGTAGGTTTACACTAATTTATGTCATGGCACTACTTTGTCCTATAATTTCACCCATAAAAAGCGTTCAAAGTGCTGACTTTACATCACAAAATAGTGTAATTTCAGGACTTTGCACAACCTCTTTTCAACGCTATATTAGGTGGAAGGTGACACTAATTCATTGCCATAGAACTAATTCATTGCCATTGCTTGCATATGTATCTCATGTAATGCTTTTGAGTACTACAGAGAAATCGCTGTATAGTGTTCTTGTTGGCATTCAGGAATCCGAACTGAAATCGTAATTGCAAGTGATGGTTACAGTTAATATATTTCTCCTTTAGGTAAGTCGCATGTATAGGTTAGTCACTGTAGTTTTTCATTTTGTTTCTTTTTTCACTCTTATCTTTCATCCAGAAAAATCATTTCAATATTTCTAAGTCTGTGCCATTGCCTATTTCAAGATACATTTTCGATTTCTGCAATATCCACATCATGGATGAAATTGGCAATGATTTTATCCAATATTGAAGGAAATTCATATTCTTGAATTTGACATCTAATTTATAATACATTCGCTACTGTGTTACGTTAAAATGTTTTATTTTTAACAACAGTCGCAATAACTGTAATAAAGGCAGCATTATTAACTTAACACCTATTCGTAATATGTTTCATTTCAAGATGAAAACGTTCATCCGAATATGGTGTTACTTTGCCTTTGCTTCTAGTATTAGGTTTCGCTTTTCAGACAGAACCTTTCGCCAGAAAATAATATTGCTTTCCATCTAAAATGGTGGTATCCTAACTGCCACCTTATTATAATGAAACATTGCCTTTTTTTATAGTGTAAGCACAAATAAAAGACATCCGCCAAGATTCCGTAGCCTCTTTTCTGAATAAAATACCCCCTCTAGCAGCTGCTTGCCACAGAGGTCTGACAGGAGCCTGTCAGTTTATATGCCACAGTAGAAAATCTGAGAGGATGGCAGGACCTCAGCAGAAAAACGACACAAACAGCCATGCCTTACCCGGGGCTCGAACCCAGGTCCCGTAGATCAGTAGCCAAGCGCGCTAACCACTCGGCCACAACTTACACAAAATATGAATCTTTTGAAAAAAAGACCACAGAAAAACGTTTCATGTGATGGACGACTTCATTTCACCTCAGGTAGCATCACGGTTGACAGGTGAAAGTCATAAGTTGGGATTCGAACTTTTGAATTCCCAAGGTATGAGGCTGGTTTCTAAACGATCATACTAAGTTCTGTGATCTATCTGTTTTTACCCTAAAGGCAACGAAATGATATATTAATGGGTGTTTACATATCTCTGCAACGAAACCAATTATCCAACATTCCATAGCAACATTCTTCGCTGAATTCTTGCCCTGGACTATGAACTGAAGTTAACGTTATTCCAAAACCCTATGCAAATTCACGATAAAGATATGGATAATTTTTATTTTGAAAGAGAAAGCAAGCAACTTACACAACCCTTCAGGAACATTCATTGTATCCCAAAGAGAGGAAAACTTTTGACGAGGAGGTTTATGAGGATGAAGGGTTTTCTTTTTGCCGAGTTGGGACTGATTGGACTGTCTTTTGAGAAGCATAGAAATACTAAAATGAATAATTCATTGTACACTAACTTCTTTTCAATCGCAGAGCTAGCTAGTGAAGTCAAGGAAGATCATAACCCGTCGTCTCAACGAACTAAAAGAAAAGGTCGTAAATTTTAGCAGATCGCTGAGAACTGAGAAGGAAAAGAACCAGGAACTGCCAGAAGCCTCCAAAGTAGAACGGTGTGAACCTTTCTTGTGCTACTCTGTCGGTGTTTTATCTTATCACAGGTGGAAAACTCAAGTTTATCTTAAACTGCTAATATAACTTGTCCTTGTCCGACCAACCGGTTCATCACAGACATCGAGAATGAGACCTGATGCAGTTCCTTTGGATCTGGGGAAGGAAGCTTTCGGTAAATAAAAATTTCACGTAATATATGTTACAAGGTAAGTGTTCTTTTCTTTACATTTGGTTAGCAACTCGAGATGAGTGCAGGAGAGTGTTATAAGTGGAATCACAAAAAAGCGAAAAGTTAGTGAATTCTTATTATCTGATGCAAATAGCAATAACATTCAGCGAGAGTGTAACAAACTTTATCAGAAAGTGATTGGTTTCATCACTTTAGAGAGGGAAATTGGGTTAGCACTGTCACGAAAGTTTGTTTTGGTTCAACCTTTAGCACAGGGCTTTGCAACCGTATTTGAGAACCAAACTGTGTTTCCCATATTGAAATTCGACGTACTCTGCTTGTGTTGAGATTTTCTGTCCTCGGGAAGAAAAAGACACATAGAAAGGCATCCGTCCGTCGGATACGACGTTAAGTCATGGTTCAGCGTATAGGAGAGATATACTTTATGCACTTTAAAGAACAAGTTGAAATGTCTTGCGGAGGGCTACCATCTGTAATTTAACCGCTGGCAAGGGAATCCTCTTCTTACCCAACTCAGAGTCTTTGGGATCTTTGTGACTTGGCTATTTAAACTAATGTGCATATAAAAATGTCGCTCAGAGGTGAAACGACCAGTCTCCCTTGATCACTGTAAGAGGAGGTGTACGGGAAGGGGTTGGGAAAGCGTACTCCTTTACCCCGCTTAAATATTATTTAAAACTAAAGTATTATTTAAGACTTAAATACTGCCGAAAAACACCTGATAAATTTTTGGTTTTGAAATACCATCTTTGGGTGTATTTTATTTAGTTCCTCTAAATATATCACACAATATCAAAATCAACCGAGATTTAATCACGAATCTGGACGTCAAGGACCACAGGCTAAGAAGTTGAAAGTTTTTTGAGTTGTTGGGTTGTTTTACCTCTTAGCGGCACTTTTTTGCACACCATGGGCTAAATGGCCAGGTCACATGGACCCCGAAGGCTCAGAGAAGGTTGGGGGAGGGGACCCAACGGAACAGCTGTTGGGAGACAGATGGTAGCCTCCCGTCAAGGCCATCCAGCGTGTTCTTTATCGTGCACAGGGTATGGCTCTCCCGCACACGGTGCCACGGCTTAACGTCCCATCCGACGGACGGCGGCCTTTCCAAGCCCATCGGTGTCCCCTACTGACCGTGGGCAGAGCGGGGAATTTTGCGGAGATAAATCTCAGCGCTACCCAGCTGGGACTCGAACCTGGGTATTACAGATTACGAGCCCGGCGCGCTACCGACTGAGCCACCACCACCGCCCCTAAAGAAAGTTTTTTGAGGACAAAGGATTAACTCTTCATTTTGAGACGTTTAAACTTTTTTACTGCTTTTAACTTTCAAAATTAAAAAAATGTTTCATTTCCTTAAATAAAATATTAGATTAATTAAAAATTTTGCAACACTTTTCCTCAAACTGTGCTTGCTTTTAGATTTCTCCATTAAAAGAAGTTCTGTTTTCAGCTCTTCAGGTTTGAAACAAAATTCGTCGTCCTTCGGTTTGGAAGTTAAGCCGTGTCTCCTGCTCTGTGCAGAAGAGCAATACTTTGTGCACTATACAGAACACGATGGATAGCCTTGAAGGTAAGCTTCAGTCTGTCTTCTAAGAGTTGTCCAGTGGATCTCTCTTATCCAGCTCTGAGCTCTTTGGGACCTTGTGATCTCCCATTCAACCTTGGGTGTAAAGAGTGCCTCTCAGAGGCAAAACAATTCAGTATTATGTTTAGAAACATTTAAAAATTATACCTGGGATGTTTTTAATGGATACTACAAAAGAAATTATTAAAACTTCTACACCTAAATAATTTTATTGCGACATTTAATATTAGAAATTTCTTTTGCGTCCTTCTTCCACGAGACTTCCATGAGCTTAATAACAAAATTGGTCAACAACCCAAAAAGCGCACGAGCACAATACCGCCATTTTTCTATTTCCTTGTGCCGTGAAAAAAGAGAAGTGGACTATTTAACGACAAAATTTATCCATATCCGACTTCAGTGTCGAAATACGTACTTGCTGTTGCACCAAGGCGTTCAGGAGAAGAAGGTGGGGGGGAGAGGAAGTGGGTGTGCTGTTTGTATGAGAGGGGAAGAAGCACTCTCATTTGGGAGTGTACTTGAACAAAGTAGTTTATTCCAAGCAACTTACGCTACACAAACATAAACGCACATCCAAGAAACAAGGCGCTTTGCAAGTAGCCAAAGGAGCACATGATAAACCTCAAAATCCACGGAGCGGGAAATATGGCTCAAGAACCCGACGCTGCTGCTCCCGCGAGTGAAAGGAGGACAGTCTATTGTGTGAGTTAAGGGCAAGTCTCCACTTTCACTGGCCACTGCTTTTGCAGTCTTCGCTGAAGCATGGAGAGCCAGTGACACAGTGACAGGCCCCATAAGCCTACTTTGGGCCTGTCGTGCCTTCCAACAAGGACTA